>CM026422.1:23771992-24402986 GCA_014871385.1 Ceratodon purpureus
ATTTCAGACCATAAAAATCTTGAATATTTTTTAACTACCAAACACTTAAACCGACGACAAGCGCGTTGGTCAGAATTTTTATCAGCATTTCACTTCGTTATTCAGCATCGACCAGGTTCTATGAACATGCGAGCTGATGCTCTATCTAGGCTACCTGGTGTCACTGATCAAGACTTGCAAGAACCAAGACCGTTGTTAAAATTGGCTGCTTTAGAAACTTTTGAACCAGTTTGGAGGGACGACCAAATCATGGAGCAGATTCGGCTTAAGTCAACCACAGACCCTACAATGCGGCCTATATTAGCATATTTTGAAAATGGAGCTCACAAGGCCCCATCAGACATTCGTCATCGTTTCCAATCCTATAGCATGAATGAGGGAATTCTGTATTTCCGTGGACTTGTTTTTGTACCAGACGACCAGGAACTTCGCCGTCAAATTCTCAGATCACGACACGATTCTCCAAGTGCAGGTCATCAAGGTCGTGCTAAAACATTAGATTTGGTAGCAAGAAGGTTTTATTGGCCATCACTTCGAGGATATGTCCATCGATACGTCGACGGATGTGATTTATGCCAACGCTCAAAACCTTCTCGACATGCACCGTATGGGTTACTGCAGCCTATTCCAGCAGCTAACGCACCTTGGAAACGCATTTCAGCAGATTTTATAGTAAAATTACCTCCAAGTAATGGTTATGATGCAATACTAGTAGTGGTGGATAAAAACACGAAACTGGCTCATTTCATAGCTACTACGGAGAAAGTTGATTCTATTGGAACTGCAAACCTCTACCTTCATCATGTTTGGAAACACCACGGTTTACCTGATGAAATCATTTCCGACCGTGGACCGGTTTTTGTTTCTAAATTCACAAGGAGACTTTATGAGCTTTTACGCATTCGACCTTGTTTGACAACGGCTTTCCATCCTCAAGCTGACGGCCAGACGGAGCGTGTCAATCAGATTCTCGAACAGTATCTTCGCATGTTCACGACTAGGCAGCAAGATGACTGGGCGGATCTCTTGCCAATAGCAGAATTCGCCTATAATAATGCAGTTCACTCAGCCACAGGGCTATCTCCATTTTATGCGACCTATGGATATCACCCCTCTATATCTTTTGCAACTTCAACAATATCAACAGTCCCAGCTGCGGAGGACAGAATTCGGTATCTCCAATATATCCATGAAGAAATTAAAACTCTACTTCAAATTGCTGGAGACCAAGCAAAGAGAAAGTATGATAGCACAAAACATTTACATCACGTTTTTAAAGTGGGTGATATGGTGCTGCTTCGCCATGACCATATTTCTTTATCAGTTCCATCGAAAAAATTGACATCAAAGTTCTTAGGACCATTCCCGATTATAAGTAAACTCTCTGACGTTGTATATCGCCTAAAGTTACCTAAGACACTACGAATTCACGATGTATTTCACATCTCGCTATTAGAAGTATATCGACAGGACACCATTCCCGGGCGAAAACAACAACCACCTCCACCCATTATAACAGCCGATGGTGAAATTGAGTGGGAAGTGGATAAGGTACTCGCTTCAAGACGGTTTGGACGATGGAGAAAACTACAATATCTTGTTTCATGGACTGGATATGGATCGGAACAAAACTCTTGGGAACCTGCCTCAAACTTACAAAATGCCCCTCTTGCAGTAAAGGATTTTCACCGACGTCATCCCACGGCACCCACATAAGGAGGGGGTAATGTTACGACTCCAAGTCGTAACAGCTGGACTGCATGGTGACGAGGCTGGAAGTAGATTCAGCGGTTACATTGAAAGTAGCAGTTACTGATAGTTAGGTTCACCATCATCTCTTCGGTTATGTATAAATCTTCTTCTGCATGAGTCATTCTCATGCAACCTCTTGTAATACAAAGAGTCTGAAGGTCTACTTCCTTATGTCCGGATGAACTTGTTTCCTGTGTCGATTGCCATGCATGTGACTTGGTTTGATTGAGTCCTGAAGCATCGACAGAGAAGCTTAGACTTTGCAAGTTATAGCTGGTCCGTAACATTCTATGTATTACTCCCTCCGTCTCACTAAAAGACCATTATTTGCTAATAATATCAAATTTAAGGGAAGTTCTACATTTAAAAACAAGTTGGCCAAATTTAGAATTGATTTGTCCAAATTTAGAAACCACTCTCTTATTTTGAGACAAACTATTTTATCAAACCAAGGTCTTTTAGTGAGACGGAGGGAGCAATATTTTAGAACTATTCTAGAATTATTTTAGAAAAAAGTGGCTACCCTACTATCACTAGTGGAAACCATGCCTTGAGTGACTAGGATTGGTGACCAAGAACATAATCATTTTGACCAGATTTCCCAAAATCTGATAAAAATAGTCATGCTTCTGATCACCAATCCTAGTCATTCCAGGCATGATTTCCAACCTAATACTACTCATGGCTGTTATATGCAAAAATATGTTGACAATAAGAGTTTCTAAAATCTACTAAGATATGGCTGCCATGATTATTAAATGGATCAGTGGTTTTAATCAATTCCTTTTTTTTTTTGGCAACACACTTTGTTTATATAACTTTGTTCTAAAACACTACTTTTAGATTTATTTCAAATCGTTGAGCTTCAAATTCATTGATTAGACTTCAACTTTGACCTTGCAATGCTATAAAGGCCACTACTAAATGTAAAATATCTACTTAGAGGTTTGGACTTTTTCCATGGCTCTAAAAGTACAAAATTGATACAAGAACCAAGAAGTAGATGCGATGTTGACACTAGTGATCAAAGAGTCCAAGTCAAACATGCAGAAATTAATCGAAACCACTAAGTGTGCATGGTGAGCCATATCTATGTAGAGTCTAGAAACTCTCATAACGAGCATATCTTTGCATGTGATGCCCTCAATTAGTGCTAAAAGTGGCAACACTAGGTAGTAGGTTGTGCATCATAAAAACTCTTTGAGCATATTTTATCCACAACTTGGTTTAATAAATTTCATATGACATGAAAGTGGACTTCGTTGTCCTTCCAGTTTACTTTTTGGAACATTTTTGAACCCCGTGAAACTAGTCAAAATTTCCATCTCTGCCATGTTTCTGCGCTGTTCTGGACAGGGACGTATCTTTACTGTGCAGTGATGAACTTGGCAGCAAAACAGAGGAAAAAAATATAATACATAACAAATCGACCTGGAAATAAAACTGAGGCACCAATGTGGGATCTCGTGTATATGCTGCAAGCCTCCAGATCATTGTCCAAACATGCCAGCAAAGCTGATGAGTCTGATATAAAATATGTTACACCTAATTGTCAATGATCAATTCCGCTACTTGTGACACTACCGTTTTGTGAATCCACACCAAAATACTGTTGTTAGACACCGTGTCCCTGTTTCAAATGCATGACTACTTTAATCAAACCTTCCTTCAAAGGAATTGAGACCTTCTAATTATACAAGGGAACCCAAGCACTGTAAACTTTTTAAAATCCTTCAAATGCGTTCCACAAACAGCGGATGACTGGGAGCCATAAATATTTACACGTCGTACACAGGCATCCGCTCCAGAATGGTGTTGCGACAAACTGGGCACTGCTTGCACTTCTCGGAACAAAAGCTGCAAGCAAAGATATTCAAAGCAGCTTTGATGAGAGTCATTCTAGACACAAGATAAGCTCTAATGACATGGATATGAATATATATCTCATCAGCATATTCATCAGCGCGTCTATTAGATACAGCAAAAAATAGACACACAATCCAGAAGAAACCGAGACAGACGTGAAGCCAATGAGCAGCTTGAAACAGATATCTTGAAACTTTAACAGTTTAGAACTTAACCAACCTGCATAAAATGCGATGTCGGCAGGGTATGAGAACCACAGCAATGTCCCTTTCAAAGCACACTCGGCAAAGCACTTTCTCCTGCAGGTCGAGATAAGGAAGGTGAGAAGGGACTTCATCGTTTAGTGGTCAGAAATGAAATACTAAGTAAATTTTTAATCAGCTGCTACAAGCGTTTAAATATAAGTGATAAAATAGCTGCTACAAGTGTATTTACTAACATTGTTGAGGCGATCATATTCCTGTTGCTGATGTTTTGTAATCTCTGTTTGCTCCCCAAGGGCTGCTTGCAGTCTCCAAACCTGCAATTCCCAGCACGAAGTCACAAGAAGCTCCACACTAAAACATATTTTGACTCATGCGACGCCACAACAAAAATAGCAGTCCAACTCATCCTAGAAACAAGACTGCATGCCGTCTCTGACAGCTGACCTATCAAGCACAAATGGCACAGAAAAATGCAAACATAACCACCATGAAGTCCTGCATTCACTACTTACCTCGTCTGCAAGGTCTTTCCTGGCCATTTTCTTCACCACCTCTGGTGGGAAACCGGTGAAAGTGTTGTAACTGAGCCATCACATGTTATAATATCAGTTAACATTTATGGAGAAATTATCGCTGTAAATATTGTTGCTGTGACCAGCTCACTCGCTACTTTGATTGGTATTGAGTGTTTTAGAAACAATAAATATGCAAAACAACAATATCAGGTACTACTGTGCAGAAATATACCAATATTCGAGTAGTCATTTCTAACAACTCATGCACAACTCACAACATAATGGCTGAGAAAATACAATCACTGCAGGGCACAGATGAAAGTGCTCCATTACCTAGTCGCTTCTGACTGATACAGACGAGCATGCTCTTCTCTGCTGGTCTCGTCTATCGACCACCAGCCAAGAAACCTGCAATAAAAATAATTATTTCAAAGATTAGGAAAAAAAACACTTAGCATTTGTTATTTCTGGAATTTAAATAGCTAGCACACGTTGAGGTTCAGCACAGCCCATTTAAAAAGAACTACAAACACACAACGTATAGGTTCTGTATCAAAAAAGGTGGGTGCCCTCTGGCATGAGAAACTGAGCATAGACAAGTTTTCTTATATTAGTAAAGTGATGGTTCTTCACAATTCCAGTGTCGCAGTAGGAATGATTACCGTGACCCATGATGAAGGAAACCGCAACAATCGTCAGCCTTAGCAAAGTAGGCCAGTTGACGGGAACCGTTGGTATCAGAAAGACGAAGCATAAACCATATCTGCTCCAAGAGTCTTAATAATACACAACAAACAGCAATACACTGAACTAATAACAATGGTGAAAAAAGTAGTATCACAGGAATATCTTTAGCGCTCTCTGGTGTACCCTGCATGGGCACATGGCAACACAATATAAATCAGCAATAAAAGTAACTGGTAAATTCACAGTAACCGATGACATTAACGAAAATAACTACAGACAAATCTGTTTTATGTGTTACTCTTGACGATTTTCTCCACTAAGTATATCACGTCGAAGTAGACAAGTGGTAACTAAAATTGCAACAATTCGAAAAGATCACTGACATACCTCCAACTTCATACAAAGCAAAATCTGAAATAGGAGAATAGGCATCTTAAGTAAGTGGCCGCCTAAATCTTGACGGCCACACATGCCATCCCCACTGTCGTCCTCGTCATTTCTGGACGTGCTCCCATCATCTGCACTCTCCGGTGCTGGTCTAAACAGGGGCTGTGTAGCATAAGTTGGAAGACCTCCTGGTCCTATCTGGGGCGGTCCATCGTGCTGAATAATGGGATTGGACCACTTGGTACAGACCAAAAATGCGAAACACTCCGCAATTCTGCACAATGAAGCAAAGACAAATTACTCATTGGACCAACAGTATCGTGCGGAAGTGAAAATGTAAAAAACACCCATGGCTACAGTCCAAACTCCTGAGAAGTCCCCTATTATCCTCGAATCTCAACACTGTAAGCAGAAAACAACTAAAACTCCTAAGTGTAGCCACTTTAATGCGTCATATTAGGCACAACTAATAGCTGCAAATGAAATTCCATTTGAAGATGTGTCATCAATCGACCATAGTTTGATAGTCTTGATTTCGAGATTCTCTGTGAGGTGCGTATAATTTCTGGTTTACTCGAATTGGATTGCCTTTAAATAAATAAAGAATAGACTTACCCAAAATTGATGAATAAGTCCCACCAACCTAAACCCTCCACATCGCCTGCAAGCGCAAAGATAATCACCCAAACATTTTAGAACACGAGGACAAAACACCAGAATTACTCTTCCATCAGACCAAAAGTGGTCCCATCTTTACTCTCAGGTGCCGCAGTTCGAAGGAAACTCACTGAACTTTAATCTTAAGTTAAAAATGATTTGCAATAACTGGATGTAGCGAGTATATTACCACTAAGTTTAAGAAGAGTGAATATAGATGCGGCCATGAAGAACACCATTGACACTGCCACCCAAAAATGCTGCACACAAACCAAATATTCATACAACTTTATCATGAATAAAGGCCTCACAATCTGCACCCAACGCTGACGACTCAAGAGAATCAGCTGGAATTGAATAGTATGATTCGGTCAAATCGACTATGACACAGCTACTTATAGTTAAAGAACACATCAAAAACACAATGCCAACAGATTGCTGCAAATAAGAAAAGACCAAAACCAAACAACATTTCATTGTAACACGTACTGGAAGAGTTTCCCAGATAGCTTCATCCGTCATGCTCTCCTCATCACCAGGCATGAGGGCCCTGCACATCCTGCTCAACCGAGTCATTAAGCACCTCTGGTCATTCTTCTCATAATTTAAAAAAAAAAATAACCCCACACGTAGGCACATAACTACAACAACTATTTACCTCAATCAATGCCCTTCACAGCAGGAACGTCAATAAACGAAGAACTTCCGGTCTCTATTTTTTCATACCCAAGAACCCAATTGGGAGAGGTTCTGATTCTGTCATAATGCAGCTGATCGTGGTGAAACCAGATCTGGATTAAGAAATCTAAACCCCAAGACAAATTGTACCTAAAATTGTCAACGAGCACGATGGCTTGGAAGACGAGCAATGGAAGAAAGACGATCTTCAAGTTCACAGCTGGCTTACGCCCTCCTGTGCATCCCAAAATTCCAAACGGCAATAAACAATGTCAACCTTGACCTTACTCTTTAATTGCATATAAGAATGATAGTGCCAACCCCAGCTCGACAAACAAGGACGAAGTACCAGGAACACAACTCGGAGTCGCAAAAGTCCTCACTTGCGTACAAACTAATCCTCATGTCAGCAATTTGAATACGTGATAATTATTTGTAGGCGGTTAAAATAAAGTCTACTACCAGGAGCCAGTGGTTTATTACCTTCTTGAGTATCAAGATAGCAGCAAAGCAGGAGCTCGAACGCAATAAGCAGAGGAATTGCAACAACTGTGTGACATGGAGACCACTGTGCACCAGAATCACAAAGGGGTCAATACAGAAGATACTCTCTATAATGGCAACATTTTCGAAACTTTCTCTCCACCTCATCACCAGCCAATAGCAAGCGCACTTGACGAGTACAGATCAAGCTTTTCAGAATGATCGTCCCTTGGTATGAGCTCGAACTCTTTGCACTTCTGCGTTGAACACGCTTAACCAATATACAACGTAATCACTAGTCTATTCAACCCTAATAGTAATCTCAACTACTTTGAAGTTTCAAATCAAGGTTTTAGAACCGTTTCGAAAACTTGACTGAACCTGCAGAACAGTGACAAGTTCAAAATCAACAGAAGTAATTGGCTGTATGCAACATACGTGTCGATCGTGCGGGGGCGTGGGAGCAGGCAAGGAAAACCGGCCTCGAGAAACAACGCCATGAAATATCCAAAGTGGAACAAACACCCACCTGCCATAGCAATAAGATTTAGTCTCCCTTGCCTCTGATAACACTCCGCAAATTTCATGGTCACAGTATAGCTCAAGAACCAAAGCAATGATCTCCGGCACAAACGAGGGTGAAGAAACCAACAGCTATAATAAATTCAGCCAAGAAGTCATAACGAAAAAACGTTGCATTCACACAATCAAAAAGGCAATAAGAAGCTCTTTGCCGACCAACCACGAAACTCTAGACATAGATTTATCTGCGTAACACGAGAACCATTCTTAAACCCATCGATTTGCCATTTCTCCTCAAAGTACCTTGACCTAAATTCACCCTAACACGAGAGCCAAAAAAAAGAAATCTTCAAAGACGGACTTCATAAGCTGTTCAGTCCTAATGATGCTTCCGAGGCCACAATTCTCTCCGAACAAATTAACAACCTCAAACGATGAAGCAGCTGAAGATTACTCAACAATTGCCATCCAAAGCAGCAACCCTAAGCGAAACCGACTAAAAGAGATCCAAAATTCAAAACTCCTGTATCTACGCATCAATTTCTCTAACGCTTGAGGATGTCTTCACGAAAAAATGCTGTTAATTCCCCCGTCGATACAAAACCAAGATACAGACAAAACCAATAAACTCCATCGAAAATCAAAGAAAAGAGAAAACCTCCTGAAACAAAATTCTTCACACCCTAGACTCAGTCACCTCCCAGAAACACCAACAACAGAGTAGATCCCCGGACCAACACAAAAACCTCATCGCAATCAAGAGCAACGAAACGAGAATCGGTTGGAGAAACATACCACCACGAAACATAGAAATACGAAGTGACCTTGACAATGATCAAACACGTGAAGCAGAGGAGAAAGATGTGCGCCGCGAGCGCCTGCAAATTCCCGGCAATCCTACTCCACGACATGGCGCTCCGCCTGGCCAAGGAGCTGCTCCTCCCAATCGCACCGTGCCCCAAAAACACACCCTCCATCACTCCCCTCTCCTCTCTCCCTCTCTCCCTCACCCTCTCCTCAACCCCATCACCCCACCTCAACTCCCACCAATTACGTTACACCCCAACCTTCATGACCACGATCACGGTCACATGCACCGCCATCTGGACCCCATCCCCAGATAAAGCCAACAATCACACAACAGACACCACCTGAGTTGTGGTTGTCTAGATTTAGCTCCCACCGCCTAAGTTTACCCAACCTTAAAGCAGAGAAGTGTTGGAGCTGCGCAAAAAGGTGCTACAAAGCATTGACTTGGTGGAGTGTAGCTCCAGAGATGGTGATGGAATTCATGTCTGTCTGTGTCTGTGTCTGTGTCTGTCTGTGTAATCAGTGTCTCTGTGTGCAATGAGTGTGAAATGAGTGTGAGTTTTGTGAGTTTGTAGTTGGGTGATGATGGTGGTTGATTTGGTTTGGTTTGGGGTGGGGATGCACGTCAGCCGGATTTGGATATGTGTTGATGAGAGTGGGGTGCAGTGCAAATGCAGGCATGGGAGTCGAGAATCTCGGCGAGGGGGTTGCCAGGCACACGAATCTCGAAGAAGGAGGTGGGGGATGCTTTCTCAGTACACGACTGGGCTCGGTCTGGATGGGTTGCGGGAAAGGGGCCGGCCTTGGAGGAGGGAGGGCGAGTGGGCTGTTTCTTTCGTCTTTTGTTCCTTCTTTGCTTTGGTTTCAGGTTTTCTGTGTTTGGGGACTTGATGAGTCAGCATTGTATTGCATACTGGATGAGAGTGTACAAGAAGAGAAATAAACAGTAGAAAGTTTTTTTTTTTTTTTTTTTTTTTTGGACGCAAAAGGAAAAATCCATTGCATGAGAAAATAGAATTACAAGCCCTCATCAGGCAAAGCCCAGGGCAGGAGTAGAAAGTTTTTTGAAGAACAGTGGAGAGTGATAACTTGATGGTTCCCTGTAGAAAAGAGAGTGTTGTGGGGTATGTTGCATGAAGGAGATGCTTCAGTACAGTAATTGTAAGATTTGTATGTAAACAATCTTCATTTAGGCTCTTTCATTTCCTAAATTATAAGATTGTTATATACTTATCTCTTATAGCTTGTTAATAGAATTTATCTTAGTATCGTAGCCTTTACTAGGTTTTGTTACTAGATTTATTATTTTCAAAAACAAAAACATTTAATTTTTCAATCAATAGAAACCAAAATCTTGCAAAATTATATGTGATAAGAAATGAAAATTTGAATAATTATGGGTCTATAGGAATTCTAATTACAATAATGAAGTGGTAAATTTCCAGACAATTAATGGTTAATAAACGTGAAGCATAAAGAAAATGATGATTTTTCTTAAAATTTTCAGTTATAAAGAAAAATAAACAATTAACTCCAAAATATTGTGATAAACTCTATCATTGAGAAATAATTGTTATTTTGTTTCTACAAAATGGTAATCTCCTAGAGGCTGCGGTATTTGAATCAAATGTTTTCTTTTTCAAAAAAATTGTCCCTTTTTCTTCAAAATCCATAGCAAATGCTCACAATCATTGGTGCTTTAAAAAGTATTTTCGTTACATGTATGTACATATACATATGAATAATTTGGGAAAAATATCATACAGAATGGCCATCCAAACATTGTGATGGCCAAAAAGATACTTTTCATTTCATCCATATATTAGGAGGGCTTAAAATCCATCATTTTTGTTTGCAGTGACTGTCCCAATAAAACATGGAAAACGCATCCACTTTTTCTGGTCATAAAAAGAGTAAACTTGACAAATCAGAAAATGGATTTTGGAGCCCCATGCCCAAACCCGGGAGCAAGTTTCTTGTCATCGCCGCTTATCAACACCACTTCAACCTATCCAAGATAACAGAACCTTCTTGTTCCCAAAAAAAAAATTAAAAATTAAAAAATTAAAAAAAATTAAAAAATTAAAAAATTAAAAAATAACAGAACCTCCATGGACCATCGCCATGCGAACTTGGACTGCGTCTTTAGCTTTTCTCCTTTCTTTTTTCTTTCTATCCACCCCGATTCCCACCGCAATATCTTCAACGCGGAAACCGGGCCAGAATGAATGATGGGGCCGACGTGGCAGGTACGGATATGGGTCCCGGCCCCCGGGGGCGCGATACGACAAAGTTCAGACCCCAAAGTGTCGGCTCCGCCTCCTTTCCCTGCCCCGACGACCGGCCAAGACTCGGTCGGTTCTATCCCCCGGATATCAACCCAATCCTCGTTCCATGTCCGGTTTTCAACCCAGATCCTGGATTCTGTCACACATTACCAGGACTCCGTACATCCACATCCTTGCTTGTTGTGAAAGGGATATCTATTGCTTCAGAAGCTTATACAATTGAACAAGTTATATATGCCAGCAAAAAATATGCATAAATATCAGTTGAATTTCTATTTTATGTTGTATTTCGGATGAGTTTGCAATTGGGATTCTGGTATCTGTTGCATGGAAATAACTGATGGTATCAATGTATTCCATGGCCTACTAAGCATAGAATGGAATATGAGCACTGGTGGCTTCATCTAGTTGGGTGTGACTTGGCAGTGGTTAGTGATATTATGTTCTCAAGTGGGTTCATATGGTTGTGGAATCTTATGCAATTCGCTAGTGGATTTGAGGGGGTGACCTTCAATCAGTTGGGATTAGTTTTTGTCTTCTTTGCCTTCATCATGGCCAAGATTTCAGGGAGTTTTGGAATCAATCAAGTTGATCTTGCCTGCTGGAACCAATCTGAGTTTTGCCTGCATTGTGGCCACTGTTTTGGAGGGTGATTAGATTGATATGGGTCTTGTACACTTGGCTATCATTGAGATCAGCCCTGGAACTATACTGAATCTCATTTCAAATGACCTGATGTATCCCTTTCAAATGCCCTTGGCATTCACTAATTTCACACTTTCCTCCATGCCTCCCAACTATTTGAATAGGAAAATGATAATAAAATAAAACTCATAGTCTCACTTAAAATCATGGTGACTTTAAGATGATTCTAGTATTTTATAAGGATTATGGAGAGGGCCACATCAAACTCAATGCCTGTCAAGCTAACGGAGCATGGAGGTTACAACGTTACAACATGCCACTGTGCATTGTTAGTTAGGCAAGTTGACAACATGCCGCCGTTATAATATAACCACGGCTTGATTTTTCAAGTGATAGGATAACTAGGTGTATCATTTTCTCAATGACAAGTTGCACAAGCATGGATTTCACCAACCAGTGGTAGGATTTGTTTTGAAATAAGGCACAGAATTGTAAATATCATTGTGGACACCTTCATAGTCACTGCAGCCCACAGCTGAATTCTTTTAGAAGTATTATAGGAACGAATTTTTTGTTTAAATATTTAAATACTCTTTTCATTGGTGACCCCATGTTTTCCCAAGTAATCACACTGAACAAGTGGAGGCTTTGTGGGAGGTTTGCATAATATCATAATGACAATAGTAGTATTTTCTAAACACTAAATATTTCATAAATTGGATAATTTGAATAACAATTCACCTTTTTCTTAAATTATATTCCAATCATTTCATGAATATTTAAAGAAAAAAAAGACCTTCATGAAATTCTAAGTGTTGCATTTTCTTTTTCTTTTTCTTCATCATTAAATCCTTATGGCATCATTATCTTCTATTTATCAATTCATAATACTAAGTAGAGATATGTAAGTAATCCAGATTTCTACAATATGAGAGCCCAAGACAACTCAAACAATTGAGAATGTGTATAGTATTATTGATGATTTGTTCAGAGTGAAGCCCATGTTCTAAGTTTTTGTAGAACATTTGAATACTGGATTTGCACCCATCAAATAATGGCATGTACGTTTCGTCCAGGTTTTGAGCATTCCGCACATGTGGTTGTGTATGCACAGCAAGAAACATACAGAATCCAATGACGCATTCAGAGGAGGCTGGTTGGACTTGGGAAACTGGGAACCTCCTTCATAGGAGGCTCATAAGTTAAGTGGGTCCAGATTAATTTGTTATGGTACTATACTGGAGTTAGAAAGCAATTGGACCATTTCTTTTATGAGGTTATCTTGGCAGATCTTCTTGTCACATTCGGCTTCACAAGTCCACCAATTTGTCTCCAACACTCATGGTTACTTCTAATTTTATAGCAGATTAATCGGCAAAGCGAAGAGTTTCAAATTTTGGTGTAAAAAATACAAATTTTCTTCATACGTGTTGAAATTGTATTTCATTTGTAAATACTTTTTTAGATTTTGTTTCGTAGACCCTTTTAAACTTCAAATTTGATGTCGAATGATGACAATCCTAAAAATATGTAAAATCGACGTGGATTTTTTTGCACTTTACACATGATGCAATACACAAGATGCACTTCAAGTATATGTGGGTGCTGATTAAGAAATAAAATTTTATTATGAACAGAAATAAAAAAATATGCATGAGCTATGCAAGCAATGCTTCATTCCACAATGCTACCAACATGTATTATTCAGGAATGTGATTACTTGATGGTCCACACTAGGGGCGTTTACACTAGAGGAAGCAAAAGTGGAAACAAGGGATTTTTATTTTATTTTTTAATTACTAGCATCTTCCTCTTGAGCCTTCCTAGCAAGGAGCGGCAATTCTACTCCTAGTTGAAACTAGAAGAACAAACAAGAAGTAGAAACAACAACAAGAAGCAATAGCAAGAAGTAGAAGCATGAAGCATGTTATTGACCATGGTGTGGTGAACATTTTGAACAGGGAATGTAAAACTGAAAATTCTGCAGGAGGTCTGCTTGTCTTTCTCGTAATCTAAACGACCCTACTGTGACATTTTTTCACCCAAAAGTCTATCTTCTAGGCTTGAGATCGGCTTGCCGACAATTTCAGTTGCTTTTGATCAGGAATATTCTAAGGATGAGAGTAGAAAGACCTAGATTAATTCCTTGTGTGACTGATGGAAGTCCATACATGTTACACTCATGCACCTCAGTCTAGATGCAAGACGAATGATCAAAGACTCCTACATGAAGAGATTAACTACCTGCTGTACCTCCAGCAAAACTCTAGATTATGATGAAGTATGTAGAACAGCAAGACACTAATGTATAGCTCCTCACGACTCAGGTATCGGTAACTCAAAATACTTCGAAGTCTATAATTCACAGAAATGCCACATAAACACTTCCTGAAAGAGCATTTGCAGCCTTCCTTCACACGGACCCCTCAGACCTGAACATTTGAATTACCAACAGAACTGGTCTCCTTGAAACAGGTAAAATCTCTCTTCGATCAGGCAGCAACAATGATTAAGCAAATATTGAAACAAAATCTTGCAACCATTGCATCTGGGCTAACTTCGTTCTCAGGAGCAACTCTCAGGGGCAGATAATACTGAACCCAGCTCCCCGCGCCCTTTCAGCTGCATGACTATATCACAACCCCCAATCAGCTGGCCCTTGTGATACAGTTGGGGAAACGTGGGCCATTTGGAGTAGGCCTTAATTCCTTGCCGAACTTCCTCATCGTCCAATATGTTGTAGGATCCAAATGGAATGCCTTCATCCCACAGTGCTCGCACGACCTTGGAGCTGTATCCACAGCGAGGTTCCTCAGGTGTTCCTTTCATAAACAACACTGTCTGGTTGGATGTGGTCAACTTCTTAATACGCGTTTCCAAGCTCTCCATTACAGGTTGCAAGCCCTTCTCAGCCAGGACCTGTTATTATTCATTCTTAATGAATGGGTCATATCCTACAGCCAGAGAGTTGTGCCGAGATTGCCTCACGCATATGCTAATATCAAACCATAACCAATCAGGACAGACACCAAGATGTGATGGAGTAACTGAAAACTTTACAGCATTTATAGAAGTGGGAACAAGATGTCATCCCTAACTAATCACGCATAGAGGTGACATTAGGAGCATAGCTTTGTGTTATTGCAGAAAGATCGAGTCGCACCAGGCAGGGATCCCTCAGGCATTCTGAAGTACCTCATTAAGCTCGCCGTTCTTATGCATTTCCAGAACTATGTCGCAACCACCGATAAATTCGCCCTTGACATACAGCTGAGGATATGTGGGCCAGTTGGAGTACTCCTTCAGGCCTTGCCTCACCGCCTCATCACTCAATATATCAAAGCTACCATATTCTAAGCCCTCTTCTTTGAGTGCCTGTACCACCTTTCGGCTGAACCCACAGCGCGGCTCATTTGGGTTTCCCTTCATGAACAACATAATGGGATGTTCCTTCACAAGTTGCTCTAGTCTGGCCTGTATACTAATTCCACCAGCGACTTCTTCAGTCGGTGCAGGTACGGCAGGGGCAACTGGTCCGGCAGGAGCCGCTTCCTCATGAACAGCGGGTTCAACAACCACTTCTCTTGCGGCTTGGAAGGAATAATGCTTCGAGTGGGATGGCAGGATTCCCTTCTCCTCCAGTATCTGACAGCAATTATTATAATTCCAACGTTAATATGTATACTGCAAGGTATCAGACACATGCTACCAGAAGATCTAAACGAGAACAATAAACGTCATGTACATATATTTACGTAATGGCTAGATATAGGAGCAGTGAAATAGTGAAGAGCACGAACCTCCCTGAGTTCTCCACTTTCCTTCATCTCCAGAATAATGTCACAGCCGCCAAGGAGCTCTCCCTTAACATAGAGCTGAGGATATGTTGGCCAGTTACCATAGCTTTTCAGGCCTTGCCTAACGACATCATCCGTTAAGATGTCAAAGCTGCCGAATTCCAGACCCTCGGAAATCAAAGCATCCACCACCTTTCGGCTGAATCCACAGCGGGGCTCTTCTGGAGTACCCTTCATGAACAACATAATGGGGTTGGAATTGACCAACTTGTGAAGCTCTCCTTTCTCAATCTCGGGCAGAGTCTCGTTGCCAACACTCTTGCCAGGTGGGGAGTGAGCATGCGGGGCGAGGTCTTTCTTCACTGCTTCTATCACGTTCGACCCAGCAGCAAATCCTACGCTTGCAGGGCTAGCTTCTTTTACAGATGTGTTAGGCCCCGCCCACTTGGCCACTTTGTTTGCCAGTTCCGGGGCATTTGCACCTTGTAGCTTGTCAACGACCATGCCATCCTAGTAAACCCAGAAGAATGAGTCTTTCATCAGTCAAGTGCTCTCAAGGAGAAGAAGATTATAAAAGAAAACACGATGCAAAACATCTGGAATGCATGTCAGAATATCATCTCTTTTCAAAACAGGATCTTGTTATCTGCTTACCTTAAGGAAGAGGAAATAAGGAACTGCACCAACATCGTAAGCATCTGAAATCTCCGACTGCTCCTCGGCCTCTACCTATTTTGACAAAAACAACAGATGATCAATAGTAGGCTAAGCGACTGCAAATATTTTTGCTAAGCTTCAGACATCAACACAGATGACTGCCTCAGTTACCGAGGCACAATCATAGCAATTTTTCTATAATTGCATACGCACTGTAATGTCATTCGAGGTGATGGTAGAAATTGCTCTATGTAGGTTTCATACGAAGCATGTGTAAATCTACAAATGAAGGATACGACCAACCCTAATTGTAAACACGCTTGCAATCGCAATCGTAAACTAAAAACAGCAAAGCAATCACCCGGCCAACTTACAATCCCCAATCCAAATTTTCATAGAGAGTGACAAGAAACGTCAAGAAGACAGGGCCGATACATGACAACTAGGGTTACAGATTGAGCGTGGCTCAATTGATTGGCCGTCGTCAATTTACAGAATTGCATTTCATAACTAGTACGTTGATGTCGGGGTTGTAAAAGTGGATATCAAACAACTCTCAACATACCAGATATCAAATAGAATTCCGTCACTGATCCAAACAGCAAATCAAAGATGGAAAAAAAAAAGATGCCAAATTGACACAAGCAAAGATGGAAGAGAGAAATGAAACCTACTCGAAAGAAGTGAGCTTGGGGAGCATCGACAGCGAGCTGAGCGAGCACAGGCTCCATAGCTCTGGAGGGCTCGCACCATGATGCCCAGAAGTGCAGCACGGATATGCCCTGCTTCACTGCCCCATCCAACTCGCTCTTCGAGTTCACATTCTTCACACCCCCCGTCATCTCTCCTCTCCCCCCGACCACGACCAGTTCCAACCACGATCACCAAACCCTCCTTCTGCAAACCCCTCCAATTCCACCATCAATTCCACAATCACCCTCATCCCATAACACCAAACTCCCGACCTACCTTCTCCACCAACAACAATCCAATCTCCAAATCCTCCAAACACTCCCACCACTGCAGAAAACTCCAACCCCTCCCCCAAACTGACCCAAACCTCCACATATCAAAAATCCAACACCAAACCGAAATCATGCCCAATTCTCAAAACACTTGCCACTGAACCCAGTTGTTTGCTTGCAAGATCAAAAGCGTAACAATGATCAAAAACACAAAACTCTTACCTTTGACACGCCAGCGCCCTAAACTCGAAAGCTCCAGAAAACAGACACGCCAACTGATGATGAGATCAGACTGGATATGGAAGCCCAATTCAGCACCTGGAGGCATGCAGGAGTCGACCCAGGTGGATTGGTTACGGAATCAAAGAGGATCAAAGAGGATCGAAGAGGATCGGAGATGAGATGCAAGTAACCTTTGAGAGAGGAACAGATCAAGTGCTCTCAAGTGGCAGGATACACATGAATTGTTGAAACTTACCTTCCCAGATGGGGAATGATGGAGGCAGGGATGATCAGAGAAGGATGGCAGAGAAGTTGGAGTTTTGTGTGGGAAGATGGATGCGAATGATTCCAGGGAGCAGGCAGGGCATCGTGATGATGGTGATCATGTGCCGTGGGAGTGGATTGGCGGGATGCCAAGTGGGACGGCACAGGCAGGTGCTCATGGCGACAAGCAAGCTGTGCAGATTCGGGGCAAATGGAGATGCCGTCCCTTGGCAGCCCCGTCGGGCGAACTGATGTTCGGAGATGGCATGGGACCGGGCTGCCTCGGTCGGAGTGGGTCCGCGGTCGTGGGTACACTGAGGTGTTTCGGGTCCTCGGTAGTAGGTGCTGGTGGCGTGGATACTTTGGAGAAGTTCACCTCTTTGACAGTGGGTAGAAATTAAACCTTTTTTAAAGGTTTTTTTGCTTTTTTTTGGGAAAATTTCGACTTTTAAAAACTGGAAGTCCCCCTATATAAAGTGGGAATAGAGTCTTTAATTGCAATGGAATTTTCACCATTTGACTCAAAAAATAAAAATAAAATAAAAAAAATGGGAATAGAGTCCGTCCATTTCTAATCCTACATCTATGCCTTCTCTCCACCTCTCTCACAACTCTCTTCCCATTAGGTCATTAGTCGACTTACTTTTTATCAACAAATGGAGTAACTTATTGGCGTCACCTTAGACTTCTCCTTAATCCATTCATGAACTCTTAATGCCAAAAATATTATGTTTTCAGTTTCCTTTTTTTGTCAGAAAGGTAGCCCACTCTTCTATTCTAGATATGTTGTGTTTGGGACTTCAAAACTCTAACTCAAGGGGCTCTGGAAATGATTACAAACCATAAAGTAAGAAAAACAAATAAAAGATTGTGTATTAAAAATTAATTTTTTTATTCAAAGGTTAAAATTTTCTAGGTTGATAGCAAAAAAAAAATTATACAAAGGAAGTGATTTTGTAATTTCTAACCGATTTTTATTTTTGATATTTTTAAATTATAAAAAGACCACAATATAATTCCTATTTAGACTCATGGATTCGTGACAAATTATAAATAAAAAGAATTTCAATCAAGTATATTTATTGGAATTTTGATTTTTAACTAAAGAAGGTTTGAGATCATTGGCTTTAATTTTTTGATTTTTAATCATTTTAAAAAAGAAATAAATAAGACAAGGAATCTTACTTTAATTACTTCATTTGAATTTGGCTACATAATAATTTACAATTTAATGACTTGAATGAGCTTTTAGATTTAATGATTTTGTTTTAAAAATGCATTTTTCAAAAATTGTATGATTACAATAAATACATGTAGATTTGGAAATTACATATACTTTAGCAACTTTTTTGAATGACTCTAATGCCAAGCAAGGTTTTTTTTAAAAGTGGAGATATTTGAGAATTTCCTTCATACCTGATAGTTAATTTGATAAATGATAGTAAAGTGGAACACTAGTATTGTAGTAAGTGATTAATAGATGATATGCATACAATAATGGATTAGTCTACTAATAAATGAAGAGGTTTACAAAGATCTATCTCAATAATTCATAAAAAAAAACCACAACAAGTCCCTTCTCCGAATAATAAATGAATTTAAACTTTTCACTCAAAGTTCTTATATCATGCATAGATTTTTTTTTTTTTTTTTAAAGGAATCGTCCTAAAAGGATGTTGTAAAGCTTTAACTAACGAAACTAGTGTCTAATATCTAAGTGGCTAATTTCATTGTAGAGTTACATATTTTTTAGGATTTTAAATGAAACTATTTTAAGTTTGAATAAGGTTTTAGCGAATATAAATTTCAGATTTAAATTATTGAGCCGTGGCCCGTTATTAATAAGTTCTCCTTCACTTATTCTAATTCTTTCCCCAAGCTTGGAATGCATTCGTCTCAAGATTTTCAAATGGTGGAGGGACGAGGAGTTGGAAGATTGGCATCTGTTCGATTATAGAGGAAGGACTGATGGAGGAAGAGAATGCTGCACATCTTGTTACCACGAGATTCTGGTTTTTGAATGTGGGAGCAACTTGACCAATGCTCCAATTAGGAAGCATGGAATGATCAATTTTGTTGGCGCAGGCATGTCAAAAGTGTCTCGCAAGGAGTAAGAAGCGCCTCATCCATCTGTTTCGGAAAGAGCTGACAGGCAAGTCTTTGGATCATGTGAGAGTTGTAGGTTTGTGACATTTTTTCATTTGTGCATCCACACTCATTTCAGCACTCAACACACCGTGCTTTCTGATTGTAGAAGTCCATATTGTTGAACAGATTATGCCCATTGTACCATTAATCTCATGTACAATTTGCTAATCCCACTGGTGCTTCGACAAGGAAAGTACTCTTATCATCAAATCTCAGAAGGCTAGAGTCATTGTTCTTTACTAAAATTCATGCCAGACTCTCCGAGCACTGTATCGACCTGGAAAGAATCTGAAAGTTCCACCCTAGACCTAGAATATCTCAGGTGGAGAGAACTTAGTCTGCAGAAGTGTTCTTTCACGATTGCAAACGACTGAGCTACAACTGATCCCAAACTCAAAGTACAATCTATCACTCTCCTCTCAATCTATTTGACTTAATTCCCAGATTCACAACATGTATCTGCAACATGTTTTTGACTATCAGCTGACTGTCTAACTACAGAATTATCATCTACTTCACATCCATTTAACCCCCTTCATTTCATTACTCAATACACCTTTCTCTCTGATTCTAAGAGTGCAAATGTGTTTATGGTAACTTAGCAAATCTTTGGTGCTAGGCCAACTTGAACTGGTGCTCATAACATCAAACTACACAATTCAAAGGGTTAGTATAAAACCCAAAACATTCTAGGAGAAAGGACAAACTGTTCTAGAACACGCTACATGAAATTTGCTATGATAATTGTACTTTTCCATTCACCCCCGTAGTGCTAATAGACATAACGCTGGTAACTTAACTACATTAAATGTTCAAAAATATCACCCAAAAAACATCATTTTTAGAAATACATGTACTTGGCAAACCTCCTCCTAATGCCAGCATTCCTATGGAACAACATCCGCAATAAACGGATGATGTAAACCATAAGAACTACAATACAAACTGCTCCTCCAAATACTATAGAAGCAACTACAATCTGTTTCTGATACCAATCAGAAGACACCACAGCAATGCTTGCAGATGAAAAACTAATGAGAACACACATGATGGATACCAGCAACATAAAGGCTGAAGCCTTCAAACACCTCTGGCTTCTTAAGAGTTCGTCATACAGAGACTCCTTGGGCATGGGAATAGCAGGAAGGAGTGCCATCAAAATACTTGCCACTGAGAAGAAAAATGACAAGCTGTTGCACACCAAGTAAACTTGCGCGGGACTTCTGTCAGATTGGATATATCCATCAAGCGATGAGTATCCAAGTGGGGGTTGAAATGGCCCAATGAATGATGCCGTTGCCACTAGAGCAGCAACAACAGAAGTGGCATTGGCAGCATAACTTACGCTTGTCTTGGCATCCACCACCTCTTTCACTACCTTATCATACCACCATGTATTGGCATCATCATCGGCCAGTGGACCAGGTGTAGGAAACTGTTTGGTTCTAGGATGTGGAGTCCAAATATCGATGCCTGCTTGAAGGAGCAAATTGATGCAACTTTTCTCGCTTGCTGAGTACATCCTCGGAACAACCAGATTGCCCTTACACCTACTGATGTCCTCTTTAAGACGTTGGAATGGTTGGGAATTAGGCAAGGTATGCATTGAAGCCAATATTTGGAGATGTTCCAAGTCTTTCACTTTAAGATTTGATTGCTTTACAGCTACATGTAGAGCTGTGCCATTTAGCACATCACCAACTATTGGATCATAGACAGGAAATTTGAGAATGGTTTGGATGGCTTCAACTTGACCAGTTAGTGCAGCGCATACAATTGCCGGTACTCCATTGGGTAAATTTGCAAGCCCACGATCAAGGGTAGAATTGAATTTTGTATGATGCTGGAGGCAGACAAAGGAATTAGTAACTAGAAGTGGATTGTGAAACAAGCATTATGTTAAACTTACACCATCCATATCTGAATTCCAATCAATTGACATGATTCAAGAAAACATAATTTGCTTAATTTGCAAAATATAACTTATTTAGTTCAATTGCTACCATTGGCTAAGTATTAGGTTTTATAAAGCATAGAATGTGTATCTAAATATTGATATTGTAATATTTGAAAATATGTAAAATTTTACATTCTTTGAATTTAAGAGTGGTCAATGTGTCTTATAAAAAGAACAGTTTATTGGTAAATTTAAGTAGAAAACTTGAATAGATAAATAGATCACTTATTTTGAAACATTTTCATTTCTTTTATGTTTAGTGTTTAAATTTAGTCTTTATTTCTATTGAGGTTCAAACTCAATCATACAAATTCATAAAAAGTAAGAAGATAATGGGATTAAAATATCAATGTTAGTAATATTCAATTATATCTTCTTTTAGCAACATTTAGTAAGTATTGAGAATTACAATTTTAAGAATTATTTGAAGGTCCACTTTCAATAAATAGAGGTAGCAATAGTTATTGATGTATGATAATTATTGAGCTATAATAGTTGATATCATTAAAATGTTCTCAAAATGGCCATGTAAACGTGATCAAACATAGTACTTGCATCAAAATATTTCTAGCATGATAGGTTTGTACCTTGAGCATACACTCGAGAAGCGTTGTCCGTCCCAAATATGCTGCAATTTGAAGAGGCGTTGAAACTTCATAGCAAATAAAATTCACAAGAAAGGGATGATCATCAATGGCCCAACCTATTGGTACTTCATACCAAAATCCACCTATCGTGTGATTCCCTGAAGAGAACAATTGCTCAAACAGTGTGGTCGAATTGAAAAGGGCTATCAAATGAATTGGTTTGCATTTTAACCCGTCTGCCTCAGAGCACCAATCTCCCAACTGATTCAATGGATAACACCATTCCAGCAAGGTCAGTTGGTCGTCACCATGTAGTGGACGCACAGTCGCATCAAAATCCATCTTCTCCATTAAAACCTTGCATGTGTCTTCTGAAACCCAAGTACCATGAATACACATGTAGTGAAGAAGTGTACGACCTGAAGCATCCCTTGCATTCAAGCACTCAACGATGGTTGCGGGAGGAATAGGAGGTGATATGCCATCAGCACTTGACTCCATGATGCTCACTAACTGATGTGGTAAACTACTACTTAAATTATCAACATATCCACCAGCATGATCATAAGCAGCATGAAGAAATGTTCTTCCCTGGGGATCGTGCAGGTTAAACAAAGTCTTCAACATTCCCCCGCCTCCTCCTTCCTCTACATCACAGTGATTACACGCCTGAATAATTTCTTTTATGACTTCGATGCCAAGAGCTTGAGCTTTACCACTATTGAGCCGAATCATCACAATTTTCCCGAGAAAGTGCAGGAACACATGTGCAACTGGTGAAAATTCGAAGTCCTCATCCCTCATGCATTCCTTTTTCAACGCCTTGATTTTTCTTTTGTTGACACTTGAAGAATTCTCAAGTACGCTTTCGATAAGATCATACACTTTCCGCACCATTGCAGCTACGTCACTATTATATACTCCATCGTTGTCTTCGTCTGTCACGTCTGGAACCACCGGCAAAAACGAATCAAATTCTGTCACATCGGCAGCTTGCGTCACGGTGGCTTCTTCCATAGTGGCTTCTTTCGTGGTCGCTAACTCAGTCACGCCGGGTTCTTCCACAGTGGCTTCCTCCGCGGTGGGACTTACAACTGAACTCTCATCATCAGAAATCTCCAGGTCTGCGGCATCGAGAAGTTCATCCAGAGATTTAGCGGCATCGAGAAGGTCAACCAGAGATTTAGGCATGTTATCATCTTGAAAAATACTTCCAGATTCAGAAATCAATCCTCTTCGGTTCTTCTGAATATAACTGCTCGTGTCAATGGCCCATTTCAAAAGTAGCACCATCTTTGGACTCCCATTCGCCACCGCAATGTGAACTGCTGTAACTCCATCTGAATAAGTCTTGCGAAGCAAATCATCCCTCATCAGACAAGGGGACGTTCGTCCATTCAGGCCACATTTACAATTACCTTCGGTATCAAACATATCAACCAAGATCTGCTTTGCCAGCCTCACACACCCGTGTTTCACTGCTTTGTGCAATGCAGTGACACCCTCTGGCCCCGTTTGATGAAGCAGCTTTGGATCTCGTTTCAGGAGGGTACAAAGTTTCGTGCATCTGCCACGAAAATCCAGATTCTTGTACCACTCAGAAGACGCATCAGCTGTGAAGAAAACACCTTGTGCGGCAGGAACTTCTATATCAGCCATTGATAACCAGCTCTTTTCTTACAAAGTCGAAATTTATATATAACACGTACTTCCCCGAAGTACAGGTGGTACTGTAGATTATATTTACTCAAAAACTGATAAGCCCACGTGCTTCTCGTTGCAGTAAAAAAAATGCTTGATTAGCCCACTTCAAGTTGCTCATTGATATTGAGCGCAGCTTGAAGATCCAAGTTGCTTTACATCTTCCCGATATGTTGTCACAGAACCTTGATGTGCACCTGACTACTAAACACAGTGGCAGCAAATTCAGATCATGAGTTGGAGAGGATAAGGCTTCATATTTACTTAGAAAAATTCAGCCACTATCGCTCGTAAGGTCAAGTTCCTTACAAACAGTACAATTCTATGGAAGTATGAAAGTTGCTTCCAAAAATGCAACTCAATAGTCTGCCGCTTGTCCTGTAATAGGATAGTCTTCACACTGACAAAGTTTCTGAAATCGACGACATTAGCAATCCTATCCGTGACCAATATTCTGAAAGCGAGCGCTAAGTAACAATTTAGTGGTAATTCAAAGCCTTTGCATGCACGCTTGTGCATACTCAAGCAGAGGTCTCCAACTGCTATCATCACTTCGCAAAATTTAAATCTAAAATCTTCCTAGGACACAATGCTCAGGGGCGCATGATGCATACTTGTCATTAGCAAAAGTTGTCTCTTGACAACTCTTGATAACATCCAAAAGTTCCGAAGTTCCAAGATTGCGGCAGCACAAACTAGATCACACTCATAACCTCTCATGACCCTCCTTATGTTCTTCAGTAGATCAAATCAAACTAGGAGAGCGCATCATGCACTTTAAAGCAAATTCTTAGCAGCATCTAGCAAGTCGTGCAGCAATGCATTTCTGACATGGTGGGCTGAATGAACACATTGTAGAGAATATCTGGCCTAGGTCTCACTCTTCAGTTCTACTAGAGATTGTACTAGAATTACTATACAGCACAACCTATGATCGGGAACTGTTAATACTAGCTACTGGGTTTCAACCCGCCAAGATAACTAAAATTTGAACAAAGTTCTAAATGAAAACTTCGTCCAGCATTCCTATTCAAGAGTGTGGAACTTACTTAGCCCGACTACAGATTGTAGACTCAACAGAAGATGACAATTGTCACAATTCCACAACTCACCGCTACACTACTTTCGAAGCACAGTGCAAGGTGCTGCAATGAAGGGCATCATAAGACGCCATGGCCAGTATCCACGTTTAAGAAACAGTTTCATGAACCCACCTTCCTAGCTAGTCCCTTGACCCAGTCTAAACACTCAAACATAGAGAGGACATGAAGCGGAAGTTCAGATGAACACGTACCTTGCAATCAGACGAGAAGGATGTTCCCCTCATCAGAGTTTGTGGAGAAGCCAACTTAGAGGTCCGAGCCCACGAAGTGCACCTGCTTCGCCTGCCCAAATCCTTGTGAGTGCTAGAATCTAGTTTTCAAACCACTACAATACAGAAACTTCACAGCAGTTAATATCACAAGCAAAAGAAGTAAACTGTACGAAATTATATTGAGAAAGAGATGAAGCGAACCTCACTAGCCGATAAGGCTACATCTGAAAACCAGTGACGTGAAGAATCGGTAATGAGGTTTAGTAACTAACCTGGATCTCGATGGTATCGACTCTGCGACGAACGGCGCTAGCGTCGAACCTGAAGACGAAGAAGGCTCCAGTTGTGCAGACCTCTGGAGGAGATAGTCGAGCGCCCAGGAGAATATGGTAGACAGGTCTACTAATTAATTGCTTTTCTGTCCTTGAAGCGATCAATTACAGACAGCTTGTGCAAATCGGATATCCTTCCACCGGAGTCAAGCACCAAGAGAGCGACTTTTCTCCTGCAAGTGCGCTGCTCTAGGTAGAAGCACCCATTTCCAATAGCATCCCCACAACCAACCTGTAGATGTCCCCAAAACCGCAAATTGGCTGTCGGACCACTCAATTTAAACTAAGTTAAACTGACCAATCAAAAAGCTCAAAAACACTAAAAAAGCTGGTGGTTTTGGGTAAACTCATGAGTGGAAATTAGTACCAACTAGGTGTGAGAATGGAAAAGTCTACAGATCAGTTTTCGGTCACGAAGTACTTTTATGTTTAAATATTTGTATCTATTTCAATATTGGGAAGAAAATTTTGAAAAAAATTGCATTCTATGAGAAACCTAATTCTCTACACGTGAAAATAACACCCCAAATATAACCCCGAAAAAAAGGCTCAAAATCCTTAACCCCTAAAGTTCTGAGGGTATTTTTCATCAAAACTGCCTGAAAACAGCCCCTCTTCAAATCAAGGTGGATTTTGCTAAGTTGGGGTCATAATTAGTACATCTAACCATAAGATCTTGTAGCTACCTTCTATCTCTACATGTCCACCAAATCTTACACACTCATTCCTCACCAATTGCAAGATCATAACGTTCAAAGTTGAAAATAAAGTTTTTTTTCCCTGCGCAAAAAAGGATCAGCAAAGTTTTGAAGGCCCAAAAAACCATTTTTTTGCATTATGGATTTTGGCGGTTTTGATGCACATCAAAGAAGACTGAGTTAGCTATTTGTATTGAAAAAATCATATTCAAAAAAGTTGTGGAAGGTTGCCAAAAAAATCATTTTTTGCTAGGGGGTATACTGAAATTCACAAACAAAGGCCGTTTTTGGACAATAAAAATAGCATATGAAAACAATTTGGATTAAAAATCCGAACGGTGGGAACATGCTCTACTGCCTTCTTTATACAAAGAAATTTTTATTTTTGAAAAATTTCAAAATCTCAATTTTAGGTGGAATTTCAAAGTTTCATCTTTGGGCAGATTTTCGCAGATTTTCGCAATTTTGGGCAGCTTTGGGCAGTTTTGGGCAGAATTTGCTGCATTCACAGTGGTTCAGCAGCTGCCCTACGAGCAGCGTTTGACACTTAAACCTTCATAACTTTTGATCCTGATGTCGGAATTGAAAAATAAAAATACCCACACGAAGATCTCCGAACGGCCCACCTTCAATAAAAATTTCAGAAAATCCCGATGTAAATTGCATTCATAGGTACATGCCCAAATTCCAAAAAAGCCCAAATGTGGATTATTGTCCTTTAGGGGTTAAGTTGTTGGTTATAGGTGCTTCTACCCCTATTCTCTTTGCTTAAGTTACCATATATTCAACATCCCAAACCAGAGAATTATTAGGCCAACCAGAGAATTATTAGGCCAACCAGAGCAGAGGAACATGACCCGGAGGTCTCTTTAATAAGCGATTTCGGTACTGCAAGATTTATGTGGGAGCCAAAGAATTCTTTCTGGGCCCAGCGAATTAATCTTTTGCAAGTTGGCCTGGCCCACTTATCTTTCGGATATCACTGTTTTCTAAACAAGATTAACTCCAAGGGATTTTTTGAAACTTAGGGCATGCTCCCACGAATTTTTGAAACTTTGGGCATACTCCACGAGGTCCAAGACGGTAGTAGGTTTGTGGGAATATGATTTTTAGGATCCACACTAAATTTCTAGGACAAATAGTAATGTTATTAAGAGTCATATTTTTCTCAACTTTGAGTACCTCCATATATTTGTTGCACATTTCTATAACCTATATTCAGATTTTTTTTGCAATTACAAAATAGGCTTGTGTTTGAAATTGACAAAAATCAATTATGTACAATTTTGAAAGTATTTTACAACAATAATTGCCAAATTTGTGTTATGGACATTATTTTAAGAATTTTGTAAAAACTATTTTTTAGCAACTTTCTAAATAGAAGCCTTTAGAACATTCAAGAAATAGGTTTTTGAATTCTCTTAAAAATATTTATATCAGTTAATAAAAATATTTTAAGCTAATACCTTATTTCATGCAAATATTAGATTTGATCTTTTTCTTCTAAATTATGTAATTTAGACATGGATACAAAGAACTTGCGTGGATATACAATTAATCATGTTGTCCCTCGTCCCTCTGAAAGGGAAAAATATTTATGGTATAACGCTCTATTTCAAATACAATTTGCAACTGAAGTATGTGGTCAATAGAATTTGTGTTAGTAGTGACTTTTCAAAGATGTAAAAAAATATTGTAAGTGCATTGCAAGAATCACAATATTTTTGCAAAATGATAATTAACTAAAAAATTATAGTGAAAATTTCAAAAAATGTTGAATTGTCAAACAATGCATAAAGTGGCCATTTCATGTTAACTTGAAGAAATCTACAATAGTACATATATTCGTCACTCAGAATTCTATGGACTGATGGCAAAAAATAAATGTCTAACTCTTCAATACTTCCATTTTCAAAGGAATACAAGCTTGGTTTTGGAATGTTGATTCTTCATCAATGGAATTCCTTCATAGATTGCTAAGAAAAAAAATAAAAAAAATTAAAAAAATAAATTCAAGCAAAGCACTTTAACAAACGAGCTTAAAAAGATTGGGCAAGTACCAACTTTAAGGCGGTTACTGTTTCCTTGCCTCCCTTAGTAAGAACTCGTTGAGTCAATAGTGTCATTTCTATCGCTCACATTTTGGTTCTTCTCTCTCCTAGATCTCTATGGGATCTCTCCCCTTACTCCTTCTAATTATGAATATAAAACAACTCTTTTACAGTTGCCTCCAACATCTCTCTTCAATTTTTGCCTACTCTTTTTAATTGTAATTTTTTTCTTCTTAGGCCTCTTGCTTTGAGGAATTAGTTATTTCTTTGTTTACTTTTTTGTATTGAAGGCTTGAGTAGAATACTCATGTTTGGCTAAGCTTCTCAAAACCCCTTGTTTTCTAGTTAATAGCAAATTTTGCAGTTAGATCAATGAAGTATGTACGTCCATTAATGGACAAAATTAGATATATCCATTATATCCGCCCACTTTTCTTTTATACATTTGCTTCAAATAAAAGATGGAAATGGCTTGATTTGCCCTACATTGTAGGAGTTGATATCCATAGTATAGTGCCAAGTGTAATGGTTGTGCACCTACTTTCAGAAGTTGTGAAAGTCTCTCTCTCCTATTTTCTTAATGACTGATGTGTTGCATTGTTGATTAAAATTTTTTTTGACCTCCTTATCTGCTATCTAATTCTTTTTTGGCAATTTCTAGTTTAGCTTTCTTAGACAATCTTTTTTATTTAGAGAATTTTGCATCGTCCTTTTTCTTTAGGCTTTCTAATACATTTACTTTTTTTATTGCTATGAATTCCATGGTTTTCCAATGTTGATTTGAAGTCAACATGTCACAGTGATATGGAATAATGTACTAAAAGATTTTATCTTATTCTAGTAGGTCGCACAACATGTTTAACCCCTAAAGCATCAACTCAACACTTTTGGTATGATTTAGGGTCCGGTCAGGCTCCCTATGAGTCAAATTTTACTGGATGTGGCTGTATTTTTGGCACACCATGGGAAATTGTCATATCTTTCTAACAAGACCAAATTTCACTTTCATCGGGCCCGTAGTTAAGAAATAATTCGTGTTTAAAGATCAAAATTCAATTCAGGGCAGTTGGGGCAGGTTTGTGGCCGATGGGAGTGGTGTACCAAATCTATGACAGTCTACAGTGACTTCAAAATGATCCTTTCTGAAATCGTTTCACAATTTTTTTATTTTAAACTTGAATTTGAGAAATCAAACCGTAGGATCTTGTTCAGAGCCATCCAATTAGTCTACGTACCAAGTTTTGTAAAGTTTGACCGTACGGATGTTGAGATATATTTAGTCAAAGTTCCAAGTTCTATACAAACTGTCAGACAGATCTACAGTGATTGGGTCACCTTCGTCACCCATTTTCCCTTCACCATTTTCTCCTCCTAAACCACTGTAAAATTCATGTCTATTTTTGATTTATTTATTTTTTTGATTTTTTTCCTCTACAATTTCTTTTCCATACAAATGCATGTATACACCGTTCGGATTTCAAAAAATAGATGAACTTCTTAGGCATTTGTAGTGTGGAAAAAGAGGTAGTGTATATGCATTTCATTTGACTCCCGTCACTAGAAGTGTGGTTCTCCAATGCTTCTGTGTGTTGTATTGTCTTAAATTTTTTTGAGCATACTCCCAACTCACTTTAGAATCCAAAATTGAAGAGCCTCCAACCACACGATCTCAAAAAATTGGCTCTTTCACTCTTTGAAGGGTGGCTGTCTCTGCCGGGCAGGACCAAAAAAAACTTTTCACTCAAGTTCAGACCTTATGATCTTCCAAACGGTGAAGAGTTACAGTCTAAAATTTTGTGTACACATACATGTATAAGTTAGGTACTAGATCCTACTGTTAGATTCTCCTATATATGTTTAAATTTGCATAATTCTATCTTGAACTAAAACAGGGTAGATGTGAGGCAGAATTTGGGATTTTATGGCCAAATGCTGTAGGGGTTAATGAGTTTTGATAATCTACTAATTTTTTTTGTAAGGCGTTGGTAGATCCATGTCTGCAGAGAAGATCTTTAGTATCGCTATTACCTTTAACCTGGACATAACAATAAGTAGCATTTTCTAATGTTGAAACACATCCAGATAGATAGATAGAAACACCAGCCCAGTCAGGCCGGCGTGAATAAAGTGTCCGTTCGTAGTGCCATTGACCCGATGCCCACAGGACAAGGGGACAGTGTGACACAACTACTCTCCCCTTTCGAGGATGGACACTATAGTAACACTATAACTACCTAGCCTAGAGCTAAGTACTACCATTACGAAGAACGGACATGTTCTCCACCCCTAGGACATTTTAAAGGGTACCCATACAACAAGGTCAAGAGACCCCCCACCAAGATTGGGTGGATCAATGGTGGTAAAGCCCCGCGCGGCAGTGGGAATCAAACCCTGGTCATCCCAAAGGGATGCCAAGAGCCTATCCAACACCACCCAAAGGCCCTATGATAGTTTAAAGTCATTCCGGACCTAAAAACAAAATCCATTTATAATCACTAAGGCACTAAGGTTTTTCTTTGAATTCTTTACTTGGCTGAAAATTATCTTTATTGCCTTAACCGGACCTTAATATTTTGTAAAGTTGTTGCTTTTTAAAAGCCAAGGATATCCAATGGATGAGGTCTATTTTTTTGAAATAATATCCTTGTAGCCTATTGACCAAACATCCTATTAGACCCTAAATGTGGTTTTGAATGGTGTGAAAACATCAATATCCAAGGGTTGCAATGCATGACAAATGTGACTTTGCAAGATAACAAAACCTTACCTTGCTTCTTAGACTTGTTTAATGACTTTTATTGTCACATGCCTATTATGCCGATTTAGATCAAAGATGATATTGTCAAAGAAGCCCATCTCTATGCGGATGAAATCAATGACAAACTCAAGAGACAAATGCTTGACATCCAAAGTACATTGACTTTGGCACTCGCCGGAATGCAACAATTTACTGGATTGGTAAATCCAAACCTTTTACTCAAGGATAAGTCAAATGTGGATTGACCACAAATCGCCGAGGTAAAAAGTATTTACCACAATACTACTCTAGATACGTATTTGTATTTAGACCTAGTTTTATACACATAGAATATACTAAAAGAAATATAAAATATTTCCGTAGTATACACAGTATTTTACAATGTTTTGAATACTTTTTGAAATACAAATACAATTACTATACTCCATACTTGTACAAATACAATCCACAACCAAAATACTACCTTCATCCAAAAACCTACTTTCATCCAAAACTTAGATTTCATCCAATACTTGGAGTTCATCCAAAATTCAAATCTCATCCAAAATTCAAACTTCATCCAAAATTCAGATTTCATCCAAAATCCAGATTTCATCCAAAAACCAGATTCCATCCAAAATTCAGATTTCATCCAAATTTTAGACTTCACCCAAAATTCAGATTTTATTCAAAACCTAAGGCCCATTCAAAATTCAAATCTCATCCACAATTCAAACTTCATTCAAAAATAAAATTTAAACCAAAAACTACACCTAGATTCCATACACAACACATATACAACCTCAATACAAAAAATCATCACCAACTACCACATTATATCAAACCCAACCATAAAATGGCCTCGACCTACCGACCTCGCCTAAATACAAAATACAAATATCAATTCATAAACAAATTAATACCCAATACCATAACAAATCATACTCTATTAAATACAAATACATATACATATTCTTCAAACATACAAAAAGAAAATACAATATCCGCCATCCATTCAAAACCAAAATTTCATCCAAAATTAAAAATTCATCCAAAATTAAAAATTCATCCAAAATTAAAAACTCATCCTAAATTAAAAACTCTGCCAAAATTCCAAATTTATCCAAAATTCCAAATTTATCCAAAATTCCAAATCCCCCCAAAATCCCAAATTCATCCAAAATCCAAAAAACACCAAAACTTCAGATTTCATCCAAATCTTATATTTCATCTAAGACATAGTAGTCATCCAAACTATAAAATCCACCAAAAAGCCAAATTCTATTTAAAAAATATAATTCACTCCAAACAAAGAATTATCTCACAATATCAATTTCACATAATAGTTGATATTATACAAAAACATAATCTTATTAACAAACACTCTACTACCATGGTCTACCAACCCCACATGAAAATAGACAAAACCTATCAACATCATGAGAGAATAAAATACGAAAAGAATACAAAACAACACATATACAACTGGTTTACTAACTCAATTACAAACCATTCCTCTGAACCCTCTACAACCTCACATTATCTACCTTTAAATCTAGAACAAACAATACCTGCATTACCTAATCTATTCAACACAACAAAATTCATAACAACAAAATATTATAAGCTAAATTATAAAAACCCTAAAACTAGTATTTACCAAGGATACTACTTTGTAAACAAATTAGCCCTACTTCAATGGAGGGACATTGAATCAAAGCCAGGGCCAATGCCCAACATACTTAGAACTCATCCAGCCGAACATAAGAAAAGAGCTAGAAGATACTTTATCCCTAGCACAATTAAACTCCCCCAAAATACCAACATATTGCAAAATCATTTGCTCCAATTTTAATAACTAACCACCATCTACACCATCAAGCAATCATTGAATTTCCATACCTACATCAATACATACAAATACAAATACAATCTCCACTACCTCACATACTATGTGCATTAATCGTTACCATACACCCATCAATAAATACATGTAATGATATATTAGCTCATCCCCGCATTCACCACTTCAATGATATTTGGACTAATACAGTAATGATTAGACTAGCCAACCTAAATAACCCTCCGGAAAGACACATCCTCACTCAACATTCTTATACCAAATTCATTGAAATGAACCAAGACCTAATATCCCCAAAAAACTCAATTCATGATGACCTATACAAATTTATCCATAACCAAGATACACCACCAACACCTACCATACTCCAAAGAAAATTTCCTTTCTTACCAAATAAATTAATCACTGAAGCCCTACGTTGTTTCGAAAGTCTAAATGAATACTGACATCCACCACCCCTTCCAAACATCCCAACCCCTCCCCCGAGAATAAACATCAACACTAATGACGAAACAAATATAATAACTTGGAATGCATCTTCGCTTAATACAGCTTTACCAAACCTACAAAACCTCGTATATAATTCTTCAAGGACTACGGCAATTATAAACATCCAAGAAACAAAACTCACAGCAACCAAATCCACTAAATGGATACAAAATCTATTTCCTGAATATAAACTCATTTTTAATAACACACATGCCCTCACAAGATGCATGCAACAAAGAATGCCCTACACCCTCAGAAGAGGAGGCTTACTCACACTTATACACAATAAATATGCTTTCCCCGGAAATATTACCAAAATCCTTACACCAGCAAACATTTCCCCATATTTACAGATAATAAAAATAAATAACCATCCGTTACTACCATGGTTAATCATACACTTATATATGCCGACACACCTAGAAGACATCCGCCTCATCCCCCACATTCAAACTACAATCACAAACCAAATAAATGCACACCCTAATCATACATACATCTTGTGTGGAGACTTCAATCGTGATATAGCACTTAACGGAAGACAAAACCACAACACCAACACCCCACCACAAGAAGAAGATATTCAATGGAAAAACTTTACAAACTCACTAAATCTAGAATACATTCCAACAAACACAACATTCTCTAGACAAGGTGGCTACAACTACACATCAACTAGCGTCATAGATGGTTTCTACATGAAATCCCTAGACAATACCAGATTCACGTCCACGACAAACACAAATTTAAATCTAAACTCAGATCATTATCCAGTCACCTAGCACATTCCACAAAATCTATTGATAGCCAGACCACCGGCCCCCATCACTACCCCAACAACTAGAATCCTTAACCCAATACCTCCAAAAAACTTAGAAAAATTTAATATTGAATTCTTTGAAAAAAACTCTATACAAATAAATGAATTAACCAGTCTATTAGAAAATAATGACCATCTTACCCCCGCTTTATGGCAAGAAGCTTGCGCATCCCTAGACAAAATCGTAGAAAAAATCTCAGAAACCATTGAAAAAACATGTAACGCACCCCCACTACCACAACTCACTAATAGAACAAGGCAACAAGGCGGCTTTTTACCTCGAAAACTAGCCAAAGGATGGAAAAAACATCTTGCCACATATCATCTTATCAGAAAAACTATATACATCGCAAAAAACAACCCTCAATGGCAAACACACCCCATATTGAACGAAATACGTAGCCACCAATACGTACAAATCCCACATCCACCAGTAACGAACTCTATACTGAACGAATGGATTGATGTCATAGCTAATATCGCAAAAACTGCTAACAAAGAAGCCAGGAAAATAACCACAAAATACACTAAAGATTGCATCCACAAAGCCGTATCAAAATATCAACTGTATGAAAAAAGCCCCAAAAAAGTAAATCGAAAAGTCTTCAAAAACTCTGAAACTTCACCTCTTGACTCTATAATGGATAGACAAAATAACATCTTAACTAGTTCGGAAGATATTGCTCAAGAAATTTACATCCAACAGTCTATTAATAACTGGCCAACAGTCCCTACATGTCATTATCAAACTACACATCCTCCACAATGCACATGCAGCGTTAGACAATATCCATGAATTGATCAACGCGGGGAACCACAAATCCCCCTAAACACATATTTTGATCAAGAAACTTATGATTTATGCCTCAAAAACCTAGGAAATAACAAAGCCCCAGGCCCAGACAAAATACCTAACTCTATTCTGAAAAACATGCCTTCACGATTCCACAAACTACTATTTCTATTTTTTAAACACTGCTACAAACAAAAACAAATACCTGCAACATGGAAAACCAGTCTAACTGTCTTATTATATAAAAAAGGTGAACCATCCCAACTTACAAACCATAGGCCTATCGCTTTAGCAAACACCATATACAAACTCTTTACTAGCACATTAACCTTTATCCTTTCCACTTACCGTGAAAGACATAAAATTCTGCATAACAGCCAAGAAGGATTCCGAGCAGAAAGAGGAACATCCAAACAACTTCAACTACTTATTGCAGCCTTAGAAGATGCAAGATTTACAAATCAAGATATATATATATATATATATATATATATATATATATATATATATATATATATATATATATATATATTCTCTACATTGACTTCAAAAATGCTTTTGGCTCCATTGACCATGCGAGACTCTTAGCCATAATGAAAGATCTTGGATATCCAACAGATGCCATAAACCTCATAGGAAATATATACTCACAATCCTCTACTATATTTTCTGGAGAACACTTTGGTAAAACTCTATCTATTCCCATCCAAAGGGGAACAATACAAGGAGATACTTTTAGTCCATATTTATTTATAATATTCTTAGAACCACTTCTTAGATGGCTACAACAAGGTGACAATGGATACACCTTTGGTACAACCAAAGTTACAATCTCATCTGCAGCATATGCTGATGATTTAGTAGCAATTGCTATAAATTAGCTTCACTACCAATACAACTGAATAAATTAGACAAATTATGCGAATGGGCTGGAATGGATCTTGGTATACCTAAATGTGCAGTGACCGGATGCCTATATAATAAAAAATGAACCCCATAGCATTCAAAGCACAGATCCAAGCCACCAATATAAACTACAGAAACCAACCAATACCAGTTTTGGACCAACATGATCCTTATACATACCTTGGAATAAACCTTGCACCATCACTTAAATGGAAAACACAAATAAACACCACCACGGCTAAAGTCATCAAACAATGCCAAGCCTTAGTGGCTTGCCCAGCCACTATGAAACAAAAAATCAATATGGCCGATACCGTCATACGTGCCGGGATCGCATACAGCTTCTACGCAGTACCATACTCTATGCCAGCCATTAGAAAACTTGACAAAAAGATCATAGCACTCCACAAAACAATATGTGGACTACCAAAAAGTACATCTAATATTGCTACACAACTCCCACACGATCTGTTCGGAATGGAAGCCTTTTCGCTAAAAAATGCCTATCTACGATGTATCGGAGAACAACTACAAAATGCTCTGAATGACAAAGGCAGACTCGGTAAAATCTACTTTGGCTTAATACAATTCATAGTTGCAAAATTTGGAGGCTCCAAAGAAATAGACCGCATCAAATATCAAGATTGTGTGAGATCCCCTATCACTAGAACATTGTTTTTACTTAAACATGAAGTCGGAGTCCACCTTAAAAGCACAATAGAAAATTTTCTATTAAACCCATCCCCACTCGAAACCGCATGGATGCAAGAAGCACAAAACCTACATGGCCTAAACCCCAAAACTTCTCTCAAACTATTACAAAAATTACTATTACATAATATAATAAATTTAGAACAAATAACCATGCCTAACGGTACCACCCTAATGAATCCAGACGACTTTAAAATATATCACTCCAACCCCACAAAACTCATAAAAAGTGCACTAAATATTGCTAGTCAATTATTCTGTAAACCCACTTGCCATCAAAGATGCCAAATACCATGCCGATTTCGATTTCACTTCCCCCCATGAACTTTAAAAAATGATTACATATTATTAAACCACAACATCCTACCACAACAACTAAACCCCCCAATATACCCCCTCAACCCTCCCATTGCCGAACTTCCTCCACCTCCCAACAATATGCTTAAAAATCCAAGACGATTCCCCATACACACAATACTAAACTACAAACAACATAAAATCAAAGATCCAAATGGGATAAACTATATAGACACAACATATTTATGCCAATGGACCACGCCAAATAATAACACATACAACAAATGGCGTAATCAAAGCGAACTTTTCCCTTGGAGTGACACTAACACTTGTCTCCACAATACTGAATTACTTACCCAATACTACACTAAACAACAACATAAACATTTTTTAAACATCATCGAAAAACACTTCTCCATATAACAACAAAAAGATACAAGATACGTTACTCCGGCCACAATTATTCCACTAGCACATGTCTCTATTAATGAATGTAATCCAGAAAATGACATTGAAACGGACTCGAACATTATCCAAACACAACATGACGTCGCACATATATACGAAGATAATGGACGGCACCTCATCACCATCCCGAAAACTAGACTACTATGGCTATGGAAACAATATCAACATGAAAAAAATACCCCACACGGCCTTGAGCCATCCACCCAATCATTTGAAACTGAAATTGTGTGGCTATATCAAAGATATAAATATCGTATTCCAAAAAATGATCCACTTAAATGTGCTCAATACACAATACCAACTGAATACTAGACTTACTAATAGCAACATTCAACATCCACCAATCTTACTTTTCATCACCAGTTACATGCCCTACACAATTTACCCAATTTTACTCACCATTTTCACGAGATATAATATTTGGCTCCCTAGGGAAAGCATTTGATCATAAATGGAAAGGAATTGGCTACGCTCATCCCCACAATGAAACCGACTTACAACAAGCCATTCATTGGGCCCGCCTTGCGGCAAAAAATGACCCAAATAGTATCACCATACTCATCTCTCCCGATACTGACTGGTATCAAAACTTCAACTCTTACACCGGCCCATTCCTAGAGACACATATTATTGCCCATTTTGCTGCAGACACCATTATATATGAAGAGCCAACAATTCCCCCCGAACTTAAACTCGAAAGAAAAGAACTTTCTACGCTCCGAATATTCTGTATCCATCACCAAAACAACAACATAGGCACTCACGAGCAAATAAATCAACTCGTTCACACAATTAACAATCTCCAAATATTACAAACTCACACACAAATTGCATCTCCAACTCCCTTAAATACCCATGTCAATCCCAGTAAAAAATGGTCCAAATTATATTATCCAAACACCCCCGCTAATAACTCAACACCTATCCCACAACTACCAAATTACCAAACAAATCTACCACTTAAATTCCACCCCCAATTGAGTTGTTATACAGATGGATCATTTAAACCCCCAAAAGAAATTGGCGTCGGTAAATGGCGGAGAGAAAGAGCCGGATACGGTATTTATAGCCCCAAAGGCCTCAACATCCCCAAAAGACTCCACGGACACCAAAATATACTACGTGCAGAAATGATGGCAGTACACAAACACTCAGAATTATTAACGCACAATTCCCCAACGAACCAGCATACATATTTACCGACTGTCTAAATGTACTATATTTACTAAATACACAAATAAAACATCCCACACTACATAACAATCACCCCGATCAAACCACACTTGCCTCCATAGTAGAACTACTCCAACAAAGAACACAACCAATTTCACTATACAAAGTTAGAGCACACATCAACATTGACGGCAACGAAGAAGCAGATTACTTAGCAAAACAAGGCCTAAAACTAGGACATAGAAAAGCCCTACACTCATACGAACATGCCCATGCCACTCCGTTCTACTTCCAAAAAGATAACTGGCCTTCGAGAAATGATGTTCTAGACAAAGGACCAGTTAGAACCTTAGAGAAACAAATTAAAAAATACGACAGAGAAAACAATCTAGAAATCATGGCCATACAAACCCCCAACATTTGCAAATGGACGGGAAATGTAGACATAGACAATGAACTTTCCAACGAATTTTGGGAAAATCCAGCCATCACGGACAAACAAAAATCATGCCTCATAAAATTCCGTACGGGAACTTACATGGGCCAAGCTAGAAAACAAATGTTTTTTGGAAGAGAGACATTTCCATCTATCACATGTCCCATTTGCAATTCACGTGAACCGGATACATGGCTACATGTACTACTCACATGCCAACAACAACATATACACTCCCTCCAAGTCAAAAGACACAACAAAGCAGTATGGGAAATTAGAAAACTACTAGTCTCATCCGAAAAATCTCGTTGTTTTATTCTAATGAATGCGGGCACCTTCAATGATAAACCCTCAGAAAATACCGTTCCCAATTGGCTACTTCCATGCACATGTGGCACACAAAGATGTCATTGTAACTCTAGATTTAGACCAGACATCCTTTGCGTCAAAGGTTTACCATACCAAAACGATCCATCTACAGAAATAAACCCAAATCTTACCATACAATTCATTGAATTCACATACTGCAATGACAGATTCTCACCAGAAACATTTGAAGCAAAAACCAACAAATACAAACCATTAATTGCCAGTATTACCGCTAGAGGATGGAAAGTTGACCCCCTTATTGTCATCACAGCAGGCGCTAGAGCTACCACACACATTCCATCAATGAAACTACTTGTAGACAATTTCAAAATACCTATGCCGACAATCAAAAACACCTTTAAAAACATAAACACTATTGCCATACAATATGCCATGTCTATTCTTCTCCACAAAAGAAGGATAGAAAACCATCAACCATTACCCGAAACATTAGATCCCCCATAGTCAAAACCCAAAATTATAATCAAATACAAATAAAATTTTTAGTAGCTAGAGCTACTTTATTTAAATTGTTAGCATATGGGTGTCAAGTCTCTTGTCAACTTCTCGCAAAGGGGGCTGTTGGTTGGCACAACTCATCTACTGCCTGCGATCGCTCACTCAGCAGTACCAAGCCACTTCATCCCCGACATCCACTCAAACGAGTCCATCAGGGTTCGAACCCGGACCAAATAAATGAGACAAATGCTCACCTCCAACCAACAAATGAGCTCGTGGCTTGGTGTCCAGAATCGCAATCACATGAATCTTGAGAAGATAATCATTGCTATTACTTGTTACTTGTTACTAGTTACTGGTTACTGGTTACTTTGTGACTAAAGTGTCTACTCTCGAAAGGGGGGAGTAGATCTTTACTTCCATACCTTTGTCCTGTGGGCATTGGCTTGGGGGTGGATCGACACTTAACTCACTTCGGTCTCCTCCGGAGACCGTAGTTTCTCTTCTTCTTCTGATTTAGAATCATTAGAAGATAATTTGTTGATGTAACACCATTTTTGTTGACATTGTTTCAATTAAATATCATCTCTATTGTGAAAATATGAAGCCCTTCATCCAACCTTTTCTTGCATTGTTATTAAGTCAAAAGGCTCCTAAAGAGTAATGTGGTCCCTTTGCCATTGCCATCTTTCAAATTTAATGTAAAAATTGAGCATACCTTCACCTACTACATTGATTGGTGATAAAATTATTTAAAAGATTCTATACAATTTGGATTAAAAATTTGGAAATGTCTCAGGTCGTTCTTTGCTAAACCTTGTTTTTTTTTTTTTTTTTTTGAAATTAAGCCTGAATTTATTTAGTGGTTTAGAGCATAACCGTAAATTGTATACATTTTTTTAGTAAATTTTGATAGAATGTTGCCACGTTCTTTAGACACAATCCTTTAGTGCGTCTTAGCTTTAATCCTTGTGCAATTCTTATAATGAATTGTAGATATCTATTTTAACCACTTCAACGAGCTTACCTTTAGAAGCTCATTATTAATTGGCATTATCTTCTCTTCAAGGATAATTTCTACAACTTTTAGCGTAAGTTTAGAAACATTTAGTAAATGCTCTATTGATGTTATACTATCAAGCCAATCCACCAAAGACTTTTCTGCATTTGCTGCAAAACTCCATGATGTCCTCTTTTTTTACCTTAGTGATGCCAAGATAGTAGTCTTTTAAAGAACTCCTCAAAATTTTGAAATAAGTGTTTACCTCTATTATTTTGTAGCCATCATTTAAATTTTCCAAAGATTAATATTTTATGTACTCTAATTACAATTTTTACAGTATGATTTTCTTCGTTTTTTACCAAATACTTGCAAAGTTGACTCAGGGATTATAAGGTTTTTGATTTGGCTCCTCTTGTTGTCATTGCAAAAGCTAGACAAATTTATCATTGATGCCTCCATTGTAATAAAAAAGGTCTAAGTTGGATGAGTCATGAGGTTGTAATTTTTTTGTATATTGCCATAGACTGTCTTCATCATTGTGGTAAGGCTACTACATCTACCTCTGCTTACCTTTACTTCTAATCTTTTTTTCTCCTCAAGTTGAATCTTTCACAATGATGGCACTCTTTGATCAGCAATGGAAGGGGAAGCCTCATGTATTCTTCTACTATTTTGTTGATGATGCAGAGCTGCCTCTACATTCTTGAAAACCCCGAGTCTTCTTCTACTACATCCGTTCTTTCAGACCTTATTTTCATAAGTTGGCTTATTTTTACACCTTTATGGAAGTATTTTGTAGTTTTCTACAATCAAGCCTCCGGTGCTCGATGAAGCTCTAACATTAGATTTGAAAACTTGTTACATTTAGCTGACAAATCCAAATCCATTCAATCCAACAACATTCCACTCGGTTATCTTATTCATGAAAATTCTAAATGTTCAACTAAAATGTACAAAGTCTTATTTTTTCTACCAGATGCTCGCTCCCTTATTGATTTTGCCTTTTCATCATCTGCAACTTCTATCTCATCACTGCTACTTGACTCATTATCTACCTTGCAAGTAGAAGATCATTATTATTGCTACAATTGTACGTCTATATCATTTTGGTCTCTCAAAATGTCCATCGCTCCATTCTATTTGCTATTAATAGACCACTTAGTCTCCTTTTTTTTCTATCCATGATGATACACTCATCAAAGTTCAAGTCCGATGTAATCCTCTCAAATTGTTTCCATACCTTTTTCCCCTCACTAGTTGATAAGGTGTTCACGTACACACCAAAGATGAACACCAAGCAGTGCACTATTACACCAAAAAGATTCTTTTTTTGACGCAATAGTGCACTGCTTGGTGTTCATCTTTGGTGTACGTGAACATCTTGTCCACTACTGCCTATTGTCAAATTACTTTCTAATTCTTTTACTTTTCCACCTTTGCATAACTATAGCACTGATTGTATCATTGTACATTATTGATCAAATTTAATACCAACAAGTTAATGATAATTTATCAATTTGCCATCTATATAAAAGCGACACATTTTTCAATATGTTGCTATTAACAAACGCCACTTAGCACATCTATTGATGGATTTAAATGAACCTCAAACTACTCTCTATTGTACTTATATCCAACGCATATGCCTAAAATTAACATCATGTATGCAACGTGCCACTTATCAAGTTCTACACATGGGATAATAGAATATCACCTACTCTTCGTTTCATGCGACAATTAAAAATAGGCTAATTTACCATATTTAACCATATATTCACTTATAATGTGGGAATAACCTCTTTCCATTTCAAACCCTAATCCCATAATTTCTCTCCACCTCTTTCAAAAAGCTTTCTCTTCTTCTCTCTTCAATTACATGCGAAGGCAAACTACATTTGAGCTACAAAATGGAGTAACTCCCTCTTCACCCCGAACTTCCCCTTGTTACCTTTCTTCCAGACCCCCAGGATCCATACCGCTCCCAAGATCAGAATCAAAGAAACCAGCCCTACAACCGAGAACACGGTCACAGGCAACGCTCAACACCACCCCTCATCCCCGACTCCCAAAAAGACCCCAAAGCCAATCGATGCCGTGAAAGCAACAATTCGCCACCACCGCCGAGGCGGCAATCTACACCCCCCCTAGATGCCGACCCCGGAAACTGAGAATAGAATGCAGTCGACGTAACCTGAGCGAGAAGCCTGGGAATCAGCATCGCAACGTTGGACACACCGCTCAGGCTCCATCGCCATCCGCACCTCCTCCATAAAGCCTGGATCATCACCCTCTCTCCCTCGCACAGCGTCACTCACCACACCAAGGATCGATCAGGCTGCAACGATGGCGTCCGGGAGGCTCACCATGCTCGCTACCGCCCTGCTGCTCTGCAGCTTGGTGCTTTTCGCTCAGGTTCCGTTTCTTGTCTAGAATCTAGACATGGTTGCTGATGGTTTTCTAGTTCTTGATGTTTGTTTGTTTCTAGATGGTTGTGTGATGGTTGTGTGATGGTTGTGTGATGGTTGTGTGTTGGTTGTGTGGTGGTTGTGTGTGTTGTGGTGGATGTCTGTGTGGGTTGGAGGTGGTGGAGTGTTTGGGAATTCATGTATGTGGGGTTAGTGGTGTGGGAGATGGGACTGTGGGAGGGATGGGTGGGTTGGTAGTGTTTCTAGGAGGGTGTGGAGTGTGTTTGCTGGAGTTTGTCGCTTGTTGGTTGAGGATGAGAGGATTATGTTGGAAGTGTGTGCTAGGTGAAGGTTCACTGCCCTAGGGGCTCTGCATCGTAGTGTGTGTCGTTTGGAAGCATGTAGTGCTTTGGGGCTTTTTAGTTGATGTAATTCAGAGTGCGAGAATCATTTTAACTGGTGTTATACCTGCTAATTTACTGTTTCTAGTACGGTCATGTATGATCGTTTTGAGAATGTGATGAGTTTATGCTTCTACATGGAGTTCTGTTCTTTAATAGTGTTGGGTTTCTTGTGGGAATTGTCTGGAGTGCGCATTTCTATTTACTTGGATTTGCTGTTTTCTGTTTCGGATTTGTGGTTGCGTAATTGAATATTAGTGGTATTGTTGATGTTGGGTGAACAAAAATTGGTTTTTTTTCTTATGATCGCAGGCTGCTAGGCCTGAGCCTGAGCTACTCGAGAATAACAGACTCATCCACCAGGTACCTTTACTACTATCTTTGTGTTCATTACTGTGGTAATTGTTCAGGAGCTTTGCTTTTCAGACTCATTATTGTGCTCGATTGTTATGAGAGTACGATTAGAAATTGCTTGCTAGAATTAGGCATTCAATACATTGGCATCTTAGTCTTCAGCATCTAGAAACTCATTTGTTTATCTCTGGTGGATGCGATGATGACAGCAATCACTTGTCGACAAAATCAATGCTCACCCGGGAGCGACCTGGAAAGCTGGTCTCAATGAGCGCTTCGCAAGGCACACTGTACGTTGCAGTTGATTTACTCAATTTAAAATTTAAAGAGTTTGCGAAGTTCTTACGAGTAGCTTGTCCAGTATTTTAATTATTTTGGTTGAAAGGCTTATCTAATCTAGTGATTATTCTTTGTTGTCCAGATCGAGCATCTGAAGAAGATGTGCGGTGCTAAAATGACACCCGCTAACAAGTTGGAGCCCTCGATCGAGAGGGTTACTCACAAGCACAAGAAGATAGACCTGCCGAAGGAGTTCGATGCTCGTAAACATTGGGACAAGTGCTCGACAATTGGTGATATCTTAGGTAAGTCGGGTGCTTTTCAATTTAAGTTCCAAAAAAAGAAAAAACACAAATGCCGAGTTATATCTGATTCTGCGACTTGTATTTGTTCAATGCTCTCAACATGATCTCTTCTTCACATGTGAGAAGATGGTGAATAGCAATGTGCGTGATTTAGTGGAATGTGACTGAGTCTGTAGCTTGCTTTCGTGGAATGTATGCGCTAACAACCTTGCATGATGTTGTGCATAACACAGATCAGGGTCATTGTGGATCGTGCTGGGCTTTTGGAGCAGTGGAGTCGTTGACTGATCGTTTCTGCATTCACATGAATGAGGTTAATAATCTAACTTGAGGTCTATCGTATTCTGTGACGGATATATCCAATGATATTTACATGTGCTGAGTTGCTTTAGAGACTTCCGTACAGAGTCTGGAGCCTTTCTTTTGTCGTGGTCTCAGTATTCTTGATCCATTTTAATTGTTTGTAATTACAACCGATTGACGTTGAATTCTGGGTGTTGCAGAGCGTGTCACTGTCAGAGAACGATCTCTTAGCCTGCTGTGGGTTTGAGTGCGGTGATGGCTGTGAGGGCGGGTATCCTATCAGGGCGTGGCAATACTTCAAGCGCACCGGAGTCGTGACTAACAAGGTTCGTCATTTTTTCTCTCAATGATATATGTGATTTTAGGGCTCAAACCCCTTGTTTATGCATGATTCTATTGTCGATGTAGGGACTGTCTTTGAGAAACGTTTAGTCACTTACTTACAGTCTGGCGAGTTCAGCTATTGTATTTGATCTATACTAGCTTGGATCCCTTAGCACCAATTCAATGCGAATCGGGACCTACTTACAATCGTCTGACTTGTGCCCAGCTCTCGCAGCCTTATGGGGAAACTTGACTTATGGGGAAACTAATCTGTATTTGTTTTTTGTGTGCAGTGTGATCCTTACTTTGATCAGACAGGGTGCGGTCACCCAGGCTGCTATCCTACTTATGAGACACCTAGGTGCGAGAAGCAATGCGTGGATGATGAGTTTTGGGTCAAGTCCAAGCATCTCGGCGTTAGTGCGTATGAGGTTTCTATGGAACCTGAGGATCTGATGGCTGAGCTCTACACCAATGGCCCTATTGAAGTGGCCTTTGACGTCTTTGAGGTAATCTTCAAAATTTGGGCTATGCGTCTGGCAGTAATTTCCTGATCTGAGTCAGAATAATGTCTTTCTGCAAAAAGTATTTTCCTTGTGGCATGATGTAGCTCTCACTTCTGTAGACAATAATGCAAGCTATTATCGGAGAGTGAGATAACCCCCACTGTTACATCGTTTGTCATTGATTGGATTCTGTTTTGTTTCTAATTGTTTTCAATCCAAAATGGCAACTTTGCAGGACTTTGCACATTACAAAACTGGTGTATACAAGCACCTGTACGGTGGTTACATGGGAGGTCACGCTGTGAAGCTAATTGGTTGGGGAACCACCGATGATGGTGTGGACTATTGGGTATGTCAAGCTCATAACACACTGTAGATGGTGACAATATGCATATATTTACTTTGTCATTTCTTCTTCTCTAGATAACATTCTGTGATATATGATTGCATGGTGTGACTCTTGTCTTCATTGTCCATGCAGACCATTGTGAACTCCTGGAACACGAACTGGGGAGAGAAAGGTATCTTCCGTATTGTCCGAGGCAACGATGAATGTGGCATTGAGAGCAATGCAGTAGCTGGTCTGCCTTCTGACAAGGGTCTGCATTCCGCCATGTAAAAGTTTGAAGAATCATACCAGATTCTTGCAATGAAAGTTGTAGACGCCCTACCATAGTACTGTAGATTTGTCTTTAGACTTGGAAAGCATTTTCTCCCCTATTCTAGAAAGGACAGGTCCCACTTGACCTGTGCTTTCACTTTGTAGTGACCCGAAGGTAGTAGCCTGCTTCTCAAGATTTGTTTGGATGGCCTGAAAACCATGCACGCATCTAATGGTTAGATGAGGTGAATTAGGAAGCCATCTTCCAATTTCTATGTAGATAGAACTGATGTAGTTAAGCTGGAGAATATCAAGCTATGAACGAATACGTGCTTCATGTAAATACTGCTGTATTAATTTCCCTATTATTTATGAAACCAACATCCCTGTTGAGGCCTTCGTTCAAGCACATAGCATACATTGGAGTTGTTTCTGGTTAGATTAGGAGGGGCATGGAAGCGCTTTCCTGTTTAATGAAATGTCTGCCCATTTCTTGCATCATGCAAACAAGTTCTGAAATATTATAAGGAGTTAGGAGTGAAGGAGGATATGCACTTTCTGTAACTTGCAAATGTGTAAATTAGCAAATGTCTGAACATCCGACTAGACCTACGTAAGCGATAGTACAGTACCCGGAAGAAAAGATACGTGAATTTTACTTATCTCCAAGTTGACTAGAGTATGGACAGTGAACTTCAAGTGAGCACTACACTTTCACTTTGTGAGCAATTGCCTTGGGGTTTTCACCTATTTTTAGAACTAGGAGTAAGGTTGGGAAAAGTAAATGATTTGTGTCTAATTATAGAAAAAATCTATGTAAAGTAATAGTTCTCCATTGCCCTATCTAAAGTGTGTCCACGCCTTTTTCATGCATTAACTATTATTAGGCCTCATTATGGTATAATAATGTTTTGGGCCGCAGTTTAAAAAATATATATGTATGTGATATTGAATTGTGATTGCATTGTAAGTGTGGGGTTAACTTTTGAGATGATTGTGGGTGTTAGCGTGACTTTGTTTAGTGTGTGGTATATTATTCCTATTGAAATAAGTTTGTTTGGTATTGTGGATAGGTTGAGTGGTATAATCTTTTGAGAAAGATGAAGACTAGAGCGTTGACAGATGCTGAGAAAGGACAAGTGGTTGGAATGCACAAAGCTGGAAGCAAAGGTGTGGAGATAGCAAGAGAATTAGGTATGCCTTCTTCCACCGTTTATGGTGTTATAAACAGTTTCCAAAAACGAGGAAGTGTGAAGTCACCAAAGCCAACGGGTAGGCCTCGAAAGTTTACAGAGCGGGATATGAGACAGTTAGAACGTCTCCTTAATGAAGATCGTCGTAAACCACTCACAGAAATTACAAATGAGATGGCACGTGTTGCAAAGGTTAGTACTCGTACTTTAAGGAATGCTTTGCATACCCTTGGTTATAGAAGCTGTGTTGCAGTAAAAAAACCTTTTCTCAGTAAAAAGCACATGGCAGACAGGTTAGCATTTGCTAAAGAGCATAAAAACTCGACAAAGAAGGATTGGAAGAAGGTTATTTGGACTGATGAATCATCTTTCGAAATAGGAAGGAGTTCTAGACAAATTAGAGTGTGGCGAAAGGCTTATGAAAGATATTCAGATAAATGTCTAGTACCAACTTTCAAGTCCGCGCGTACGTCGGTGATGGTTTGGGGTGCTTTTAGTGGCTTTGAGAAGGCTCCTTTGGTAATCATACCTTCAGATAAGCGAAGTGCAGGTGATTTTGTGGAACTTATTTACGATGGCGCTTTAACTCCATTTTATTTTATCCATAAACCTGACAAAGACATGTTACTTATGGAGGATGGCGCTCCAGTCCATCGCAGCAATTTGCCAAACAAGTGGAGACAAAAAATCGGTATAACGAAGTTGAAGTGGCCTGCCAACTCTCCAGATCTAAATCCGATTCAGAACCTATGAAAAATTATTAAAGATGAAGTTCAAAGTAAATCCCGGCCAAGCAATGCACAAGAATTGGTGGAACAACTTCAAAGAGTATGGGAAGAGATACCTTTTGACCTCTTAGAAAACCTTATTGATACCATGCCTACACGTATGAAGGAAGTAATTAGTGCAAAAGGTGGTAGTACTAGATTTTGAGTACTATATAGGAGAAAGTAAATTTTGTGTTGATTTTGTTTATTTTTCTATATAAACAAATATTATTATTGAAATAGAGTCTACAGGCTTTCAAATGCAATTTCTTGCATTGAATTCCATGAATTTTCAACCTCGCATGAGCTCACCAAATTCTATGTTCAGTACATTTTTCTAGCACATAACACAGAATCACGTATCTTTTCTTCCGGGTACTGTACAATACTTGACTTGAGAGCTGTTTTGATAAAGTCTGACCTGTTTAATATGTTTCTACGGGTAAGCAGCAGAGATCTTGCACTGTGGCTTCCAAGTTTTGCCAAGCGTGGCTGAGTTATTTGCATGACCGTTGTTCCCAAAGTACAATACTATGCTACTACAGTAGTAAGTACCCACTTTCAATTTAACAAAAATGAGGTGAAGGAGAAGATAAGACCAGTGGCCACGGGTAGAAAATATCATAAATTGATTTGATTTCTTGCAAAACGGGGTATCGGGAGAATCGAACTCCCGACCTCTTGCACCCTAAGCAAGAATCATACCACTAGACATAAAACCCATTTTCGGGCGAGTGAATTAAATAAAGGGCAGAGCCCAGGAGGGAACCTCCGAAACAACCAGGCCGGGAAAGCCAGACCCGGGGCACCAAGCCCAAGGAAAACCCCGAACAAGCTCAGGGGAAGGACACCAAACGCGACCAGAGAAAGCCCCGCCAAAACAGGCAGGGGAGAGCCAGAAGGGCAAAGAACCCAGTCAAAAAGACAAGGGAGCCAGAAGAGCAAAAGACCCTGACAAACTACAGGGACACCAAGAAGGTGAAACTACGAACAGAGAACGCAGCAAGCAGCAGCCCTGGACAAAGACAAGGCTAAGACTAAAAGTCAACCCTGAACAACGACAAGGCTAAGACTAAAAGTCATCGGCGGGGGACCAAATCCTCCTCTGGGAAGCGAGAAATCTCGGTGATTGAATGTCGTCGGGAAGAGAAAGCTGATCAGAATGAGGAGGGTCGAGCGCCGAGGGCGGATCCTCCTCCTCTTCCTGGTCCAACTCATTTTCCAGATCGTTGAAGAGCTGCTCGATGATGGCGTCGGCAAGGTCTTCAGCTTCAATCACGTGACGGGGAAGGGATGGAGCCTCAAGAGCTTCCAGATCCGAAATAGTGTCTGGGTCATCGGGCAGGGAACCTGCAGACACTGAAGAAGAGCCCTGGGTCGGATCAGGATTACTCCTGAAGATACGGGCCGAAGAGTATCTGTTCGCGAGATTGCGAGGGAGGAAATCCCTGTGTGGCGTCGGATGCCACTGAGGTTTGCCGTCCACATTGGAGCAAAATAAGTCAGCCTTGCTCCATATCGATGTGAAGGTAGCCTCCATGGCCGCCTGCTTCGAGGGGCTCCGCCTCTTGCGAAATTTCTGGAGTTGGCGCCAAGCGGCCATTCCAACCTGTACCGTGCATTGCCACGATTTGTACAGAGCGATCCCAATGTGAAAGGAACCGTTATTCAAATCATGACTACAATGCTGGGTCCAAATGAACCAGAGCAATGTGCATCGAATAATATGCCATGGTGTATTCTTGTTGATAGAACAAGGGGTACCAGTATCCCAAGTAATATCCTCATCAGGATTGATCGAGCCCGGGCCAGGGCCTCTGGCTTGTGGTCGACCAATTTCACCATAGAGAGCATCGTGCCAGGAAAAGAGTGGTAATGAGACCCCTGCAAGAGTCTGTAGGTTCCTGAGACGCTCCCATGCTGGCCTCACGGCCGTGCAAGAAAATAATCCATGTTCGTCTGTCTGAAGGAGGTTGCCGTTGCACAGAGGGCAGATTCCTGTGTGACCGATCCTCCTACGCCATGCTCCCAAAGGCAGCCCTTCTGCAATGGTCAGCCATACCATTGAAGACACCTTCCTGGGAAGCCAGGGGTGCCAGAGTTTTTTGAAAAAACTCTTACGCTGCTGGTCAGAATACCCGCAGTCTTCCATCCACTTGTCAAATCTTAATTGCCTGTACTGCGTTTTCTGAATAATTCTGTAGCCTCTCTTCGTGGTGTATTCAAAGAAATGACCTGGTTTCAATACTCCTTGTCTTCTCCATCGCCATTCTTTTGGATCGAAGGTCAGGTCTATAACGCTACCTGATCTGTAAGTCCATACTTCCAGCGGAGGATCCACTGGGGCCTTAGGGTTGAAAGCCTGCACTTCACCTCCTGTAGTTCTGATTAAAATGCGTGCCTCTGTGACGTTAGCATGTGGTAAGAGTTCCGGGTCTCCAACCTCTGGTAGGAGCTGCTCCGTCGTGGGGCTCCGATGGTACACCTTAACAAGCCAATCATCCTGGACTGGTTTGAGAACATGAAAGAAAGTGTCTTTCCAAGCGGGATCATAGCTCTGAAGCCATATACCCGGAGAGATCATAGAGGGAACTGATAAGTCCCAATCTTCAGCCGCCCTCAGAACTCTGTCTCTCAAAGTCTCAGCGTTTTGAGACCTGGTACGCTGTTGTAATGAGTGAACGTCGAGCCAGTTCCGAAGGTCTGGTGTTCTCATGTCGGCAATCGTATTGATCCCCTTACAGGACCAGTTCCTGAAGTGGGAATTTCTCTCTACACCGAGTGGAAGGGAATCATCCGGCACTAGTTCGGGATTCAAGTACAGAATTTGTCGAAGCTTCTCAGCCTGAGAATCAGACTTGAGTTTCTGGGCTCCCGGTCTAACTGCTACCCATGCATTCCACGTGGCTAACCACAAGGAGGAGCCCTGTGGTTTAATCTTCGGGGCGGAGCCTAACCATGCGGCTGTGATGCCCCAGTCCCCATCTCTCCTCAACTGGAGCTGATCGACCCTATGTCGCAAAAGAGTCTTCCAGGGCTCTGGGCCCGGTGTTAGACCTCTTATCATGATCTTCGCCAATAGCGCCTGAGTTTGAGCCATGGGATCGAAAATTCTAAGGCCTCCTTTAATTGTGGGAATCATAGCCGTATTCCAGGCCACCTTGGCTCTAGGTTGGCCTTCTGATTTCCCACTCCAAATGTAGTTACGGACTAACGCCCTTACTCTGAGAAGAATACTTTTTGAAAAATCACAGCAACTGGCTAAGTACCAGATGCTTGCTAAGATAACCTGATTCGAAACTAAAACTCTGGCCGCTAAGGAGAGGGACCTGTTTGACCATGTGTTGAGTTTAGTTCGTATGTGCTGGAGCACTTTTGTATCTTTATCTGCCTGACTGATGTTCACTCCGAAGGGAAAACCAAGGTATCTCGTGGCCTGGCCCTCTGATAACCATTGGAGTCCCTTATCTTCACCCCATCTCCATGTCCTAGGCTGGTCCGAAACCCAGAGGGCAACTGATTTATTCCAATTCAGCTTGGCCCCCGAGGCGCTGCAAAATAACTCAATTGCATCGAAGGCCCTCTGTAAATTCTCTGGGTCACCCCGTAGAAAAAGTGCCGTGTCATCGGCAAAGCATTGGAGTTTCACCGTGGAGCCGTCAGGAAGTGTCAAACCGACTATCCCGAAATCCGAGTTGTTGAACATGTGTGTTAACACATCCGAGAAAAATAAGTAGAGGTAGGGTGCCAGTGGGCACCCCTGCCTTACTGATCGTTCAACCGCAAAGGGAGGTAATCTCTTTCCATTGACCAAAACAGAGGAGTCTGCGTCCTTGTACAGGGAAGACGTCCAGGAGATCCATTTGCTTGAAAAGCCGAGTTGGGTCATTGCCGCTTCTAAGAACGACCAGTTGACTCTATCATACGCTTTTTCAAAATCTAAAAGCAAAATGACAGTCTCCTGCTTGCTCTCACGAGCGTAGTGAATTGCCTCCGAGGCAAGGAACACATTATCCAGTATGTTTCTTCCCTTGACAAAGGCTGTCTGCGTTGGCTGGATGCAACCAGGCAGGAACGGTTGCAGTCTATTTGCCAGTGTCTTGGCTACGAGTTTGTAAATCGAGCAAAGTACTGCTATAGGTCGGAAGTTCGTGATGGAAGAAAGTGGGCCGTCTTTCGGTATGAGTGAAATGAGGCCGTACTTGAAGGATTTCTCCAGTACACCGGCATCCAACGACTCTTGGATAAACTCCAATAAGTCTTCCCCTATCTCATCCCATAACTCCTCGATGAGCTCCTTGGGGATGGAGTCATGCCCCGGTGCTTTATCCGGGGGCATGTCCTTTAATGCCTTGTGAATCTCCTCGAGTCTGATCGGAGATGTGAGCGTCTCATTGATATCGTCCGAAATGAGACGGGGGACGCTCTGCATGCAACGAGCTCTGGCTGCATGATTATGTTCCACCGCTAAGTCATTGGAATACAGCTCCTTATAGAAGTTGCGAATGAATTCCTCTAATTCCTTTTCGTCAGAAATTAGGCGAGCCCCATCCAGAAGTTCTGAAATGGTGGTTTTACTCTTTCGATCCTTGTGGAATTCGAAGAATTCCTTGGAACACCTGTCTCCTACTTGTATCCACCGGGCCGCATTAGAATTCTTCGAAGCTCCTAATTTCTGTAGGCGTATCTCCTCGAGAGAAGCCTGAGCAGAATTCAGCTTTTCCCATGCGTCAAGGTCCGACCAATCCAGTTGTAGGGCAGTCTCTGCCTGTTCAACCTCTTGGAACTGTTCCTTGTATGTATCTCGTGCATGCTGTTTCTGTTCCGCTGTAATTTGAGCACTAAGTCGTCGAATCTGCTCAAATCCCACAGAAACTCGCTTCCCCTTACTGTGATTCCCTGGAATAGACATGGCATCACGCCATGCACAAACGAACCTATCTATAGCAGTTTCGTTCGAAATCAGGCCCTTGTTGAAGAAAGCGTGTTTCTTCGGCCGCCTCTTCACCAGAGGAATGGAAAGAAAAATACCTGAATGATCAGATATGTAATCCAAGTGTGGCCAGATTCCGTGTGAACCACCTTTCGCACGAAGTGCTGCTGTGGCGTATGTTCGGTCAATGCGAGACCAGCAAGGGGAGGGCCGTTCTCTCTTCCACGTGAACCTCTTTGCCCCAAGTCTTCTGTACTCATCCGAATAAAAAGTGTCCTCTACTCCAAGGGCTAACGCCAGTCTCGACCAAGCATTTAATTCTCTGTTAGACATGTTTCGAGAATTAAACTCCTGGCTTCGGTCTTCCTGGATCTCTGTCATATTAAAGTCCCCTGACACAATCCACTCAGCCTCTGGAAAGTCGTGCTGGGCTAAGGAATTCCAGAAAACTGTACGTGCGCCTGTGGTAGTTGGGGCATAGATGTTGAGAACACCTAGCCTAAGTCCCTTTATATTAAGAATAATATATTGGGCTCTGCCCTCAATCACTACTGCCGAAGTGATCAGGCATGCAGCGGTCTCTCGGGAAAGTGAGATTGCCGTTCCGCCAAAAAACCGTGTGCCCTGAGCATCATATAATGCGTTATTCCAGATGCTAACTCCCCCCTTAAACTGAAGTTGATCTGTCTCATTCAAGCAATCTTCAATTGGAAGGTGGTGTTCCTGAAACAATAGGATCTGAGGCTGAGGATCAGCCTTTCGAAGGAAATTGCGTATATCACACTTTTTCCGAATTCCTTGAATACCCTGCCCTAGGGATCGGACATTCCAGGAAGCAATTACCAAATTGTGAATAGTCATTCAGCAGGGAAGTTTGGTAATTTGTTAAGCTGGTCTTGCACCCGCTTATCCTCTTCCGGAGTATCACCACAACCCAAAGGGTGTTGGTCAGTAGAGTCAAGGACAGAGCCTTGCTGTTTCATTTTCTTCATATCAGGTCTTGGAGGTGATGGATCGTCTTCATATAGATGATCCCCAATAAGAGCCTTCAGGTGAGTAAGTAGGGAGTCTGGAAAGACTTGTATGCTACCTTTCTCGGAAGAATTCTGTATATGTGCCTTGAGGGTCGGTGAAACAGAGACCCACTTGTGGCGATCCGGTTTCTGCAGGGGAACATCCCTAACAGTGATAGCAATGATCGGAATAATCACACAGTGATTTCCTCCATTCTGGTCCCGGATCCATGTATAGTACCATGTTGCATCATTCCATTGACGAATAGGATGGAATTGGTTATGGCGGTTAACAATGACTTTCCTCAACGCCAAGGAAGTCTCATTAACCAGTAACTGTCTGGCTTCTTCGAAAGACCAACAAGCCTGCGAGTCAATAACCGTTAACTGGCGCATAGCAACAGGGTGTTTAAGTGGGGAATCAGGCTCTGAAAGAATCCTGAAGGCCGAAGTGTCCTGGGTCTCTCCCATGCAGGTGATCAGCAAAGGAAAAAGGCGCCCCCTCTTAAGTGCCGAGTGATGAGAGGAGGGCATCTGCACAGTTTCCCAGAAAGAATTAGGGACAGTTGAGGTGCGATGTCCCCGTTTCGATTGGGATGCAGATGGATTGCCTTCGGAGGTAGTGTCTGATGAAATCGGCTTGGAACCGACATTGCGCCATAAGAAACCAAAATTAGGTTCTAGATCTGGAGGGATCCTAGAAGAAGAGGTTAGGCGAGCCTCTCTCGACTTCACAGGGGTTTCCCGTAACTTAACAGGGGTGCGAGGCGGAGCCTTGTGCCCTTCAACCTGGCCAAGAGTGCCGAACACAAATCCAGGTGGGTTTGTGGGATTCAAAGCCCTTACAGGCTCTCGATCAGGGACTGTCGGATACACGAGGGATGGTTGAATTTCTGGAGAAATTCCGCCATCTGAACCCTGAGTCGTAGGGGGTCGTGGTGATGCCGCAGTAACCGCTGGAATGTGCTGCCCCTGTTTCCTCGGAGGAGACGGGGTCTTGGTGGAAGAGTCAAGATCGGTTCCCCGTTGCGTAGAGTTAACTTCTACCGAACCTTCTCTTGCCTGCTTCTTCTTGTTCTGTGCCGGTGGAGGGGGAAGCTCAGTAGGAGGGCTCTCTCGGGGTTTGTCACGTCTGCCAAGATCCGCCGTCGGTCTCGGCCGGGGGTCTCTATTCCTAGGAAACTGTCCCCCTGAAGTACCCTTCGAAGGTCGCGCATCCTTGTGTCGAAGAGGAGGGGTTCTTGATCTGGGTTCTTGAGGGCGCCGGGAAGGCTGACGATCACCAGGCCTTCTGGAACGCTCTCTAGAGCGCCCCCGATCTCTAGGGTTAGGGTGCCTCCTCTGTTCTACGCGAGTAGAATGTCTCTCAAGATTCGGAGGGCCAGGTTTGCCCTCCCCTTGCAAGACAGGGCAATTCCGAGAATTGTGACCCAGTTTGTCGCATCTTGCACACTGGTTGGGATGACCCATCACGAGAATCTTGTGTTCCGTGAAAGAATTCGGCGTGTCCCCTCTGAGGCGAACCCGTTCCGGTATGGCGGAGACATCTTTCACGAGGACCTTAACTCTCAACCCCGATGTCTTCCCAAGATAGGAGGTAGAATCTTCAAAGAAGAGTACCTTGCCATATTTCGCACCCAGGATGGTAATGCAAGCCTCATTGCGATATGGCAAAGACAGACCCAGAAACTGGATCCAAACAGGGTGTTCTAAAGAAAGTGAAGAAGGATTCTCTGGAGAGAAATTCGGGTTCCAGGGAGAGAATGGAACTTCCCTCCCTTCAAAGAAAAAGGCTCTCGAGAGGGCATCTTGGGCCCCGTCTTCGGTATGAAACGAGGCTTCGAAGAAACCGTTTCCAATCAAGGCGCATGCCTTGAAAGAACTGTGTAGATTACATTTCGCCCATTCTCTAAGAGCGGGGTAGCCCGGACTGTGACCAAGAAGTTGGCCTAAGACAGTGAGCTTAGAAGCAGAAAGACGACATTTATCAAAGATCGCGAGTTCTTGTGAAGATAGTACCAATTCCGGAATCTCCTCGTAATTTGACTGTGCAGCAACCCCGTCGGGAATGAACCCAAAACGTGAAGAATGCGCGTGCGTCCGGCCATCTCTGGGTGTCTCTTTCGAAGCTGTAGTAACGCCCTCCACCTCCTGTGCGGTCACCCCGTCCCCCTGTACTGCGCCTGACGACACACGCGCGAGCCTAGGAGCTACAGGAGCAACCTCCCTAGCACAAGAAGTCTCAGCCATAACTAACCACTAAAAAAGAGCAAAACCCGGAAAGAAAGTCTAAGAACCTTCCTCTCACAAAGATGACTACGAAAGAGAAAATGAAATCGGTAAAATCACTGAACTACAAGCATCAAGATCAGCGAGACTGGATCAAATCCGCCATCGCCGCTTCTTGGAGCTCCGCATCGTCGCATCATATCATACCATCATACCATCATACCACTAGACATATCATACCACTAGACCAGATACCCTTCACTTCGAATATTCCCACATTAGATTCCCCGAAGGAATGTTACCGGACGAATTCGAGTCCAAATCCGAGTGATGTTTCTCATCCATATTTTAATAGTATTTCTTCATTTTCAATATGGTTATGCTGGTGTTGTTGAGGCAGATACCCTGCAATATCTTGCTCTGGGTATGAGAAATATAATTTTCGTCAGAGGCATTCGAGTGCTAATCTGCGCTCTTCACAAAGTTGGTAGACTGTTCTCTTGGGGTGCACTCCACGAATTTCTCTCCGAACTTTTGCCATTTGCAGACAGTCTAATTTAACATCATGCACCTTCCGAACACCGAGAAATCAAAAACCAGCTAATCGACGATTGTGCGTAAAGGCCAAGTCTCCGATCTTCATCACCTTAATGACGAATAAGACGGAATCGGATCGACATGTGGGTCCAATCCCAATCACTTCAACTTACACAGCGCTGGTTGACAATGGATCCAAGCTTGATGAAGATGGAAGAGTAACAATCAACTGCTTTGCTTTTGGCTTTACAACTTGGGTAACTTGTGTGACCCTTGGACTTGTACTTTGGCCCCATTAATTGACAGCAATGGGCATTCCAATGAAAGTGAACTAGGAGGACTCATCCTGTGATCACTGATTATTGATTGATTGCTGGTCAATTCGGGGCTCTGCTGGAAGAAGAAACGTCTGCTTCAGGAAAGGAGCAGCATGAGCATGGAGTGAGGTCTAGCGATCACCAAATATGGAAAAGGCTACTATTCTCGCAGTTAAAATCGGAAAGAATGGCTATCGGGTAAAGAAACACACACAGAACGACGAGTTTCTTGCCAAGTGGGGGCCATGAGTGCTGCCAGTTACGCTGCCCGATGACTGTGGCGTTTGAGTGCTTGCCAACCATCCACCATCGTCATGCTCGATGGTTCTGTTTAGATACGGTTCATATACGTAAGCGTCGTCACTGTGGCCCCACACACATATGTCATTAGTCCATCATACACGTAAAGCGTACCCAAATGCCTCCACCCTTTGTAATACAAGTTGATCGATGCAAATATCATACAAGTTGGTCACATGTTTAATCAAAGAGATAGATTTTTGTATGTTACATGCCCAAATAGCTCATGCAGAAAAGTTATACTGTACGAAGCTCAAAATGTTAGGACGTTTTTTGGAGTATAATCAATGGACCTATTGATTTTAAAGACAAATAGTTCAATATGTATACAATTCTGTAGATTTCGATGGTGGCAAAATTAAGGGTCCATGTTGGAATACGGAGTTCGTATGACAAATATCAACCGAACGGAATTCAGGAACCATAGAATCAAGCAGGAGCGCCGCCGAGTTCTTGGCTTTTCAGAGCACTTACAGGAGCCTTTGGATTATCCATCGCCGCTGAACGCACTCTCCGACCATTGAATTGGGGAAAAAAATGGCGATACAGTAATATTTAATACGAGTGTGCAGTTTGTGTAGCATCTGAGCACGTTGTCGCATCCCACTGCTGCATCATTCCGACAGTCATCGTGACCTTGTCGCCACGGGAAACCGCACAAAGCAACATCATTGTCTGGGTCGTCGCGCACGGAGATCCCAGGAACGTTCCACCAGGAGTCAGAGCCGGAGGTTATTCGGGACCAGCAACGCATCATCCTTCACCGCTGCGGAATCTGGAAGGTGACGCTTGTCTGGTGGAATCTCGAGGCACAGGGTTAAGTTGACGTCAGCTTTCCGGGGAACTCCTGCCTCGGCCATCCACTGCACAGCGGGGAATATTCGAGTCCATCACTTATAAAGTGTGTTTCCGAATTGGGACAATTGGAATCGTTCTGAGTTCATATACAGAGTGATGGCTTGGAGGGAGCTCAAGCGCATGAATTGAGTTTGCTCTGGGCGATAGGTTTGAGCATGGCAATACTTGGCAGACGAGTGAAGAGGCAGGTGATACTGCCCCAGCGAGGACAGGTGCAGTCGGAGAGGGCACTGGTTGAGTGAATTGTTGATGTTGTTGTGGTGTGGTGATTGATCGAGGAGGGGGGTTACATAGTCATGTTGTCAGGCGCGCAGTTTTACGATGTGCTGTGCGCGGTGGTGCCGCTCTACGTGGCGCTATTTCTCGGCTACGGTAGTTTGAAGTGGTGGGGCGTGGTGACGCCGGAGCAGAGCGCGGGCATCAGCCGGTTCAATGCGCTGGTGGCGATGCCACCGCTCGTGTTCGAGATTATCGCCTTCAATGATCCGTATACCATGGACAACAAACTCATTGCGGCGTATTGTTTGTCTAACGGAGTCGTTCTCGGTGAGAGCAGCGAGCTGCTATTCGGCCTGAACTTACATTCTTTGGTCGTGTCAAGGATTGGTGATGTCATTGCAGTTCAATTCTCCACGCTGTAATCATGAAAGGTTGTTCCTGGTGGAAGTTGTAGAGTAATTGTGATGGTTTGTCTTTGGACGTGGTGATGTGAAATCAGTTGCGTTGTTCGCGTGGATGTGGTACACGAAGCGCAGTGACGGGCTGGACTGGGTGATCACCCTTTTTCAGGTCTCGGTGATGCCCAACACCATCATCGTGGGCATCCCGGTGCTGTCGCCGCTCTACTCCATCACGGGCTCTGGGATCGCCGCCATCTTCATCGGCCAAGTGCTGTGGTTGTACCCAGTTCTGTTCCTTTACGAACTTCGCGCCGTGAAGAAGCTCGGGCAACCAGTCTTGGGCCACGCTTCTGCTCAAGCCCAAGCCCATGCAGGAGCCCAGAACGCCGCCGTCACGGCACCAGTAAACGGCCACCCTCATGTCCAAAATGGTATTCCTGGTAAGTGTCATTCAACCTCCCATATCCTCAATTGGCCTCCAAGTGATTCCACATGTTCCTAAATGTTATGCGTTACGGTAGATTGATCGCCCTATGTAATTTGGTAACGCCCTCATTGATTCTTCAAAGAGTTTATCCTTGGCCTTCAAACGTGAGCATAAACTGCAATCCTATTTCAGATCATTTTCAATGAACAATGCCATGCACATAATTTATAGTTTTTTCGTTTTTGGGCATCAGCGCTGATGACAGAAGCGGAGCATGAGGATTGCCGCATAAAGATTGGGGATGAAACAAACAAACCGCAGGTCCGAGAATTGCAGATGGGCAATGGAAGTGATGCATCACGCGGTCATGTTGAGGATGGGAATATGACTCGGGAAAGTGATACTAGAGACAGAGATTTAGTGGAGTCTGATGTTCATACTGAGGAGGCGGCGTCGACAATGAAGAAGAAGGAGATGGCAATTAGGGTTGGGAAGAAACTGGTGTGCCTGCCGCTCACTTACTCTACTCTTCTGGGTATCATATACTCGCTTATTGCTGGCAGGTAGAGTGTGTTATAAAATCCTCTCGCTTACAGCTTCTTTGCTTCAATGTTTAGTGCTCAGGATATGATATGGTTCATCTATGGTCTGTTAAAATCCCATGCATGCACTGGAGTAGTTCCGAAGTTTCTTTTTCTACGGTGATCGAGAAAGTTGTGCAAGTTGATGCTTTAATAAAAAAAGTATTGTCTCTTTTCAGAGTGAGGAAGTTTGGATTTTCTCAGATTCTTCTATATTTGACATGGTGAGATGCGCCCTGGCAGATGGCATTTTGGACCTCCCCGGATTCTGAGGAATTCTTTGGACATTATTGGCAGAATAACACTTGGCCTTACCATGTACACTATAGGTAATTCAACTCACAGCGTAAGATACCACTTGGGCTCTTTTGTACCGTACCGGAGTACCTCAGTGGAAATGTTCAAAGACTTTGCTCCTGGGTTAACCGTTACCTACTCAATTGTGCAATTAAATCAGCACTAATTGTAGTTAGTAGAAGATTTCTGACTCTAGAAATGGTCGTTTGGGTGCTTTAGGGCTGTTCATGGCAGGTCAGAAGAAGCTGGTTACATCCTGGTGGGTTGCATTTTACGGAGCATCGGGCCGTTTTGTTGTGGGTCCTTGCGCAATGGGTCTTGCATCCTTTCTGCTGGGATTGCGTGGTGATACTTTGCGATTCGCAGTTTTGCAGGTAAGTGATTCGTCTATGAAATAATTATTAGTATTTTCTACCATTACGTGAATTAGTATCGTAGTATCATAACACCATAGATCGCCATCCATCAGCGTATATTTCTCTAAGATTTAACCGTAAAAAAAATTTCAAAAAATGAATTGATTTATTTTCGTACTTTTGCAAAAACATCTCCAAGAAAAGCCTTATGTGGCTAAGAAATAGTAAATACCACTAAAAATAATTTAATCTATTTTCTTTTTTCATCCTCATAATTTTCCAGATTTTGTCTTTTTAATTTAGAATCATTTTTTGGGCGACCTAGCTATGGTACAACAGTATCGCATCTGAGTGGTTGAATAGTCTGTCTTGATGCCGGTCTTCACAGTGTTTCATGATATTGGAAGTTTGATAGAGCAAAGTTCTTGTTTGACAGGCAGCGTTACCCCAAGCAGTCATAAGTTTCGTATTTGCCAGGGATTACAATCTGCACACGGATGTATTTACCACTGCGTAAGTTTCTCGTAATCTCTTACTTAGGGGATAATTTAGTTCTTCGTTTGTTTTTCCTTTCAATTGTGTAGGCGTCGGACATTCTTGAAGAAAACAAAGATAATCAAACCTACTTGGCTTCCTTGGAACATTACTACAAGCCTCTCTTAGGTCCTGGTAACCTTTCCAGGAGCACTATTCTTACCAGACTAAGAAACTGTTCCAATATACCTCATCTTGTAGGTGCACTGGCTAGTATTTTAAATGCTCTTTGTGACTTGCAGGGTATCACTTCAGACCATAATTTTCATGCCCATTGTGCTGGCATACTACACACTTCTTGAACTCTGAGCAACTGTACAAACTCGATGGATACTTTGGTGTGTCCAAGCCTGTTCAAATGGAGCATTGACTACACCATCAAATAAGGACAAGATCATACAACTACTTGTTGTTTAATGCACAGTGCTGCTCCTTTTAGTCACAAACATTTGGGTAATCTTTTCACTAAATATTTATCAGGTCATAGACTTGCGGTTCATAAATAATAGAAAACGGTCAGCGAAACAGTCGACAAGGAGTCAAGGACGTTGGGCTCGTGTTCTCAGAACTAGATCATTTGAAGGTACTTATTTCCTTCTCTTTCTGTGATTTTTTTGCTTTCATGAGCACCCATTAAGGGTAATCAAAATATAGCTTAAAACAAACTTAGTGAAAAGTTGAACACGACAGACTAAACAGTACATATATGAGTTACGAGCTAATAGTTTAGGTAGCACGAACATTGTATTCATCCCGGCCAATTAATTAGTGTAGACTCTCGAAGGAGTGACCAGACTGATTCTGGAATATGTATTTCTGTTTAGCAGGCAGAAATCTGTACATAAATTGAGTTTTGTTGTAACACGAACTGTAGCTCGAATGAAACATCGTGTTCACATCAATTCAGTTTGGTTCACTAGCTGCAAGTATAATTAATGAAAGGGACGTTATAATGGTCATCCAGAAGCACTATTGTAACTCCAAATGCGAATCACTTGTTTTATGAAGAGCGAGACTTATGCTGGGGAAGTGGAAGCTGTTGTAACTGTAGGTTGAGTTTTGAGAGTGCCAGTTACTGAGAACTGTTGATTGGAGAGAGAGTGATGAAGGCTTTGTTAGTACTTCGAATTGAGAGGGAGATGGTTCTTCCTGAATTGAAAAATCATCAGATACTTAGTCCATTTGAGGCCTGCTTGAAGGGGCTTGCATTTGGACAATTTGGATGGACAGCGTAATGACAAGATTTTTGTTAATACTGTGTGAACCGATGACCGGGTGATCATGGACATATGGCAAGCTATGTTTGAATATGGCAGGCTTTATGGCAGGTTTGTGATCCAGGACCGTATTGCGAAGTCGCCCAAGCAACGTGAAAGCTAGTCCGCAGTTTTGATCTCACTTGGATGGTCCGCAGGTCTGATCACACTTGGATGGCTAGACGTATTTATGGTAGTCGAGTCGTCGACAAGAAGGTAGAGTGATCTGGAGACAGAGACTCCCGGACAAGGAACTTATTATTCAAGAGGTTTTTACTCTTTCTTTCCTGGCTCGATTGGCTCGGGCTCGCCTTGCTGCGGTGGTTAACCAATTGCTCTTTCTTTCCTTTTAAGCAATGCGTCTCGTCGCTTTCTTGTTTAAAAAACAAGAAAAACAAGAAAAATCCATCAGATACAGTCATCTAATTAGACCTTGCACGTTTATTCACTGCAAGTTTTTGAGATGCTATTGGCGAATGAAAGGTTGTCTTTTGTAGAAAAATCGAAGCAGAAACACTGACAGTATCTGGTAAGCTTCTGATATAGAAGAGGTTTCGTACTCAAATAGTGGGTAAGGCAGACAATGGATTCAAAGACACTATTACTCCAAGCAACATTTCCGTTAACACGTGATCATGAAAGATGAAGTTGTTTACGGTATATCAGTATATCCACTGTGGAGCAACAGAAGTGCTTCATACAATCTCTGCTATTTAAGAAAATGCAGTCAAGCTTATTCTATTACTAGCAGAGCTCACATGTAACTGGAGACTAATTCTAAATAATAGTCCGAAGTAATAATCTGAAGGTGGTACATTAGAAAAAATGCTAAACTTGTTTGCCACTGGATCGTTTGGATATGTTTCGTTCGTACATCTCTGCTTATCCAGACGGTTGAGTTGATAGTTCTTCACTTCGACAAGGTTTGGTCGCTGGCGTTAAAAATACAAAACCTTCATACAAATGATGTGTCCAAAAGTACTTCACTTCCTCGTTGCTCGGTGTGCTGCTATAAAACAAACGTGGTAGGCAGCGCACGCTGTGAAAAGCACAGGTTAAATCCTCCAATATCCTTCTACGAGCAGCTTGCAGCACAGACTACTGTTCGTATACTCTTGTTCGATTCACAAACAACGAACTCATATTATAAACAAAATAGTACATGACATGTGAAAATAGTGCAACAAATTAACAGGAGATTAATACAGTTATTATAACAGTACAGAAATGACGCGTTGATACTGCTGATATAACAACCCAGTACGTTTTAACCACTGAACTCGAGGTGGAATTTCTAAGGATGCAGCAAGCTCAGGACACGCTGTTGACACGCTGTTAACTAATATTTTAAATGGGTAGATTTAGCAGAACACTTGAGACATGCATTGACATGGAATTGAATCAGGAGAAACGTGGACATCACTTACACGAAGAGCGCACCACAAAGCTCACAGTCTCACAACTATATATATTTCCACTAGAGTACCTTAAGACAAAAAGTTGCAACCTGCGGGTATTGATCAGTAGCACGTGCATATCTGTTCAACGCTGGCACAAATGTCTGAAGCAGGTTAATCGGTGCGAGTGCTGATAAGTACGTTCTAGTGGTGCACAGAACTATTTGGTCGGCGCACAAGAACTATTTCACCAGCTGGCAGAAACACCGGATAGCTTCTGTACAGTAGATTCTTCACCGGCAAGTATTTTTCTGAGGTCCAGGAAATTATACTGTTAGATATTTCGAGGAAGAATATCACAAGTACATCGGGAAACGCGCTTATTTTATATCGAAGGTTAGCAAAAACTAAAACACCAGCCGGGATTCACTTTGTCATACAAGCATGCACAGTTCAAAGGTCAAGGAAGTTTACTGGTATTGAGTATGACTTTGCATTCGGTTGCCGTCAGTTGTGATCTGTTTCAGTACCTTATCATTCTTTGTAACATCGTTAATTGTAATAAATTGAACTTTCAATCATGCATGGGAAAAGTTTGAAGATTCAACTTACCAGCTTTTTATCTTGTGAATATTGAAGTCGGTGAAGTACAACGACGTTTGAATAGCATTGGGCTTGCATGTACTTCAAAGTTCATGCAGATTTTTGAATGGTAATGTAAATGATCTCCATTACAGTTTTCACTGCAAATGTCATGGCGTCTGAAAAGCAACTGCTCTTTGATAAATGCTCTATCTAATATGATTCATGCAGTAATATTAAGTGTAATATAGTTAATAATCTAACAAAAACATGTTTGATTATTAACTACATCTTTTAACCAAAACATTATCATTATTTTTCTAAAATATACCTACATTGTTAATATACCATGCACGTTTAAAGTTAAACTCATTGAAACACAAGATGTACCGAAGAATGCATGATAAAAGTTACCTTCTAAACAAACTCCACATTCTATTATCTAGAGATTTTTAATTAACATCTTTGCTTTGAACTTACTACCTTGTCATGAAGCTATACCGATTTAAATCCCAGTGAAGAGTCAAATGAGATCAACGCATCAGCTCCCGGGAACCGACCCCCCGCCCCCGGGAACTGATTCGCCGACTTCTAAACAAGCTGACCTGAACAATCGTCGCCGTCACAGAATTTACAAACACTTTCACGTGACTGCCAGCAAGTCCTTCAAATCTCCGTATTTCAGAGCACCACAGAGCGTAATCAAAACGTACTACTTAATATTCAGTGCTAGCAAACTGGTTTAATGACTCATGATTGTCCTACACATTGAGTTAAATTCACGACGAACTTCATTAAAACCATGACAATATTTTCAGACGTCAGTACTAAGAAAAATCAACAAAAAGTCTCAAGAGTTAATTCATCATGCACATGAATGACATGCAGATGCAGACTTGATAGAGCTCTAGTCAAAGAGCCAGTTACTCCCCAGACGCCTTGCCAATTGCAGAAAAATCCGTAGTGCGAGATCATGAGAACTTGAAGACTTGCACCACCAAATGAGCACCAACGTCGTCAGCTCCGAAGTAGTGTAACTGATCCTCCAAGTGCCACGAGTCTGGGCTTCAGTCTGTGATTACAGATTGATGTGAGAGAAGTTGTATCCAGCGACGTTTACATATACTCACAAGCAGGAGGTCTAGCCTAGCAAAAGGCCGCCCACAATGTACCGGGAAAAGTTTTCAAATGGGGGCTGCCTTTAGTTAGCCGTATAAATTTATACCGATTATCTCTTCCATGGTTACTCCAAGACCACCTTAAGGATTATACCTAACGTAGCTGCATGCTCATTGAGCTTATTAAGCTCCGCCATTTGGCTAGGGTCGGGAGTTGGCAGCTACGATTGTACAGTTGCATGTATTATCGCAATGATCGGAACTGAATCAGCCAATGATTGGCACCGAAAAGATTTGTTGCCGGTGGAGGCTGCAATCTTCCACCGGCAATCAACCTTATCATCTTCATCGTCCTCGTAATCTGAAGCCTTGCTTAGAAACAAGCTGGCTTCTTATCTAGTTGAAGCCCCAATCGCATAACTGCTAATGCGTCATTTGCTATTTTATATTTATCAAACCAAACCTGTTGATTCTGTTTTAGCGTGTTTGAAGCACACATAACCTTGTCTCCTGTAGACTCAAACATTCCGGTGTTTCCTTGAGATGGACAAGTTGGTGGTAATGTTAACAGCGCGTATTTATTTATTAGCTGGCGCTCACGGTACTTGCATACGTCATTGCAGGTCTGTAATCTCAGCGGCCTGACAACTATTGACAACTACTCCTATTTTGTGATGACTACGACCGATTCACACAGCGACAGGGAATTCCACACGTAGCGGAAGGAGCTCATTGAGCGTCTAAATATGGTTGATGACGGCGTCTTAGCCAATGCCCTCCAACGTCGCCGACCTCCAACGTAACGCAGCCTGGAATCCTGGAGAAAAAGCGAGAAGAGTTCTAGAACTCCGTATAATTAGATCTAATTAAGTTTAATTCATCCTCATCCTGAGCTCGTGATCACAGGCACACAAAAGTGTGTTTGTATGTCTAAGAATTTACTTGACCCTTCAATGACGACCCCAGCCCCTCCGTTGGTTTACAGAATATATTTATTTTCATATCATTGTAGGAGGAGTTCATGCAGGGGTCTATCAATGGAGCTCAATGCAAGTCATCTAATGTACTCTCTTGAAACATCAAATATGTGAATACAAAGGTTTTGGAGGATAATTTGATTCATGTCCAAGTTTCCAATCAATTCATCATGTGTTAATTCTTTTGTTGTGATTGGTCATGCATTCCTGTCTGGCCAAAATATTAATCCATATTCTTAGTAAGGTGATTTGGGCTGCCCGCAAACGACCTAAATTGTCATTTAAGGACTAACAAGCAGCAATCACCGCTCCAATGTAGATGGATGGCAGGGTCAGATAACAAAAACCACCACAGGGAAGTTTAGAAGAAAATTTACCCGCGCATACTATCGTGGCGAAACTAGAAGAAAGATAATTTGAGTGTAACAAGAAATTTTCAGTGTACATAGCAAGTTTGTTAACAGAATCCCATTGGATTTTTCTATTTTTTAGTTTACTGCTCCGAAATTGGAAATTTTTAACCTCAGTTCTCCAAATTTAAATTCAATAAACATCATGAGAATGTGGTCGACTTCCGATCAGTTGCATTTTGGAGCTATGCATGAAGACGGGCTACCCGAGCTCATCCTACGTCCCGCAGCCAAGATGTCACAAGTTTTGAGAGCCATCGATGACTTCCATGAAATGCCGTGCAAGTTTTGTTGGCACTCTCCAGCGGAGAATGGCTTCCACCCCTCGATCTGGGGCCGTACACAATGAACGTCTAGATTTGCTTGAAGGTTTGTCTCGCAGGGAAATAGCACAGAACACTCGAGATTGACACGCATCCGCGCTTGACATATTCATTAACTCCAGGGGCAGCTGTTTCCCAAGGATTCCACATCAGAAGCTGTTATTAATCATACTGTAGCAGACTCCGGCACGCCTTGCAAGGGGCCCAGGCTCCAGCCTATCTATCTGCGTGCTAGATCATGCACCTAGACTCACCGAAAGATGTCTCAACGGAATATATTCCTATAGTAACAGTAGAAAATTCGTCCCCAGGATGGCATTTCAACTTTTCAGGTCAATTGATTGGAAACTTTTACCCGGCTTTTGCAGGAGGGCTCAGTTGCAAGCCATCCCTGGAGATACTATTGCGTTCATCCTCTGAACTACCGACAAAGTACGCCTTTAACTCTATGTTCGTCGTCCTGCAACAGTGTCCGTAAATTGTCTCGGAAATATATGATTGTGTGAGAATGAAATCTGATTTTTGGCACCGAATTGGACACAAGTGAATTTCAAATGCACCTTCTGAGTCAGTGCCAAGTAGTTGCTCAAAAACTGAAGTCGAAGTCTCCCTTGGTCACTGTTGTAAGATTCCGGCGCCAGGGAGCCAGGCAAAGTTCAAAGTCAAGCACGACCCCAGTTTCGTTTTCAAGAGGAATACAGATATTAGTGAGGAGAATTCTAGTGCATCTGACCGAGATTCGGATAAGTAATGACTTGCACTGAACTCTCAAGGAGAGTAACAAGTACTCAGAGTAGCTCCTAATTGAAGACTCTGGTTGGTTAAGATAATTTCAGAAGGGAAAAAGATAAACAGTGCTGAAGGGACCAATTTTTATGTTAATTTAACGAGAACACATGTAAGAAGTTTCGGGCACAACATCTGCCGTAGGCCATGGACCACAATGACCGATATTTGCATTCGACCACCACCTGCTATCCGATACTAGATTGCAATGTGTGGTGTGAAGAATGCCAACACACTAGTACCAGAAATTAAATCTGCCGGAAAACTAGCGCAGTCATGGAAGATGTTTTGACTGTACGAATCATACAAGCAAATGTCCACTTTTCTGTGGAACGGAATGACTCCATTGAACGGGCTATCCTAGTGCCTACTATTTAAGAAAGTAATAGAGGGTCTTCAGCCCAAATCCTGATCCCATTGGAGCCTACGACACTCCCGGTCTAAGAGCTTCGTAAGAGCCAGGTATTTCTAATGATACAATTAATAAGCTCATGCAGATGTTTATATGTGACTGGAGTCCATAGCATACGAAATAGAAATCACACCACAAACATTCTCGTGATAACAACGTAGTAGTACCAACTATAAGTGCAGAGCATTTCCTGAAATATCGATATAAAACAAAAAGGTAACAAAATAATTGAAATTAATGACCCCATAAATCTAGAAAACCACTGCCAGCAGGAAGCGAAAATTTATTTCAAATCACTTAGATTACACTGCTTCAAGACCGTCAGTTTGCTAAATTGCCTTAACTGTTTTCCAATTTAAAACCTTGCATGTCATTTAATTTTTGTGAATATTCTGACTATTCCTAAACTGTGATGCGTCAAAAAATCCAAAGATAGATGGAGTTCCTCCTCAGCTCATTTGCCTTGACACATGACATCAGCTCTTTTTACACCGAACGATGCACTCCTAACCTTTAGTCATGTATATTCCGTACAGTGGAATTGTGGGCCCCTCAAATCATAAGGTCCAGGGTTTGTGGCAGTTGCCTGCACATTTCCACCAGCATTTGAAAAACTCAACAAGGCCAGTGTCAGTTGGATCTGCAAGATCCCTTTCTCTGCGCTGTAGCACACCCAAAAATTCCTCCATGCTAAGCACACCATCACCATCATTGTCGAAAATGTGAAATATTATATCCACCACTCCATTCGAAATTGGAGCATTACAAATCTGCGATTCATGCAATCACAATGGTTAATTGTACCCATGACAAATAAACCTGTACAATACGGAAGCATTCAAGCCATGAAATGACTGAACAATGTAGGCTAGTGAACATGTGGGATCAAGAGAAACTTGCAAACGAAATCTACGATGTGGCCCGTCGCTAACCTTGTCGGCAGCACGCTGAAAATCCTGCTTTGTCAATTTCCCTTGAATCTTGCCAAAGCTGGAGATTGCCATTGCCATGACAGGTATCTTCTTTCGCAGCTCTGCAAATTGTATAAATTCCTACAACATAGACCATTGCATAATCAATGAACGAAGCAGTTCTGTATTCTAGTACATCGAGACCAGAGCTGGTTTCAATTACCAATCAAGCGAATGGTTCGGGGTAACAGCATGTGAGATTATAATCATTCTTGAATTTTTCAAGAACTAAACCATAACCGAGTGACCTTACCTCCAAAGTTATTCTCAGAGTGGCATAGTGGGGATTATTTGCAAGATCCTCGACACGATCCAAGTAGTGATACATCATTGATATGTCTGCAGAGGCTGCCATTGACAACCCAAAATCTGTAGCTGAGATGCTCCCCCGATTCTCGAAGTCGTAATGAGCAAACTCGAGACGAGTAATCTGTTGCATAACCCAAAATGCTATCACATTGATTGACAAATGTTGAGATCAGATATTATTTCAACTTATACACAGTGAAGACAGAGACGATCCAAGTCCTCGCTATGCATGACTCTGGTACCTCTTCATGGAGATCCCTCAAAAATTTCTCAAACTGTGTCCTTGGAAGTTCGCGCTTTCCATCGGTTCCAAAAAAGAGTTCAACCAAGCCAGCATCTTCAACACCGCCAGATACTTGCATTCCAGTTCGAAGACCATGTGTGTGTGATTTGCCGACACGAGTTTGCTCACGCATCCAGGTCATGACCTTTTTAAATTCGTCCCTGTCAATCATCCTATAATCCAATGACCCCGTCCAGAGATACAATTAATCAGCAGGAGAAGATGGCCATTGAGAATGAGAACTGTTCACAACGGATGTCTTCGGGAGCAACAAATCTACTATTCCTATGCTTCGCCTAGTTTTAAATGAAGTTCTAACATGGAGAGGCCTGTACAGGCCTCTGCCAGAACAGACTGTACAGATACATAAACAGAAAGCTTACCCGTTCCCATCCTGATCAAACATTCGGAAAGTTGCACTGAAATTCTTTTCTGGTATGCTCAAAAGTGTGATGAAGAAGATGTACCTATAGAGAACGTAGTATATGAGATTAAACTGAAGCACACTCACAAATCATCTACCTGGAATAACACCGTTAACGCAAGCTGGTCCTGGCATGCATGATGATAAGGAAACTTACTCTGGAAAAGAGATCAGTCCATCCCCATTCGTGTCAAAAAGCATGAAGAATTTTGAGGGAGGACATTTCAAATCTCCTGGGGACCTCTCACCGCCAAGATAACCCTCTCTCACCAGGTGTGAGCCTGATGGTGGAAAAACTGGAACAATAGCTCTCATCAAATCAGCTCCAGTCATATATGTTTGGCCATCTTCTTTTCGCACTGACGAGAAATATTCAAAGACCTGTACATTTCCCAAAGAAACTCGTAATCAGAAAGTGTCAAAAAAAAGGAACACGAATCTGTAAAACACCCAAAGAGAACATCAACAGCTAGTGGATAATCGGGAAATATCCTTTTGCAATGTGACAAGAACCCGAAAGGTAAATAGGCTCCCCACCTTCTCCGGAGGGCTACGCAAACGAAGTCGTCTCTCGTAATTGAAGAAAATTCGCCGTCTATAAGCCTCTGCATCCCAAGAGTACACCCCCAGAGCCAATTAATTACAAATCATCCTTCGATATCAAAAGAACCGCCAATTCAGAAAACCAGACGTTTGTGTAGCAAGATTCCTTCTGCAATTTTTTGATTTTTTTTCAAAAACAAAGCTCATTCCACTAAATCTTCGTGTAAAACCCTAATAGTGAAAAACTCATTGCCACATCACTCACACCCAATGTGAAGCAATCCAACAATGTGAACCGTCCAGAGCTAAACAGAACAGGGTGGAGAAGAAACAACTTCCAAAGGAATGACACCAAGCTCATGGAAGAGGGGAGAGGGGATGGAGAACCCACCACTGAGGAAGAAGGTAGGCTGAGCGAGCTTCGACTCAGGAGTTCTCCCCATGGGCGACGCCAGAGGCCGCTCCAAAGGCCGCTCCGCACTTCCAGCGTCACAAGCAACGACCGCCCCATCCGATCGCCCGGCCTCCACAGCCACCGCACATGCCAAAGCCCCGGCACCCCACACTGCTCCCCCCGCCTCCCTCCTCGACTCTCCTCCGCTCCAACTCCCACTCGCACCCCCCACAGCCCCAGCCACCATCCATGATCGAACACCGCTCTCCGTCGCAACGCCCACCCCCCGATTCCACAACTCCTCCACCACTCCACCACTCGACACCAACCCCCTCACCACCCTCGCCGACCTCATGATCCCTCTCCTCACAAACCCCGATCCTCACCCTCCCAGCGGCTCCTCCACAGCGTAGTCACCGAAACGCCGAAACTGGAGGATCCACATTCAGTATGTCATGATGAGACAAGTGGAATTGTTACCATTGATGAATCAGTTGTTGCTATCCTGTTGAATTGTGGGGAATTTACTCCAAACTCAGTGCTCGGTGTGGAATGCTTTGTGTTGGATTGAGGAGGATTGTGAGATGTGATGATGATTTGTGATCGTGATCGACAATGTGGGAGTGTGTTTGATCGGGTGAGATGGTGTTGGCATGTGAGTTTGTGCATGATCTTGTGAGTCCTAGAATTTCGCATCGGACGACGACTAGGGTTCTGTGCCGGAATGTGCCACCGGGGATGGAGAGTATATGCCCAGAGGAGGGTGCTCGAGACCGTGGAAGAGGGCTCCGGACCGTGAAATAGTTTCATGACCGTGGGAGGGCCTCATGACTATGGGAGGGGCTTATGACCGTGGGAGGGATGGGAGGGTCTTATGACCGTGGGAGGGATGGGAGGGGCTTATGACCGTGGGTGTCGGTAGGGTGTTGGACCTGAGACCAAAGTGGAGTGGTTTTTAGAAAAATATTATTCAACAATATTTATCTACAGTATTTGCTACAATATCAAGCGGTTGTACACTTACAATATTTTTGTCATATTTGTCATATTGTTAGTGTAAAATGTTTAATTTCTAGATTCTTATGGAATTGCAACACAAATATAATTATAATCTCAAAAGGACTAAGATTGTCTTTCCCTCGAAACTGTCATATAATACCTTTTGGTGAAGCAAGCTCTTTCTTTTGACATTGTGATAACTTAACTATAGAATTTAATAGTTAACATAATTTAAAAACTCCCTTTCCAAAATTTAGAGTTATAAACAAAAAAACTGCAAGATTGTAGCTCCTAACACCAAAAACAAGTTATTTTCAATCCTTGCTAGAACTGAAAATTTAAATGTCTTTGATTTCCAAAAAAATATGGTTTTGTATTATCAATTGAGAAAAAAGATAATTTAATAGGTTAATGACTTGAAAATTTACCCAAAAAATTCAAAATAAAAAAGTTCCTCAATACTTGCCTTTCAAAACAATATCATATGGATAGAAATATAAAAATGATAGTAAAACCTAACCCACTAATTTTATTGACATAAAATACAATAATGTTAATTCCAATGGTAAAATTGTTTTAGGAATTAATTGTAATCTTTTCGTTTTTTTATAATTTGAAAATTGTTGAAATTGAATTCAAGAGGAAACTTCAAAGTGTTTTTATGTTAAAATTTTCCCAAGTGCTCACAAAACATGGCTTTTTGTATCATTTACTTTACTTATTTGAATGCAATGAATCAAAACTTCTTACATTTTTTAAAACTTATATAACATGGTTCTTTTTTTTAGTATTAAAAAAATGGTTTGAGAATTTTTTAAACCATGCCCTTGTTGCCGTGATTTGGGCTAAAATCTTAAAAACTTCATAACTTTTTCAATAATTCTCACATTTTGATAAGAATTGTTTTGTACAAAAGGTTTTACACATATTTATCTTCAGCAAAAATATTGGAAAAAACAAATGTATTACAATCATGGGTACATGCCCAAAATCCGTAGAGGTCTTGGTCCTCTCAGTCCTTTAGTGGACAACAAAGCAATGACAACTAGGGCGTATTGGTTGGAGAAGCTAGAAAAACAATGATTTGTGATTGATTTTTATTTGTTTATTTTCTCTTTTCCAGTATTCACTTGCGCGATGCCCTATCCTGTTAGATTTGGACCAGAGAGATCCCTCTTCTTCCTTATTCTGTGGAGTGGTCAAGTTCACTAAACCATTTTGTGGCATTCTTTAGTTTTTGTGTTTGAACCATATATTAGCCCCAGAAATATTGTCCAGCTGTCCAAAAAATGCTCTTCATACATACCGCTACATCTGAATATTGATTGATTTGCCATTTTGTTCTGAAATCTGTGACATGACCCTACATGGAATCCTGAAGTTGTGGTGAACTCTTGACTTGGCATTTAATTCCATCCCAACGCGGAATCAGTTGCTTCCGCAACAAGGCCAGAATATTCCTGCAACGGCGTGGCCCTAGGCTTTGAAAAAGAGCGGCAAGCAATGGCAAATTTTGACTCATTGAGCAGGTTGAAACCGGCATCGGATTGTGGACTTGTTCACATTTCTTGCTGCCAGGCGCAGGGAGCCTACTCCTGATTTCGCTCCTTGCTGAATTCGTAGGCGAAAAGCCAAGTTCATAGGCAGAAAGCCAAGTTCACATCAGATTTCAGTTCGATGATCTTTCTCTAGAAGGATAGGTCAGTGTCATGCCAGGATAATCGTCTAAATTTTCCATTTGCGTTAGTCTACTAGTGTAAATTGTCTGATTTGTACCATGGAGGATCCCGGGGCAGGAATCACAACACAATTTAAGGTGGCCTTCTTTCAGGAGGTCCATCCATTTAGTTTTGAGTAATTGATTTACCACTACGTGTTTCCATCAGGGTTGATACCATTATATTCAATATTTTATGACATAAACTGGGGTTTCCAATGTATGTGTTGGATAGGATTTGTCTTTGATTATACTCTACGATATGGCTCGTCCTCATGGCAAACTGCTCTATACTATTAGTACCCCTAAGTTGTTCTCTCGGATCATGCATTTTCCCATGCAATATTCATCACGTCTAGAATTCTAACAGTTTAGTTTGAGATCTGGATTATCAAACTAAAAATTGTGTGCAGACTTTGGAAGGCCATTCTCATAATTTGTCTGCAGTCTTGTTTCCATCCTGAGCTCTATGTGATTCTGACGGGTTCAGACCACTTTATTGTATGTATTTTTATATTTGCCTTATCCTTTAAAAAACAACCTAGGCAGATTTCAAGCAAATTTTGTAATGTGTATCTAGTGAAATTTAAATGCAATTACAGTAGACAGTGCAACAAAAGCAATTTGATTTTGAGTCTCCATAGATGATGTAAACAAACAATCCGAAAATGTTTCAAAATTATGTAAATGAATGAGAAGTACAAGTGTTCATTCCATAGATGGTGTTTCTTTTGTAAAAGTAATATCTACTCAGATTCACTGTCCACATCCATTGTCTCATCAAATGTTAATTTGCTTTTTTTAAATGTCTAAAAATAAATCGTTAAAAATTTAAAAGTGAAATAACATCAAAAGTGATATGAATATTTTTAAATCATATAGATTGCAAAATATACTTTTTTAATGACATTATTCAATTTTATACATACATGATTTTAATACGTGAAACTTTATTATGTTATGTAAACTTATGTGAAGTTTTATGGTGTAATGTTATGTTAATGTCCATGTTATATATTTAAAATGTTTGATGTAAAGACCTCAAAATAAAAACTTAATATGAAAAAAAGTAAACCAAAAACAAAAACATCAAGTACAATTTGTTTAATAATTTAATCCAAGTCTCTATTTACAATTCTAAATGAAAAATACCTTCTATTTTCAAGTGTTAAGTAAAAAGAAATTCATTGTCGTGTTATGAAAAAGTGTCAAATTTTTATTTCACATTGACCACTTCAACAAGAAACTCAACATTAACAATTCAATATAGAAGTCCTAAATTTGTTTAAAATTATTTGATCCCAAAAGTTAAGCCTGATTGGAGGCTAGAAGGCTCCCAAATCGAAACCACCTTCGGGTTAGCCCCAGATCACATGTAAACTCGGCCTCAGTTCATTTCTAAGTTCACTCCCTCTAAGTTCTCTAAGTTCACATGTCTGATAATTACTCCCCGTAGTCAATTACTATTGGTTGACTAACAGTTTGAGAGTAGAGAGGTTGAGAGATCAGAGACAACAAGAGAGGATCAAAAGATTTGATTTCAAATAAAAATGTTGAATCTACAAATATCACGATATCTTATTCAAATCAATATAATCTTCTAAATATCAATAATCTTTGGAATCAAGATAATCAACCAATCTACTCTTGGACCTTCACCAAATCACGATGGCATCGTAAAGCATGCCCGCCGTATTAAGTGTCAAAAAAACTCAAGTTGATGAATAGAAAGAATGGCATTTGTTTGTGCTTCATCGTTATTATAGACATGTATTTTACCCACATTGACAATGAGGGTTTTTAGAAGTTCTTTTCTAACGCCATCCACTATAACGGTGATGACAAACACTATAGATGATTCTTGTAATTGTTTCTTCCATTGTATGGAGTGGAAGAGATGTAAAAAATGTACCAAAGTCCTAAGCCATTTTTATTTTTTGAAACCGGCTTTCAATCATAAATAAATAAATAAATTGATTGCTAAATGATATTCCAATGTTCAAAAGTATTACCACCGGGATGTGATTTTTTTTAGATCAAATGGGATGTACACTTAAATGAATGTATGTTTTTTTTTGTTTTCAAGTAAATAATACGTGGAACCACATATGAGAATGCAATGAATTATAAATGGGCCATATATATATATATATATATATATATATATATAATTCTTCATAAAAGGAATATTTTTTTCTGAGATGGCTTACATATTTTTAGCAATAAATTCTCTGTTGTCATGCTGACAAGTGGCCAATCGTAAAAAAATTGAAAGGCTTATAAGGCCTTATTATTAATTTGTTGGTGAACAAAGAATTACTAATTTTATTTTCATAGTCATTAGCAGCGTTTCTTTTAAGGATTTCTCGATTTTGAAACAGTGGCGATGAATTTCGCTGATACTTCAGTAAGCTGGCTACTTTTCTAATGCTGTTGGTGAAGCACTTTTCATCTAACGCAAAAACACTAGTGAATTTTGGCTACATATGTTTTTGTGTAACACAAGTAAGCAGGCAAAAAACAGTTCGAAGTGATATATGTATATTGGCGAATAATTTTGTTTACTTATCAAAGTTCAGGCATCCAACAATACTTAGTTATGGAAGTTTGGCGATTGTAAAGAGCTCAGTCATACATGTGAAGGCGACATAATCAGAAATCTAAACTAAGCAGTGGCGACAAGAGCATTGGGAAGAAAAAACAATGCATAGAATGAAACAACAGTGATGACTTTCTTGCACAGTGAAACAATGAATTTTGGTTCCAAAGTATCCAAAACTCATCACAAGTTACAACAGCAATGTGTTCATACAAATTTCAAGTGACTGACCAAGCAATTAACTTACACAATTTAGTGAAGCTGAAACTCCGAACTTGACAGCTCCCATAACTTGACCTGCACAACAGATGACCACATTCCAATGGAAAAGTCAGAAGTTGAATTAAAAGTGAAGAGAAATCCAAGAGCAAATAAATACATGCAAGATATATGCACATTCTTAAGCCAAACATATTCATATCATTCAGTAGCAAAGGTCAACATTTACAAACAAGTTTGCAATGAATCCCAGAAGTTCAATTACGAAGTTCAAGATGCTAAGCATCTATAAGTCTGTAAGAGCTTTCAGACTCTAAACATCTTCTACATGAGTTCAAGGCTAGCTCTAGCGTTTAAAATCTGAGCTAGCTACAGCAGATGGTAACAAGTTACTTCGTAGCATCAACTTGGTCAAACGCCTCGACGACGACGAGCAGCTTGCCATGCGGCAAAGCAGACAGAGTAGGAAAAATCCTCGATAGTATAAAACTTCTGAGCAAACATTGCTACCGTGAGCTCCAAGTGAGTAGTCAAGCGATTCCTCAATTTGTTCTTGATGAAAGATAACGTGCTAAAAGTCCGCTCATCTTCAACAGACCCCAGAACTTGAACACAAGCAATCTCACTAACCTTTATAAACTCAGACAGGTTGTGTGTCAACAGGGCGTTGGCAGATATGGTTCTCCAGATCGAGGTAAACGGATTGACCTCCATGGGACGGATCATGGCAGCTTCAGCATTGGCTATCATCGTCATCTTAAACATGCTTGCCTCATAATTCAATCTTGCCCATGATATGGGTGGATCAATCGACAGTTCAGAAACTGTGCCAGCACCAATCAAACGATTGCCATTGGATAAGTGATTCTTGATCACGTCCAAATGTACATCAAAGGAACGATGATAAACCTCTGGAGCCTGCAGCCAATATTGTGGATAGAACATGCCGAGTGCGTCCATCAATTGGTTGGCAGGAAAACGAAGAGCTAGTTCCAGCGACAAAGCATCTACTGCCGCTGCATGATTACACATACTACTGTCAGAAAATGATCAGCATATAATTGGAACTTTGAACAAACAGTGGATAAACAGATTTAAACATAACATGGCAAGTGAAGAGAAATCAAGGAATGGTAGTATTTACCAATGCTAGAGGATTTCACATGTGCCACCAACACTATCCAAGCCGCCCTTGACACAAATACAACCTCCTTTGAGTTACCTTCCTTGTATTTAGCCCAGATAGGAACTCCGTTGCATTCAAAGACCAATTGTTCCTCCATCGTATTCAAGTCTAATTTCCATGACATCTTGATGTTATCATGAGTAAAATCAGCAAGAGCATTGAAATCATAAAAGATATCAGACTGAAAGGCTGTTCGAGCATCATGTTAATGTCTGAAGAGCTCCATTTGGCAATGACGAAGCGCAGCGACAAAGTCGCACACAAAGATATTTCGGCTCTGAGCAAACTTGATTAGCCTGTTCATCTCCTCCAGCATGGGCATCAAGCAAGCAAGTCCCAAGAGCGTCTGAACATCAACAAGAAACTCCAGGTTAGTTTGGGCTGTCTTCAGAGTGGAGGCATCCAAGTGCATCTTCAATAATAGAACAGGGTATTGAGTCAAGATACGCTTAGCAGGCTTCAACATAGAAATCCACCTGGTCTTCACTTGCTTCAGTATCTTTAATCCCTTCTTCTCCATTAAAGCAGCCAACTTCATAAACTCATGATGGCGTTTTGAAGAATGGGCAAAGTACCCGTGTATGGCACCAAGCAAATCTTCGACATTCGATACCACTGCCATCTTTGCAAGAATCTTTAGTGCCAGATCTAAGCGATGGCAGAGGCAATGAGATCCATGAATCCAGCAAGCATGGTTATCAACCAATTGACGAGTAACTCCAGTGCGAACCCCTTGAAACACACTCGCTCCATCGGCTCCAAAAGCAACAAACCTAGTCGCAATTTCTTCACGACTAAGTCCCCCTCGCACCATCAATGCTTGAACTATAACTCCTGTCAGGGTCGGTGCCCTTGCATCCAAGATCGGCTGCAGCGACAGAAGCATAGGCTGACGGCTCCAGTTCTGCTGTGTGTAAATGTGGATAGCAATCCAACTAGCGTTGTCAACGCTTGTAACTTCGTCACAGGTAACAGCGAAGAAGTGGGACTCCTTGATGACCTCCATCATATTCAAGTCGATTTGTGCATGCATTACTTCTGCCATCTGCCACCTTGAGTCGTCGCTCCAGGGGGGAAGCACAATAAAGTGTACCAAAAAGTGCAAAATGTGACCACTAGGAAGTGAATATGAAGTGTGCTGTTTTTTATTACTCAAAGCTGATTTTGAGCATTTTGGTGTAGTTTTTGAGCATTTTAGTCACTTTTTTAGGTGTCACAAGGTATCTTACAGGCATCTTTATAAAAAAAACATCTTCAATTGAAACTTAATTTGACCGCTAGTTCTAAAACATGAAAATGAACTTTTCCAAAGTCTTAATTTCTTCATTTGGGGCCGTCTATTGTCTTTAGAGGATGTTTTTCCCAATTTAAAAAACAATGTTCGGTGAAAAAAAAGTGACAAAAAGTTTCGTGGAAAAGAGGTCCCCGAAAACATCGGAACGAAACTTTGCGCCCGTACAAACTTCTGAACTAACCGCTCAGGCCCATTTCATAAATCGCAGCTAACAATCAGGGGGTACAGTGCAGTCAAAAGTGATTTCTGACATCCGGGCACTGTTTTCTGTCCACTTCTTCAAATCATACCATTTCACTTTGTCGCACTTTCTGTGGCTCGTAAGGCATTGTAGAAGCCACGCATCGGTTCCAAAATTTTGTAGACTCAAGATGAGCAAGTCTATTTTGTATACCCAAAGCTCCTTCCAACATCTCATCAAATTATATGTCACTTTTCTTAGTGTTTACAACAATGGCTGAAATTGGCAATGAGCTAGGCACTTTTGTGGTACACTTTATTGTGCTTCCCTCCTCCAATGCTTCTTCGGCATGTGTGGCACCTTCAAGAAGTTTAGAAGCCGATTCAGAGTCTCGTACTCCAGCATTGGCGGCCCCTCCTGAAGCACGTGGAACACTGTAGCAAATTGAACTCGCTTACGTGAGCGCTCACAAGCTTCATTCTGGACAAGCTGATGCACAGTTTGGTGATTGCGCTGTGCGTACAAGACTGCATTCTTGGCGTGGGCGCAGTCTTTCGAGTAGTAGTACTCGCCCTTAAAAGCGATCCCCCTCATGTATTTCAATGCTTTCCGACGCCCTGCATGTTTTGTCAAGGTGTCCCACTTCGCCTTTAACAGCTTCTCCCTCTTCTTAATGAGAGAGCAAGTCAAACACTTCACAAGTTCAATCGTCCCATCGGCAGCACGCGACATCTCTACCCACGGCAGCATTGCCGCCCATGTATCTTGAAACCTTCGTGATGCTTCATACTGTCTGCGCCCCAACACCGGGTTTGGCACACTGGTAGGCACATCGATGTCGTCATGTCTTTGCTCAAAATGAACATTGTCTCTTCATCGGAACAGTTCACAAACTCGTTTCCATCTTCGTCGATCATGCGCTCAGGTGGCCTTGTCTGGCCGCTTCCTTCTCCTGGAGGTGGCAGTCGCTTCTTGCTTCTCTTCGACTTCTCTACTACCTTGCCTTTGCCCTTCCCTTCTACGCCTGCTTCCTTGCCCTTCCCCGTGCCCAACGAGACTGCTTCATGACGTGGATTGCAATGGCGTTCAGGGGATCCAATTCGCAAAGGCACCTCCAGAGGGAGATTTCTCTGTCTCGGCACCCGACACTCTGTTCCGCTCCTTAGTGGCAGTGGAGGCAGCGACGTAAGCGGCTCCGCAGGAACAGAACCGAAAGGCTCTCTTCGACGACGAATATTAATCAAGTCATAACTATTCATCACCTGCCGCTGCAAGAGGGGCCCAGTGTCTTCGACATTCCGACTTGAGTTGAAGTATTGGTGTAAAGACCGCGCCTCCACACTGCGATTTTGTCGAGGAGGTCTGCCTCTTCGAACTGCAGCAGCCTCGACAACACTCGCTCCATTGTTCTCAAACACCGTTGGCAATGCATGCGGCATCTGCGATGAGGGCACCATGTCCTCCTCCGACATGGGGAGTTGTGTGACAGGTAATTCGCCATCGGAGGCCTCGCTCTCTTCACGTTGACAACCGCCAGTGGAGGCTGATGACGTACTTCCCGCAGCCTGCGCCATGCTTCCTAAACCCAGCCCCTATAGAAAAACACACACAATTGTCGTTAATCAGAATAGCACCCTCAATCCAGTGCATAGAATGAAACAACAGGTTGCCGAAACCAATGAAAGAACAGATTGCCGAAAACAATGAAACAACAGATTGCCGAAAACAAACAAGTTCCCCAATTTGGAAACCCTCATCCTGCACAATGCACACATACTAATCCATTATCCTACGTATCATACAATAAAACAAGAGTACAGAAAACGAACAAGTTACAACCTCAATTTCGAAACCCTCAACCAGAATGCAAGGGGAAAAACTGGCTCGGATCATGACCTTAGGTTGCTTGATGAATGTGCTCATTGCCACAGCCATTATCCTACGTATCATACAATAAAACAAGAGTACAGAAAACGAACAAGTTACAACCTCAATTTCAAAACCCTCAACCAGAATGCAAGGGGAAAAACTGGCTCGGATCATGACCTTAGGTTGCTTGATGAATGTGCTCATTGCCACAGCGTTACTCACGAATTTGCACTTAGCAAAAACAAACAGCGAATTCACCAAATCAAAGCCTTTAAGCAAGGGAATCCCTTCGATAAAGCCCAGTTCCACAATTTCTGTTGCCATCTTGCAAATGTACTCGGATCTTCAACTCTCCTCCCGAGTCCCGAGTTCCAGTCTCCAGAGTCCAGATACTCCAATGCCGACTCGAGTCCTCGAAAATCCTCGCACAATTTTCTGGCACAGTTTCGTATCATCCTTTCTGTCCTTCGACACAGAGGTGGAGGGTGACCACAAATATAAAGAAACTTGATCGTCTCGGCACCTCTACGACCAATATCCAAACAATCGCTATTCCACTGCAGGTGGATGGCGAAAATAACTATTAAAAACCCTAAGCCTGAGGAAAAGGCTGCTTGTTCGCTGCATCAAGGGAAGTGGTGGCCCCTACGTCAAGTGTGGCTCGAAAAGTGATGGCGATGTGTTAGTGGAACCTGGAGTTTACAGGTGGCGATAGCAACTCTCAAGTACAAGGAAAGTGGGGCGATTGATCGCCATCAGATTGTCGACACTTGGCGATCTGGTAAAGATTTGCAGATTTTCTAAATGGAGTAGTGGCGACATGATGCATGGTTTAATGGATACATAAGGCGACATGATGCATGGCTCCGGTGATGCATGGCTACAATACCATTCGCCTCTGTTGAATCTGGGCTAAAAACCCCCCAATTTATCATTTATTTTCCTCAAGTGAAAGTGTAGCATGTGATTGGTGGGTGAATTTTGGCTATTTTTCGCCTCTAAAAGAAACGCTGGTCATTAGAATGCACCCATTTTTCTTTAGAAGTATGAAGAGAAGGAGGAAAGAGGAAGGCCCAACTTGTTATTAAGACAAGGGCAATTTTTATTGCAATTGGATGTTGATAAGTGGTGTATGTTGGCAACTTGTCCAATAATCACTGCAGTAGCTTCTTTGATAAGAGTGTGGATGAATACTAGTTATGTTTAAATGATTTAATATCAACTAGTATATGTCGATAAGAGGTTTGTTCATAAATATTATCCAAAAAAATAAAAGCTTTGAAAATTTGAAGGATGGAAAAACAAAAAATTTAGAAATTATTTTAAAAAATGTTTGTCTTTCTAAACCGTTTGAGGTTATTTTTAATAATTATATTTTAAAAATCAAACTATTAATTTGAATTTTAGAAGGTGAACCTTATTTTTCAACAAAAATAAATATTTGCTCAAGGGTGAACAAACCTGCTATGAACGTTTGGTAAGAGTTTGATGATCTTATATCAACTATGAGAGTGAATGATCAAATATCAACCACAAGAATGATCAAAGATCAAGTTTTGAGAGTGATTCACTATTGGAAATTTATGTTGTCATGTAGTAATTTCTCAAAATGTCACATTGTTCCAATACTTGTTTATTTTGAGATGGGATAAATGTAACTATTTTGTGGATATATCGAAATATTTTCAGATGTAACATTTTTATTTAACCCCTAGAGTTCCTTGACTATGTTTCACCAAAAAACGTTCCAAAACTACCATTTCCAATATAAAAAGCATGAATGAATAAAAAATCATTATTTTCTAGTTTTAACCATAAGATCTTCAATTATATTATTGTAGTAGATAGCTCAATAAATTTCATCCTAATCGACTATAGACATCAGAAGATTATAGCGTTTGAAATTTGAAAACAAATTTTTTTGACACGGTTTTTGACTAGGTCGACACACTCTATCCTTTTTTTCCTCAAGTTTTTTGCATTATGGATTTTGGAGTTTTTTGTGCATGACAAAGATGACTATGTTAGCTAATTTTATAAAAAAAATTACAAACAAAAAACAAGTGTAGCATGTTGAAAACAGTAATTTTATTGAGTTGATGCAAAAGAATGCTAATTCATATTTCTTTACTAGAAATTCCATTATTTCACAAAGTTTCAATCCAAATGGTCAAAGTAAAGATTGATGTCCATCCTTTAAGTGAAAATTTAAGTGAAAATAAGAAAACTCCTCAAAAAAACAAATTTTCTAACTTTTATGAAAAAAAGAAGAAATGTTTTTAGTACACCGCACGAAACGGTGAGAAAACTTTGATATTTTGTAGAGTGAACACTTTATATTGAAAGAAGTTTTTTTGGGAAATCTCAAAGATGAGAACATTAAGTATTTATAGAAAAATTCTCAGAGGTAACAAATGTATTTAGCATGGCTGCCCAAACTACCCACCGAACATAACATTTCACTTTGGATATCACAACTATTTTTAAAGTGTCTAAATGAAAAAAAATAAAAATAGATTCCCTCAAAAACCCTTGTTACAGTAAACAATTACACAAAGTTTAAACTTATTTATGATCTAAATTGAAGTTGCATGTACATGCCCAACTCCAAAATAGCACCCAGTGGGCTATTTGTCCTTTATGGGTTAAAATCCCTTCTCTTTATTCTCTCAATTCTTTGCTATTCTCAAACTTGTAGTCGACCAACATTGACCCACTACATAGAATAACTTTCCCTTGAACTTAGAGATGGGCTCGACATTAAGGTTGTCCTAATACCAACCACTAACCCACAACCAATTAGTAAATTCCCCAAAACCAATCACGCATAATTCCTAGATTTTGAAAACAGATGTACCTTATTTATACATTATAGCATGTTATCGGAATTGGGTCAGAGGTTACTTTGCACTTTGGAATTCTGTAGAAAATTGAGAAATACATATTGTTTGTTGCAATTTTTTGCAATCCCCATAAAATCCTATTTCGAAAGCGGTCATAATTTTTTTTGATTTACCATTGCCAAATATAGGTCAGATTGCTTAAGTGGTTGGTTATAGGACAGCCTACCTTAGTCCAAGTTGAAATTAGGGATCTTCATGAAAAACTGGTGCCGGCAGGTGCTACTAATTGCTGTCGGCACCCGAGTGAAATGCCAACTTTGCATGCAGTAACAGCTGAGATCGCAATACTGTATTGTCTCGATGCTTGCTGCTCGTTTTTCCCAGCCTGCCACGCCATTGCAGGAATATTCTGGCCTTATTGCGGAAGCAACTGATTCCGCGTTCTGATGATTCCCTGTGGGGACGTGACACAGAAACCAGAGCAAATGTCAATTCAATATCAATGGCAGCTCTATGAATGAGTTGCATTTTTAATAGCTCCAACATCTCCCCCAAATGCCTGAGCCTATGACCACGGAAATAGACTTTGACTTTGGATGTGCTGTTTTTCCACTGTAAATAGTGTAAGATATGAATTTTAAATTTTCTTTAGATAGATACACATGTAATCTACAAGCAATATTTTTTTCAAAATTAATGGTTTCATTATGTGATTAATATAAATTTTTAAATGAAAACAAACTAAGAAAATTCATATCAAATATGGATTATACCAAAAAATTACAAAATATTTACCATAGATGTATATAACAACCAAAAACCTTATACTAGTTACCGTGCTGAAAAATTATGTTTTAATCCAAAAATATGATGAAAAAACCTAAAATTGTGGAAAATCAAGAAATAGCCACGGTTATATCCCTTCATCTTATACCAGCTATAAATCACGTATTTTTCAAAATTTCAAATTGGACTGGAATTTGGAAAGTAGATTTGTAAAGCTACATTTCATTAGTTTACCTCAAATGCAAAAAAATCATCCCGATAGTCAAAATTGTGTTTCAGCTCTCTGTTTTAAGGAATTTTTGAATACACACACGGTATTGATCTTATTGACTTTAAGGAGGCACCTAAATTCATGAAGTCATCATTTTGAGAATTCATTAATGAGATTAGATAGATCTCCCACAACTTTACAACATGAAAAAAAAATGGATGAAAAATTGTCATTTGGATGACAATTATAGAACTTGGAAAAATGAGATTGACGAGTTTTTGGTCATTTGGGCGTTTAGGGGATATATGGGGCCAATAAATGGACCAAACACAAAAAATCGAAGAGTGCCACACTACAAATTGTTTAGTGAACCTGAGCCACTCCACAAAAGCTGGAAGTAGAGAAATCTCTGTGGTCCAAATCTACACGAAGGGGCAACGTTCAAGTGTATATTGGAAAAGGAAAAGAGATACAGATAATAGATGATTGTCTACACAATTCTAATCAAAACAATTGTATAGCCCAATTAACAATTGGCGATACATATAAATACCAATCATAGATAATCGTATAGACAAATTATTAATCTTTATACAACAATTGTCTATAATTGGGCTGTTAAATATTTAGGATATGTACCTACAATGTCAATTTTGAATGGGACTTTTCAAAGTTTTTTGTGGACGTAGGGAATTATAGAGCTTTCTGGATATATTGCCTTTTTCCCACTAGACTTTAGAAAATATATTTATGGTTTCCAAAGCAGTTTTTCCTACTCTTCATGAATCTTCAAAATTTTGCTGTATCCTTCAACTACCTTTGTGATTTTTCAATTTTTTTCGCAAAGTGATTGATATGATTCTCTTTAACAATTCCAAAAAAAAACCTTTGCCATAGATAATTTCATTCCATGAAAAGTCAAAGTTTTCTCATCTTTTTAGATCGGGGCACAAAATACATTTTCTTTATATCATGAAAGGGAAAGATTTTGTTCTTTATTCAAACTTTTTAAAATTTTTTTTTTTTAACTTCAAGAAAGACAATAAAACTTTGCTTTGACTACATAGACTTTTATAAGTCAAGCATTACACCAAAATCATAAATGAGCCCACTTCAAAAAGATAGGATTTGATCAACGCTTATTTAAAGAATAAAAAAATAAACAACATTTATTTAAAGAATAACACTATAAGTGCACTGATATTACTCTAGACATCCAGCATGCGTGAATCACTTGGCATGTTTTCTACATATGAGCTATATTAGTATACAACACATTGAAAACTCCTCTAAGTTTCTACCAATATTCGTTGTTTCTCACAAATTAACTGGGAACTTCAGCAGGAAAGTAGAAGAAAGCACGAGAAGAGCGAGGCTGGACGAAGCGATGGACATGCGCAGTGCAGCTCCCGAAGTAGGAGTAAGGCACTGGAAGTTCTGGTCTGTCGCGTTCAGGATGTTCCTCCACACCACTTCGCTGCGGTTGTTGTATAGGACCATGCTGCCGCTTCCACTTGGGTCCGAGTCCAGCATGTCCAGGCTGGTGACTCCCAAACCTGCCGTGTTGCTGCTCCACAGGATCTCCGAGGTGCCAGCCCCAACGTTGACGCGGCGTACTTGGATGTCGCCGCTCGTTGTGAAGGTGAAGGTGCAGTTTACAATGGCAGGTAGTAGTTTTCGAGGGCATGGAGCCGACCAGGGAACGTAGTCCACGGTGTTCAGGTTGGTCGATGGAGTTGCAGGCCCAGGTGCGGAAGCGTTTAAGACGATGTCGGTACTTTGTCTGTCTGCCCCCACCGATAGATAGCAAGTAGCACCCGAACTTCCTGTCAAAATGATAAACAGATTTTCATAAAACCATTTCAGAGAATCATCATAGTACTAGAAATCTGAATACCCAATTGCAGAATTCGGAACTTTTAAGGGCGACTCGACCTTTCCAATAGCTTTGCACTTCCCTGGTTTCTTGCTAATTAGATTGTAGAACCTTCTGACAGATTGTAACGAGAAATCGAAAGGGACACAATACATGATTGATGGATAGTGATGACGAAAGACACTGGTTCGCCGTTTGAACAACTTACCTGTTGCTTCAACATGGAACAAAAGGGCAGTCCTGTTGGTTGGAGATTCCACCAGAACGTCCGACATGGCAATTAGGCCGGTGTAACCTTTGACAGTATAATTTTGCCAAAGATTTGTGATAAATCCAGCTTGAATGGGTTTACTCTCCGATGAACTAGGCAGGAGGAGGCAGCAGGCGACGAAGCCAACGATCAGCAGCTGGTCCCGACCAGGCCTCGCAGTTCCCGAATCCCACAACATAAGAGCAGCTCCGGCGAAGGATATTAGGGCCAAACAGATGAGATTCATCACCGAGGCTCGTTTTGCAGCAGCAGCGTGCGAAGCAGCTAATCCCCAGGATGGATCACCACAACCATAGTTGGTGTCATTTCGCCCGTTTTCCCACACGATGTCGCCGGAGGAGTTTCTCAGCTCCAGGTTGCCATCATACTCATAGTTCACGATATCATAGTCCCGCACATCAAGAGTTGTGGCACCCAGGCCAGTGGTGTTGCTATTCCAAACCAGGTTCGAGCGTCCTGCCACGGTATTGAGCAGTTGTATGTCCCCGTCCTGGGTGAATGCAAATGTGCAGTTTCCATTGGGTAACGATTTGCGGGGGCAAGGTTGGGTCCATGGAAATGAACGATGCGATATTATTGAGCCAGGTGGAGGCGCTGTTTCGACTGAAGTTGAGGAGAAGTAGAAAACCTCCAGGTAACATGTAGGGGTGGACGTCTCTGCGAGTCGTTACATAAATATCGCCGAGTTGATTAACCAAGTCGCATCAAGTTGCATTGGAATTATATATTGAAACACCAATTCTACTTATTTTACAAGTATACTGTTATAGTCACGATAACTTACTTGACGTTTCGATGGTCAATGCAAGGGCGTACTGCTCATTCGGAGACGACGCTAAGAAGGTGGTGGAAACTCTCTTGGCGGCAGTTGGTCCCGTTATGTTTGCAAATCCCGGGTCACCGTTCCATACATATCCAGCTTGGATGGGTGCACTTTCGGATAGCAAGGGCAGCAGACAGCAAGATAGAGCAATCATACAGAAGGTCTGACTCATCCACTCCCACCGTGAAGTCGAATTGCTTCTACAGGAAATGGTTAACGCCATGTCTGAGCTCTTGAATTTGAAAACTGTGTATCTTGTACACTGATTGAGGGTGCTACAAATTGAAAGTTATTCTGCTAAAGGGCTGAGAAGGTCTTGCTTATATAGGCCACCCTTGGAGATGACCAGTTATTAAGAATGAACCTGAACTGGCCAAGTTGTCTGCTCATTGATTTTAAACTCATGACATGTGAAGCAAATAAAAGATTATACGTGGGTCAAAGTCGGAGGGTATCAAACCTGCACTCTTGAGAATTTCTTGCAGTTGAAGAGAGTGATCGTGACAGTATACTGAATTGTTTGGCGATGTTCTAAATTTTCTTCCTGGTTTCTATCCTAATTCTCAGGTGGATAGAAGAAGATATCGATGACAATTTTACTTGGTTTTGTGCTCGGTCCTTGTGTACTTGTTGAATACGCCTTTCTATACGATATTCATGATCTGGCCGACTAAGTCACTGATTGTTCAGCTTGTTTTTTTTATCACATGGCCCAACTTCGTCTCAGAACTAAAAGTCGCAAGAGATTTCCAGTATTTTGAAAAATTCAGTCGAAGTGAAGCAGGTTTTGGAAGGTATGGATCTTCATTGAAAGACCCAGTGTCAGCAGGTGCTATCTGCCGACACCTCTTCTGGTTATCCATCACACTAGCTTAGGGTAATGTAATAAGGTGGAGGCACCCATACCCAACCAGCCACCTATAACCAATCAGTAGGCTTCTCCATTTTTGAGAAGCAAGAGTGATCATCTCACAGAAGTTTCAAATTTTAAATCTTGGGATATCTAGAAGAAAGTATCAAGCATGATTGGTAGAAAGGGAATCATATGGAATTTTTTTGGTAATAGCACAGTGATCAAGTTTTGGTGTCATGGTGGTCAGTTTTAACCCCTAAATGCCCAAACGACCAAAAACTGGTCGATCTCATTTTTCCAAGTTCCATAATTGTCATCCAAATGACAATTTTCAGCCATTTTTTTTTTCCTGTTGTAAAGTTGTGGGAGATCTATCTAACCTCATTAATGAATTCTCAAAATGATGATTTCATGAATTTAGGTGCCTCCTTAAAGTCAAAAAAATCAATACCGTGTGTGTATTCAAAAATTCCATAAAACAGACAACTGAAACACAATTTTGACTATCGGGATGATCTTTTTTGCATTTGATGTAAACTAATGAAATGTAGCTTTACAAATCTTCTTTCCAGCCCAATTTGAAATTTTGAAAAATACCTAAAATTGAGTGAATTATAGCTGGTATAAGATGAAGGGGTATAACCGTGGCTATTTCTTGATTTTCCACGGTTTTAGGTTTTTTCATCATAATTCTGGATTAAAACATAATTTTTGAGCACGGTAACTAGTATAAGGTTTTCGGTTGTTATATACATCTATAGTAAATATTTCGTAATTTTTTTGGTATAATCCATATTTGATATGAATTTTCTTTGTTTGTTTTCATTTGAAAATTTATATTAATTACATAATGAAACCATTAATTTTGAAAAAAATATTGCTTGTAGATTACATGTGTGTGTATGAGTGTATCTATCTAAGAAAAATTAAAAATTCATATTTTACATTATTTATAGTGAGAAAATATCGCATCCAAAGTCAAAGTCTATTTTTGTGGTCATAGGCTCAGGCATTTGGGGTTAAGGTGAACCTACGTATGGGTTATATGTATTACAAAAAAAATCGCTTTCAAAATTCATAGTAATTTAAATATTGGAATAAATATGAAATTTAAAGTTTCATTCCTCGGGGGAAGCACAATAAAGTGGACCAAAAAAGTGCTTAACTATTTGACAATTTCAGCCCGTTGTGTAAACACGCGAGAAAGTGGCATCTAAAACTTCTTGATGGGAAATTAAGTTTGGGATACGGAAAGTAGACTTGATGTACTACAACTTCTGAAATTTGCGTTCGTAGTTGTTGAGTTGAGACACCTCTATGAACACCACAAAGTTGAACAAAGTGAATGCAGTCATTTGGAAAAGTGATCTTATTAAATTGTAGTTTTGACTCAAATCACTTTTGACTTTGCGGGGCCCTTCATTTGTACATTACGCTTGTAGAAATGATCCGGGTGGCCGTGTTTGCAATCCTAGATTGGCGAGAAGTACCGCAGGAACGTTTTTCAAACACTGTTTTCCGCAAAACTTTTTGTGAGGTTTTTTTCACCGAACATTGTTTTTAAAATTGGAAAAAACATCCTCTAAAGACAATAGAGGGCCCGAAATGAAGAAATTAAGACTTTGGAAAAGTTCATTTCCATGATTTAGAACTAGCCGTCAAATTAAGTTTCAATTGAAGATGTTTTTTTAATGGAGATGCATGTAAGGTACCTTATGACACCTTAAAAAGTGACTACAATGTTCAAAAACTACACCAAAATGCTCAAAATCAGCTTTGAGCTATTAAAAACAGCACACTTTATATTCACTTCCTAGTGATCACATGTTGCACTTTGTGGTACACTTTATTGTGCTCTCCCCCTCCTCCTTAAACCTATTTCCCCTTCAAAGAAAAATCTCCCTCAAATTATACACTTCCAATTTCAGTGGGAAATCTCTTAATTGGTCGGTTTTAGGTGCCTCGACCTTCAGGAATGCTATCTTGTGAGCGGTGAGCAGTGAGCAGTGAGCGGCGAGCGCTAAATTTCAATAATTTTGAAAAAAAATCCATTAAAATGTGCTCTAAATCAAGAAGGAAGCCCTATGACCGTGGTTTTTTTAATAGTATTTTTCAAAGATAATACACAAATATTATCATTAGATATGACGCACATACCCTATTTCCATGCACGTCAATTTAATTAAGTATTATAATTATTAGGTTAGAATTGAATCCTCAAAATTATAAGTCATTGGTGAAACCAATTTTTAACGACACCTTTACTGTAAACAAAGCCCAATGTCAAGAGTTTTAGATTAGTTCATGAAGAGTCATATTTCAAGAGTATCAAAATAAGAATCAAGTATAAGGAACTGAAATAGATTAATGTATAAAATGTATCACAATTCTGAATAACATGATAAATCAAGTACAAGAACTGTCATCACTAGAAACCTCAATGTAGTCATGCTCGGAGTCATTGTCATTACTAGTAGACTCAATGCTCCCGTGCTCAGAATCACTATCGTCACATAGTACCACATTATCTACTTCTACAAATAACTCAAAATACTGCTCTGCGTCACGATGAGGTCCACGATGCTTTGGAGAAGAAGGTGGTGAAGGACCCGCCGCCATTACGTGTGCAAGGTTCTCTACGTGGTAAGGAAGCTCCAAAGGATGGATTGGGCTTCTAATCTTGCTAAGATACCTTGACACAATTCCTTGGGACTTCAACGCTTTCTGCCCCCGTCTGAAGCAAGAGAAATAAGAGATACTTAGAAAATTCTATTTCAATAATATAAAGTAGCTGTAAACACCAGAAACTGATAGTATAGACTTACTTACAAGAGCGCTTGGGGGTTGTCTTCTTCTCAGGTTCATCGTCATCTTCCAAGGGGCGCTTATTCTTTGGAGGAGGTAAAGTGGCGTGCTCAGATTGGACTTCATCGGGTTGTGGAATGAGCGGCAATAGTACCTCCTTGTACAAGACATTGTCGTCTTCAAAAGCGATGACATGTCGGTTGATGCTTTTGCTAGCACGAATGGATGCACCTGAAAATCGAATAAAGAATTAGAAAGCGGAGAAAAATGGGAAACAAAAAAACATCTAATTCTAAGTCAGAGAATATAGAACTTACGTGTGGATGCATTGAGGTCCATGACAATATCATTCTCGACGGTGCAAAGGTCCACAAGAGCCTCCAGGAAATTGACAGACTTCTCACGAGCTCCTCTAAACGGGTTGCGGTTCACTGAATCAACCGTAAGAGAGTCCACAGTGATAAAGTTGTTGACATGACCATCGGTTGACAACGTGATGCCCTTAGCAGCTTGCTCTGGCCTGTCATGGAAAACAAAACTGGATGCTGCTCGACCTTCCATAGGCCTTTCTTTCCAGACAAAACACTTCACCAGAAAGCACTTGTGAGTCTGAGAAGGTTTATCTGGTTTAGTCAATGGAAGCCCATTGATTGCAAACCACCTCCTCTCCTCTTCAAAGCCAGCCCAATCTGCCCAAGATAGGAGCTCGTTCGAAATGAACTTAGAATCGGGATAGAAGACAATGATCGCTCCATTGTCCTGAAGGAACTGAGAAGCAAAATCCATAAAGTGTTGAATCCAGTCTGACTCGAACTTCCCTTCTACGCCAGCTACTGGTCTATTGGGGTGGACATTCCACAGAGGAATTTCACCAGAGAGGCTAAGGGCCGGGACCGGTAAGTCTTCTGGCACATCAAATATGATGAGATCTACAACCGTATCATCCTCATCTCCTTGCTTGTGACGAATCTTGTTCCCTTAGTGAGCCTTAATCCACTTCAAGATGTTTGACCAAATCAGAGGCTCGCCTCCGCGTGTGATATCAGTGAACAACTCCTATATTCCTATAATGCTGTCGTTGATGACCTCCACTCCACACTGTTTGTCTTCCACTTGGGTGCAGGGAATGGTGTAAACAGTTTGCGAAGGAATGGGCGGAACTGAAAGATGTACCTGAGACATCAATGGAGTGAAGGTCGTCGGCATGCTACTGCCAGATGGAGAAATTCCAGAAAGAGAAAGAAGCTTCTCTGGACCCTCTTTTGCCACCAACTTAGCCAACTCCTTATTGCAGGCCAAGACCTCCTTCTTTTTATTGAGCTCCTCCTCCTTCTCCTTCTTTTTGTCTTCCTTGACCTTCAATCGCGCCTCCAACCTTGTCCTCCTCGCGGCCTCCTTCTCCCTTTGTTTCTCCGAAAGTTCATCTTCACCACCAACATCCAAAGTAGGGGAATCGGGGAGGACAATGTGCTCAGACACATTCTGTTTCATCTGTTGCTCACAATTTGCTTTCAGATTCCTTTCCTCCCCTGGACATCCGTCGTTCACCTTCATCTCAAGATACCATGGACACTGTAATAAATGAGGCCTTCCAAACTGTTTCCTTTGGTACTCAGTGAAAATACAGTCACTACTGGAAACATCCACCCATTTATTGAAGCGGATAGGAATGTCTTTTCTTTCAATTGCACCCTTGACTACAAGCTCTCTCCAAAAGTACCTTAGAATTGCCCGCTTCATGGCACTTTCAGCTCCTGCTTGATCAAGGAATGGCAACTTCTTCGTGAACGTTCCAGTCTTAGGGAAGAAATCTTTAAAGGCCTTTCCCCACAACGTGATTGAATGAGAAGCAATCCAATCTCCGATATTATCAATCGGTACGTTTAGGCCCTTCGTTTGAATTACAAGACCATCTTCTTCCACTATATCATTGAATTGGGCGACTGCTTCATCCTTCAACTGTCATGTAAAATAGATACAAAATACTCAATTTCATTGAAATCATAAGTTGACTCAAGCTCATTAAAAATGACGAGGATTCAAAATGAATGATTAGAATAAGACTTACCCCTGCTCAGAAGGCAGCTTGATCAATCTAGACACGAAGGTTATTGTCTAAGGCACGCTTGGGTGGGAAATTATATTCCTGCCGACTCAATTTGCTCATGTTCCACCACCTCAACCACTTCTCTTTGTGTTTAGCAGACACTTTGGCAGTAGCAATTAGCTGTAGTTTCTCAGGAGTCATTTCAAACTTCGACTGAAAAATATCAAAATGGTGTGAAATCTGAAAAATAATGGTCACATAAGTAATACTTTCTTTAAGTAAACCAATAACATAACAGAACATTTAAACTAAAGTTGATCAAATAAAACAAAATGAATCAAATAAAATGAGAAAAATAAAGCAACCCCACCCCCCTTTCTATTCCAAAACCCTTCTTGAGGGAGGGCAACTTATTGTGAAATTAATAAAAGGTGTCCATAAAGGAAACCATTCACAAAGCAAAATAGCAAACAGTTGAACCAGGAGCCCCAAATGGGGCCCTTCACCAAAATACAAAAATTGGAAATTCAGAAGAAATAAAAAAAACAAAGCAGCCCCACCCCCCCTCTCGGATCCGAGACCCTCCTTGAGGGGGGCAAATTATTGTGAAATAAATAAACGGTGCCCATAAAGGGCACCAGTAATGTACCAAAATTCAGAAATAGTTGAAGCAAGGGCCCAAAATGGGGCCCTTCACCAAAACTAAAAACTGGAAATTCAAAATAAAAGAGAAAAATAAAGCTGCCCCACCCACCTCTCGGATCCGAGACCCTCTTTTGGGGCGGGAAAAAAATGCAAAAAATTCAAAACGCTGCCCTACATGGACGGCAACTTGGACCACCATGGGCGGATTAAAATAACGGCCTTAATTGGGGCCCTTCACATAAATTTAAACAGGAAAGTAAAAAAAATGAAAATAAAAAGCAGCCCTATTCCCCCTCTCGGATCCGAGACCCTCCTTGAGGAGGGACAAAACATTGGATATATTTGAAATGGTGCCCTCTGAGGCCACCAGTACCAAGACAGTCAAACAGTAAAAACACATGGGCCCCATTTGGGGCCCTCCATAAAAATGCCAAATCAGAAAGGAAAAAAAAAAAATGAAGAAAAAAAAGCAGTCCTACCCCCCTCTCGGATCCGAGACCCTGTCTAAGGGGGGCAGAACATTAAATAATTTGGAAATGGTGCCCTCAAAGGCACCAGTACTGTACCATGATGAAGGTCCTGTGGGGCAGACAATTATCTAAATCAAACAAGTGACCCCAATTGGAATATGAGCGCTCCTGTCCAATACAATCATTGCACATGGATAGTTATAAAAAATCTGGCACCAGTGTTTCCAAAACCAAGCCAAGAGCTCCAATTTACTTGTTCCCAACATGCAGGATTGACTTACCAAAAGACAGCTTGCACCAAAAATCAAATGGGGCTCCAATTGGGCCCTCCATAAAAAATGCCAAATTGGAAAATGAAATAAAAAGAAAAAATAAAAGTAGCCCTACCCCCCTCTCGGATCCGAGACCTTGTCTGAAGAGGGGGCAAAGTATTAAATTTTTTTGGAATGGTGCCATCAATGGGCACCAGTACCAAGACTGTCACCAGTACCAAGACAATCACATTTTTTTAAAATGGTACCATCAATTGGGCCCCATTTGGGGCTGTCCATAAATATAATAAAGCGGATAATAAAATTAAAACAAAAATAAGAAGCAGCCCCACCCCCCTCTCGGATACGAGACCCTCCCTGAGAGGGGGCAGTATGTTCAATATTTTCAAAATGGTCCCTTCTTGAAAAATGCCAAATCAAAAAATTACGAAAAAACAAAAATAAAAAATCAGCCCTACCCTCCCTCTCGGATCCGAGACCCTCCTTGAGGGAGGAGAGTATATTCAATATTTCCAAAATGGTTCCTTATTTTAAAAAACTAAATTGGAAAATTAACATAGATTTGGACGGGCAGGCTGCAGGAAATACAAAATGTTTTAAAAAGTGACTACAGTAACCACTAAAAATCAGCAAGTTGGGAATTAAATGTTCACAAGGTTAACTTACAGATAACATACAGTTCACTAGTTGTTTACTCAACGTTAACTTTGTGTCAAGTAATAGTAAAGTCAACCTTATGATGTAGATGACATAGTGACTTACAAAAGTCATACACTCAGAAAGTGTAGGAGTTTACCTCTCTAAGAAAATTTGGGCCATTTGCGGGATCAGCAATTGCAAGGAACCGCGTCAGACGTGTCAACAACTGTGTCTTTTTCACCTCAACTGCCTCTCCTACAACCTCTTCTAGTTCGGTAGGGCTTCCCGTTTTGTCGTTGTCTGTACCGGAAATGAGACTGTCCCTGTAGCTCCTTATTGCCTCTTCTTGCGCAGCAGATATTTCACGCTGAATTCATAAATACAAGAATTAGAAATTGAATTTACAAAATCAAATGATAAACATTAATACATTGAAATATAGTTAATGACGAATACCTCATAGAGAAATTTCACAAACACATCCTGTGTCAAATGGTACCACTTCTTCCCCTTCAGCTTCTTGTATTCTATCATGCTAGCTTGGAGGTCGTTGTCATTAACAAGGCCTTTGAGCTGATCAAAGTCCAGCAAGCCTAATTGCTGGACACGCTTAAGCTCGTGTGTCAAGTGTGTTGCAACATGGTCAACTTGATTTTTCCTATATTCATCACAAGTTTAGATCAATATTTTTAGTCTGTATGAAGAAAACCCCTCATTAGGTCAGAACAGTATAGATAAAAAATATGAAATAGATAACTTACTTGTTCCAGTCCGTCATGGCATGCAACAACATGTTGCGGTTCTGAGGAGTGACGTTTATGATCACGGAACGAACAGAAACTAACCGAAAATGCCAAGCAATACAGGCTCATACAAATGAGAAGTGCAATACTCGAGTGCGCCGAGGTACACATGGTACGCCTGCTCCTACCTATGTAGAGCTGAAGAAGGAGTTCAGTGACCGATCGCCATATTTCTACTGACTTCTGGTTTTGCGCCGATGACATTAATAGATGTGTGAAGGGCACAAAGAAGTCGTTTGTGATCGATTGGCCATCTATCCCGCAGACTTGGCCTGTGAAAAGGGGCTCGAACTTGACCATCAAAGAGATTTTGGCTCTTGAAGAGGCCGGCTTCCAACTCCAACAACGTAAAGTACTATCACCTCGTCGTCAGTTCCAAGTCTCTGCTAATATGCCGCTTCCAAGGAGTCATTTCCCGGTTCCTGTCGATCCTGATACACACCCGACGACTCGAAACGGATATGCCATCAGGAGAAGTTCTGACGCTCCTACCTCCGACCATTGCAACATGTGGAGCAACGCGGGTCTCATGAACAACTATTGGATTACAAGTGTCACATCGATCCCATATCCAGGATTTGGCTGTGTCATCTCCTTGAAGAGTCCCAGTGAAACGATATATTGTATCACCATCATAGAATTCTCTGGATGTACTTGCCCCGACTTCATGAAAATGACTTCGGAAACCCTTGGCAAAAGAGGACAATGGAAGTACTGCAAGCATGTTTATCATATCTTCCGCTATCTATGTGAGATGGATTACAAGGTTGATACTTTTATGCACGCCCCTAGCTTCAGCTTCAACGAAGTTATGCGTGTTCTGGAAATGGCCAAAGTTGCTGAACCGCTTCAGTAGTTTCTTATGGGTAGACTGTGAAATCAAGTGACCAACACAGTTCAAGAGTACATTATATGAATAGCGGAATTGATTTGTTTTGGCTTTGTGATGGATTTGGAATCCGCAGAACATAAATAAACGTCACTGTTTATTTATATATTGTCCACCTTTCGAATGTGTTTGACGTAAAATGAAAACGAGAGAAGAATATTTCCAATGCATAAAGGAATATTCTTCTCTCGGATCACAAAAATGCAATAAAAAAAATTTAAAAACAAAAATTTGGATATACATTCTGTATGTGACTTGAACAGTAAGCTTTCCCATCCAACCATTCACATTTGATTGATTCCACGGTTATAGGGTCTACTTTATTTGCATTCATATATTCCAACGAAGAGTCCTAAATTGCTCACCATTGTTTGATTGCTCTCAAATAAATTCAAAAAAAAGAAAAAAAATTCAAATTTTTACCTAAAAAAATGAAAATTTAGTGCTCACCGCTCACTGCTCACCGCTCACCGCTCACAAGATAGCGTCGCTGCCTCGACCTTAACCCCTAATGTCGAAATCAACCGGATGAGGGTTGATTTTGGTCTCGTCAAGCTCGCAAGTACTAAATTTAGATCAAATAAAGTTTCTATTTTTGAAAAATTGTAGAGTTTTTTCATACCTTCTCGAAAAGTCATTTCATGCTTCAAAATTCCTCATACTTTAGAAGATATCCACAGTCAATGTTTGAAAACACTATTTAAAATCTACCCAAAACTGCCCAAACTTCGGTATATGCTAATTTATTCTCAAGAACTGCCCAAAATCAATTAAATTGCAGAAACTTCAAAAACTCACCAAAAATTGAGATTTTACTTTTTTCCAAGTTTTGTTTTTTTTTCAAGTATTTAATGTTTTAAGGCATGATCTCACCTTTTGGATTTCCAATCCAATTATTCTTCACATTCCTTTTTTACTATCAAAGATTGGCCTTTGTAGTTGAATTTCAGCATACCTCTATGTGAATAATCAAGCATTTCTTTAGGTTTTATAGGTTGTATGAGGGTAAAAATTGCAAAGGCATGTTCCTAACTCACCTAAAAACAAGAATTTGAAGAGCCTCATATCAAATTTTCTACCAAAAATGGTTTTTTTGGACCTCAGAAAACCAATATATCCTTTTTCCAACAAGCATTTTTTTTTTTTTTTTCGATCTTTAAACATTATGATCTCACAATTGGTAATTAATTTGAATTTAAGATTTGACAAACATATGCATATACAAGTTAGGTGGAAGATTTTATGGTTGCAAACTCAAATATACATCAAAATTTAATAATTTGCACCTTGCATTCAAAGAGAGCAGTTTTGAGTGTTTTTTGCAATTTTGAGGGCATTCGACATTAGGGGTTAATATTTGGCAATCTGTGGCATATCCCCAGAGAGACTCCTGAAGTTGTGGTGCTCTTGACTTAGCATTTAAATCCATCTCAACGCAGAATCAATTGCTAGGTCAGAATATTCCTGCAACGGCGTGGCCCAGGCTGGGAGAAAAGAGCGGCAAGCAACGGCACTTGAATCTTTGAACAGGTTGGAACTGGCACCGGATTCATGTGAGTCTGCTTGAAAATATTGTGCTCTCAGCCGTAACTGAATGCAAAGTTGTCATTTCACTCCGGTGCCGACAGCAATCAGTAACACCTGCCGGCACCAGTGTTTCATGAAGATCCATCCGGAGTGACGGAGCCCATCCGAGATCTCTGTGTTCATGGGAGAGTTACAACATGTGTAGGAAGTCACCGATGCTTGACTCCCGATTTGAGAGTAGCGAGAAGCTGAGAGAGCAGAGAGAAGGGGTTTAGAATGAACATGTTACATTTACAAATATTAGGATGTATTTAGTAATTTTTTCTTTTAGTATTTAAAATATATAGATATTGAGATAATGTGACATTTTGAGAAATTATTGTGGAACAACCTAAATTTCCAATAGTGAATCACCCTCAAATCTAAAAACTAATCATTCTTGTAGTTGATATTTCATCATTCACTCTCATGGTTGATATTAGATCATTAGACTCATACAAGACGTTGATAGCAGGTTTTTGTTCACCCTTGAACAAAATTAATTTTTCGTTGGAAAATAAGGTTTGTCTCCAAAAAAATCGATTTTTTTAATTTTAAAAATATATAAAATCACTAAAAATTGCTTCAAATGGCTTAAAGGTAATGTCTTATATATTTTTTAATTCATTCTCGATTCTTTTGATTTATTTGTTTTAAAAAAATAATTATTTATGAACAAACCTCCTATTGACGGGTGTAAGCAGAGTAAAGTGGACCAGTAAGTGCAATGTGTGATCACTAGAAAGTGAATATGAAGTGTGCTGTTTTTCAAAGTTCAAATCTGATTATGAGCATTTTGGTGTAGATTTTGAGCATTTTAGTCACTTTCTAAGGTGTCATAAGGTATCTTACATGCATCTTTGTTAAAAAAACATCTTCAATCGAAACTTGATTTGACCACTAGTTCTAAATCATGAAAATAAACTTTTCCAAAGTTTTAATTTCTTCATTTGGTGCCCTCCATTGTCTTTAGAGGATGTTTTTTTCAATTTGAAAAACAATGTTCAGTGAAGAAAAACTCACTAAAAGTACCGCGGAAGTGACCCTCTTGAAAACCATTCTTGCGACACTTTTGGAACCCTAAACCAATTAATGAGTATATGAATTGACTATTTTAGAATACCTCTTAAGCATACAGAGGGCCCTCCTTCATCAAAAGTGATTTTAAGATAATTTTTGATTCTTTTCTAGCCACTTTTTCAAATGGTCACATTCACTTTGCTTGGATTTAAAGCCTTCATACAATAACTTAAAAGTGTCTAATTTGCATGAAACTTTTCCAAGTTGTACAAAAACAAGTTAAGAATCTATATTAGCAAAAAAATTGAATTCAATAACATTTTTCCATCACTTTTGCACACTTTTAGCAAAAGGGCTGAAACTCACAAATAGTTAAGCACTTTTTTGGTACACTTTACCATGCTTACATCCTGACATATGGTAGTTGATATTAAATTATTCAAACTCATAATTGAAATTTGATCCACAATACTATTAGAGTAAGCTACTCAAGTGGTCTTTGTTATTGGTCACTAGATTTTAAAGTGTCTATTCTTGAAAGGAAGAAAGTACAGATATATCTTTCTATTTCTTTGTTCCATGGATTAAGGTGTTCATTTCTTTTACCAATGAAAATGTTGAAATGCCCAAAATCTAGCCTCTCGCCTTCTTACTATGGGCCAAAATCTACGACACGCCGCCTCCAAAAGAGCCCAACTGACAATACTTTTAGGAAGTTATGACGCCAACACGATGGCCTCTCGAGCAAAATTTGGGTTGACGAGAAGACTTAACTCAAACTTCCATCAAGAAGCCGATTTTTATTATTTTATTTATTTATTTATTTTTTTCATTTTCATTTGGCTTGGCCTCTCCACATACTAGATAATTTTAAATTGGCCTAGAAAAGCGACGATGGTGCTCTCGGATTGGGCATAGTCTCAACCGGCCCTAAGTACTCTTCTTCTTTACTGCCAAGCCTATCAATGAAGATTCATAATTTACAAAGTCGGCATCCCTTCGCCTTCTCGGCTATAGCCTCCTAATTAAGTCCTTGGTCTGGATTTTGTGTGTAAATTCTTCCCTAAATACTTCCAATGTTCACTGTATCTTTTAAACTGGGTTTCCGGGTACAGTAGAACCTGTCTAAACTAATACTGTCTAAACTAATAACCTCTGTAATCTAATAGAAATGTCTAATAAACCTTCCTAAACTAATAAGGAGAAACCGTTGCAAAGGGGGAAAAAATAAACCGACCTCCATTAACTAATAACCTGCCTAATCTAATGGTCCCAGCTGTATTAGTTTAGACAGGTTCTACTGTATATAAAGCGGGGATAGGCTCTTCACCATTTGAACCCTAATCCTGTGAGGTCTCTCCACCTCTCTCGGAGCTCTCAACGAATTAGAACAGTAGTTCCAGATATTTTGACGCTGAAGTTAGAAAGCGGGAGGTAACCTCGGGACTGCAGGGGACTACCGGTTTAAATATGAAACAGAGTTGGGCCATGCGATGAAAGCATGGTTGTCATAATGGACCGACCGTCCGTTAGTCCGTTAGTCCGTCATGGTGACAAGACAGACCCCCGTGTCCGTCACATAAGGGCGTTGACCAGTTGACTCACGGTAAGGGTAAAACAAATTTACCTAGCGCTGAATTAGTGCGGGCGCGAGCGCGATTACGGGCGCGAGCCGGACGACGGGCGCGAGCGTCCGCGCGAACGCGATGTCACGGGCGCGTGCTGGAGTGCGCGAGAGCGAGGGCGCGTGCGTCGTTCCGGCCGCGCGCGTGCGCCTGCGAACGGGCGCGAGCGTCGCTGCGGGCGCGATCCAGTTGACGGTCGCGAGCACACTTATCGGGCGCGGTCATGTGGGCGCGAGCCTGGATCGGGCGCGTGCATTCGGGCGAGTGCGCTGCATCGGGCGCCGGCGGTCGGGCGCGAGCGCTGCAGGTTAGTAGGGAAAGAGCGACATCGGGCAAAATCATAAATGACAAGAGAGGGCATGTATTTCAGAAGAGGGCAATTGGGAAGTGCAATGTTTATTGAAAAGTTTTGCAAAATTGTGGCAGTAAACCACTTACAAAAAATGTCCCCTCTTATGGAGAACTGAGAATATCACATTGTTGTCACTACTTGCCTACTTCTAAATATGTTTGCGATAACAACACTCTGGGATTTGGAAATTGTAGGGAGGGGCTGTTAGAGTAGCGTGGACCAAACGCAAGGTGGAGCGGCTCTTGGGATCGGGATTTGTGAGCTCCTTCAACGCCACCGCAAATCTAGCCTTCCCCGCTGTATCCTTGAAAAGGTCGAAGTCGTCCTCGTCCTTCCAAATCATATTTGCTACCACTCCAACCGAGTACGCATCGGCAGCCTGCGTATATAGATGTCTCCTCCTTACAGTTTCATATGAGGTCTCCGAATTTGGCTTACCATAAGTGTACCACAACTCCGGAGCCACAAAACTACCACGTTCCTTGAAGGCTTCCGTACGCGCCTCATCACTTGGGTAACCGTACCTTGAAGGAGTTGTCTCACACACCCGACTTGCAAGGCCCCAGTCGCATACTCCAATGTAAACCTCGCTCACTTTATCCTCTGGGAAGTGAAGCAAGACATTTCCCGGGGAGATGTCATTATGCTGCAAATACCCCTTATGGACCCGGTCCATAATACAGATGAGTGCCCAAGCTAGCTTGGCCCTATGGGTGCGGAAGGCCTTAACACGGTCACGTGTTTCCATGGGCATATCGATCTGCTTGTGGATGTTACGGTTCTGAGTACCCTCACCGATATTTGAATTGAACTTGTGCAGAAAATTCTGCAGGCAATCCCCATTCCACCAAAGCGTGTAGGCTTCCATCGTCCAGTCATTGACCGCAAAAAACTTAATAACGCCGGGATGGTCAATTCTGCAAACCATGGCTTCTATTGATGTCTCGTGCCGCTTCTTGGTCTCGTCAGGAGCCTTGGACGTCTTCCCCGCAAAGACACAAGTCTCAGGTATGGTTTGCATGCCAACAATACGTAATTTTCGGACTTTACCATAACCGCCTTCCTTTGTGCCTGACAGCGGAACCAACTTGACCCCTCTCGGAACTCCAACCACTGCTCCCCACAAGTACTTCTCCATTGCGCTTTTCAGTCCAGCTTCAAGCCATGGCCTCGCCCTCGTCTTATTATTCGAGAATCTCGCGCACGAATCCTGGACATATTTGAGCTTCTCTATCTCCTCCTTCTGCGCCCGCGAGTAGCCCTCCTTTGGCTTCTTGTTGACACACTCAAAGACATGCACAATGTTCGTAGTGTTTGTTGTTATTTGTTGCTCCATCCACTTAGGGAAATGAAAGTAATGAATACAATCATTATATCTCTCGGAAAGGTCCAGCTTCTTCCACAAATACTCTTCCAAATGGGTCTTCAAGTCCTTAATTCTGGTCTCCCCCTTCTCAACGTACGTGCGGGTAATCATCTCCCGTTTCCGACATCCGTACCACTCCAATGCTAGCTCTCTAACGAATTCCTGGTACCGAGGAGGTGGGTAGTCCGGGTCCCTCTCACTCGCCGACTTCCGGTTCTTCTTTCCCGATGAGCTTGATGACGGGTTTGAGCCTGTAACGGTCGGTGCTGTGGAGGTTGCCATCACATCCTCTACAGGAGCATCAAGATCTACGTAGGCAGGGCGTTTCCCGGATCCGCGAGAGACCGACATAGTTGGAATAATGAACTGGACACACAATAAAAAAAAATAAAAGATCCCCCCCACCCAATCTGGTTGCTCCCACTTCCTGCAGTTCCAAGCAGAGCACGTGGAGTCACGGGCTAGGACAAGGAGCCACCTGGAAGAGGAGACTTTGAAAAGTAGAAAATAAGGGTTAAGGGGCGCCTTTTATGCTCCCCTCGGCTGTTCGCGCCCGTAAGCGCGTACACGCGCGTGCACAGGGCCTCCACACGCGCCCGTCCGCATGCGCCCGTCTGCACGCGCCCGTCCAACGCGTTCGCGCGGGGGACTGCCCGCGCCCGTGCCCGTGTGTGCGCGCCCGTGCCCACGTGCGCGCCCGTCAGCCCACATCGGGCGCGCCCGACGCCGCAGGCGCCCGTGCCCGAGTGCTCGCGCCCGTACCCCTGCGCGCGCCAGTTATCTGTACGCGCGAGCACGCTGTACGCGCCCGTGACCGTGCACGCGCCTGTCCCCGCGCACGCGCCCGACTCCGTGCACTCGCCCGCCTTCCTGTACGCGCCCGTCCTAGTGCACGCGCCCAGATATGCAGCGTTACATACACTGTACAGGTTCGGTTACGGTATACTCGTATATTGAACAGAATACCAAAAAAATTCACTGCGAAATTACTCAATGGAGATATATTAACCGCATTTAGCGCACAAAAATTAATACAGAGCACAACCATACAATTCCTTCGAGTGTGAGATAATGAACTAGGTTGACTCTAAGTAACAGTATAAGCCTACGTAATAAGAAGGTGCTACCAAAAAAAAAAAAAAAAACATTAAGAATAACATAGTATTTTTTTTGGTTTTTAGCCGGTAGATTGTATGTTTAGATTTACTGCTACTTCATGCGCTAAAAAGGTGACCACAGTCTAGACTCTCCTTGCTTTGCGGGGCTTCTTCTTGCGTGAAGATTGTCTTTTCCGAGCCACAGTGGGCCCCAATTCGTGCCGGATTATCACATCTTCGTCATCTGGCGCCTCATCGCAATCGGGGTCTTCCTCCTCTGAGTGCTCGTTGTCACCTTCATCCTCAGGAGCTCCGACCACTGGAGCTTGTACCTCTCCTTCCACCTCCGATGTAAGATTGCGCACTTGCACGGAAACTTCACCCGTATTGCCATCTCTGGCACTTACTAGGCGCTTCATAGGCCTCTCCTTTCCGGAATTACCGATGGCTGTGATGCCATCCTCACTGATTATGCGTGTGCGAACAACCCCAGTTCCAGAAGAAGGCCCCCCTTCAGTGTACCCTGTATAGAATGGAAGGGGATCAGGTCCAGTTCTTTTGCTTGACTTTCGTGTTCCTCCGCGGGGTTCTTGTGATGGTGGTTTCCTAACAACCTTGGCTCTGGACTTCTTCGCACCACGTTGGGCCACATTCTGTACGGCTTCGTCTATAGCTGGCGCCACGGGGACTAGCTTGGCGGTGGAGGCACCACGCCGACTACCACCAGCTCGATTGAGTGGAGGCCTCGCCGCTGCTGATGATCTAAGGAGTCGAGCTACTTTTGCGCCCATTGAACTTGTGGGCCTCCGAGCCAGGCCTCCATCCACGATTGTATCTGGTTCGATACCCCCCGTACCAGTGGGTTGCGATGGAGCCACACTCTTTGCGGGGATTGCGTGCACGGTCCTTCTCTCGTGAGCAGGAGGAATCTCTTGAAACAAGCTTGAGTCGCCTTGTGCCGGAACGGTTCCCCAGTTGCCCTCCCCACTAACGAGGCCGGTCCAATGAGGTCCATCTACAGCCCGTCCATGACTTCCATCACCCCCTTCGTCACTGTCCTCATCATCATCGCCAGCATGGATATCGTTGCCAAGATGGTCCTCGCTGGATGAATCATCTGCAACCCCGTCATTGTTCTCAGGATTGATTTGGACTGGAATAGCATCTCTTTCGTCACGAGCGCCTCTTCCTTGTGCATTAGCCGCTTCATCAAATACTGGGAGTGTGGGTAATTCGTCTCCATAGATGTTCATGTCCGGGTTTCCCTGGTTATATTCTGGTTCATTGTTGAAGTCGTACGCATCACCGTTATCATCATGGTTGTTGCGGTCACGCGGATTGTTGCGGTTAGCGTCACCGCGTCCGTTGCCATTACCGTCGTTTTGCCCATTCGTGTTAACGTCGACGTTATCATGTCCCCAGACATCATCATCCCCACTGCCTGCATGGTCAACTGGTATGTAATGATCGTCGTCATCTCCTTCCTCTTCGCTTGGATCTCTCTCCGGATCCGACTCCTCTGACCATGCATTGTTCTCGTACCATCTGAGGGGGTTGGGCTTTGGGCGTTCGCGGAGGAGTCTGCTATTCGTATAAATGTACACCAAGGCCTCAGACTTCTCTAACCCCAGGCGGTTGCGTACCTTGTTGTGGACAAACGAGTACATGCTCCAATTCCGTTCACACGATGAGGCGGAGCAGACCTGAGATAAAATGCGCTTCGCAATGACTGCCAATGGTCCCCCTCCAATCCTCTGCCACCATTGATGGGGTTCCAGATTCAAACCTCTGATATCGATGGTCACTTCGGGGCTGTAAGGGCCACGTCCCTCGTCGAACTCGATCATCTCTTTCATAAGATCGCCAAATGGAATTCCCATTTGGCCACCCACCTGACGAAACACCCGATTGAGAGCCGCCTTTGCTTCTCCTATGACTTGTAAGCCCTTATGCGTTCTAACCCAAGGGTTCAAGAGCGCCGCGGCATAATGAAGATCGGTATGCATCATGTCCCATCTACGGTCGAACCGCAGCTCCATCCTTGTTGCCATGACAGGTGGGAAAAAGCAAGGGGATCCTCGGAGATTGTACACGTGATCCTTTAGGTTGCTCATTGTAATCCATGCCTTGCCCATTGCCGGCTGGCTTCCATCGAAGGTTCTGAGAGCTACTAGGGCTGGTTTCACTAGGTGCGTGAAGTTGTCACACTGATGCCAGAACCCATCGTCACGAATTGTTTGACGCACTACGCTTGCGCGTGCATGATTACGCACCCCCTCGGTTTGGTTGAATAAACCGTCGACATACTCGTACCACTCCTGTGCCATGACCACTTGCTCCAAAGCAAATTTAACCTCCATAAGGCGCGCTATCATGAGATAGTTACAAGCGAATCTGGTTTCAGCGGGAACCACCAATGACAACTTCGGTTCAAATTTGCGGAAAAGGGCCATGGGAACATGATGTCTCCGAATGTAATGACACACGTGTTTAGCCTTGGCGACCAAATCCTTCACAAAGACTTCCTTGCCCCAGTCCTCCATAAGAAGATCTAGAATATGGGCACAACAGCCCTGCTTGTACATGTGAGGAAACTCCTCTAGGATATTATCCATGGCGCCAAGCATGTTGGCTGCATTGTCCGTGCAAATCTGGACAACATTCTGAGGGCCAATTTCTCGAATATATTTCTTCATCTCCCCGGCAATATATCCCATTGACTTCTTCTCGCCAGTCGTATCAACAGACCCAAGAAATACATTGCCTGCCGGACATACTAGCATGACATTCATCAACGGTCGGCGATTCACATTATCCCAGCCATCGGAGCATATGGTAGCCCCGTATAACTCGGTCGAGGTTTTCGTACGTTCATCAATCTTTGCCTTGATTAACTTCTTTTTTTCCTTGATGTGCGTTGTTCGCATCGCGTCATAGGAAGGAGGACCGTAGTTAAATCCGGCAGCCCCGGTTGTGCTCACCGCCTTAATAAATGCTGGGTGCTTGGCCACGTTGAATGCGACGTTGGCTTCGTAAAAGAAGGATGACCACAACATGTCCAGCTCCTTCCGCTTGGCGATCTGGAGTGCTTCACTCATGTCATGTTGCCGCAAGCTCCTAGTGGTATTCGAACCGGCCCTACTAGGTGCAACACTGGAGACATTTCGGTCCTCTTCGGTATCATTATACGAGGGTTCGGATCCACCGTACAGAGTGCCGTGTGTGGAAGCACTGGATGTTCCACGTTGAACTGAAGCGGTGAACGTTGGCCTGATACCATCCACCTCCTCCTGTGTCAAAGGGCCGGGAATCTTTCCAGCGCAAAACTGAAACTTCCTCTTCACTACGGTAGGTGCCTTTTGGCAAACCCTCGAGAGATTGGACTGGTCCCAACCATAATGCTGAAAGCACCTATGCCTCACGTACGAAAACTTGGTCCTGCAATACACACATTGGGCTACCTTATGTGACAGTGACCCTTCCTGGAGCTTGACCGAAAACCATGGTGCCCACTCTCTCGTACCGAGTCTTGGAATGGCTCTAGCCGGAGCAACCACTTCAACCGGTTCAACCGCTTCATCCGGATCCATAGTGAATGATTAGGGAAGTATCGGGACTAAAAGGACCAGTAGTACCAAAAGATTATTATCTGAATAACTTAGTGTGTCTGAAAAGTGCTTGACACATTGATTTATGGAGAGAAGAATTTTTACATTCCCCCCACCCAAACCAAGTGTCTCCCCAAGCTAACAGTTTCAAGCAAGGAGCCCTCAAGGAGACCCAGGACATGAAGCACGCAAGGAGGTAAGGTGGATGTCAAATCAAGGGGGCAGTTTATATACTGCCGCCCTCGACCGGGCGAGTACTGTCCGGACGGGCGCGACCGAACGGGCGCGCGCGCACCAGAAGATCGGGCGCGCTCCGAGGCGAACGGGCGGGCGCAGGTGGGTGCGCGCGATTGAAGGCCGCGTGGCGGATAGCGCGCGCGGTGGAAGACGGGCGGGGGCGGGGGCGGGCGCATGCGGGCGCGAGCGCTGGATCGCGAAGCGGGCGGGCGCGGGCGCGCACGGGCGGAGAGCGGCGGGCGAATGCCGGCGCGGGCGCGCACGGGCGGAGAGCGGCGGGCGAATGCAGGCGCGGGCGCGCACGGGCGGTCGGGTGCGGGCGCGATCAAACGGCCGAGATCGATTTGGCCACCTCAATTCAACGAGAAGAAGTAACAACGAGAGGGAAAAATGAATAAAATTTAAATAAATCAAAGTGTGTAAACTACATACACGTGCACATCTACATAAAAAGGAATCCTATTTAAGTGAAAAGATTGAGAAACATGAGAGTGCGGGAGGACTACCCACCCCATTCACACATGTCTAAGAACCGGACCAGGCTGTCATCTCGCCCTTTCATGTTTCTGCCCACCCACTGGAAGGTAAGTCGTTTTAAGCTAACCTCAGGGAGTGTTAACTTAAAATATGGGATAAATTTTACTAGTTACTGCATTAATCCAGTTGAAACCCCGAGCGCGCGCGCAGGCGGCGTGGGGCGCGAGCAGGCGCGCGCGAACGGGTGGGCGCGAGCAGGGCGAGCGCACGTCGGGGAGGGCGCGCGCGCGCGTCGAACAAGCAGGCGCGCGCGCGTACTTGCGGGCGCGGTTGCGAGTGTGCGCGCGCGCGCGTGGGCAGGTTCAGTGGGTCGACTGCGGACGCCACCGCGCGGGTGCTTGCAGGCGCGTTCGGACGCGCGCGATCCAACAGGGCGCGCGCAATGAAGTTTAAAAGTCGGAAGTTCAAAAAAAAATAAAAAATAAAGCTTCAGGGAGAGAATGGACTACACTGAAATACCATACATTAGTATGGGAGATTGGAGTACCCAAAAGAAAAAAAAAGAAAAAAAAAGTAAACGAAAAGGCATTCAAATTTATAAAATGAAGAAAAAAATAAAAAAACAAATTAAATAGCATAGGAGTATTGAATAAAAATAAGGCGGGAGGATAGACTAGAGGTGGAATTATAAAAATGAACAAACAAAATGAGAGAAGGAATTAAATAGAAGCGTAGTGTTCAACGAAGAGGGAAAAAAAAAAAAAAGGAATTAAAGAGCGTAGGAGTATTGAATAAAAATAAGGCGGGAGCATAGACTAGAGGTGGAATTATAAAAATGAACAAACAAAATGAGAGAAGGAATTAAATAGAAGCGTGGTGTTCAACGAAGGGGGGAAAAAAAAAAAAGGAATTAAAGAGCGTAGGAGTATTGAATAAAAATAAGGCGGGAGGATAGACTAGAGGTGGAATTATAAAAATGAACAAACAAAATGAGAGAAGGAATTAAATAGAAGCGTGGTGTTCAACGAAGGGGGGAAAAAAAAAAAGGAATTAAAGAGCGTAGGAGTATTGAATAAAAAAAAGGCGGGAGGATAGACTAGAGGTGGAATTATAAAAATGAACAAACAAAATGAGAGAAGGAATTAAATAGAAGCGTGGTGTTCAACGAAGGGGGAAAAAAAAAAAAGAATTAAAGAGCCTAGGAGTATTGAATAAAAATAAGGCGGGAGGATAGACTAGAGGTGGAATTATAAAAATGAACAAACAAAATGAGAGAAGGAATTAAATAGAAGCGTGGTGTTCAACGAAGGGGGGGAAAAAAAAAAAGGAATTAAAGAGCGTAGGAGTATTGAATAAAAATAAGGCGGGAGGATAGACTAGAGGTGGAATTATAAAAATGAACAAACAAAATGAGAGAAGGAATTAAATAGAAGCGTGGTGTTCAACGAAGGGGGGGAAAAAAAAAAAAGGAATTAAAGAGCGTAGGAGTATTGAATAAAAAAAAGGCGGGAGCATAGACTAGAGGTGGAATTATAAAAATGAACAAACAAAATGAGAGAAGGAATTAAATAGAAGCGTGGTGTTCAACGAAGGGGGGAAAAAAAAAAAAGAATTAAAGAGCCTAGGAGTATTGAATAAAAATAAGGCGGGAGGATAGACTAGAGGTGGAATTATAAAAATGAACAAACAAAATGAGAGAAGGAATTAAATAGAAGCGTGGTGTTCAACGAAGGGGGAAAAAAAAAAAAGAATTAAAGAGCCTAGGAGTATTGAATAAAAATAAGGCGGGAGGATAGACTAGAGGTGGAATTATAAAAATGAACAAACAAAATGAGAGAAGGAATTAAATAGAAGCCTGGTGTTCAACGAAGGGGGGAAAAAAAAAAAAGAATTAAAGAGCCTAGGAGTATTGAATAAAAATAAGGCGGGAGGATAGACTAGAGGTGGAATTATAAAAATGAACAAACAAAATGAGAGAAGGAATTAAATAGAAGCGTGGTGTTCAACGAAGGGGGAGAAAAAAAAAAGAATTAAAGAGCCTAGGAGTATTGAATAAAAATAAGGCGGGAGGATAGACTAGAGGTGGAATTATAAAAATGAACAAACAAAATGAGAGAAGGAATTAAATAGAAGCGTGGTGTTCAACGAAGGGGGGGAAAAAAAAAAAAGGAATTAAAGAGCGTAGGAGTATTGAATAAAAAAAAGGCGGGAGCATAGACTAGAGGTGGAATTATAAAAATGAACAAACAAAATGAGAGAAGGAATTAAATAGAAGCGTGGTGTTCAACGAAGGGGGGGAAAAAAAAAAAAGGAATTAAAGAGCCTAGGAGTATTGAATAAAAATAAGGCGGGAGCATAGACTAGAGGTGGAATTATAAAAATGAACAAACAAAATGAGAGAAGGAATTAAATAGAAGCGTGGTGTTCAACGAAGGGGGGAAAAAAAAAAAAGGAATTAAAGAGCGTAGGAGTATTGAATAAAAATAAGGCGGGAGGATAGACTAGAGGTGGAATTATAAAAATGAACAAACAAAATGAGAGAAGGAATTAAATAGAAGCGTGGTGTTCAACGAAGGGGGGAAAAAAAAAAAGGAATTAAAGAGCGTAGGAGTATTGAATAAAAAAAAGGCGGGAGGATAGACTAGAGGTGGAATTATAAAAATGAACAAACAAAATGAGAGAAGGAATTAAATAGAATCGTGGTGTTCAACGAAGGGGGAAAAAAAAAAAAGAATTAAAGAGCCTAGGAGTATTGAATAAAAATAAGGCGGGAGGATAGACTAGAGGTGGAATTATAAAAATGAACAAACAAAATGAGAGAAGGAATTAAATAGAAGCGTGGTGTTCAACGAAGGGGGGGAAAAAAAAAAAGGAATTAAAGAGCCTAGGAGTATTGAATAAAAATAAGGCGGGAGGATAGACTAGAGGTGGAATTATAAAAATGAACAAACAAAATGAGAGAAGGAATTAAATAGAAGCGTGGTGTTCAACGAAGGGGGGGAAAAAAAAAAAAGGAATTAAAGAGCGTAGGAGTATTGAATAAAAAAAAGGCGGGAGCATAGACTAGAGGTGGAATTATAAAAATGAACAAACAAAATGAGAGAAGGAATTAAATAGAAGCGTGGTGTTCAACGAAGGGGGGAAAAAAAAAAAAGAATTAAAGAGCCTAGGAGTATTGAATAAAAATAAGGCGGGAGGATAGACTAGAGGTGGAATTATAAAAATGAACAAACAAAATGAGAGAAGGAATTAAATAGAAGCGTGGTGTTCAACGAAGGGGGAGAAAAAAAAAAGAATTAAAGAGCCTAGGAGTATTGAATAAAAATAAGGCGGGAGGATAGACTAGAGGTGGAATTATAAAAATGAACAAACAAAATGAGAGAAGGAATTAAATAGAAGCGTGGTGTTCAACGAAGGGGGGGAAAAAAAAAAAAGGAATTAAAGAGCGTAGGAGTATTGAATAAAAAAAAGGCGGGAGCATAGACTACAGGTGGAATTATAAAAATGAACAAACAAAATGAGAGAAGGAATTAAATAGAAGCCTGGTGTTCAACGAAGGGGGGAAAAAAAAAAAAGAATTAAAGAGCCTAGGAGTATTGAATAAAAATAAGGCGGGAGGATAGACTAGAGGTGGAATTATAAAAATGAACAAACAAAATGAGAGAAGGAATTAAATAGAAGCGTGGTGTTCAACGAAGGGGGGGAAAAAAAAAAAGGAATTAAAGAGCGTAGGAGTATTGAATAAAAATAAGGCGGGAGCATAGACTAGAGGTGGAATTATAAAAATGAACAAACAAAATGAGAGAAGGAATTAAATAGAAGCGTGGTGTTCAACGAAGGGGGGGAAAAAAAAAAAAGGAATTAAAGAGCCTAGGAGTATTGAATAAAAATAAGGCGGGAGCATAGACTAGAGGTGGAATTATAAAAATGAACAAACAAAATGAGAGAAGGAATTAAATAGAAGCGTGGTGTTCAACGAAGGGGGGAAAAAAAAAAAAAAGGAATTAAAGAGCGTAGGAGTATTGAATAAAAATAAGGCGGGAGGATAGACTAGAGGTGGAATTATAAAAATGAACAAACAAAATGAGAGAAGGAATTAAATAGAAGCGTGGTGTTCAACGAAGGGGGGGAAAAAAAAAAAGGAATTAAAGAGCGTAGGAGTATTGAATAAAAATAAGGCGGGAGCATAGACTAGAGGTGGAATTATAAAAATGAACAAACAAAATGAGAGAAGGAATTAAATAGAAGCGTGGTGTTTAACGAAGGGGGAAAAATAAAATAAAAAATTAAAGAGCGTAGGAGTATTGAATAAAAATAAGGCGGGAGGATAGACTAGAGGTGGAATTATAAAAATGAACAAACGAAATGAGAGAAGGAATTAAATAGAAGCGTGGTGTTCAACGAAGGGGAAAAAAAATATAAAACAAATTACAGAGCGTAGAAGTATTGAATAAAAATAAGGCGGGAAGATGGGGGAGAGGTGGAATTATAAAATTGAACAAACGAAATGAGAGAAGGAATTAAATAAAAGCGTAGTATTCAACGAAGGGGGAAAAAAAAAAACAGTGGGAAAAAAAAAAAATAGTGGATACATATCAGCTGAACTCAGGCGCTTAGAGGATCTTCATGTGACTCTGGGTCGACATGAAGATTTGCTACCTTTAGTATATTATAAAAATGAACAGACAAAATGAGATTAGGAGTTAAATAAAAACGTAGTGTTCAAAGAAGGGGAAAAAAAACAATTAAAAATTTAGAGAGTGTGGGATTATTAAATAAAAACAAAGGGATAGGATGGGAGAGTGGTGGAATCATAAAATTTATTTGAGTGATGTTGTTGGAGTGCTCGACCGCGTGCAAAACGGGCGCCCGCATTGATGGGCGCGAGCGTGTACGGGCGCGTGCAAATGGAACGAGGGAGTTCGGGGGGAGAAATTAGTTCCATGATATGGTTGCAGTGCGCGCGCGCGAGTATTGACGGGCGCGCGCAATCGGGCGCGCGCGAAATTGGGCGCGAACGGAATGCGGGGGACATTGTGGGGGAGGAAGAGATTCAGAATCACGCGACCGTGCGCGCGCGGTTGGTTTGACGGGCGCGATCAGGACGCGCGCGCGCGTACGGGCGCGTGCAAATGGAAAAGAGAGTTTGGGGAGAAAAATTAGTCCCCCACCCAGGTTGCAGTGCTCGCGCGCGTGCAATGTCGGGCGCGCGCGAAATCGGGCGGGCGCATGCGGAATCGGGCGCGAGCGAAACGACGGAGACACCGTCGGGTGTTCCACATTTCAGTATCCGTTCGCGCGCTGTTGGTGCGACGGGCGCGAGCAGTTCGCGCGCGCGCACGTGCGGGCGTAATCCTGGTTTTATTCTCGCTGGGGCAGGTTTGCGCGCGCGCGAGTATGCACACTACGGGCGCGCGCAAACGCGCGCGACCATGCGGGCGGAATCAGAGTTCAAATCCACGTAACATAAAATTCAGTCCATAAGTTAAATACACTTACAATAACTTAAGTTCTCTTAGCGTGACTTAAATCCACTGACCATATTAAACATTTTGGTGTGCAACAGAGATATTTATACACTTATCATACGATGGAAGGAGATGAGACAACGAGCAGAATGAATAACATGATTGGCAATCAAAAAAAGGGAGGCCAATGTATTATGAAGGGAGCATAAAAGCGTCTTGAGAATCACGACAATGATTTACAAAAGCAAATTATCATCCATTGTTTGAGTTTAACAAACATTAAACATGTGAATGTAATCCCAAACCTATCCATACCCCTATGCCATCTACATGTATTTATATTCCGATATCTTTTTACAGAATGTGGACTTCACTCATGGATCTCCACGACGTCACGTGCCCGGTGCGGAGGAACTCGATCCACCCTCATCGTGTCGAGCACGAGAGGTACCTGCTGCACTACTTTCTGCCCCATCGTTGGCAATGAGTTTCCGCTTGGCAGAACGGGTTCTCTTCGCTATGCCATCTCCTGAGAGCATTGCTTCCATGAAGTTGTTGTTGCGCATCCGACGGAGCACTGTTACGACATCCGGAGCCACTTCCGCACATAGGAAATCCACGGCTTGATTCTTGAACAATATATCCCATTCAGATTCCGCGGTTTGTACTTCCTCAGCGATCCGGAAATCCTCTGGAGTCATGTCGTGCAACTCCTTGATCTGATCCGCAACCAACTCCCCTTTGGAATTCCACTTAAATCCAAGAGGATGGCGGCCGTACTGGAATGTACGAGTTTGAATATCCCAGTGCCCATGTAGCACTTGGTAGAAGAAATTCCTCCTTCCCTCCAGTTCCTCCTCCGTCCCGCCCTTGATGAGTTCGTGGCAGATCCGTACAATCTCCGCAGGTTTCTGGTCCCACCTCCACTGATCGCTCATTTGTTTAACATAGGACTGGTGCATTCCCATAAGCCAATTCCAAATCAAGTCTTCACCCCACTTGTCCGGAAAGTCAAGAGTATTTTCCTTATTTAGCTCCCAATGCGGTGGCATCCAATTCACTAGGCCGAATTGCTCATAAAAACGCTTGTGTAAGGGGGCCTTACATACTGCACACTTCCGACGTATCAAGGCATGGGAAATCAAGCATTGTGGATGATACATGCATTGACAGGATCCAAATTGCCAGCCCCCCTCTGGCCCAAATACATTGCAACAAACTGGACACTCGGTTCCATCCAACACATACTTCGCTGGATTGGGCCAGAGCAAGCTTGGCTTTGTATTTTTAGGGATCTTCTCATTGGATATGGCGGTCTTGTACTCCCACTCCAACTGCGTCCAATCTATTGCTAACCAATCATCGGTAGGCTGTCAGGGAACATTTCATCTGGATCAACCCACGAGGTAAGTCCGAAATCTCTCTTGGAGTTAAGCTGGAGGTAACCGCGGTCAATCCTCTCGAACTCATCGCGCATCTGTCTGAAACGGTCGACGTTCATGATGCATGCAATCTTCCATTGGTAGTACTGTCTGCTCATCTCGATCAGATACTTTCTGAGCATCCCGTTGGTAGCTTGCAATTCGGAGACAGTGGGTACCGATGGCTGTTGAAATCCCAAAGAGTCCTCCGTCTCTTGAGAATCTACGAACATGATTTGCCGCTGAGTGGGGTGCATCACTTGACTTGATGACGCGAATGGAGTGATTGGCTTACGGGGAACTCGGACCGGGGTATCTTCCAGGAGACCGTGCGTGGCCGATTCAATGATGGCATTCACGTCTTCCTCGTTCATTCCAGGGCTACCAGGGATTGGAGCTTGGCTTGCCTCGGGTACGTAAGTCGGAGTCTTCGCAGATCTAAGTTGCGAAATCTCTTCATTCTGCTTCCGTATAATCTCATTCATCCTATCAGCTTCTTCGTACAAGTTCTGGATAGTCTTCTCCATCTCAGAAATTATTGCATTTTTTCCTTCCAGCTCCTTCTGCAATGCATCGCCTTGCAGGCCCTGGGCATCAGCGGCGGCTATTGTAGCCTCCAACTCATCTGCAAACCCAGTGTCATCATCTTCCATTACATTGCTCGGGCCCGCAATCTGTGGATTCAGTACATGAGGAGCTACATCAACATTGCTCGGGCCCGCAATCTGTGGAACTAATATAGGAGGAGCAACATCAACATTGCTCGGGCCCCCGACGATTGCTGGAGGAGCCTGATGAGGAATACCCGGTCCAGTAGGATTTGCAGGCGGTGCACGATTCCTCGTCGACAAACAGGCAGCTAGCACAGGATCCTTCTTTTTTAACCGTGTGATTCTAGCACTAGTCGCTCCTCTTGTCTGTGACTGAGGGGGACGGTCTACCGTACCATCAGAATCATTATCCTCCCCTGAGTCACTCCATTCAACAGGCGCTTGATCCTCAGGATCATCCAAGTATGCCCAGTCCACACCTAGAAATCTTAGGACCCCTGTAGGTATCGCCATCTCATGTGGACGCCGCTGGACGCTAGGAGTCAACCGTATGGTCCTCCAATCCACCTGCCTATGAAGCACTACCTCGGCATATACCATTCTACAAATAAAGAGCGGAACCTCATTCCTCTCGTTCATCGCCTGGTTGTATAGGACCTGCCACACCTCCAAACACCGCCTCCCGAACTGACGGTTCTTGCAATATTTCATGTTTGCCTTGTTTGAAGTACGATTGTTATTATGACGGTGCAACGGGAATAACTTTCCAATGTGGCACCATTCAATGAATTGTTCACACGTTGCTAGAGTCCACGGTTGCGATGCAGCTTCCCACCCTCTGAATGCCAGCTTTGCTGGATTCAATAAGACGTGGACCCTCTTATGTTGGACGTTTCCATGCCTGGCCCGTCCCGCATCCTTTTGCTTTTTCCTCTGCTCTGCCGCCGTGAGCTGGTTTGGTTCTTGCCGTTCCATGTCTGCTCGAGGTAGATCGTTCTTCGAAGTCTTCCGAAGGTGCAAAATTAAAAGCCTACGACTATCTCAGAACCTCAATCACATTTACAAATTATAAACATTTACAAAATTCTCAAATGTAATACACAGACACCATAGAGTTCTGGAGAACAAAAACAAGGACACGTGTCAGAGTGCTGGGACCCACCTGAGTACCACGCAATAAGCTACCCGGGGGCTGTTGAAGGCAAGGTGCTCAAAGGGGGGGGGGGAGTGCAAAATGAGGTGGGAAATCGCCCTTTTATAGTCACGGGCGCCAGGGAACGGGCGCGAACAACCTGCTACGGGCGCGAGCGGAAACCCAACGGGCGCGCGCGGGCACCGACGGCGGGGTTTCGGCCGTGTATCCGTCCACGCCCGCGCGGATATCAACGCGCGCGAGCGGTTCAGTGGCGGGTATATGACGGGCGCGAGCGGGTTTTACCGCGCGCGAGCGGGTACCGACCCGGTCTTTGTCGGGCGCGCGCGGGCGTCGTCCGGGTACCGAAGGGGCGCGCGCGCGGACGTCGACGTGGGCGCGCGGATATTATTCGGGCGCGATCCGAATTGCACGGGCGCGACGGTCGGGCGCCAACGCTGAATGGACGGGCGCGAGCACTGGGCCAGGACGGGCGCCACCACAACCTAGAACACTGTTAAAAATCAGATTAACCAAAGAGAACTTGCAAATTCAGAGTTAAAAAAAAATACTTTATTTATTTTGAAAATGTATCACTTCATTGTAATGTCGATTACAGTGCCATGCACTCTAGGTACCGGTCCTCTAGGTCTTTCAAGTGCGTCTCGAAATGGTTCGTTTGAGCACTAGAGACAATATTGGGGACACAAAGTATTGCCATCTCCTTCTTCAGTTCTTTGATGAGATCGCCAATCTCACAGTCAAGTTCTTCGACAGTCGCTTGAGTTGCCAACTGCTCTTCAGTGGTTGGAGGCAGAGGGCGTCCATTCTCTGCGTAGGCCACCAATTTGTCACGGCGAGAGATCCAATCCTCGAAGAACTCAATCAGTTGACGGAGTCGCTCCAGCTTTGACCAAATAACTGTGTCCGTTCGCTGTGCAGTGCTCGGTGGAGTGGCACCATCCGTTAAACTCATAATGGACTTGATTTGTTGGCAATTGCAGGCGTTGGAATTCATGTTGGACGGTACAGCGAATGTTGAGAAACCCACCGTAGCACTAAGCAATCAGCTACCCTTGGGCTGTTGAAGGCAAAATGCACAAAGTGAGGGGGTGCGAAATCAGTGGAGGAGGGTGGCAATTTATACTCACGGGGCCGACAGTGTGGGCGCGAGCAGGTTGGGCGCGCGCAGGGTGCTACGGGCGCGAGCACGTTACGGGCGCGAGCGACCGTGATCGGGCGAGGGTAATCGGGCGCGAGCACTGTGCGCGCGCGAGACAGACGACGGGCGCGATCACAGCGAGCGCGCGACGGGCGCGGGCGACCCTGATCGGGCGAGGGTAATCGGGCGCGATCACCGCGCGCGCGCGAGACTGACGACGGGCGCGAACAACCACATATGACCGGCGCGAACAGGCGCAAAGACGCGCGCGGACACGACGACGGGCTCCACCCATGGTAAACAGTAGTAAAGTGTGAGGACAGTAATTTTGCTCGCGGTCGGGAGCCCGTCCGATAAGCGTCCGTCCGATAACCGTCCGTCACGTTCGTCACGTGACTACACGACAATTTTTTGGCCCGTCCGTCCATTATGACAACTCTGGATGAAAGCCAAGCGGTAAATCCGAAATTTCACTTAGTCGGCCAGTTCATGAATATCGTAAAGGAAAGAGTACACAACGAGGTACACAAGACCATCTATATATAACCTAGCAGACTGTCATCACTGTTTTCCACTGTCCACCTGGAACTTGAGAAGCTAATTTTGAGCACAGCAAGAAATTTTCAGTAGTGCAAGTTTGTTGTTACCCGTCTAGTATGATCCACTTTTGATCTCTAATTTGCGTCACATGTGAGCATGTCAATGTGCAGACAATTTGCTAGTTCACGATCGCTCTCCGTGATTGATCATCTTCAAGGGTAGAACGGCTCATCCAGGCAGGACTTTCTGACTTCTTTAGCAGATTGCTTTCAGTAAGTAATGCACAATATACACAGTTTCTATACATGTGCAGACAATTTGCTAGTTCAGGTCCCTTCTCAATAATCGGTCATCTTCAAGGGGGAGGCGGCCTGTATAAGTAGGAATTTCTCAGTTCTCTAGCAGTTTATAACTTTCAGTACGCAGCACCCTCAAACACTTTACAGGATATACAGTTTTCAAACTCAAGAGCTCAGACATGGCGGATACCATTTCATGTAGAAGCAATTCGATTTCAGGGTGGGAGTGGACGAGTCGGACCTTCTGTATGATTGTTCTTTCTTGCTGTCTGCTGCCCTTGCTATCCGAAGGTGCACCCATTCAAGCTGGATATGTATGGAACGGTGACCCGGGATTTGCAAACATAACGGGACCAACTGCCGCCAAGAGAGTTTCCACCACCTACTTAGCGTCGTCTCCGAATGAGCAGTACGCCCTTGCATTGACCATCGAAACTTCAAGTAAGTAATCGTGACTATAACAGTATACTTGTAAAATAAGTAGAATTGGTGTTTCAATATATAATTCCAATGCAACTTGATGCGACTTGGTTAATCAACTCGGTGATATTTATGTAACGGCTCGCAGAGACGTCCACCCCTACATGTTACCTGGAGGTTTTCTACTTCTCCTCAACTTCAGTCGAAACAGCGCCTCCACCTGGCTCAATAATATCGCATCGTTCATTTCCATGGACCCAACCTTGCCCCCGCAAATCGATACCCAATGGAAACTGCACATTTGCATTCACCCAGGACGGGGACATACAACTGCTCAACAACGTGGCAGGCCGCTCGAATCTGGTTTGGAATAGCAACACCACTGGCCTGGGTGCCACAACTCTTGATGTGCGGGACTATGATATCGTGAACTATGAGTATGATGGCAACCTGGAGCTGAGAAACTCCTCCGGTGACATAGTGTGGGAAAACGGGCGAAATGACACCAACTATGGTTGTGGTGATCCATCCTGGGGATTAGCTGCTTCGCACGCTGCTGCTGCAAAACGAGCCTCGGTGATGAATCTCATCTGTTTGGCCCTAATATCCTTCGCCGGAGCTGCTCTCATGTTGTGGGACTCGGGAACTGCAAGGCCTGGTCGGGACCAGCTGCTGATCGTTGGCTTCGTCGCCTGCTGCCTCCTCCTGCCTAGTTCATCGGAGAGTAAACCCATTCAAGCTGGATTTACTACAAAACTGTGGGAAAATTTCACTCTCAATGAAGGTCAATTTGACATCTCGATGTCTCTAGTGGAGTCCGCAACCAACAGGACTGCCCTTTTGTTCCATGTTGCAGCAACAGGTACGTTGAACGGCGAACCATTATTTTTCGGTTTCGCTCTCCCTCAACCATGAGACATGTCCTTTTTTATTTCTTGTTACAATCAATCAGAAATTTCTACAATCTAATCAGCAAGAAAGGGAAGTGCAAAAGAAGATATCTGAAAGGTCGAATCGCCCTAAATGTACCGAATTCTGCAATTGTTTTCAAGTGGAATGATCCTCTGAATTGGTCTTATGTGGATCTGTTTATCATTGTGACAGAAAAATGGGGTGCAACCTGCTATATATCGGTGGGGGCGGACAGACAAAGTACCGACATCGTCTTAAACGCTTCCGCACCTGGGCCTGCAACTCCATCGAGCAACGTGAACACCGTGGAATACGTTCCCTGGTCGGCTCCATGCCCTCGAAAACTACTACCTGCCTTTGTAAACTGCACCTTCACCTTCACAACGAGCGGCAACATACAAGTTCACAACTACAACGTTGCGGCTGGTACCTCCGAGTTACTGTGGAGCAGCAACACGGCGGGTTTGGGAGTCACCAGCCTGGACATGCTGGACTCGGACCCAAGTGGAAGCGGCAGCATGGTCCTGTACAACAACCGCAGCGAAGTGGTGTGGAGGAACATCCTGAACGCGACAGACCAGAACTTCCAGTGCTCTACTCCTACTTCGGGAGCTGCACTGCGCGTGTCCATCGCTTCTTCCAGCCTCGCTCTTCTCGTGCTTTCCACTTCTTTCCTGCTCTAGTTTCCAGCATTCTAAGATGCAGAGAATATTGTTAGAAACTTTAGAGAGTTTAGTGTAATGTATAGTAATATAGCTTACATGTAGAAAACATGCCAGGTGATTCACGCATGTCGGATAGAGTACAACCAGCGCTAGTGCTATCCCTGAATAAAACAGAGATGCCGTTGCAATGAAATTCGAAACTTTAAATTATTCAACATGGACGAATCCTGTCTATTTGAAGTGACGGTGCTGTTGGGATTTCCGTATGTTGCCAGAGTTATAAACATTTCTTCCACTTACGGTTACACCTGCAAATGCAAATTTCTAATATGCAACTTGTTAAGCATTGCAGCTTCGTCAATCTGCTTATAATTGTCAAGGCTTACAGACACATCCGGTGAGACCGTGTGTTACCCAGGGGTTGTCTACCTTCCTGCCCGACATAAGTACACTTCTGCACCAGCGTCTACGGCTGGATATGTACACTATCGGTTTAATACTCGTTGGACACACGTTAGCCCCCAGATGCCATGACCCAATAGCTACTGCTCATTTGCATTTACTGAAGACGGCGACATAAATTTGATGAGCACCCGATTTACTCAGTGGCAGCCCGTTCTGCCCTGCTTCAGAGTAGCAATTCCACTAGTGACCTGGGCATACCACAATGCTTGTAATATGGCCGAAACATATTAATCATGCCTACGATATCTGGCCTGAACATGGCCACCGGCCTGGCTCTAGTAAAACTCCTGTAAAACTCCTGCTGTGACATATAGTGGGCAGATGTCTGTATAACTTAAACTTCCACTATTAACCTCGCAAGCTATGTCGAGAATGAAAGACTCGGTTACTCATGTGCTTGATCCATTCTCTGGCAGCTGCCATCTTACGGGAACTGCTCGGTCAGATGGTGGGATGAATTGCTAGCTGCTGGCTTGAACTGGGAGTCCGCCCGTATAAAGCCGCACTAGCCTCTTCTCACATTGGTAGCAAAATGTGTTGCTTTTTATTCTTATTTTGAGCCATTGGTGGTGTTGATGAGTTAGGTTTGTCACAATAGACAAGAAAAAATGGCATTTTTTCTAATGTTCATTCAGTCAAAGCGACATATTTGTAATTAATGTCATTTCTAAGCCTTAATTTTGTGACTGCTCTCCACCTCTTTTAGACTTGTTTTCGCTATTCAGATGTCCAATCAAGCTATTTTTGGCCTTTAAATGGAGGAACTTTGAAGTAACACTTATTTGTACCCCAAACTTCCTCTTCAAATGAGGTAACCTCATCTGATTTGAGATCTAATTCTATGAATGCCCTCCATCTCTCTCTTCTCTCTCTCTCTTCTTCTTGCTACTATCACATGCCAGGCAAATTACCCTAGATCTAGTGCATTGAGTAACTCCACCTTTGCACAACCTCAGAACCTTGAACTTTTGCTTTAACTTGTCCCTAGTAGCTTTCTTTGTGAGCATCCTTTGATACGATAAGTAAGAGTAATTTTGATTAAGTCAAATTATCACTGCAAATTTCAATTTCAATGATGACAATATTGCACTTGGTGATGAAACTAGAAAATCAACATTATCTCCCAACAACCAAGAACGCTAATTTTTGGTAAAGGCGCCTATTATTGCTTGCTAATTCTAAACCAACTAACTGATGGTCATCAATTCAAATTTTCATGTGAAATGTGTTGAGAATGGTTTTGAGGGATAGGATCCACATTTTAAAGTAGAATTAAAGTTACGTAGGTTCATCAATGTGATTTTCATATGATGCCGTAACACTAAAAAAATCCCTAAGTTGGTATTCGCTTCCACCCCTGCTCCACCGACTACTGCGAACACCTTCGGAATCCACCCCCTGGTCTGCTCATTGCCTCGCAAATTGCAGCCTAAAGGAAACTGCACATTCACCCTCACCAAAGATTCCAACATACCAGCGTACAACGGAGTTGATCAGAACAGCTGCAAAACTATGTGCAAGAAGGAGCATCTTCTGTTCTGTAAAGTATAACGCCAGAAATGAAACACTAGCCAGAAGAATGTTGTCCGCAACATGACCACCAGGATTATCGGTGTTGGAATCCTGTGAGTGCGGAAACATCACTAGTAGAAGCGCTGCGCATTAATTCCTTCGTCTTTCAGTGCCTGATTCTCGTCCGCTTTCCTGCAGCCCAAGTTCCTAGCCGGTGAGACGTAACTTAACCAAGTAGTTACCATGAGAGCTGCATTCCATAACTTAGAGAAACTTCGGGAAAAGTGATGGTGACATCAGGGCTTAGATGGACAAACAAAAACGTGATTGATTGAAATATATAGGGTACCGTATTTTGAATATTAAAATGAAATAATTTCAATTTAGGTGGCCGCACCAGGAACACGACTTTCGGAAGCTTTGTGATGGTTAAATGGTACGTTTGGTGTGAAAAAAATACACGAAGGTTGGTCGGCGAACTCAGTTAATTGCCTCTAGTTGAATGGCACGCTTCATCAATAAGATCACCTCACGTACCTCACAATCCCACCTTTGCCATAACCCACATTTAAAGATTGCAGCAGTGTGGTCCCTCAGCTGTTGCAGTCACCCAAGTTCTTACTCTTCCACTCGTGTTTCATAGCAATAAGAAACTTCAAGGATTGGTTTAAGGAGGAATCAGGCTATGCTCATGAAAACCGCACATCAGGTAGCTAGGTACGTTGCTTGCAAGAAATCACCCCCATATCCTATGACAACTTCCCTGTTCCTTGTTGCAGAAGAAAACTCTTTTATGGAATGATCAGCTGCCACGTCACCATAGCAGATCATCATCAGGGTATATTTATGGTATTTCTAAAACCTTTGAAAGACCTCGGCACAGGATGACTGGATTCAGTCTCTATCACCAATCTCGTGCAGCAGCTACCTGGAGTTGAATTTTGGTAACAACGTGCATTATTTGCTGAAAAGAGAAACATTTGCAACCGCAGTTGCTTGTTTTGGTAATCCACACCACATCAATGTACTGATCGCTCATTACAGCTCAGACGTGACTGGATAGAATCACGCTGAGTCACCTGTTTCTAGAAGTAAGCGTCCAGCAGCGAATTGGCAATGACATGTTCCACACAAAAGTAGCAGGAATACCATTACGAGGTCGTGCTGCACCCACCTCAAAAGAAAGCAGAGTTGGTTGGAGTCTCTCTGCTTGCGGACAACGACAAATAGCAGTAGACCTCCGGCTCTGTTTGTAAGTTATCTCTTGTCGACAAAGCGCGCTTTTATTGAACAATAGTACAGCAGCAGCCTTAGAAGTGAAGATTTTTGAACCTTGAGCGCGTGGATCGACCGGCAAGATAATTGAGCTCTGGGCTCTTTTTTGGCAGAGTACTTGGAGTTGCATGCGTAAGATGTAAGTCAATGATGCTGAAGTAACCAATTCGACTCATGCCGTTAGATTCTCGCTCGTTTAGTTGGAATCTTTGGATTTATTGAACATGTAGACCTGAAGACTGTACTGCGACTGGTTCGAGTGCGTAGCGTCACGATGATCGCATCGAAATCGGCACGCGGGTAAATGTGGTCTGTCTGAATGAGGGCAATTATATTATTGCAGAGAAGATGCATCTCCACCTCATGAACATGATCCGTTGAGCGTCCTCCAAAATAAATAGCAAGCTTTGAACGTCGTCACGGCATAAGAGACTCAAAGTATGTGCAAATTCGAGCAGCTTCAGATTCTCTTGGTTAACCTTGGATCCTCATTTTCATTAGCTGAATTTTTGGATCCATGCTAAGGCCATCGCTGCATCACAAGCTAGTCATTTTTCCGACTGAATCGGTACTTCGTCTTCTAAGCTTCCACCTGCAACATGGAGGCGACCCAGAATCACCACCTCAACGGATTCGGAGGGCACGGCGACGAAGAGATTGAAGGAGCAGGTGGGCATCCGTTGTTGACGTCATGGAATCCACCAACAGAGCACAGCTTCTCAAAAATCCAGATGACAACTCTGACATCTCTTTGCGATGCTTTCTCGCCGTCAATCGATTACCCTGGAGCAGATTCAGCAGAAGAAGTTAATCTCCACGATTCAGATACGAAGTCGTCTCAACAGACTGAGAATTCTGCCGGCTCAAGAAAATCATTCAAAGGCGCTCGTGACATGTCGGCGTTCTATGGATGCTCAGCGTCAGATATGGGAATTCCTGAGGATGTAAGTGAACACCTAATCCATTGAACTCTTTTGCAAGAACTTGACGATGAAGGTCAACAAGATCTGTTTTGAAATGAAATGGAACTGACCTTGTGGTGATGCTCGAGACGATCGGTGCAGATAGCAGGTCTCCTAAGTGTGCTATTGAAGCCGAAGCTACTGGTGGCAATCAGAGTATTCCTCTGGCTGTTGTCCACACGGTTAGGAACTGTCATCTTGGGAGGGCGAGCGAGCCTCATCTGGCAATTCCCATTTTGCCAGAGCTTCTCGAATCTTCCGAGATCAAATCAAGAGACAATCTTACGCCGATGGTCGCTGAGCATGTTCGCGAGTCTGCGAGCTGTGTACAAGCTCTTCAAGATGATCACCATGTGGGCTGTCTACACTAAGGTTCGGAAGAGAATCTCAAATTACTGCAGTTTCCTCTTTCATAACATCACCACCACTTTCAAACTGATTACGAGCTTGGAGAAGAACTGATGCTATTCGTTACTACACTTGTTTCCTCTGTTTTGTACAGATCGAGAAAAATGGACATAATCGCAATTGGAAGGCAATCGGCTACTGCGGGGCGGATCCGCAAGTTATCAGGGACAGGAAATCGTCGAGTGGCTGTAACTGTGCTCCTCGAGATGTGCTGAAGGACATTGTGATTGAGACCCAAGCAGCCGGGAAGAGTCTCGTCAAGGTACTGGATCGAGCTGGTGTCGCCGTCCTAGACGATATCAGTCCATTGAAGAAGCTGGCAACGACGAAGACGAAGAGAACAACCGCTATCCCATCTCGGTTGGAAAATTCTGCACAAAATGAGGTGGGAATTAGCTGCGACATTGTAGTGGTGGGATCTGGGAGCGGGGGCGGGGTAGCAGCTAGTGTTCTTGCGAAAGCGGGTTACAAGGTGATCGTTCTAGAGAAGGGAAAGTATTTCACCACCGAAGACCTCTCCACTCTGGAAGGCCCCTCACAAATGGCCATGTTCGAGAAGCTGGGTTCCCTCGCGACAGAGGATGGTGGGGTGAACTTGGTTGCTGGGGCAACAGTGGGCGGGGGATCCACCATCAACTGGTCTGCCTGCTTTGAAACGCCACTCAATGTTCGTCAGGAATGGAAGGAGATCACTGGGCTCGACTTGTTCACCTCAACCCGGTACCAGCTCGCCATGCGTGAGGTATGGCGCCGTCTCGGAGTGCAAACCCACGTCACCCGGGAGAATCTGCCAAACTCCGTGCTCAGAGCGGGATGCGAGAAGCTGGGGCATGAGGTCGGTACGCTCGCGCGCAACACTCCTCCGGATCACGACTGTGGCTGGTGCACGTCCGGTTGCCCACGCAGCCAGAAGGGGTCCACCGCTGCCACTTGGCTTGTGGACGCCGCCGAATCTGGAAACGCCGTGATCATGTCCGAATGCGAAGCTGAGACAATCCTGTACAGCCCAAACGACAAAGCTGGTAAATGATCGCTCGCCCTCACACCTCAACTCCAACTCAGCCATAACTCCAATTCACATTGAAAGCACATTGATTAACGAGAAGAACAACCCCTAAACGAGCACAAATTGATTAACAAAATCACTTCAATGAATTCGTGGAATGTAGGGAAGAAGCAGTATAAAGCAAGAGGAGTGGTAGCTAAAGTTGGGACGAGCGGGTGCAAGGTGTATATTGAAGCGCAGGCTGTCGTTGTAGCATCAGGTTCCCTGATGACACCACCTCTGCTACTCAACAGTGGACTTCATAACCCCAACATCGGAAAAGGCTTGCATCTGCACCCTGTGGTGTTCATCTGGGGTTACTTTCCTGAAGAATGTGGACCTAGCGGAACTTGCTATGAGGGCGCCATAATGACATCGTATTCTCGAATCTATAAGAAAAACTCTGGTGCCCCAGCTGCACTCTTGGAGGTCCCATCTACGCATCCTGGCAGTTTCGCCAGTTTTCAGCCATGGACATCTGGTGAGCTTCAATTCAGCTCACGTACTATCATAGATTGATAAATCATAACACATGTAGCAATCAATGGTGATCACATGTCGATGCACCGCATTCATCTCTGTTGTTTGTGTTTTACGTAATTTACCAGTGTTGTGATCCTCCTTTGGCAGCTGCTGATTTCAAAGAAAGAATGGCTCGATTCTCCCGCACGGTCACGCTGTGCGTCGTCACCCGAGATGAGAGCAGTGGACAAGTGAGCGTGGAACCCGACGGCACACCCGTAATCACATACACTCTGAACGCAGCAGACGAGCAAACAGCTCTAGAAGGGATCGAGAAAGGGCTGCGGGTGCTGATCGCAGCTGGCGCTACAGAGATAGGAACTCATCAACAGGACGGAGAGCGGTTTCGTGTCAAAGGTATGTATATCCTAAACCCCAAACTCATATCCAAACATTTGCAACAACATTTCAAATGTCGTTCTCATAACACCCAATTGCTGTGGCTACAGACGCAAACCCTAACGACATAGAAGCCTATCTCAAGAGAGTCAGAGCGAGGGGCGTGAAGAAGAATCAGATTTCGATGGGCTCCGGCCACCACATGAGCAGCTGCAAGATGGGAAGCGATCCCAAGCACTCCGTCGTCGATGGAGAAGGCGAGTCCTGGGAGGTGGAGGGCCTCTACTTGAGTGATGGAAGCGTCCTGCCGAATGCAGTTGGCGTGAACCCCATGGTCACCATTCAATCCCTCGCCTACTGCACCGCTCACTCTGTTCTTCAATCCCTTCAATCTCAGTACAAAACTTCCTCAACCAAACGACAATCATTCGACTAATTCTTATCAGACCACCATGGTTTGCATATTCTGTATCATAATGTAGCCATTAGGATAGAAACAAAGATCAATATCACATGTGAGCTCCATGAGAGCTTCAATCTTACAAAATTGGTGTGTACTGAAACCCTAATGGCTATCCTTTCTGCAATTGCGCCTGCGCCCTTGCAATGCATGACTCTGTGACATGACTGCCGGGCAGTAGCAGAAGTGGGTCGGTTCCGAGCTCCCGGCTACAAGCTGCTTGCAGAACCTCCCATTGAGTTGGGTCTCCGAGATACTTCTCGCTCAAGTCCCAGAGCGTGTCGCCCTCCTCAACCCTGCCCCAGTTTTCCTTCTTCTGTATCCTGATCGCTTCTCTGTCTTCCGAGCCCACTGCTACCACGACCTCCTTCACTGCCCCTGCCGTTTCTTTCACAGCTCCTGTTGCCGCTCCGGTAAACCCCTGCACTCCCCTGGCTGTCGACAGCACTAGCGATGGAGTGTCCGGGTCTCTGCTCACTTGTTGTCCCATCGCTCACAGCTCACCACCTCCCCCAAATCATCAACAGATTACTGCACACAATCACAGTGTCTTATCTCTTTCAACTCCAAAAAAGCTTTGAAAAACAGCAACTAATAGCTATCAATCCACTGACAAAGACCTGAGTAGTTCAAAACATTCTTTACAAAATCTGCACTAAATAGTGTAGACTAAGAAATTTGAGTGTAAAATAAAACAGTTGGTAAAACTAGTGCCTTGACAAGGTGACAATTAGAGTCTCTGACCTCTTAAACCCTAGAAACGTTTTTGAAAAAATGAAGAAAAAAAAACTATATCCCAAAAAGAATTAAAGTATTGGAACCGGTATTTGGTAGAGCCTGAGGAAAAATATGTAAAAACTTGGCAGTTTGAGTGAAAAGAAAAGCGGATAGAATCATTACCTTGTCGATGCGAGTCCAAAACAAGTTCAACTTGTGGTGAGCAACTTGCTAAAGTATTCGTGTGAGTTGCAGCTACAGGTGCTGGCCCACAGTTGGAGGTTTCTTCGAGCAGCTGACAGTTGAGATCATTCAAAACAAGTGAAGTGTTTGCCGCCTCTGCGCAATCATACTCCTTCACTTTGGCACCACTTTGTAGGAAAGTGAGGAGCAAGCTGTTGCTTCATCGGCCCTGAAGCGTCCTGCAACAAAGGTGGCTTGTCCACATTCAGGAAATATCTCCATCGTCAATCTTCCGAGCTTCTGGATCCACAAAAGTGTCGATACTGGAGCACCGAGCGTCCTAACTTATGGCCACTTGTTTATTTGGTAAGATGATGAAGTGTTCCAGTCACAGGTTGTAGCGGGAAAATAATATTGAACAGCTGATTGGGTGGAGTAAACTTCACTGTTCAGCGGTGCGGAATTGAGATGGGTCCACTGTGGAAAAGTGCTTAAGATAGTGTAATATTCTGCATATTTAAAATAGATGTATTGGGAAAGATGCTGTTACGTCTGTACTTTCAATGGTCTCGGTTGGACAATAACGCTGATAAAAGTTCTGTTTGCGTGCAAAAGTGAGAGAAAGTGTCGAAGATTGAGTGCAGATAACGGCCTTCAGGTACTTGTTATTTTATTGTAGACTTTGCAGTTTACAAACATGTCGGGTAGCTGTGGATAACATCATACAATTGCAACTCCATAATGCAATTCTTAAGTATTTGATCAAGGTATGCCAGGATTTTAATTCGTACTAATTATGTACTTTTAGAATGATACACCTCTTCAAAAGTCTGTCATGCAGTAAAATCTCTAAAGCTCAGAGCAAATTATGTTATGCAAAGAGTCTAATCCAACAGTTCGAATTAACATGGCATATGACATCGACGTCATTATTGACATATGATCATATCACAGAATATTCTGTGAAAAAAATCATACAACATCCAGGATAGAATTTGAGGGTGAGGGTCGTTATGTCTTAGGACGAGAACCCCAAAATTTCCTTAGGAGAGGGGATATACCCCACCGGCTGTAAATTACATAGCAAATTTCTGCTGCCAGAAAGAAGTAAGAGGTTGGCACCGCATTACGATGATATCACCGCCTCTTCTATATACAAAACCCCTCCCTCTCCCTAACATGATGTGATTGCTCACAATTTCGCCTCTGGATTAGTTACGAATACATATTTGTTACAATGTTGTGAGAAAGATAGCCCTCGCCTGAATTATTGTGAATCCTTCGACGATAAGTTCTCCTCTGGAGCTGCTTCTTTAGCAACTAATACTAACACTCCCTCTTCACCCGATTCCAACCTCTGCTGCGCCTTCTCGTTTGCGAACATGGAGAGGATAGTTACCCAAACAATTTCCACACAGTCCACCCACAGCAAACGCTGTTCTACTGGGACCAACCCGTATGTGATGAGATGTGCAAATGGCCACAACTTCCAACCAGCCTGCAAGGGAATAAAAGATTGATAAGTTCGATGTCTCACTCAAATAGCGAATTTGTGATTGTTAAAGGAAAAACAAATCTAAAAAGAGTAATTTGTTTTAAAAAACAATTGAACACTGGTTTTGAGTCCTTATAAAAAAACGGGGACAGAAAAATGATGTGCTATATCTTACCGTCAGACAGGGAATAAACGTTTCTCTTAGATCCTTGAAAATCCTCACTGGAGACTCGAATCGGAGCAATCCGAGGGCAATAAAATAAATACTATTCCAAATAGCAGACCAGATAGTTTGATCAAACGCTACTTTTAAGGGAACCACCCACCATCCTTGAAATGGGAACAGAAACTGCACATTCACACAAAATCAAAGCGTTTCAGCATCGAGCAAACTGCATCCTTATCAACAGCGAGAAACTCGAATGAGAATCTTAAAAACTTGGATATCCCCAGTTCATAAAGTAAAATGTACATACCTCGCAAACATGATAGTAGTGATGCGACAAGGAGCCATGCAGGCAGAATCCGACCAGACCCGATCTCAAAAGCCTTACTCTGCTGAACTCGAGTACTGGCTTGCCCTCCACACACTGCAAACAAGATATTCACATCTCAGACACAGAATCACCGTACATATCCACAATTCTCAGAAGCTTAAAGTCGTCTTATAACTGAACAAAAACAAACAATGTTCCGGTTGGGAAAAAATTTACCTGGCCAATCCAGTCTCCAATTGAGTACACAATCCCACTAATCGTCATCTTCGCCAAAATTGGATTACTCTGGAGCACTTCCTCATAAGCATGCCAGCTGTGGAGAGGAGCATACTTGAGAACCTCAAACATAGTCCAACCGTGCCAAACATCATGATCAACAGTAACAGCCTTTGTAAACGCATACGAAATAGCAGCTCCAGCCAAGAGCGCGTTGAACGTCCTGTCAATAAACCTGTTCTCCTCATCCTCAGACTTCGTAAACCACAGCAACTTAGGCCTATACAACACCGCAGACATGGCTTGAACCTCCTGCCCCCTCATCGCATCCATCATCTCCAAACTCATCTGATTCCCAGCACCATACCCCCCAACCGGCTGCGGCCTGTCACTCTCCAGCAACTCCGCCAACATCCCCGTCGCGCCATTCAACCCCGTATCCTCAGGCATCGCCTGCACGACCGAAACACTCCGCACTCCATTCTCAGCCGCGACCGCCACATCCTCCTCCACCCACCGCAAATTCTTCGAGCTCCCACTCTTCCCTAAACTCTTCGACGTCCCAGGGGAGCTACTATCCCCAGGCAAACTCGAGCACCGCACCGAACCCCCCTTAATCGAACCAACAAAATCCGAAACCCGAGCACACCCCGCCTTCCTCCCAATCGCAACCCTCCCCTTCCCCGAAGAACTACACACCTTCCCCGACAACACACGCTCCGGCAACCCGGAGCTCCCGCTCAACCCCCTCACATCCCTCCCGAACACACACGCAGGATTCACAGCTGCCATCCCTCCAAACCCCAATCCTCAAAAACTCACGACTCAGGAAACGAAAAAAACTAAAAAAACTTAGAAAAAATTACTGGAATCTTCCGCTACCACCACGGCCACGACCACCGCACGAGCAGCGAGCTCTGCGTTAAATGAAGCAGACGGAAACTCCCACTCCGACCTTGAAGGAAGCGTGCGAGACGCCCTCCTTATGAACGTCCTCCGCAATCCCCACCCTGCATGCCCCTCCTCATGAAGAGACCCAGATTTGAGCCCCTAACCCTAATTACCAACTCACTAACCACAATCACTAACTCACTAATCACAATCAATAACTTACTAAGAACTTACTAGTGACTAAGAGTTCGGGATTACAGGAAGATTCGGGAGTCGGCAGGGGATGGGGGTGGGGGATGGGGCCACGTGGAGTAGGGAGGGGATATGGGCCGTTGGATGGGGGGTGACACATTGCTGGATGTGAGTGGGGTGGGCGATTCGCACCCAATCGGGATGGGGGGATGGGTGTGGGGTGCCAGGTGGCGGGGTGAGTGGAGCGGCGGGCGTCCAGGTGGCCGGGGGGAGAGGAGGAGGGGGTGCCAACGGGGCGGGTGGAAAGGGGGGTCGTCAATGGAGAGTGCACAGTTGGAGGTGCGACTGACCGGGAGGGGATTGGCTTCGGCGGGGGAGGGCTCTGCGTCTTCGATATGTATCGACGATTGTCGAAGATCGGTTTCATGCATGTCTGGTCGCAGGTGGTGATTTTTTAAGGGTGTTTTGTGGGGGTTGTGGGAGCTGTCAATGATTTGCGTTGCCGTTGTGTGACTGGTTTGGTTTCCGGGTGGCTGATGAGGGAATTATTGTGAGTTTCCTTGCGTACGGGTTTTTGTTTCAGGGTTTTTGTGTGAGTTTTGTACGAGAGCATCATAGCTGGGACGCCTCCCATGTGGCGAATATTTTAATTTTTTCTCAAAAATAAAATAATATATATATAATAAATAAATATATATTTATATTTATATATTTTTTATTTTTTTTGAAAAAATGAGGTCCACCTTTCCAAAAAAAGAAATTCTATTTTTGTTTCTTGGCAAAAAAAGAATCACTAGAAATGACCTGATGTGGCTTAGAAGGAGCAAAACGCTGCAAAATTATTTTCATTCTTATAAATTAATTAATTTTTAAATAAATAAATTATATTTAGACAAACGTTGCTATGGTGATATAGTATGTATGTGGGTTTTAAGGTGAATTAATCTGCGATCACCTCACAATAAGAAAGGCAACAGATTGCAAGTATGTGTTAAATATTAAATATTTATTTATTCATAAACCTCGTATTTTCAATAAATACAACTAAACTAATTCATTATACACTCAATCAATAAAAAATTATTACTTTATACAAAGTGAAAATCAATTTAATTTCATTCAAATAAAGTCATGTACAAAAACTATTACTACCACATGTTTTTTTTTAGATTTATAATATTATAGTTCTTTTTCATCAATTGCATCAAATTGTAGACCATAACCACTACTCTCTCATCCATAATTTACTAATTACTTGAATTTAGTGGCTATTGAATGTAGTTGGCCTTCATAGATTAGTGATATGAACCCCTAACTATCCTTAAAACCCAAAATGGGTTTTGGCTATTTCGGGCAGCCTGGATGGGGAGGTTAAAATTAATATTTTTTTTCAAGATTTTTACTGGGATCTCCCTTTACTGTAAGGTCTATGTAGTAAAAATTTTGAAGCCAAATTCCAATTTTAGAACCTTCATCTAGAAATTTTAGGTTTCAAGTCCAAAACGGGCAGTCTAAAATTAGGTCTTTCAAAAAAAATAAAAATTGAAATATTTTCATAACCAAATCACTAATCAACTTCCATAGTGACCCAAGTCAAAAAGTTTACCAATTTTACAAGGGCAGCCTCCAAAACTTACAAAGACAAGCTTCACAGTTTTTAGTAATTTTTGAATTTTTTCTTTAGAAATTTGTCAAAATTCGAGATTTTTGAATTTTTTTAAAATATTTTTTCCTAAAAATCACAAATTTATAAAGGTAGCTACTCACCGTTCACTTTTTCTTAGCTCACAAATTGTTTTTGTAATGCATGTTTTACTATTTTATCAATTTTATACCTTCTTATAGAAAATAATTTTTATGAAGATCTAAAAAGCGTTTTTTTGGCCTAAAATTTTGCATGAGCATACCTAACTTAGTAAGCTACATGGAAAAAAATGTGACCAAAATGTTTGAAGTAATAATCATCAAGTCTCCCTTTGGCCCATTTGCACTATGCCTCTCCGCCAAGGCCGAAAAAAATATTTGCTGAAACTTTGAACACTATGATCTCCCTAATGAAAAACATCCAACGGTTGAAACTTGGATCAGTTCTTCTAAGTAGAGTTAGGTACAAGATCTTACGGTTGAAATTCCCAAAAAGGTTTAAAAGTTTGTTTCATATCCTCGGGAGGGCATAGTGGTAAAAAATCGCAGTTTTGAGGATTCAAGCTCTCAAAAACACAAGGAAATTTAGGGGTTAATACGACAACTTATCTTGTGATAACCCAATTGTTAATGAAACATAATTGAGACAATTAGGTTTCTATTCTTTAATTGAATTAGTAATTGGAGATTTTGGAGCAAAGTCTCCATATCCAATAGAAGGCCCAATTTCTATATATCAAAACTTATATACTTGTAGAAAGATACTTGAATATTCATCAAAATGACTGATTCAAGTTTGAAGAAGATGATTTTGGATCATAAATTTTGGATTAAGCACAATCAAACAGTATATTAGATTAATTATGATTCCTTGGTGGGTTTGTACTTGAGGCATTTGAACCAATGGATTAGAGTTGAGTGAAGAAAATTCAGTAATTTGTGTTTGAGATTTGGCTACTTGAGCTGATTCTCCGGGTGGTGTTCACACCGGGATGGAATTTGTGGTATTAAAGTAGAAAGTATTCACGAAAGATAAGCCTCACCAATCATAGCCGCCAGAGGAGTCTGGAAGGTGGCGTTACTAGACGGAGAGAATAAGTTCTAGGTGGTTCACAGACATCTGACGTGGCCACTCTTGATAACTCAGTTACACTACCCAGTGCCCAAAGTACTTACACACAATACCCTTGTGATATCTAAGTTTTGGTTGAGAGCAACTTGAAGTAGACTGTGAGAAGCTTCAGAGAGGAACGCCTCATCTCTAGACCATGTTCTTTAATGCTACCAACTGGGAGCACAATCCAGATTGGCATGTGGATGGAATATCTGGCTTGTTACCTTTCCAAATTGGTGGTCTGTGTCCAAACTCTCTTGTGGTTAGCATTCAAATTAGCAATTCTGATAATCGATTAATGCATGCTTTTTCCATGCTTTTTCTCAAGTAGGTTGATGCTTGCATATTGTCTTTGCAATCGCAGAACCTTACGAATGGCATTTTAAATCTTGTCACCTGTGCGTGGGTTGCTAGGTTCGGAGTAAAAAAACATTAGATCAGGTACTCCGTGTGCAGTTAGAAGGTACACAAGAGTATGGGATAACAATGGCACTTGAAGTACAGTGGTGCTTGACCGGCATAGATATGGAGATCCAAGTATAGATCGAAGAAATGTACCTTGTATGGGATGAACCGATGGATCATATCATTGACTGTGTTCTATGACAGTTTCTTTGACTCTCTTCGAAACATAAAACTTTACTGTACAGTACCCGGAAGAAAAGATACGTGATTCTATGAAATGTTTTAGAAAAATGTACTGAACAGCTAATTTGGTGAGCTCATGGGAGGTTAAAAATTCATGGAATTCAATGCAAAAAATTGCATTTGAAAGCCTTCAGACTCTATTTCAATAATACTATTTATTTACATAGAAAAAAAATCAAAATCAACACAAAATTTGCTTTCTCCTATATAGTACTCAAAATCTAGTACTACCACCTTTTGCACTAATTACTTCTTTCATACGTGTAGGCATGGTATCAACAAGGGTTTTTAAGAGATCTAAAGGTATCTCTTCCCATACTCTATGAAGTGATTCCACCATTTCTTTTGCATTGTGTGACCGGGATGTACTTTAAACTGTATCTTTAATAATCTTCCATAGATTCTCTATTGGATTCAGATCTAGAGAGTTGGCAGGCCACTTCAACCTCTTTATACCCATTTTTTCTCTCCACTTGTTTGGCAAATTGCTGCGATGGACCAGAGCGCCATCCTCCATAATCAACACAGCTTCTATCACCAAGGGTGTGCAAAGCCTTCCTTACAGTACGAGTACCAACCTCTGCAACACGTGCCATCTCATTTGTAATTTCTGTGAGTGGTCTACGACGATCTTTACTAAGGAGGTGTTCTAAGTATCTCATATTCCGCTTTGTGAACATTCCAGGCCTACCCGATGGCTTTGGTGACTTCACAGTTCCTTATTTTTTGAAACTGTTTATAACACCATAAACAGTTGAAGAGGGCATACCTAATTCTCTTGCTATCTCCACACCTTTGCTTCCAGTTCTGTGCATTCCAACCACTTGTTCTTTCTCAGCATCTGTCAAGGCTCTAGTCTTCATCTTTCTCAAAAGATTATGCCACTCAACCTATCCACATCACTAAACAAAATTATTTCAACAAGAATAATATACCACACGCTAAACAAAGTCACGCTAACACCCACAATCATCTCAAAAGTTAACCCTACAACTTACAATGCAATCACAATTCAATATCACATACATATCTTTTTTTAAAACAGTGGCCAAAAACATTATTATACCATAATGAGGCCTAATAATAGTTAATGCATGAAAAAGGCATGGACACACTTTAGATAGGGCAATGGAGAACTATTACTTTACATAGATTTTTTCTATAATTAGACACAAATCATTTACTTTTCACAACCTTACTACTAGTTCTAAAAATAGGTGAAAACCCCAAGGCAATTGCTCACAAAGTGAAAGTGTAGTGCTCACTTGAAGTTCACTGTGCATACTCTAGTCAACTTGGAGATAAGTAAAATTCACGTATCTTTTCTTCCGGGTACTGTACAGGTGAACATCTTCCCCCAAACAGGAGAGGTTATTACTAATTTCCTACTCTACACCTCTCAAAAGGATATTAGACAAGCAAGTATCTTCCCTGCTGCTATAGGAGGCCACTGTTGAGCATTTTGCTTCAGCAACCAACCTTGTTAACAATGAATGGATAAATGGTGCCGTGCACTGATGAACTGAATTTGGTTGGCAGCAATTAACATCAAGACATTGTATCTGTAATCCTCTTGGTGCTGAATTTGGCGAAAAGTCACTTCGGATCTAGTATGGCTAAATGATGGGATTGAAACACCCGTGTGGCCAATATGTTTCGGATTGGTATCAAAGCCAATATCACCACAGGGAATGCAAGTCCTGTATGAGACACAACAGCCGATTTTTAACAACACAGTGCTGTGACACTCGGAGTCACAACGGCAGACGCAAGTACCAAGCGATCAAGATGCACAAAACAATGGAACCGATAGGTGAGACTGAAAGGTGGCATTAGTTACTTACCCCATTTGCTTTCTTTCAGGTTCCACAGAGCCCAAAGACAAGCGAGCTGCAGCACGGTGAACTTGTGAACTTCATGCTTCGGTACTTGCTTTGTAAATTCATGCTCTGGAGTTAATTCCGGATGGTATAGCCAAAGCTTCACCCTGAAAGTTTCCAATCAAAGATGCATTTAGTTTCAAAATTAATACATGCATACACAAGATTGTTGGTAGTGTAGGTTCTGCAGATCATTTCATGTGATGGTTATACCTATAAGCATGGATAATTTGTCGTGTGGACTCAGACCCGCTGTCAAGGAACAATTTGGATACTTTTTAAAACTGCTATCGCGATTGTCTTCGATAGTAAGTGGTGCTAAGTGGTAAAGATTAAATACAAATAAAGTGGAGTAGAGGTGACTTGCCTTTCTACAAATTGACTGCCATTAATGATGCCCAATGACATGAATACAAATAGACCACTTGTAACCTGGTTTCACATCCCAACATAACATGTGAATAATAATGTTCATTATAGGAAGACAATTGATTCATCCTACAAATCAGCTCCAGCTACAGAAACTAAGGGCCAAGGTATTACCGGAAGTGGAACACGTCGCAGAAGTGGCCAAAATGCTAATGATGCGCCTACACCCGCCTGCCAAAACACATTCAACCTTTAGATGATTACGTTTACGTCACCTTTGCAAACAAAAAACGTAAGAAATTGCTTCAATAGCTGTTAACATTGCATATCCAAAAGTGTGAGGACAGTGAACCTGGATTTTATGCATGAATGCATCTCCACAATAGGGTTAAGAACAACTCTATTTACTGATAAGTTCAATCGGAGAGAAACGGTTCATATATGTACACAATCAAGAGAATATCATAACTACATTAAACAAAGAAAATTACGTCGTAAAATGAAATTAGGAACAGGAGCATTACAGAGATCATGATGCCTGTGAGACGATTTTCCAGCACACGATGTCTAATCTCTTCTTTCTTCATGTCTTCACTTCCACTGTTGCACAAAATCCAGCTCAGAAGTTATAGAGCTTACACTTTTCTTATATGCAAAGAACTTTTAGTCTTGGTCGTTGAAAATTACAAATTCGTTACTGCAGTGGCAACATTCCACCTCAATATGAACTACAATTCTATAAGAAAAATACCTGGCAGATGTAGTCTTTGCTGGAACAACTAGACTCCGAACGTGGTTCAAAGATGGCACTGCTGAGGCCACCATCCAGGGCAATCCAAATAAAGATGCCAGTGCCGTGGTCACTGTCAGAGCACAAGCATAACATATCAAGAAAAAGTTACCAAAAAGAAGTCTTTCAGTGAACAAAAAGACTTCAGTATTTAGCTTCAAATAATAAAATCAAAATAACGTCTATAATTTGGAGGTTCCAAATTTTAAGAGCGCTTAGGAAAAGCAACATATTCAATTTGGTAAAACATTTGTGCATTGCAAAGCAAAGAAACGATGCCCAGATGACTTCTGTACCTCCAACCATGGCCAGATCAAGGTTGTATCCTTCGCCCTTCTGAAGTGAAGGAGACTGAAACTTATTTACTAGTCGGCTGGTCATAGTCTGAAAATGAACACAGCATCATCATTTAGTCAAATTATAAAAGATCGACAAGAAATTGACAATTGTGCAATATCTGCCAGCGAGAAAGGGTCATAAAACCAAATGGCAAGTGACATGAAAGAAAGGGCTCTTCAGGAATTGAAAAAAACTGATTCAAGCAGGGAAAATCTCACCTGATCAAGGAAAATTAGCAGACTGACAAAGACTGCAGGAATAGCCGATGCAGCAATAACCCAAGGGGGTACGCTGAACAAGGGCACAAGCCAAGGACGGGCTGCAGTTGCTGCTATTTTTGAGGCTGCTGGCATCGGAGGCAGAGGTACTGTTGGAAAAAACCTAACTGGCACCATAGACATAAGGAAGATTGCCAAAGGAGGTCCGAAATCGGCAATAACACCAGCAACTGGGCGTAGCAGCAAGCGTGAAGATCTCAGCTGCAGTTCATTCCAAACACTAGTCAGTCACTAAAATTTTATTAGGAATGGCAGCCTAGGTTAAACTCAGAGATGTAGACTGTTTGAAACAAATATTGCGAAGTGAAGATCCTCTGCTTAAGTTGGTGATGAAAAACGGCCCTCTAATTTACGCTCAACCTGAGACTCAGTGTATATAAAATAGTATGACAACTTCACCTTCTGAACATCCCATTATAGACCAGTGTTTAATTGCTTGCATAGACATGATTGGAATCACGGCAAAAAGAGCCTTCATAAATCAAGGAGGTGTGAACCTGAGTTAGAAATTTGGCAGTCGCATAGGTCCCAGCGGCCAGAACGAATGACAACAAGGCAGTCTCAATTGGATAAGGGCTGGCAGGGCTGTACAAACTTGCAATTCCCTGCAAAGTACGTGTCACCATTATCAAATTATGTGTACAAGAACCAAGATGAGGAACACGTGGAACACCTGTTTCAGAATTCTCTATCAAGGCAAAAGCAGTGAGAGCAATTAGCAAACAAACCTTGTATGCTTCACACATGAAGCCAATTGAGATGAATGTGGTAAATGTCTCGTCCACGAACCTCGTCAAGTACTTGACTAACTGATCACATGCACAAAGCACCATTCAGTAAAAAAATCTCTTCTAATTGTTCACTTGAATGCTACAGAAAGGAATACCTTCACAGTACTTAAACAATCATATTGAAAATACCTCAGAGCTGGCCTCCAGGGCTCCCAGACCAACAAGAAACAAGCACGACCAGATGCCGACCCATCCGTAAACAGGGAAAAATGGCACCATTGCTTGCTTTGTTAACTGCAGAGGAGGAAACATATCGTTAAGTACACAACTTCGTCTTTGAAATTAAAGAAACAAACACACATGAGTTTCGTCTTGGAATGATGACCTTACCCTGTACAAAGCACCAGTAATCACGACCATGAAGCCAGTGGGGCCAAGTAGGGTAAGAGGTTGTGCCGCCAATGACGTGTAGATGAGCCCTGACACTGCAGAGAAGCAATGCAAAAGAGAGGCCAAATGTTACCAAAAGCATTCTGTTGGATACAAGCCCCCAGAGAAGATAGAAGCTTTGAAATGACTTGTATAAAGAATGCAAGGAGATCACGGTGGAATTTGATGTGTATTTTTATATTACCTGCACAACTTATTATGGTCTCAAGAAGCCCCATCTGGGATGCCGTGACGCGCGAAAGCATTCTGAACCATGTCAAAAGGAAACGAAATAAGATACAGCATGCAAATGAGTACATTGCAAGAACACAAAAGAATGAGAAAGAAAAACAAGATATACAGACCATGTGAAGGTGACCCAAATTGGTAACTGCCTAAAGGTGAAGTGAACGACTGGAGCAGAAAGGAAAGGAAACAAAAGCAAGAGAGCATCACTGACCCGCCGAAGGCAAAGCATGGAGCAAGCGAGGCGAAGATCATGTAGACAACGGAACTCAGAGCCTTCGGGTGGAGTCCATCCGTGAAGTCACTGAAGTAGTGCGGAAGCCTGCGTTCAATGTCCTTGGCAATGCCAGCTCCGAACCCTTGTGCTCCATCTCCTGGCTGGCCAAAGGATCCGAAGGCATCGGCACCAGCAGTTGCTGCCCGACACTTCACCGATTGCTGGTCATCTCCAGAAATGGATCCCCTGCTCCGCAAGGGAAACTCCAATCCTAAATTGTTGGTATGTCTCCTTGAGCTCCATGAGCCATCATGTGCACTGTAGGTTAAGCACTTTACTCTTGAGGACTGCCTCAAGCTCCTGCAACATCTTCCTTGTTTTTGGTGGAAGAGTGGGCCACTTTGAAATGTTCGAAGGGAAGATAACGCCTGGCGTTGAATTGCTGAGGGAGAGTTTGGAAATGCTGTTGATCCACTCCCCAAAAGTTTCTGTGCACAAATCATGCATCAAGAGGATCAGAACCAAAAATCAATTCTTAAAAAATGTAGTAGCTGATGAGAAGAGAGACGATTTCTGGAAGTTTTAAAAAAAAAGTTTAGAATTTAAAAAATCCTTAAAATATCTAAGACAAACAAGCGACATGATAGCGCTTATTCACAAGTGAACAAAATTTGGCCCCGTTCTCGATTGAATTTGCTACTGACTTGGCTTAAAATTCTTTCAAAAAAAATTCTCACTGGGCAAAATTTGCTGTGATCTACCCCTGGAAATCAGAGAATTCTCTGTGGCTATGGCCAGATTTTCAGCGAGGAGAATGACCGACATCGCGTCTAATTCACTGCCACTCTGAATTTCTCACTCAATTACTGCTGATTGATATTACACCGAGCATTTTCTGGAGCTTGCAATTGGTAAAACAAGTGCAGCTGAGTGGCTCACACGACGTCTATCGGATCGATACGACTCGATCCGACTAGCTACGTTGATCAATTTGTCCGTAATAAAAAAGAAAGGACAATATCCAAATCCACTGCGACACTACTGTATACCAATTTCCGCGCCTGAGCTCCACACAGCTCCAATTTCGACAGACCCCTAAATGGGTCCTTCCACACTACTTCCATCGAGGCTACAAGCGCAACAAAATCAACACAAAAGCAACAGAAACACACCCACGTACCTCCATAGCCTGCGAATTCATCGCGAGATCAAACTAATTGTCGTCAAATCTTATCGCCGCAATCCTCCACAATCCTCCACAATCCTCTTCAACCTTCCCGAACTAATCCTCTTACTCCAAACACCCACCCTCTCCAACCTCGCGTCACCTCCCCAACCGGGTACCCCCAAAACGCCAACAGTCGATCATATCATCCCAGTCAAGCCCAATCTGCAGGCCCAATCCTCACTATCAGCACCAAATTCACTCACCAACAGAACCAACCAAACAAAACCATGAACATCACATCACCAACACCAAAAGCTCACTGAGAAACTGTCACTAAAAATATATTCCCACTCAGAAACTGTCAACTGCCATTCCCGTTCCAGGAACTGTACCCACTGGTGATGATCACGACCTCGAGTACTTCAAGTACAGCATCAAGTGCCGACCGGGAGCAGAAAATTTATGGCTTTGTGAAGTCCGCGGCGTGATGCCGGTGGAGAGAAGCGGAGAGGAGAGCGCGAGGCGCGGCCCCGCCCCCGTTTGCGCAAGCGTGCGAGGGGCGTCGCGTCGCAGAGCCATGGTTTTCTGGTCGCTCTTTTCTGATAGGGCTCCCTCACAAATCAGGGCTCCCCGGGTGGGGAAATCTATGGCTGCTGTAGATTTCTGGAGCGGAGTGCGCTGTGTGGCGCGGTGTTTGTGGCGATGAGGCTACCAGATGTCGGAGTTCTGATAGGCCCTTTCTAAGGTCGTCCGCTCCTCTGGTAGTGCTCTCGAGAAGGATCTAGGGCTCTTGTAGATACTGAACCACTCTTCTGATAGTGCTCCCAGTGTTCCACGAGGAGGATCTAGGGCTCTTGTAGATACTAAACTGGAGTTCGGTGCGTTGGAGCTTTGTGGTGATGGAGTCATGCATGAGTTCTGATAGGGGTTCAAAGTGGGGATTGGGGAAATCTACGAATATTGTAGATTTTGGGGAGGAGGGAGCGGTCGAGTTCTGAGTTATGATACGGGAACTGTTTGAAGTTTGAGGTTTGTTGACAAGTTCTCGGGTAGTGGTTTCCTTGTTGCCACTTCCAAGGATGGGAGGATCTAGGATTTTTGTAGATGCTGGAGTGCAGTGTGGTGTTTGTCGTGAAGAAGGAATCGTTTTGAGTTTGGTAGATTTTTATCAGAAGTCAGACTTCTGGTAGGGCTCCGACTGTTGGCGGTTGGAATCTAGGTTTCTGTAGATGCTATTACAGAAGTTCTGTGCTGCGTCGGGCCCTGGGGCGGTGTTTGTAGTCCTCAAGGAATCTTTTGGGTTGTGGGGGGGTTGGTATGTGATATACCAAATAGTTTAGTTCTGGTAGGAGATACCAAAAATATGTACCCTAGTTTCGTTGCGGATTCTACAATCTTCTGTCAAATTAATTATTTTCTCAGAAAAAAAAGTTCAACAAAAGCCCGAGTTATGGGGTATTTATCCTGTGAAATCCTCAATTTGGAAAGTTATAATTTTTTAGGATTTAAGCATTTGTTTCTGAGTCATTCTATGCAAATCTGCCACCAACACATGATATACATACAATTATTTTAGTAAAATTAAAATCCATGACAGTATGTGAAAGTTGTTAGTATGTGAAAGTTGTTGAATGATACATTTGCTCAAGTTTGTCTTTGAATTTGGAAAGACGTTACTCTTGGTTATATGAATTGAACACGGACTACCGTATGAGGAACGAAGAGCGAGTGATCAGAATCCATAATAGGATCACATTCAACTGGATTGTACAGCTGCAGGGAGGAAGTTGGTAAAATTTTCAACTAAAACAAATAGTTCGTGCACACACAGACCTAGTCTAGGAACACTAAATGACAATCTTGTGCTCGCATGGATACAATCCTACCAAATATAATGTACATAATTTTCCTCTCCAACACATAGTTCTGGCAATGAATTAATACTATTAGCTTCAAATTTGTGAAACCCCAAACTTCATGAACTTAATACTCTAACCTCACCGGTAGGTGAACTCTTAAGATACGGAATAATGAAATCCCTAACTTCCAAATCGTTTATACTTAGGTGATCACCGGGGAAAGCAATATACGTCACTCGACCACCTTCGTCCAAGGCCCTAAGACCAATCCAGTCCTCCTTGTATAAATCCGTCTGCATCTCAACAAACAAACACAGTTTCAATTAGCATTAAGATGATACCATGAAAAAAATCATATTCCGCACAACTACCTGACTGCTAATACCATCACAAGCAGGGCAATTACACACTTCAAAGGAGACAGAACGAGTTTCAAGGAATGCACTACAAATATACAAAGACTGCATCATTCATCTAGCGACAGTTTGATAGGACAGTAGATACTGAGAACATCAATGCCATGTAACGCTCAAAGCTAACTTTATGGATATGACATCTTTTAAAAAAATGCACTTGCCTCTTCAGGAGGTAGAACAGTGCCGAAATCGTTATCAGCATAATAACCAAACCAAGCTGTTTGAGGAGGAATCAATATAGCATCTTGCTGGAACTGCAAAATCAAGTCATTGGCCGACTTAAAAATTAGCAAAAACACTAATCCGTAATCGTACAGTTCAAGACACAAAGTTTTGGAATACATGTACATCACACGACTACTTCCAATCATGTATTAATAAGTGAGGAAGAGACTCACCATAATCAACACCAGATGATTGAGACTCTCCAATCTCTTTTTATAGGTTTCATTCCGGTAAATAGCGATCTCGTTGTTTAGTTTTGGTAGAAACAAGGAACCCTTGTAGTAAGCATCCAAATCCTACACAATCCACAGCCAAAGATTAAGTCTGCAGTATGACAGAATTCAGTGAAATACAACTCTACTGGTTGGTTAGAGCTGTAGGCACCTAGGTAATAGCAGCCAAATTATGCATGCCACCCAGCAAAGCAATTCAGTAGGCAGTATGACTAACTTTAATAATTACCTTGTCATTCCGAAAAAAATGCTTTGGTTTTAAGAAATAACTTAATGAACATAGACACGAAATCGGACTGATGAGTAAATTCGTCGGAAATCAAATCTCAACAGAGAAAACTTCGAAGTCTACTAGGCACAGTTACTCACAGTTGGAATTTTTACGTAGCCACTTGGAGCAAGATGGTTCTGTAGGCATTGCATAAACACGAGATTGTTATGTCAAAACCACAACACTCAGAAGAATGGTTCTCTACCTCAGAGGATGACTCTTTCAGAATTGAAATGAATGGCAAGAAATGGAACACGTTTGAGTCGATACGAAGGTGGACAATGTCAAACCTGTACAAAAGGTGAATATACACCAAGTCGAATGAGAGCGTTGGCTAATTTACAAAGAGACATGAGCTGCATATTTCCAAATCACAAACATGTACAAAAACTTCTTTGTTAGACTTCAGTCAAGATGATCTCTCAAGTGTTTTATAAACACTATCTCTATTATAACCGAAACTATACCCTTATCAAAACAGAATTGAAATTGCTCATCAACTACCACACCCAACAACTGAGTCTTCATAGCTTACCGTACACCCAGGTATTGAGGCTGTTCCTGCATGGGGTCCTCCTAAGGATACGAAGTTATGGACCTGATCACATTTGAGAGAATCAGTAGAGCTCAATAGAGCTTTCAATAGCTAAATAGAATTTATTCAAAAACCTAACTACTGGATTCTAACACTGGTCTAATGTTTTTTTCATGGTTTCTCAAGTAAAAAGAGCTGATACAAGGATACCCAAAAATTCTAGCGTAGGAAAATCCAGATAAAGATCGTCACCATTAAATGAATTAGATTGATTTTTTCTTTACAAAAAATACAACTTCTTGGTGTCTCCGGAAAAGGTTTATGTGCTTGTATTGCCAGGAAAGAGAAAGTGAGGGCGTAAGATGAAGGGTGAATAACAAAAACTCACTGGTGGTCCACCGTCACAAAATTCAATCACAGCTCGAGCAACCACATTTCCCTGCAAGCATGTAACTAATTGTTACGTAACGATCTTGACGATTGACTTGTATCTTAGAACAAGAATCGCAAAATCAACTGCACTAGATCAAATTCGCACATTGCATCGTTACCTGTGATAGTCCAACAATGTTGTAACCGTCTTTCAGCCCTTGAATGCTCTTCACCTACCAAAACAATCAAAGGGAGCTTCCTTAGAACAAAACACATACACGCACAATAGCGCAGTTGTTTCATTTCTTAGTGAGAACCCGAAGTATTCACGTTAGATGGACTGGAAGCAAAGAGTTCGATCCCGAGATGTGAAAAGTTTAACAGCCGCATTCACACGAATGCGAATGCGAAAATACTTCACAACAGAGTAGAAAATCGAGGTGTACCTGGTCGCACACAAGGTCTGCCTGCGCCCACCACAACATCACATCAATTAGTACCAGCCTCTTGCAATTGGTAGCGCACAACAAATGTGAAGCTTTAGCCAACATACTAATATAATAAAATCTTCACATAACCAGATTTACAAGCTATTCACCTGCTTGTCAAGGCGCATAAAAAAGGAGTCACTTGCTCCATTGCCTATCTCTCTGTAAAAGAAAACAGATTAGCATAGAATGGAAAGACACTCACAGCGTTAGCTTACTAAGTATAATCGCATCCTGTTCACGCAGAATTAAATTGGGAAAAAGTTGTTCATGCTGCTAACAAACCAACTATATCCCAAGTAGCTCAACGAACTCTCTTTCACTCCCTACTCGTCACGGAAGAGAGCGTGAATGACACTGTGCCGAGTTTAAACAAAATTCACTGTTCACAACACCCTAAAATAAATCTGATAAAAAATTAGCATGAGCATCAGAACGAGTTCCTAAATGCTTAAGGCACGAAGGCAAACAAACATACTTTAACGCAGCTGAATTACCCATAGAGTGATGACCTTGAGACGACAATGCATAAGTTTTTTGCGAAGTTACAGAACCATATCTGCATCTAAAAAAATGTCAAAAATCATGATACCGAATATGCTATTGACAATAAGACTGACCACAACCATATCTTACATGCAGAATCCCACAGCTCCAGACATGTTAATAAGAAGCTGAGTGAACTCGTAAAGCCCTTGGTTCTTGCACTCATCTCCAATGCCTGGTCCAAAAGCAACGATCACAGCTTTTAGCTCACCACCCGCCAACTCAAAAATATAACCATCACATTTATGTGGACCTCGGAACATCAAAAACAGATGAAACAGAGAGCCATCAAAACACAACAAAACTAACCTAAAACACCCTCAATCTGGTTATTCTCCAAAGCTGAGAAAAAACGGAGACTAGAAAATTAGGGCACCAGTAATACTGAACATAAGTCGCCAAAATAAAAAAACTAAACCACATAGGCTCGACTACATCCAACCAATTCTCTCGAATTCAACGCTTTGGTAAATTACCAACAGTCATCAAAACCTAGACTGTCTCCAAAACAACCACATAAGCTGAAAACACACACAGAACTCCTCACACTCGAATCAACAAAAACAAGCTACAGCCTGACAGCAACTCAATGCAAACAATCACATAAATCACAGAACCCACAAACGAACACCCCACAAAGCACCACACAAACAGCTGCTCCACTCTCCAAAGACCAGATCATAACACCACCACAAAACGTGCAACTCACTCAACCAAAACACACAAGTCCTAAACCACACCAAACCAAACCAAACCTCACCATGGAGAATAATGAACGGCAAAGGCTTCTCCCCCTCAGAAGCATCAACACTGCCACCGACGAGCGCGACGAGAATCACTGCCACGACCAGCAGCGCATGACACTTCCGCTCCGCCATGACTCCCTGCTCCAGCTCCCAACTTCTCAATCCAATATAACCAATTCGACCTGATGTTGCCGAAGCTGTAGATCGAACTAACTCCACTTTGATGAGACTCTCAATTCACCTGCCGGGAGTTCACCGACATGCACTGAGGCGATCCGGCAGTGAAGAATGGATTTGGTACATGGAGGTGTAGGAGGAAGGTGATAGCTTTGAGGATCTGTCAGTGATGTTGAGTCGGGTGAAGTGGGAGATGAAGATGCATCGAGTGAAGATGATGATCGTCACGGTGGTGAAGATGCTGCATCATCGGCTGTCGACGTTGTTGCAGCAGCGGGCAACACGAATCATTTCAGTGAGTGCGCACCGCCATTTGCGAGCCCGTCTTGCGACAGCGGATTATCGACTGATTGTCAATGGAAGTAGTTGAGGTGATACTCAGGTGATACAGTGGTGATACTGTGGTGATGCTGGGTAGATGCCAGGGTGATGCAAGGGTGATACTCGAGAAGGACTGGAGAATGTACTGGTATGGTACTAGGCTGATACTAGTGTGATATTAGGGTGATACTAGGGTGATACTAGGGTGATACTAGGGTGATACTAGGGTGATACTAGGGTGATACTAGGGTGATACTAGTGTGATACTAGGGTGATACTAGGGTGATACTATGGTAAACAAAGGTGATTCCCGTATGATGTCCTGCTGATAATGAAGGGCGTTCGAGGGAGATATCGGATGATGGTGATCCGTCGGAGTCTGGACTTGTCCCACGATGAGACCGATTTCATGTGGTCGCGGCGGGAGAGATATATTGAACAGGACCACTTGTGGGTATCTGGATTTTGTTTTGTAGAGTAAAATTTCATTCCGAAACATATGGGGGATTCGTGGCGCAATGGTAGCGCGTCTGACTCCAGATCAGAAGGTTGCGTGTTCGATTCACGTCGAGTTCAATCTCTCGATAATCATCATGACCCCGACTTTTCTTTTTTTTCTATTTAAAATCTGTATCATATGTTGTGAAAATTTTATTTTTTTCTACTTGAAATCTGTATCATATGTTGTGGAAATTCTAAATTTATTTTTCAATTTAAACAATAGTTGAATTGTTGCAATTGCAGTTTAAGACAACCTGCAAACTGAGCAGGGAGAACCCCGTCTTACTCAACAACTTCTAAACCTTTGAAATGAAATTGCAACTTTTTTAATGGAGTGATGTCAATATCATCATTATTTCCAATCACAACGGAATCATGCCTCCTTTAAAGTATACACACCCATGAGGGATCACTTACCCATGACTGATGTGTAGGCTCCCCATTCCAAAGCAATGAGAAACGAGTAAAGGATAATTGATGAACAGTAGCATCCTCCAATAGAATGTCTCTGTGACTGTGACGGAATCAAGTAGCCATATGTTTGTTCACTAATCTGAGTATGGTCAGTCATTGGTACACCTATATGTCAGTCATGGTAACCCTAACTTTTGGACTAAAAAATTTGTAGAAGTTTGAAATTTACTGAATTAATTTTGAAAAAATGCTCATTCTTCATGAACCTTATGATACTACGCACGTAAAATAACTCCTTATTGAAAACCCAAGATTTACTATGCTGAAATGCTTAAGTGATCGGTCATAGGTGTGTATACCTTATGCAATCCTTGGATGATTTATTATTTTACAAATGCCTTCAATATTACATTTTTTGCTATTGTAATATAGAATCTTATGCTTTGTTACAATTTGTAATCAACTTAGAAAGAAGAAGCAAGTTGAAGTTTGGATGGTGCCTTGAGAAGAACAAAGAGTCACGCATATACATTATCGATGTGGAGAATGAGAACTATGAACAAACCCTTATCTTTATGGAAGTGGAAGTTTTGATTGGCACCATCTCGTATCTAGTGTATAATATGCCTCATTTTAATTTCTTCAAACATTGATATGCTATAGTGAAGATATCAAAAGTACACTTGGTTTAAACACATTTGGTGTTTATTTCAAGTGCGTTTCTAAAAGATTGCAATTGGCATTATCAGATACAAAGAGGATAATTTTGTAGAAGTTGGTTTGTAGAAACAAATCGTATTATAATTGTAACTAAAGAAGAAAGAAGGGGAGCCGAGAAAAAATAGTCTTAGCTCTATGAGGGATGAAAACTTAAATAAGAACTAATGAAGTTAGAAGAGCCAAGAAAGGTAGCTAAGATAAAATCATAACAATGCTGATGTTGAACATTCTTGAACACATCTTTAACTCGAGAAAGCTAATGTGAAAAAGATGAAAAGTAGTCATATAGAGATCTGTGTTTTTAATTTACAAAGATTGCATTGTTGAAAATCAACGATATAATGGTGTATTTTAAGAAGACATCTTCGAGCATTACAATATCCATAGACTAAGTGCAGTATGACCGCATCAAAGTCATAATGAAATGAAGTCTAATTAAATATAATGCATTTTAATATATTGGTATTTATTTGCATATTAGTAGATTCTATTTGAAAATTTAACACGAATGAGACAAGTGCGTTGGATGCATTCAATTTGTATAAAGTGAATGACCTATAGGAAAAATTGAAAAAGAAGACAAATTTTGAATTCAATAATTGTTGGTTTTTGGTTTTAAGCAAATTCTAATTGGATTGATAGGTAATCAAAGGTAAAATCCTTGATATTGAAAAGGACGGTATAGTCCTTAGAAAACAAGAAAACTGTTTGCATCAAACTCATTGATGGATTGAAATTGGAAAGAATAAATATTTAATGGACAACTTGTCTTTGAAGAATAAAGTGGTTTAATGCATATTAACAAACCCGTGTTCTTTCAATTAATTCAATAATCATCAATGCATTTCAATAGTAAAATAATTCACTTGTACTAATTAATGAATGTATTAACTACAGCTACGCAATGCTTTGCACAACAGTCGACGTAAATCATAATTTTTTAATATAAAAAATGAAAAGTGTTCATGCCAAAATAAAATAAAATAAAATTTACACAAAAAATGAATGAAGTCAAGCTCTGCTTTTGTTTTAAAAATATGTCAATTGATTTTTAAATATTGTTTAAAATAACTTTTGCAATAAACTTTTGAATAGCCATCTATATAATCTATACAACCTTTCAATCAATCTTTCAAGTTTTTGACTCTAACTTCTATTCTTATTTATTTATTTGATTTTTTTTAATTTTTTAATTTTTTTTTTTTTTTTTTCCACAATCATTTAGGACCAATAATACCAAAGAACATGTACATTATGTATAGTTAACAATTTGAAATATCTTTGCGGATGAACAAAGAATGGCCTCATTGTTTAAGGAATGGTGGTTAATTGGATGCATTGTAAACTCCATCCAAAAAGTAGATGAAATTGGTGTACATCTTTCAACTTCATTTCATCTCTAATAGAAAGAATGGAATATTTTGAAATAAAAGTAATTTGGGATGATGAGAAACTATCTTGAAGCATGAGTAATTTATTCACAACTTTGTATATCAAATTCTTAGTTTGCTTTTAGTTAAAATTGTTACAATTTTTTTAAAGATGATTTATGATAATTTTAGAGGCATTTATCTTGTGTATAAAAAGTTTTAGAGTAAAATTTTTTTAGTAGATATGTGCATAAAAGTAGTTAATTGTTCTTCACATTTCATATCAATTATCAATGCATTTATATAATCTATATAACCTTTCAAACAACTTTTTAAGTTTCCAACTCCAATTTCAATCTCTTCTTTCTTTTCACAACCATATAAGACCAATAACACCAAAGGACATGATCGTTGCCACCAACCTCAATGGTTCCGCAAGGAGGTGGTGGAGCTTTCTTGTTGTGAAAGCCTGTTGCCTGCCAAGGCAGCGTCTCGCGCATTTTGCAGGTTTTTGGTCAATGGAGGTTGTTGTGGTAAATTGTATTTTGGTTCACATTTTCAAAATAATTATTGAGATTTCCAATTTATTACATGTGAATTTTTACTTGGAATTAATTGTGATTTATGTTATATCCCACATTAATAATAAATTTGACGATTTTGGGGTAATATAGTATATACTCTTATATTTATACTCTTTGAGAAAATAGTCCTTTATGGCATGTATTAGTGTAAGAAGTAAAATGAGTGAAATCTCCAAGGATTTTTTCAATAAAGATTGTAATACTGTAATTATTATAAACATTAAACATAGTCTCGAGGGTGCGGGGATGACTGTATGTATTATCGAGGGTAGGGAAGTCCCATTTGTGGGAGGAACCTCACTAGAGTTGCAGTTTATCATCCCCACCTCCAGTCTGTCATTGTGCGTGGAAGTGAAGCGATGTGCTTTAGTCTCGGGGGTCCGGCAATCTCTGTATGTCTTCTCGAGGGTAGGAAAGTCCCATTTGACAAAAGAACGTCACTAGAGTTGCAATTTATCGTCCCGACCTCCGGTTTTAACCCCTAAACGGCCATTGTCCTGGAATGGGCGTTTTTGAAATTTGGGCAGGTTCCTAAAAATTCAAATTTACTTGAAAAATTTTGAATTTTTTTGTGGTAAAAGTTTTTTTCAAGAGGTTTATGGGGATATTTTTTTAATTTTTTTTGGATGAAGTGAGAAAAAGTTATGCTCCTCTGAGCATAAAACGCCCTTCCGCGGGCAGGCTCTCAGCCACTATGAATGCAGCAATTTCTGCCCAAAACTGCCCAAAACTGCCCAAATCTGCCCAAATCTGCCTAAAGACGAAGCTTTGAAATTCCACCAAATAAAAATTTCTATGTATTGATAAGGTAGTAGAGCATGTTCTCACCGTTCGGATTTTTAATCCAAAATTTCTTCACATGCTATTTTTATTGTCAAAAAACGGCCTTTGTTTGTGAATTTCAGTATACCCCCTAGCGGAAAATGATTGTTTTGGCAACCTTCTACAACTTTTTTGAATATCATTTTTTTAACACAATTAGCTAACTCAGTCTTCTTTGACGTGCATCAAAACCCCCAAATTCCATAATGGAAAAAAATGGTTTTTTGGGCCTTCAAAACTCTGCTGATCCCTTTTTGGCAGGGAAAAAAAACTTGTTTTTCAACATTTGAACATTATGATCTTGCAATTGGTGAGGAATGAGTGTGTATGATTTGGTGGACATGTAGACATAGAAGTTAGCTACAAGATCTTACGGTTAAATGTACTAATTAAGACCCCGAGTTTGCAAAATCAACCTTGCTTTGAAGAGGGGCTGTTTTCAGGCAGTTTTGATGAAAAACACCCTTGGCCGTTTAGGGGTTAAGAAATCATACACAAATGGATTATGGTCCTTGAATCTTACTTGGGAAGAAATGAAGGTCCAAATGATTGAGCGCTTCACTACCAAGTTCCTGGATTTTAGCGACGTAGTGGAGTTTACTCGAATCCAGCAAGACCAACGAACCCTGAGCCAATACACGTCGGAGTTTATCACCAAAATGAAACAAGCTCCAAACTTGGTCCACAACTATGCCAAAAGAGTTATATAATTTTTGGGTTTGTCGAATAAGGATATAAAGTTCTTCTTTCAAGGAGTGACGAATCTACCTACTAGTGTAGCGGAATTGCTCAAAAAGGCTGACCGACTTGGTCGTAGTCATAAGGCCGCTAACCTTTTAGAGGGAGCTAAAGTGGGTGATGATGGCCAAAAAGGCGATCATAAGAGGAAGGGGTTCAATCCGAACTACCCCTCTAAGAAGTTCAAAGGAGGGGCTTCAGAAGAGGCCAATCCCAAGGACATCAAGGCGACCACGACCAAAGAAAAGGGTACGGAAAAGAAGACCAAGGATGGAAAAAGGTGGAAAGGGAATGGTGCAGCATGATTAGGGAGCCCTTCACCCTGCCTTGGCTGATACCTAAGCTTCAGCGCTGATGACGTTTTCCTTGCCCATGCCATACCAAGGACCTCAACATGTTCAGCAATGAGCACCAACAATTATATCAGCCCTTCCCTTGTAAGCCAAAATGGTTTGCTTTAATTGTAATGAGAAGTGTCATTTGATTAAGGATTGCCCTAAAGCGAAGAAGGTCAACGCGTTGCAAGAAGAGGACTTAAGTGAAGGGGGGTTTGAGGCCAAAATCCTTTAAACCTAGGAGTGTGTAAAGAATCCCTTAAAGCCAAATCCATGGCCGGGTAAATCTGCCATATGAATGGGGATCCTAACAAAGGGTCAATCTTAACTTGAAGTATGGCTTTGCTATGGCAAGGCTAAGTGACAAGCAAAATTTGAAAAAACTTGGGTTAGAGAGAGAAATCACAAAAGACAATAGCATTCCTAAATTAAAGTAATTGCCTCAAGGAACTAATTTGGCACGTGATGAGACTTCACCCTTTTTTTTATGGGAGGAGGGTGTCACGACCAAAAGTTTAGACACAACGTGACTAGGAGGGACACCCCATAGTAGTGACCGGGCTTAGTTAGTGGTGGCTCACCCCGAAGTGGTAAACTTGTAATTAGGTTGACGCCGGTTGGGTTTAACTCATGTTGGAGTCGGCAGGCAGACCTTCGCCTTAGGCCTAAAGTGGGCTATGAGCCGCGTGAGGGCGATGACTAGTCGAGGTGGAACCAAGTGGTTCCGGAGCTATGCAAGCGCTAGACTTGTCTTGGGAAGGCTTAAGGCCTCTTACTCCCACCTGAGAGTTGTCTCTTGGGTTGGAGTCACGGTGGTTAGACTTAGTGAATCTTAGAGAGTCTTGCTAAGTGGCTAAGTACCACGAAGGAGTTGTACCATGGGATACAAGTGACGCACCCTGAATTAGATTCATGCGTGGGACTTGGGCGTTTTGTAGGTAATTGTTAGTGACGCGACAAACTTAGCCTCGTAGACCGAGGAGTGGGAGTTTGGAGTATGACACGACACTCACCACAACTACAATTTTCCTTCATATTTTTTGGGGTAAAACCCTCTCCGAGTCCCTTGTCGACAGAATTTTAAATATTTAAATGATATAAACACACTAGGGCTACGCACAACCGTCGACAAAAATCAAAATCTATCATGTCCTTTAGTACAAATTCCATATTTTTTAATTTGAATATGAATTTAAAAACTCCAAAAAAATCAAAACTAACAAATAAGAAATAAAAGGTGTTCATATAAAAATGAAATACAATAAAATTTACACAAAAAATGAATGATGTTGAGCTTTGTTTTGTTTTTTTATAATATACCAATTGATTTTTGAATATTTTTTGAATTAAATTTTGCAATAACCTTTTGAATAGCCATATATATAATCTATATAACCTTTCAAAAAACTTTTCAAGTTTCCAACTCCAACTTCAATTCCTTCAATACCAAAAGACATGACGACGACCGTCACTACTACAGTCATATCAACGCAAAATAACTAATGTCAAACAATAATTATTCTTGATATAAAATTGACTCAGAAACAAATTCTAAAACATTCACAATGATTAAAGTGAATTTGATCGTACAAACACAATCGATCTTCATTTTGATAATCACATTTCATGTTAGTGATCCATCAAACTTTCAAAAAATACATCTTAAAAAGAAACTCACCCCTTGGCTCGAGAGGATTTCCAAAAAACACAAAATAAGAAAACTTCTCATCTTCAAAAGTTCAAAGACTTGGTGCTAAATTTTGGATGCTAAATTTTCGAGGATAGACAGTTCATCTAGGGACATATAACAACAGAATAACTCGAAATGGGCACTTCAAGGCATCTTCATTTCTGATGTACGTCATGGAGGAATATACTTAGTTGATACTCTTTTTTGTCACATGAATACCACAGGAATATACTTAGTTGATATTCTTTTTTGTCACATGAATACCACAGTGAGAAGCCGCCTCAATGTCGTATTATTGCGTCTTTTGTACTCGGCCACAGCATGAGATTCGTCAGCCATCAATTTTGACGCTTACAAGTCTTCCAATGAGGGAGCTGCTTTCTACAGAAATTAAGAAAAACCGTATTCTTCCAACTAGGATTAAATACAAGCCTGACCACGTCTCATGCATTTATATGATCTTAAGTGATCTCGGATTCACGAGATTCAACATCCAGGTGTGAGAATTTTATTATTTGCAAGAGTGACTCTGTTGCAAAACTCATGTGCATCGTCTGAAATCGCTGATATTAAGAAACATGATTTCAACATCTGACTGATTCAAGTCAAATCTAAAAAATTACAGAAACTCTTGCTTTCAGAAGTGGATAACCTTGTGTCATGTGAGTTATGGTTCTCATCAGAGACAAAAACATGAGTAGCCTTTCTCAAGATGCAAGCTTAGGAAAGAGTTGTATAATGATGATCTCAAGAAAACTGACACGGAAATGAGACGCGTAGTACAGATCATCGATCAAGGTATTGAAAGATCTGTATGATTTCTTATCAAGTGGAATAAATCTCCGGAGTTCAGAAGCCAGCAGAAGGATGTTCGAAGAGCACTAGTGGGGGCCAACAGTGTCGGCACTTATTACTCTAGAGTACCGCCTGATGCCTTCATCCATTCTCTACTACGGTACCTGGTTCGAACCGAATGCAAAGTCACAGATCTTCTTCCTAATTCTCTGAACAAAAATTGAAGTCCCCTTTGTCATGCAGAGGGGACTGAAAGTGGGTATAACGACAGTAGACTATCAATAGCTTGGAGCAAGGAGCGCTACATTAGTACTGTCGCAGAAAATTAACTCATCTAAAGGGATTTCGAAATATGGTGGTAACCAAACTCAACCTGGAATCTAACATTGCCTGATGACACCCCACCCTGCATGCACATGGGTCCGCAAGAATCTAGACTGTGGCAGCTTGCTTCTTCGCGAACTGGACACCCTTCTCAATGCTGCCCTTCAGCTCTTGTTTCAACGCATCGACAGCGTTCTTCTCGTACTCTGTCAAGCCGTTCAAATCTTCAGCAATAACTTCCTCAACTCCCTTCTTTCCCAGCTTCACCGTCGTAGCAAAGAACGGCAAATCGGTTACCTGAAGAGTTAACAAAACAAAGCCAAGGAGCTCAGGGTCATGATAAGTTCGTAGTACAACAAGATTAATACAACAAACAAAATACTTATCAGAAATTCCAACATCAATGAGCCTGAAGGGCACACACCTCAGATTGGATGTAAGCGCACTCGTAAACGTCAGAGTCGCCATCCAACGCCCGCATGCAAGATTCAGCAAATCTGGCAGCAGCGTATGCCTGTACAAGAGCCACAAAGTGGTCATTAAGATGCAAGGATACGAGTACTTGCGCATCATAAGAAAATCGAGGTAGGAATTGTTTAGCAGACATGATCAGGATGTTGAGGAGAAATTGTAATGCATGTGATGTTGGTCAGGATTCTTACCATGGAAAGAGTAGCGGATCCGGCACCAGCCTTGGCCTCCACAACCTCGGTACCCGCATTCTGGATACGGACTGTCAGCTCTTCTACTTCCTCAGGAGTGAACTCGACGGTGGGCCTCGTCTTCGAAAGCAAGGGAAGAATGGTGACACCGGCATGTCCACCAATCACTGGGACATTCACGTCAATCAGTCGCAGGTTCTTCTTCTGCGCCACGAATGTGTTGGCACGCACCACGTCCAACGTGGTCACACCGAAGAGCTTCTTTGGGTCGTACACGCCTTTCGCCTTCAGCACTTCAGCGGCAATTGGGACAGTGGAGTTCACTGGGTTGCTAATGATGTTGATCAAGGCCTGTTACGACAAACACACAAGACGATCAGACCGATGAAGTCTCAAAGACATGAAAGCAAGATGGTAATTGATCGACAGGGGTAAGAGTCTCACGTTCGGGGCATTATCAGCAACTGCTTCAATGAGAGTTCGCACGATGCCAGCGTTGATGTTGAACAGATCGTCTCTGGTCATGCCAGGCTTGCGAGGCACTCCTGCTGGGATGATAACAAGGTCGACATCCTTCAATGCCGCTGCTAGCTCTCCAGATCCAGTGTACGCTGACACCTAAGAAGTAACAAATCAATCAAATTGATCTTAGTAACGTCGAGAATGCTCAAATCCCCGGAACCACCATTCTAAGAAAACAGACTATGATGATTGCTTCGAGAGCTGGAACAGAGGAAATTTCATTTACATGCGCAGGGGTGTTGCAATGGCTAAGATCGGCAGCGACTCCCTTGACGTTCGCAATATCATAAAGGCGAAGCTCCTGCACGAGAGGCGACATCTTGATCAGCAGCGACAGCGGCTGGCCGATCCCTCCTGCAGCTCCCAGGACAGCAACCTTGAAAGTCGACGTTCCGGGCTTAGGAGCCGCCACAGCACCAGCAGACGCATCGGCACGCACTTGCACGGGCATCCCCCGCACACCCATCCTCGAAACGCCATCGCTCTGCACGGCGATGAACCCACCTCGAACAGAGGCCGACGACAAACTCAACGAGGAGGACGAAGCGAATCGCAACGACGAGGAGGAGACAACGCTCCTGCATGACGACGACGCTACTGCGAGCGAGGAGCGCACGCCATTGGCAGCAGTGGTGGCGTGGAAGGCAGTCGCCATGGAAGCCATGATCGCTTCAACCCTAGGCAATCTCGCAGATCGCGACCCAACAAAGGAAAGGCTTCTCTCTCTCTCTCTCCTTCCTGAGGCTTCAGAACACAACTAACAACCGCTTCTGAAGAGGAAAAGGGGGAGCTTCCAATTGAAGAGGGCAGGCAGACGGACATCCCACGGATCTATGGTGGCACAATCGAGGGCAGGGGCGCAGCCTCTACCACGAAAGCAAGAGCCAAGCCGGCTAAGTTTGCATTATTCCTAAATAAAACAGAACAAAACGATGAGCATCAAAGTTTTACGCTTCCTTTCCGTTGCTGTACTGGTAACCGGTAACGTAACTCTTGCCTTTCTCGCCACTTGGCATGCCTCACTTGGCAACCCACGGTTCCGAGCATGGCTTTGTCGTGACGGGATAGATTCGTTTTCCAGGGTTTTGCTGACGCCCTGCTCAAGCTCATGGGTTTGGTTCACTTTTGATCGTCGTGCAGCTCTTAGGTTACTGCGTTGGTGCTTCCTTGAGTTGAATTGGGGTTTAATTTAGCTCTGATTTTGGGAAGATCATCTGGGTTTTCGGAGGTTGGGGTCGGTTTTGTAACCGCTTGAGGGTCGATGTCTGTTGGCGAGAATTTGATGAGTAAGAGGTTTTGTATTGAAATGGGCATGGAGAAGCGGATTGTGCACATCATGGAGCGAGGGATGTCGTTGCGATGGAGAGCACATGCGGTGCTTGCTGAGTTTTATGAAATATGGGATATTGTGGTTCTCTAGCCAGCAGGTCTTGCAATCTGGGGTTTACTAAGTTCTTGCAAGTGTTTCTCGTCGGGAAGCGCTTGGCTGTGAATCTGGGATCACTATGTTTGAGACGTGCAAACAGGAGGGTTTGATCCAGTGCACCGACGTAACACCGACATAGCACCGCCATTGGACCGCCATTGGACCGCCATTGGACCGCCGTTGCCACTTGCTCAACGACATAGCACCGCCATTGGACCGCGGTTGGAACACCGTCATTTGATTGCATTTTTCAGGTTTGTCGATGCTTCTGCTGATATTTTGTCCTAGCAAGTGCTGAATTCGTACCTGGGTGATGTTTTCTTCGTGTGTAAAAGCATGATGGGACTTGGGTTTATGTCAGTTCGTTAGTTTTGTAACTCTCATGACATGGTGTGTGCACTGAGAGTAGTCATCGATGTCTGTAGATTCACCAGATATATTCGACTATTGAAGAGAGGCTTGTGTTGTTTCTTTAGGAACTGACGAGTGCGCCCAATTTATAATGCTATGGTGGAGAACTGTGGAAAGCTTTTCTGCGGATTGCATTTTGAGCAAGTCTTAAGTGCGCGAGACGTGGTTGTGTCTATTTGATAATCGCTTGCAGGTCTTGTGTTCGTTTAATTATAAGTAAGAATTCAGCGTTTATTGTAGAGGTTTTCTGTAGGAGCCCATCGCTGTCGAGGTTTTCTGCATGTTGCACGATTTCGGAATGAGGCATTTTCAGGAACTGGGTTTTCGTACTTGTTGCATGTTTTGATAATGTTTGCATTGCGCAGTAAAACCTTGATGTAAACATGCGGAAACATTCTCCTCATGTGTGCGCACTCAATTGGTAAATCTTCGCAGCAGGATGGCCGAAGAACTTGATGCTAAGGTATGGAGCGAACTACCAGCAGAAATTCTCGAACGTGTGCTGCGATGGCTTCCATTCTCCACTCTCTGCAAATTTAGGGCTGTGTGCAAGTATTGGAACACGCTGCCGACAGTGCGAGCTGAGCAGCCTTACATTCTCGACATCCCCTGCAACACGAAGAAGGATTATGTGACGTGCCTCCGTTACTGTTGTCTCTACAGTCCAACTGCCAACACATGGGATTTCATCGACCTTTCGTTTCTCCCTCAACGTATGACGCAGCTCTCTTCCTGCCCCTGCTACTGGACTCCTCAGATCGAGCGCTTCTGCTCCGATGGTGGCCTGCTATGTGTGTGGGGAAAACTCCTGGAACGGGATCTTAGAGACTATTTCTCAGATATCATTCCTCATTACACTATACTTGTGTGTAATCCCTTGACCAAGAGATGCAAGCTTCTCCCGCCATTCGATTTCACATATCAGGGCAGCATAGACCTTGTGATGAAAAGAGAGAGCTCCGGGGAGTACAAGATCTTTGCAGTGGCGCTGGCATACACGGGCGAGCCCGGCTTGTATCTTCGGCACTACATGTACGACTCGGCCTCGGACTCTTGGATGCTGCTGCTGGATTTGAAACGAGACTGCAGCGATGTGTCATTGTTGCGGTTCGGCAGTATCACATTTGATGGTGTGTACTATTGTGTCTCGGGAGGGGGGCGACAACCTTACGATCTCTACGCTTATAACATTAAACAGAACAGTTGGATAGCTGCTGGAGTGAAGATGAAGCTGAACCCCAAAACCACCCGAGTGCTCTTCGTCGTTAGCAACGCTCGTTTGCTACTGATAGCATCCATTTTGGAGGAGAAACTATATTTCAGCATTAACCAGGTTGACTTGCGAAGAACAGAGACAATGTGTTCTCCGGCAGATTACGTTTCCCTTCCTGCGAATTTTACTTGGAAACGAGGAGTTGCACTTGCATACAGGGACTCGATTATTTTTGCCTCAGAGTCGAAGTGCCGGTTCATGGCAGTGGATCTCCTTTCTCTGTCTGCAGATCTAAAAGAGCTGAAGTCTATCACTCCGATGTCTGTTATACCCACATCAGAACGGTACACTCAAACGAATATGGCAAACGCCAGCTTTGATGTGCAAGCAACCGTCTAGCGCTCTGCCCTGTTTCGAAACGGAAGGTTTTGGCTTTTGAGTTACATAGATAATATGCCAGGGGTATGCACATATTCTTTATGCATGCCAGTCGTCTTGTGAGCATCAATCAGCAGGGTTTACGGCTACAAGACTAGTTTCTTGGCCTATTATGTATCTCCAGCTTCCCTAGCTAATCCAACTCCATTAAGTTTTAAGAGAAGAGGAGGTGCTCTTAGTATCCTAAGTCGCAACAATGCATGTAAGCTTTGATGTGATTATAGGAGCCGCGTGAGCCACATATTAGAAGCCAAAATATTAAGGATACTACTTCCGGTTTACCCTGTTGGTGTATGCCCCTCTTCGAGCTCATCTTCTCGGTTGACATGGAAGTTTCAAGTTCTGGTGAGTCGTACATTTTTTAACCTTCAAAGAATTCCGACACTTCACCTATGACGTTTAAATTTAACAGACTGAAATTTTGGTTAAATCAGTTGAATAGCTTGCCAATTATATAATCTCTGTAAGCTTGCTTGTAGAGGGGCTTAAAACGGCAAACCATAAAGTCACAACTGAAGAGTTATGATTGCCAGATTGACATGATGTTCACCACATGTTTTTCGTTTTAGGTCTTGTGTATTACGCTTTGCAAATTTGCATGAAGCCCTTGTCCATCTCCCGCAGTTTATCTGTGTGCATTCAGGACAGGCTTTCGAGACGTACCATTAACGTACACGATGGAGTTGGGAAGATGCGTGTACAGGAGTACTACTTGGACCAGGCATGACACAAAATGATTGAGAGCTGCATTTAGCAAAAACGCGCAACATGAAGCTGTTCGTGAAATGCTGCCATCACTGTATCCAAGTCCCTATTTTCTTGCTGGGGTCCCACTTGAATACAGTAATGGTTCATCACGTAACAGGAACACTTTGGATGAAATCACTGTTACGTACAACGTGTGGGGAACAGTTGCGAGAAGGGTCTGCGAAGCACTCAAATCCATTCACAGCCTGCTCCACAATATAATGTAAGGATCCTCCACCAGATTCCCGTTGCATAATTCACTGAGTCCACTCTGAACTGTAGAAGATTCAGTATGAGCTTGCGCAAGTGGGGAATCCATATTCCATAATTTTTAGCGGTAACAAGTGGATGTTCACATACATTTTGACAGTTAAGTTATGTGTCTATGAGGAAGTGAATTTGGCAGTAACTTGGTGGCTGCAAATAATGATTGACATCAATCTGCATTTTTTCATTGGTCTAGAGGAACAAACAACCACTGCGGATTTACGCTTCAGTTTACTTTTGGAACTGAATCTGCTTCAGTTTACTTTTGGAATTGAATCTGCTCTTGCCGCCACTGGTGACAAGAATCTGTCTTCTAGTGGAATCTGCCCTCTCTTTGCTATTGGTCTCTTTAGATTCTCTCTTCTATTCCGGGCAGCCTTGATCGGGAATTGAGTAGGTATGCTAATCCAAGGATCTGTGCACCAAACGCATGGTGAGGAGCTGCTAATCCTCGCATCTGACGCATTTTACCGACGAAATCCATCTTTGGTCACAACTCTTGCCACAAGATTCAAGAAGCATAATTCGTCCTGAGTTGAGTTCACTCTGTGAATAATAACTTGACCACCAATGCAGTGGATGTGCAATTCGTCGGATGAAACTGAATCTGGCTTCGCTACCGTTATCCCAAGGTTCGACTTAAAGCGAGAATGTTCAGTCCACGTGAGGCTTCTCCTAACATGATTCATGCTGGACTTTCTTATATGGGCGCTCTCGACCAACAGGTGGGACGCGTTGGAGTTAAAGCTAGTACTGTTGGTCGTTGACCAGGAGCGTGATTCAGATGAATCTACAAGCGAGGGAGTGGGGTCGGGACCACGAGAACTAACTCTCCTTCTTTTTTTTTTTTTTTTTTTGGGAACAAATGAAACATGATTTCAAACTCTCTTTCTAGATTGTAACTTGCTGGGCCCAGACACAAGCAGTTAGGATGGCCGGGGTAACTTAAGTTCGGGGTGAGACGAAGAAACGTGATGCAACCGGTTTGGTTTGCCAGGCACCTAACATGAAGACATTTTCTAAACCTATCTGCACCTAACATGAAGATTCAACAACTCTATCTGTGGGACTCGCTGACATCGACACGCTTCACCAGCTACTGCGCTCCAACATCTACAACAACGCATCAATTTCTCTCCAGCAGGACTGGTTCAACGAAAAGAAGTAGGTCAAGCTCATCACAATCTTCTTCAACCTCCTCTTCAACCTCCTCATCATCCCGTATGCTTGTCGACATGTCACGTTTCGAATTGCGATCTAGAGTATACAAGTCACTGTTTCAGGAGGTGCATTTCACTTAGACTATGGCAATCATTTCCCAAATTCCGATAAGTAGAAACACTTCCCATCGATTCAATAAACATCTTCTAAAGTATTACAGAAAACACTGTAACCGGTGGTAAGTCAAAGATATATGTTTTGTTTTTTCTTGTCAATAAAATACTAACACCCTGGTACCGGTAACAGTATCTGTGACGTGATTCCCAAAACGCGTGCGGGGATGAAGGCGTTTGGCTCACCGTTCATCCTGGAGATCTCAATTTTTTCCTAATTGCAACGTGCCTCCGAGAAACCTGTCTCGCATACTATTTCAAGTGTTGTTGTGGTGGAATCCGGGGTCAACTCACCCGCATCAGTATGTGGGCGCAGCGGAAATTCCGAGCTCAGCAGATGGGACCATCAGCCACTGAAAAGGCGCTATTGCAGGGCGGAGCGGGGCAGATGTGCAAGGTGCTTTCGGATTAAGTTAGGAAGATCGTTGAGGAGTGAAGGCGCAAGCGGCTCCAAGGTGGTGGCGCTCGAATCTAGCAACTTGTGTGCATTTCCGAGGTGGGTTTAGAGTTTCTCTATTTCGGAAGTATGTTGGTTAGTGCTTTCAACGGGGATGCCATCTTCTCTGTCGCGATGACTAATTTGCTCTCAGTGCCATGCTGGAGCACGATTTGTGGGTGATGGAGTTTGATGTGGACCCGATGGCTTGCACGCGCTTGAATAAAGTATATCGCATTGAAGGAGCTAGAGTTGAATAGTACCGCAGGAAGGGTGTGTGGGTGGGGGTTCTGAACATCGTAGTTGTGGCTATGGCGGGTCTTCAGCGCTTTGAAGTTCTGCAAGGTGTGATTTGCTCAAACTTCTAGACGTTGACAAACCATCAGTGGGGTTCCGGCAGATTAGGTGTGGTTTTGAGTCGGTAAGTGTGGCTGGTTACCATGCTTTGCGACCTTGATCTGTTCTTTAATTTTGGTTTAGTCTCGATCCGACCCAGTTTTAATACTGACCTAAAATGCGTGCCGGCAGACCACCTTATGTGTGAGTTCGCACGTGTTTAGAGGGGCTGGCTGACGGTTAGCTTTGGATCTGATCGTGGACGGTTGACAGGTTGCAAGTGGATATGGATTCTGTCGTCGGTAAACGTGCAACTTCTTCGTCGCTATAAGAATGATCGGGTTCCTTCTGGTTTTCCGTACTTCGAATAATGTTTGTCGTAACAAGTTGCTGCGAATCATGTAGCGGAACTTTTAGTCATTTGTTCACAATGATTGATTCCATCATTTCACCAATTCGTGTGCGTTAGTTGTAGATTGATTTGTGCGTAGACAACTCGTTTCTTGTGCATTTCTGGCTTGGATTCTGTCTCAGTCCAACGTCGTTTTGCACACAAGTTGTAGATTGAAACATGTACGGAGAGCTTTTGCTCTATGGAGCGGCTTTTGAGAACGCCACTAACCTTGGTGGCAAGTAGAGCCTTGCAGCTCATGAGCTGAAGGGTGTTATGTAGCATTCACCATGTTTAGCGGTGGCATGGCCCCTGCTCTCCCTGCTTTGCCCCTGGCAATTAGTCATCCTGGACTACAATATACAGTAGCTTTGAAGCTTTTAGCAACATGGCAGGTTCTTTCAGTCATTAATGCAGTGGGCAGATTTCGGTTCATAGAAAATCAAGGTAGGAAGCAGACTTGTAAGTGTGGGGCTTACCTGTCTGGATGATACCTTGCCTGTTAGTCATTTCAAAGATTGAGATGTAACCTGTCTGGAAAAATATCTTGCTTCGCAAGTCGCAAGATAGAAGAACTACGGTCCCTTTTGAGTGGCCCGCGTGAATTACACGTCTGTCAAGTCTCTGTAAAGCAGAGGTTTTGAAATTTAGTCTTGTTCTCATTTCTATTCGTCATGGCAATGAAACCAGGTTTTGTCAAGTTGTATCGCTCTGGTCGTTGTAGCATTTGAACCTTCTGAGTTGCCAAATCTTAATCTGTGAATTTTGTTAACCGTTACCTAATCAGGTTGCGATTATGATACGCTCATTATTGCCTCTGAGATGCCTATCACTCTTTGATTTTAGCTAATCTGTGACAATCTTCTGTTTTGTAAGGTGGACGCTTCCATTTGAGAGATATGCCAGAAGGGATGCAGGCGCAACCTGATACAATGGCTGAGCCGGCCACAGAGTTGAAAGCTATCAAGTCAGCAGAAGCTTTAAAACTACTGTATATTCTAGTCCAGGATGATCCACTGCCAGATGCAAAGGAGGGCGAGCAAGGTCCAACCCATCGCTACACACGGGGCTTGCTGCAAAGCACCCTTCAGCTCATGGGCTGCAAGCCAAGACATGCGACCAAGGTCAGCGGCCTACTCAAAATGAGATGTTTAGTATAAAAGTTAACAACGTCTAATGTCGTTAGAATATCTTCCATTTTGCAATTGTGGAGGTTAACAGCCGAGGTTGTAATTGTAATTATTTTCAGCCCGCCATGAAACCACAGTAAAAAATGTTATGGAGCAGGACATTATTTACCATTGGTTTCTCGAACCTTCTGCGTTTAGTTATGTGAAGGCAGTTTTTAAGAATCCTCGATATGGAGATCGTTTAGAATACCAGGGAATCTGTTTCAAGCTTTCCAAGCTGTAAGAGTGGTAGAATCTGAATTCTGGGCTTGTACAGATAAGTGACCAGGTATTTGAGAGGATCAAGAGCGAGATGCCTCCCAAGAAGCCCAAACGAGACAGGTTTCAGGGTCTGGCACCATTGGCAGAGGTTCCAAAGCAGGATCCTAAGCTCTATGACTTCAAAGGCATAGTGAAGCCCAAACCGCTGAAGAAACGGTCCACTACGACCATCCCCAGAGAAAAATTCCTTGATGTTGTTTGCGATGTACTTGCGAAGTACCATTATCTAGGAGTTAAGCAGCGACTGGATCTCATGGTCGCCTGCCGGTATACCTTCTCGACTTTAGTCCCCACAGTTTTACATTTTCAGGTTAATAGGAAGCAGGCAAGGTAAATTGTCTGAATATTCACGTGAAGCAGTTTGTGGTGCATGAGAATTGCTCGGACATAGATACATGATACTGGACAAACAGACACTGAATTCATGTCGGCTCCTCACAAGGGACCGGAATTTTTCTTTCTTTCTTTTACATGAGAATTACTAGCATTTAGTGTAGCAAAATTTTCTCAAAAGAGTCGCACAGAAACCTGGTCATGAGTTTCTTTCTCTAATGCAGTATCCGGGAAAAGCGGTCATCTATCACAGTTCTATTGTGTGGAACAAGTGGTTGTGGCAAGTCAACTCTAGCGACATTGCTGGTAAGTTGATTAACTTGTCTGCCTTCTCTTCCAGCCACTATGGTTTATTTAATTTGACCATTTTATATGTAGCTCAATTTGGCCTAATAGTCATAATGCTAAATTCTGTGAGAATTACAGGGTCAGAGGCTTGGGGTAACCACAGTGGTCTCCACCGACTCTGTCCGGCACATGATGCGAGGGTTTATCAGTGAGCAAGAGAACCCATTACTGTGGGCATCCACCTACCACGCTGGAGAGTTTCTGGACCAGAAAGTTGTGTCTGAAGCAATTCAGAAGAAAAGGGAGAAAATGCTGGCAAGCCTTGCACCCAGTAAACCGCCACCAGGCGTAGCAGATCCTACTCCTGAGGATACACAAGCGAAATTGGAGACTGCGAAGTTGGAGACTGCGGAATCCCTGGTTGGTCCCAAGGTGATGGCAATCGAGGGCTTCAAGGCTCAAAGTGAAATGGTGATGGACAGTGTTGATCGATTAATCACAGCTTGGGAGACGAAAAGAGAATCAGTTGTCGTGGAAGGTGTCCACTTAAGTATCAACTTTGTGGTAAGTTGTTTTGTTTCATTCTGAGTGGTTAACCTGCTGTACTTCGTGCTTAATTGATTTGATTTTCCTATAGTTTGTTTAAGACTGCTGAAGTTTAATTACACGCTGTAACCTGCAGATGAAATTGATGAAGAGGCATCCTTCTATTATCCCATTTATGGTATACATTGCCAAGGAGAGCAAGCACATGCAAAGATTTGCAGTTCGTGCGAAAATGATGACACTGGATCCAGCTAAAAACAAGTATGTCAAGTACATAAAAAACATCCGTACCATACAGGATTACTTATGCAAGGGTTCTGACAAGCATTTGATCCCAAAGATCAACAACACGAACGTGGACAAGAGTGTGGCAGCAATTCATGCCACTGTCTTCAGCTGTTTGCGTCGCCGAGAGAATGGAGAGCCCCTTCTGGATAGAGCGACCAAAACATGCAAAGTGATTCACCAAGAGTACACGAAACAGTTTGCCTCGAAGGCTTTGGGATCTAAGAGTATGTTTCAGCTGATTCAGCGCAAGGGCTCTTCTCGTAACCTGATAGCAGTTGTCAACGCCGATGGAACAGTTTCCAAGGCATGGCCGCTATTATCTGTCCAAATACAGAAGCCATCTCCTGCCAATATTTTCGAGAATGGAGACGTGGGTACACCCGTTGCTGGGCCTTTCCCAGTGGGGTCGTCTGAACCCTTGCGTTTGCAGTTTGGTTCCCTTGGTTTGAGTGCCTTTCCTGATCAAAGTCGGAGCGCGCCAGATGAGGCTGCTCAAGATAGTGAAGCTGAACATGCCGCTTCAATTCCTTCTGACAAGGAGGTGGATACAGAGGTTAGATTCTTCTCAGAACTCTCTCGATACCTTTATACTATTTCATTTCATCGCATGTGGTCATTATCGTGCCTCAAGCCATTTAGAATTAACAAAGTGATGATGAACTCATTGTTCAGGAGGAATCAACGCCATTTGGAGCTGATGATGATTATGATGAGGCGGAAGACGAGATTCACAAGAACGAAGAAGGGAAAAGCGACAATGAGCCCCTAAACCCAGTTTCTGAAGAGGATGTAAGATAACTATTTTGCGATTGTTCAGTGTTTCTATTTATCCCATAATGCTAAACTAGAATCCCTCCACCATTCAGAAAGCTGATAGTATCATCTGGTGGTGCTTTTGACACACAGGACGAAGGCTCGGTAGACAACGAAAGCGTTCGCTCTGAAGGCGAAGATGATTTCGTAGTAGGCGAAGAGGATGACGCATACTGGGATTACGAGGAGTCGAGTCCTACGCCGAAGGCAAGTCCCAGCCCCGCCACCAGAGCAGAAAGAGTAATACGATTACGTTCCTTCGACAGGGCGGCAGCAGGACGTGGTGCACCCGAACTCAGGAAATCTGTTTCCTACAGCAGAGCATCGTCCCGAAGACGCCCTCAACCTCTGAAGCCCACTCCCACCGTCCCTGGGACGCCCTGATAGCTTGTCCCAATTCTTTCCCACTCTCAGGAATTGATCTTCATGTTTATTCTCGTCTAGCATGCCTTGCCATGCGTAGCCTCGTCGTGGAGAGAGTGCGAGTGAGGCATCTGTGGATTCTTTTACCTTATTGTTGCCGCAGCATTGTTCATGTGGCCAGTTTATGCGAAATGAAATGTATATCATACACCTACTTTAACTCAGAAATAAATTTGCTGTAAGTTCATAGATTTTCTTCAACGTGAGCAACATGGTTTTAAAATTCATGTTGTTTCGGATTCTCGTTGTAAATTTAGCTGCTGAATTGGTTTGCGTTGCCACTAGTATTTTGTTGTCTTTTGGTTCATGTTCTCTATCTGGGATTCTGGGCATATCAGAATTGGCTTGCAGGCAGTGAGAATGGCACTCCTATCTAGATCTAGACATCGGTGGTATTTGATCTGTATTCAGCAGAGAGATAATATTTTGCCTGTTGCGGTGTTTGTAATCCCGTGTTTGGAAACCTGATCCTCTGGTGTGTGGTCCTCCAAGACAATTTACATGAATGAAGTTTGAAGAGACTGGAGTTGAGAAAATCAAAGTTACCGTAGCAACTGTCAGAATAGTTTCGTTCACGTTTAGCACATGGTCACTGCGGTGACCATGAAGAGCATGGATAGTGATCAAGCACCGTAGAGTTTCAGGATCAGCAATTTGACTGAGCATGGAGCTAATTAGTTCGTTGCTGTTTCTGATAAAGTCCTAAAGGTACGTTCACACTCGTGCTTTGAGGTACGTTCACACTCGTGCTTTGAGGTACGTTCACACTCGTGCTTTGAGGTACGTTCACACTCGTGCTTTGAGCTGCGTTCTTTGGGCTGTAAATGCGGTAAGATTTACTGAGCATTCACACCAGACGACGTCGTTAACCACCGAACCTATGTGGATGCCCACATGGCACTGAGTTAAGAGCGGTGGTACACTAAGGGCCGCTTCCCACTGTGGCCAAACTTTGAGAGGAGAAGCGTCCCAACCAATGAAAACGCTTAAATGGCCAAAGTTCCTCCTCTCGGCCTTCACACTAGAGGCCGAAGTCCAAAGGACGTCACCACCAAAGGAGCCTATGTGGCAGCACTTTTAGCTAGTTTTGGCGCCAAGAGTTTCTCCTCTCGACCAAAGTTTGGGTCGAGCAAAATGCTCGACCCAAACTTCCATCGAGAGGACAAACTTTTTTTTCATTAAAATATGCACAAGAAGACAAGGCTCATGGGCTAATAAGAGCTGGTCATGCTCCACTAGCCTTGTCATTAACTATTCAATGAACCTTTTGACAATCATTGGGTTTAGACCAATGCTGTCCAAAAATAAGCTGAACTTCAATCGCTCATAACTTTGTCATAACAATGTAGAATTTGCTGAAATTTTTTCCACATATTCTTCATTAATTTATACACCTTCCCTATTTTTTTCATATTTTTTTGATTTTTCTTCGATTTTATATAAATGTCTGAATATTCGGATCATAGTTCTTGGCCTTTGGCCATCTCCTTTGGGCCTTCACACTATGCCCGCCCAAAGCCACCAAGTGGATTATTTTAAGATTACTTTTCAGCCCAAAGGCTTCTCCTCTCAACCAAGTTTGGGACAGTGGACAGTCCCTCCTCCTCTGGACTTCGGCCACAGTGGGAAGCGGCCCTAAAACTTCGGCATTACTTTCTGCTCCACTACGACAGAAGCGGCACACATTAAATAGTATGAAATCATGCAAATCTCTAGATTTTCGAGTTAGAAGCGGGGTCCTACGTAATGTAGCCCTACGGGTCGTTTTACGAAAGAGCGGTCTCTTAAAATCTGCAGATAAAGTCGGCATGAAGCGGAGCTCGCAGTGGACTATGGACGTGGGGGTTCCAGCATAAAGACATGGTACTGTTGAGAATACGTACCTTTGCACAGTCGATCGTCGTTGGTACGCTACTGTTCCTTCTTCAATTGTAGTTTTTTTTCACTGATTCCTTGTCTGTTTCTTGCCATGTTGAATGTGTGCGTTGTACGCTTATCTTTTGAGCCATGTTCATGGCTTCAGCTTCCTGCGTCGGTTGCCCGGCCTACAGCATGCACAATCGGAACTCCAGACTACTCCTCGTACGCGGGAGTCTTGTGCTGCACAGAGTATGGCATGTCACCATTCAAGTTGTCCGTCGTAGTCGCTTGACACTTCATAGAAACAAGGTCTGCAAAATATCAAAGGGAATGTGTCTGTTAGTGCATACAGTCAATGTAGTTATGGGATTTGTGAGGTCAGTGTACAACTATTCCGACGAGGACTACATTTTAATCGAGAGCATTTAGTTCCGTTGACACCGCAATGTACTAACTTCTACGGCTGTGGACATGTTACAGTTCAGAGGAAGTGTATTCAATTAACATGGCGAACCGCGCACCTTCACAGCCGTTCACGACTCCCATTCGACCCTCTGCAATGCCGGTTGGAGGTATGTATTGCATTTTTTATTTTTATTTTTATTATCCCTCTTAAGAAGTTAGAGCAGACCTACAAAAAGAAACAAACACTCCGATGCTAAAGTCAAAACTTATTCAAAAAGAGGTATTGTCGCAAATAGAGTCAGTCGATGCCCGTACCTTTCAATTTTCACCGTTAGTCGACATGTGAATGCAGAAGTACTGACATTGTGAATTATGCGTTTCCAGGTGCTTTTAACCTGCCCAGTCATGGATCTCAGCAAGCACCCGCTCGTACCAGTCCCATTGGAACCATTTGGCGTGCGCCTCAAGAATCTGGAACACAGCCAGGTCCGAGCCAACCGAAACGGGCTAGAAAGGATAGAGGTCCGAATTGGTTTCCAGCTGAAATTGTGGCCCTCATTGCCGTCAAGGGAGAGATGTATTTGGAGGAATTGGATACTATTGACGGCAGAGACCTTATGACACCGGATACTAGCAAATGGCATCGGGTATCACAACACATCATGCAACTGAATATTTCACCATGCGTTCATGACGGGCCAGCATGCAAGACCAAGTGGAACCAGTTGGTTCCTGATTACAAGAAGATCGCAGACTATCTGAGTCGTACGGGAAGAAACTCTGCAGATTACTGGGACTTGAATGTTGCTGAGCGTAAAGCTGAATGCCTACCCAGACTCTTTGCACAGGACGTTTTTGAGTCCATCCACGAGTGGTACGGTAATCGAATACAGATTCAACCGCCTCACGTGAGGGATTTACTCGCTAACAATAACAGGAATTTCATGCCGACGCAACATGATAGAACCGAGGACATAGAGGAGCTCATGAGCGAACTTGAAACTGATGATCCCACGGACACCCCTCAGCCGAAGGCCGTGGACACAACAGAGGAGTCCTCCCCCATGCGTTCACCGAGACGTAGTGTCTCCACCCCACCCCAGCCTGCATACCAGCCAGGAGCCCAAGCAAGCCCTGCTCCCCGAACATTCACCGGCCTCCCCCAAGGTGTGTCCCCGCAAGTAATAAGTTCCTCAGAGCAGTCAGAATTTGCGGTACACATGAGGCCAGGGAATACTGCGGTGAGAAGAAAAAATTTATCCGGTCACTCTGTCATAGCGGAAGCTACGATGGCTACTGGTGCCATTATGGCTGCTAAGATGGAGGAGATAGCGGATGCTAGCAGGGACTTGGAGAGATCGAAAATTGATGTTCAACTGAAATTATTCACAGAGCAGATGGCATACCAGAGCGAAAAGGATAGGAGAATGTATGAGAATGCGGCAGCGGCCAATGAGAATGCACGTTTGGCAATTCTGAAACAGGGGGAGATGGTGAGCTATTTGGCTCAACTCTCAACTGTGTTAAGCAACGGCCTGAATATGTCAGGTGGCATTCCACATTCCACAACAGCAAGGACAGGGCATCAGCCTTTTGGCTCCAACAATGCCAATCACGTACACTGTGAGCCACTGAATGCAGGTTCAAGCAGCCTTGGAGGGTACATGGGTGTTGGCATCGCTGTGCCTCCAGCATTTTCCATACCGGTGCCGCCGGCATATGCCACAAGTGCAGCAAGAGACTCAACGCCAAATGGACATAACACTACGACACCAGCTACAGCTGCAGGGCCCAGTACTACTGATCCTGTAACCCAAGCTCCAAGGACTACAGAAGAAACCATCCCACACACCGAAACTGTGCCTGCTCCCGCAACGGGTTTGGCCTATGATCCCTCCCTGTGAACACCTCCGCTGAGGTGGAAGGAGTTGTGCACCATCGGCATTCACGCTTCAGCGCGTACTGTACACCAGCTCCTCCACAGGTCCTGATCTGCTATGACTCTGCACCGACAACGATCCACATGGTTTTGGGAGTACTGGAGTCGTAAGAAGAAATCCTACTCTACAGTAACATGTACATCCTCTTGTATGCAGTAAAGTCAAAGTTGAGCAGTCATGATGTGAACAAGCTTGCATTTTATTTTTTTGATTGGGCTCTTCTTATAGGTTGCTGGTAACATGGAACAACTAGAGCACTCTTCACATATCACTAAAGCACATGAAGATGGAAGGTTTAGGTTCTACGCAATAAGTGTGAAGCAGACACATACCATGTGGACTACGGCCCATGCCGCTGCATTGTCAAATACACGCTGAGCTCCTGGCGCCTAGCAATCCCAGACGGTGTTGCTGTTCCATCTCTTTGAGCTTCTGGAACATCTCCTGCCCCTCCCTCCTCCTCTTCCACGGCTCCATCCAGGCCCTCGTTTCGAAGCACCTCCAGAAGGTCCTCCACTCCCTCATGCGATTGCCCCATCAGTACATTGTGCAGTATGGCGCAGCACATTATTACATCAGGCAGAAACGTAACGTGCAAGTCCGATTTCACCAATAGCTCCCTGAAAGTTTGCTTGAGTATCCCAAAAGCATTTTCAACTACACAGCGGCCTCGCCTGAGCCTCCTGTTGAACAGAGATTCTGAAACACTCAACGGTCCAGGAGTCCGATGGGGAACCATCAGCCACGGAAGGAAAGGGTAACCTAAATCACTGATGATGTAAGGAGCAAAACCCCTAAGAGCTTGGTGGGGACCCAGTATGGTTTGTTGCGATGCCAAAGAATACAAGGAGGACCTACGCAACATTCTGGAATCATTCGTTGCTCCAGGCATTCCGAGGTAGAGATCCAAGAATTTTTTTTCACTATCAACTACTGCTTGGCAATTGATCGTAAACCCCCCGTTTTTGAAATAATAATAGTCGGCAGCACCGTAGGCAGGTTTGGAAATTGTCACGTGCATGCCATCAATTGCGCCAATGACTCCCGGGAGTCCACACATCTAGTTAAACTTCGACTCTGTGTCTACTAGCCTGTCTCCCGAGGGCCACACAATCTCGTGCCGTAAGGTGTCATTCACTGCGTGAACAACATCCCGAAGCACTAAAGAGACGGTGCTGCGCCCAATGGCAAACATTTCGCTGCACACTGTCAAGTTTGCTCCATGACCAAGCTTAAACAATGTGCAAGCTACTCTGATGAGGACGGGAATCGCCAAACGATACCTGGTGTTCTCTCTGTGCACATGAGGTTTTAGTATCTCGGACAGAGCAATCACCGCTGGCTTGGTCATGCGAAACATTTGGACCCACCTGGAGTTGTCATACTGTTCAAGGAGAAACCTCGAGAACCAAGCCGTGGACCTGGGCTTAACCCAGAATTCTACCTCTTTGTCAATGAAATTAAATGCTAAGGACAATCGAAAGTGATGTAGAGTAGCTCTCATGTCGTTCTGGGCATCCACATACCCAGCGTGCAGATTATCAGATATGGCCTGAAAGGGATTCTCCTCGTCCTCGTCGGTTTCCAGAAGCATAGGCCTCAAGGGGATTTCAACGTTGTTCAGAATAAGAACCAATAGCCACATACTGAAAGCAAGTGGTGTCCAACCCTCAGGTATAATATCCATCGGATGAGTTGGGGATGCAGTCAAACACCGAAGAGGACCGCTCTGAATAGAGCACAAATAAAAATAAAAAAAATTAGAAGGACGATCGCGTATGCAGGAACAACATAAATTACTCGCAATTGAGAAGACACATCGGAGGGTTTTGGTGTACACAGACCGAACCACCGTGTAGTCATTCAAGACGACTCACAATACAAACAAGTTCTGGAATTCAATTGAAGCGAAACGAATTGAAGTGGTATACACAGGGCTTGTGAATTATCAGAGAGGCTCCAATCTAAATTCATACCGCACAATGCACTCGTTCGGTAAAACATACATATAACAAATTCGATATGAGAAGTAAACGCACCTGAGGAAAGAGAGTACGCTGACTCCCGATTGAAACGTCTCGAACTAGTCCCCCGAACCTACAATTCCTTCACGCTGTCACGCCGCCCAATGAGTCGTCAAACCTTCAGTCCGACGGAAACTGAAACCTAAAACCCTAGAAAATTCCCCCACACTATGTATTGCAGAAACAAGCTAAAACAACGTGCGACAATGCCAACAAAACAAATGCACTGCGATCACAAATATCGATCTGAATTGGAAGAGACGAATATGAGAAGCAAATTGAAAAAACATAAATTGGCGACTGCCACTAGCGGATAACAGAGCAGTCTGTAGAAGATGAAACCGCCGCCACAAAATCCCCCTCGATGAACTCCGACGCAGAATGGTGTCTCCCTTGCGCCTCAAAGAACATTCTCGGCAAACAACTCTCACTCATTCGAGGTTGCCCGCGGACTGCAAAGTAGCACACAACCCAAGATCTCCTCCGTCTCTCGCCGAAACTTCAGAACAAGGGAAATGAGCGCAAAAACATAACCTGGTTTTTAGAGCATGGAGAAGAAGAAAACACTGAGAAAACATGCAGCCCCACGATACCCACGAAGTTGTCTCCCTCCTGGTGTGACTGGGGGGGTCCTACGTGATGAGATAGTTGACAGGTTACGCCCAAAACTCGATAAGACTGTATACATATGTGAACACTCAGTAAATTTTGTCGCCCGTATTATACGGAGTGGGTAAACATACGGACCCCACCGTCACTGTAGATACGGTAGCCCATGGGGGGGTCTTTACTCCAACTGTTAAAAATTACAAAAGGCCAGGTGTGTAGGCACCTTAAGGTAGATGTTACACTACTAGATGGGTATCAGTTTTGGGGCCCATACACTACCTTACTCTATGTTAAAATCTTATTTCCCCGACGGTGTAAAGTGTACACGACTTCAATCAAGGTTCAACAAGTTAATGAAATAATTAAATGTCTATCAAGTTTGTATAGTTTGGATGTGACATGTCTGGATGAAGCACCGTTTTAGCTGAACCATTACCAAAAACGATGTAAGCCCATTGCTGAATACCAACATCACAGATTAGCCTAAGCACATTCACACGATTCCCTGAGTCAGACCCATGCAGACAAACTCGATGGCAAAAAATTGACAGTTACACACTGAAATGGAGATCACACTACACGTTAATCCACAGTAAATCCACTTCAAGATTGTCTTCAAACAATCGCGTGAACACAACAAAATTCACCTCTGGAGACGCCTTCCACATCTGGGCAATGAAAAACTATGTCTTACCCGACCTTCCAAAACTTATAGCCCCATTTCCGAATGTCAATTTAACCCCTAAAAATCCAGCCGTTTTTTGAAGCTCCAAGTTCCAAAACTGTCATTTTTGACCGCTTTGTGGGAATGACGGTTTGGACCAGTTTTTTTTCCTTTTTTGAGACATCTAACCGTAAGATCTTGAACTTTACCCTCTTTACAAGTATTGATGAAATTTTCAACCGTTGGATGTTTACCGTTTGTGAGATTATAATGTTTAAAGTTGCAGCAAAACATTTTTTTGGTATAAACCGAACGACATAGGGTAAATGGTGAAAATGGGGACTAGATGTTCATTATCCCAAACATTTTGCTCATATTTTTTTCCATGTAGGTAATCAAGTTGGGTACCTCCATGCAAAATTTTAGAGACTTATTCCTTTTTTAGGACCTTCATAAAAATTATTTTCTAGAAGCGGGTCTAAAAACGTTGATATCGTAAAACATGTATGACGTTATGTATACTTGGTTTTAGAAAAATCTAAACGGTGGTTAGGTGCCTTTATACATTTTTTATTTTTAGGCGCAATTATTTTTGAAAAATTTCAAAATCTCAAATTTTGACGAATTTTGAAAGAAATAATTCAAAAATTTGAAGCTTGTCACTGTAATTTATGGAGGCTGCCCTTGTAAAATTGGTTTATTTTTTTGACTTGGGTCTCTTTGGAATTTGAGTGGTGGTTTGGTTATGAAAATATTTCAAGAATTTTTTAAAAAAAAAACCCTAATTTTAAGCTGCCCGTTTTGGACTTGAAACCTAAAATTTCTATATGAAGGTCTTAAAATTGGAATTTGGCTTTGAAAATTTTACCACGTACACTTTGCAGTATAGGGAGTATCCAGTAAAAATCTTAGGCAAAAATATGAATTTTAACCCCCTCATCGTGGCTGCCCAAAACAGCAAAAACCCATTTCGGCTTTCCTGGATTTTTAGGGGTTAAACCGGAAGTTTGTGCGCCCATCCGCGCTCAACACCTAGGTTACTTCATGGATTCTGTTTCCGGAGTCAAAAGAACTTGACTACTCCCCTGATTTGCAAAGAGCTCCAAGAGAGGTGGAGTGCCCTTACAGATTAGGGTTACAAATGGTGTAGAGTGTACACACCAGTACTCCCGGTTTAACTTAGCAACCCTTGGTTTGCATTTACCACTGGAGCCTTCATAACTTAATTTGCATCCAAACATGGCAATGCACCCACCTGGATTATCACCGTTCCTCTGACAAAGCCACAACGCCAAAACAGTAATCCAGCAACCAGGTCCACTAACCGGATCTAATAACCAGGTGAAATAACCGGGTCAAGTCCGGTCACCAATTCAGCTAACCGGTTAACCCGATCACTCACACGAACGACTCTAAACAGTAATCTAGACGAGTAACTTTCCTGAGGTGAAAACTGAAACCAGCGCGTACATTCAAATTTCCCTCCAAATGAGCCCGCCATGGTTCCCGCGCTAACCCACGCTTCCCTCCAACTTATAAACCCACCTTCACCCCAAAGCCAACATCATTCTCGAACTCTCTAATCTCCTCTCTCGTCTTCACGTCTCACTAAGTTTTCCGTCTCTCTCGTTTTTGTTCCAGTTCTCTGTTTTAGGGTTCCGAGCTTCGCAGCGATGGCGCGTACCAAGCAGACGGCTCGCAAGTCCACGGGAGGGAAGGCCCCGCGCAAGCAGCTCGCCACCAAGGCGGCTCGCAAGTCTGCGCCCGCTACTGGCGGAGTGAAGAAGCCTCACCGTTACAGGCCCGGGACTGTGGCTCTTCGGGAGATTCGCAAGTACCAGAAGTCGACGGAGTTGTTGATCCGGAAGTTGCCGTTCCAGCGTTTGGTGAGGGAGATTGCGCAGGATTTCAAGACCGACTTGCGGTTCCAGAGTTCCGCTGTGTTGGCTCTGCAGGAGGCGTCCGAGGCGTACTTGGTTGGGTTGTTTGAGGATACCAACTTGTGTGCGATTCATGCCAAGCGTGTGACTATTATGCCGAAGGATATTCAGCTGGCGCGCCGTATTCGCGGTGAGCGGGCGTAAGCGCGGAGGTCCATTGATGTTCTCAAATGGTGTTTTATAACACCACCTATTTCCTGAGTTTTACTCTGCTCCTGGTGTTTGGATTCGTGTGATCTTCTGATGTGTATTACGTCGTTTGTTCTGGAGTAATGCATTAGCAACTATTGTGAAGGGTCCTTCATGATGTGCAGAGGTTATGCGTCAGCCCCGTGACTTCTTTCTCTGACTTTCCCCCCATTTGCTATTCGACCTTAAAGAGATTGCAAGCTTGTTTGTTAGTTGATGCGCCACCATCGTTAAATCTATATCGGAATGGTTGTCGTTGGCTGGACTGTGATTCGTCGACTTCTGGCGCAGTTGATCTTTCTGGTGCCTACTCCACTTGCGATTGTGCCCATAAGGTAGGGACGTTGCATACATACCACCCCACAATTGGAACCGAAGTCCTGATGGGTCGCTCAAATATTCGAGTATTTAATGTAGTAATGTTGTCAAAATTCCTGCGTTGAGCTTGAACACTGAGTTCAACGGTAACTAACTGTCGCAGAGGACGCTGTTGCCGTTATCTTAATCAGATTTCACTCAAGAACGACCTCGGTCTTTTGACGATGTGTTTCGGAGCCATGTAAGTGACAACTTAAATGGAAGGTACTGTGCAGCATGCGTGAAATGGAAAACCCTACCGTAGTTTTCCAGTTGGACAAGGTTGTACTCATCTGGACCAGAGGCGTCTGGCGAGGCACGTAGTCAGAGCTTCAGTGCCGAAAGGGCTGCCATATTTCACTTCTAGATCCAAATTTGTATCTCATATTTTCAGGGTTTCACAAATTCACAGGTTATATTGACAGTGATTTAAATCCTGTTTCTTCTGTTTCATCTTTCTGAATCCGGTCTGGAATTAGCCTAATCTGCGCAGTTGGTGCTTTCTTTTGAATGTACTGTACCCCACTGTGTAGAACAAGGATTCGGTGAACACAGAATGATACTATTGTCACCCTTGTTTAATTCAATCCCAGTAGCAGATGCGTTTATTCCACTCAGACAATGGAATCGCTTTCCTAGATTGCTCCTTAGTGCTTGCACCCCGCCGAGGCTTGCTGGTGCTCGACTGTTGGAATTGTCCTGCTTTCTCGAGAACAAATGGCTTGAACGGACATGAATGTTGTGAGTCGAGATGCAGAAGCCTTACAATACAGATCAAGAAAGACTTCTGTGGGATTTTGTCACATTGAACTCATTTAACCCTACTCTTTGCAAAGGTCTAAGCAAGCCTAGACTATAAAGTCTTCGTGAATTTCAGATGAAGATATCTTTGCGCTTGGGGCAATGACGCAGTTAGTGAGGTTTTACCGAGACGCGTCAATTGCTGGTTGAAAACTATTTCCAACCCCCCTGCGGTGCTCGCAAGAGCGCCCCAGAATTTCTGAAAGGTTGGCCCTAGGCTCCAACCTCCAATTTCACAAACAAACTGGACAACTAACTACCAATTCCTCAAACAGACTGGACAACTACCTAAGTCTATATGTCATAAAATCCCATGCTCCTCATGATGAGGGAGGTCCACATTAATTTTGGCTTGGACACGGTGATTTCACGGAATGAACATTCTTAGCGATGATACAGGAGTTCAGGTTTCACAGGAGCAGAGGTGCCACTTCTCCCTTTTGCTGACAGCCTTCAGAAGCTTTCCACACCAAAGGTGCCTAATATCCATGTGCAGCATTCGGATATTCGGCGGTTTCAACAGTTCCATGCATTGGCTAGATTCTTCCATTATGAATAAAATTAATGTATTCCTTATGAACTCGCATGCTTGCATACATCTCGGAAATACCATCTCCGTGATCGAGTCAAAGCCTATTCGAAAACTGATCGAGTGCACTTGAAAGGAGAGGTGTCTTTCTGCTAATCTGGAATCACAGATATGGTGATTGTAGAACAGTATAAGTCACTGGTGAACGAAATAAGTCCTGATTCTCACTCCGAAGTGATTCCATTCATTCTTTGATTGTGAAAATTAGCATAATCTGAACTACACAGACCCAGTTCAATGTTCACACGAATTGCTCCCGCAGTGGAGGAACGTATTCAGTATCTGAGGGTGGCGTCCTCAGGAACACATAATAGCTGATATGTCCTAGCATCAATCCACTGTCCCATTGCAACTCAAAACCGTGGAGCCAGTGTCGAATTATACTCCTGCGTCCTACTTCAACAAGTAACAAGAGTAGTCAGTTCGTCGAGAATAATATTGCAACACGTTTCAAGTAGACATGGTCTAGATGGAAAGAGTTGCACCATTATTGCAAGGGCACAAATGTGAGTGCCTCTTGTGAGCAAAGAATGACGCATTAACCCCTTAAATATTGCCAGTGATTGCGCAAGTAGGAGATACATAAACCGAAGTTGAGCTCATCAGTGTTATCTTTGCGCTTGGGGCAATGACGCAGTTAGTGAGGTTTTACCGAGACGCGTCAATTGCTGGTTGAAAACTATTTCCAACCCCCCTGCGGTGCTCGCAAGAGCGCCCCAGAATTTCTGAAAGGTTGGCCCTAGGCTCCAACCTCTAATCACAATAACACAAATTGAACGTGTTGCAGTTTGTCACACTGACTTATGATAGTCACGATTGACAGCGACTGCATAGATTGACATGCATCACCCGTCAGCAACCGAACTTTTGAAAGGAAACTCAGAGTCAATATGTAGCTACGGAATGTAAGTTCAAAATAACAAACAACAACCTTGTGATACATCTCAAAATTCAATTTCCTGAAAAACTAACACTCAACATGCACAGTGCTGTAATTACTTACTGACTCACATTTGAGTGCATAACACCGAATTATCGTGAGAGCTTAGTTGTCTTTGAAATCGACTTATTCAACCAATACAAAACTTGGATCATTGAAGTCCATGTATACCGTACACACTCTTTAGAACGAACTCTCATTTCATTGAACTTTTTTAGATGTTCACCGTGAAGGAGAAGGACATTTCATGGAGGCCCAGCAGGGAATCCTAACTACTAACTCAGAGATCTACCAGTGAAAACCGTCAAAAAATATGGCTACGTATCAGTCCGTCCTGGAACAAGGCTCTCACATATGCCCTCCACAGTTCTCAACACACGAAAAGTGTATACGAAGACGCCAGGACTTCCGCTCATACTAACCCATGGGTGGCCTGTTCGATCCCAGCATTTGTCCAACGATGCCGGTCACCTGCAGCAAACACAAAGTCAAGACAATAATCGCAAACGTCCATGATAACTCGAAAAAGGTATCAGTATCCGTAACTCTAAAACTTGAACCGTGGAGAGTTCAAAAAGTGCATACCTGCCAGTACTTCCCGACGCAACGATCAATGCAGCTGTTTTCTCCCACATTCAAATCGGCCTCCTTGTACCTGCATTACGCCATAGCACCAATCCACATGAATAAGAATACTCGACATTGCACTGAATTACATGAACAGTCAAAAATACAATCAACAAACCCAAAACCTCATCCATAAGTTACAAATGATAACAACGGGCGTCATCAAAGCTTCGCAAGTCGTAAAACGTAAGTCGTGACAAATCAATTCACTAGATTAACTGATGATAAAAACACAACTTATAATTTCACGTCCGATCCTCTTAAACCTAAACCCTACCAAAATTAAACCCAAGATTTTCCTGTCTTGACAACAAACCATCCCCCTACACGGTTCAGCTAACACTCACAGCTCATATAACATTGAAAAAAGTGATCATCACTTAAACCCTAATGCCAATTCCCACAAAACCTCAACCTCATTCCACACTAATTTCATCATCCAGCAACTCAAAATGCAAAGACAAATTCTACATAAGCTTCACAACATCTCACAAGGACTCACTTTCTTTCCACGCACTTGTCGAAGCACGTCTGCGTCAACCTGCACGATCCAACCACCGCCACGTCAAATCACGCACACACTTTCCCCTTCCGCCATAAACCCCCATTCCCACCACTCCCAAACCCTAAGAAATCCCATCTCCTACAACATCCCACAAGCGCAACCCTCGCAATTCCCTCCCGAAACGATCAGCAACCACGCCACTGAACAAGAAGCTCAACACCCCCCGTACTTGTTAAAAAGGTCGACTCTGTACTCCATCTCCTGCTGCGCCATGCCGAATATCTGCACCCCCACCCCACCCGTCAGACCCCACGACACATCACACCACCCCCACGCTCCCACCCCCGCGTAAAGCAAAGAAGTGCAATCCCGAGACGGAGAAGCAAGAGCGCAGCAATGCGGGCGAATGGCAGCACCTGCTCCCTGTCAGCGGCGGAGGGTGCGCCCTTGGACGCCATGGCGACGGACACTGATGCTGGATCGGCGAAGCAACGCACTCAAGAGTGGCGAGGAAGCGTTGGGCACCGCAACTGAGTTGTTCTGTGCCACCGAACCGACTCACCAGCTTCGACGTGTATTGGTGTCTATTTTCCAATGTGACCGCCTCAGTATCACCCGGGTATGCTGTAGGAGGATATTAGTATCAACCCAGTATCGTACGTGTAAATAACGGATATCAATCGTGGAATGCATCAACGCCCTGGGATATCAATCGTGGAGTGCATCACAGAGAACAATCTCAGATTACAATCCCAGGAAGAAACAGCTAGAAGTGAGCTTGACTTATTGTTAACCCCTAAATTTCTACCATAAATGGTTATTTACCAACCAAGAATGAAACAACCAAAAAAGTTTTAATTTGAATTTAAAGCACAAAGGTATTAGGATTGAAGATGGAATGTTTTATAAATTTTATATCACATGGTAATTAGTGACTAATGGATTTTTTGTTAAGATTTACTTTGATGTAAATTTAGAATTTTTAGAGATGTGTTTTCCTTTTTTCAAAGAATTCCGTCGATGAGGAACTCGGAGAAGGTTTTAATCCAAAAAAATATTGAAGAAAGATCATCGTCGTCATCATGCCAATCGTCGTCATGTCTTTTGGTATTATTGGTCCTATATGGTCGTTGGAGTTGACATATTGACATATTCACATAACAAAAGCAAAGCTCAACTTCATTCATTTCTTGTGTGTGTGTATATATATATATTATTTTTCATTTTTCATTTTCTTTTTACATGGACACCTTTCATTTTTATATTCGAATTAAAAAAATTATGATTTTCGTCGAAGGTTTTGCGTAGCCCTAATTTAATAAGTCATTAAACTGATTTCAAAATTCATTGATTTAGGATTTTAAAGATTAACTTCAATGTTTCCTTTCTTCTTCACCTTTTTTTCCTTTTTTTTTTAATAAAAGATATATTTGAAATCAAGAAAGTTTCACCTAACTTTCACAAGTAACAAAAACATTCATTGTAAAAGTCTTTTTAAAGAAAATTAAACTATATGCATTCAAATCCTATTTACAATTCATTATCATTACTATCATATTTCAACTTCATCACAAACACATTTGATGTAGAATTATATGTTTTTTAATTTACATTATTTATGACTATTATTTTTACAATAAAAATAAAAATTATTAAATTCAATAAAAATTACAAAACAATAATTTCAAGTATTCTACAATAAACTTGATTTCTATTCTCACTAATCACCCTTAAACACAATCTACAAAGTTCTCCATTAGTTTTTCATATAAATTATATTTGACTCTTCAATTTTTCTATTATTTCTTGAAACGATGGTCTTCTTGAAGGGTCATGATGCCATCATCTCTTCAGAATGGATTGAATCCACTTACGTACATCACATGGATATAAAGGCCCTCTATTATGGATAATTACTTCATCATATTTCCAAATGGGCACATCTTTGAAGAACATTTTACCCATCAAAATTTCATAGCAAGTCATTCCATAGCTATATATATCAGATTTCTATGAAAATAAGATTAGTTCCACTTGACAATTCTTCAATCCAAGTAATATCTCTGGCGCTTTCCAAAACCATGTTCTACATATTGCAGCGGAACACTCAAAATCCGCTACCTTAATTTCCACATCATTATCAATTGTTAGATCAAATTCTCTAGAGGTACATTTTGTTATATGGAGAATCCACATTTTTGGAAGAATGAAGACATTAGAGGCCTTAAGGTCTATGTGGAGAATGCCATCTTTATGTAGTTGTAACATTCCTTTAGCAATCCCATGCATGATCCTCACGGCTTTCTCATCTGAGAAAGGGGCTTCGTTGCCATTGTAAACCATTCCAAGATCAATCATCATCCGCAAATCACCCCAATACCTCACCATCACAAACCCAAACCTTCCGTCTTTCAACATCACTCGACTTACCATATGAAAGATGCGATCACCAACACAACCTCTTTCCTCTGAACCAGAAGTGATAATCTTGTGGAGCATAGCAATGGGCCATTGCTTGTGCAGAGCTTCCAGACGAGTTCCAGACTCCATTCTTTCAATTTGAACACTTCTACCACCATCTTACCATTCATGTGAGCATGTTCAGGAAGCAACCACCTCAAACTTTGAGCAGAAATATGGGGTCTCCAATGGGCCTTTGGTCGGAACTTGTGCCTGAAAATTTGGCCATGCTCGTGCACTTTACCTGCTGGCACCAATGGTGCCAGCAGGTCGCCAAATCAGCGTTTGGGGGATCCAGCCAATCGCTTGCAGCGAAGGCGTGTGCCCACTGCTGTCACTCCATTGGACAATACGAGCAGTAAAACACTATCAACGAGCGTGTGCCCACTGTTGTCACCCCATTGGACAGTAGCGAATTCTGTTGTCAGCGGAGCGAATTTTGTTGTCAACGGGCAGGATATCCACCAATGAGATTTCTTAGAGAGGCATGCGTGGGCAGCAATTCACCTACCTTCGGGCTATCTTACAAGGCCCATTGCAGACCCCATATTTCCTCTAATATGATAAATGGTACCTTGGACTTCCTCCTCGATCTTTTATCCCAGTATCCACCGATCATCATACCAGTCTGTGAAGAAATTACTGCCGTTGGATGTTACATAAGTTGCTGCTCAAGTCTCCAAAATTACTATTATACACAAAAATTATTCGTGGTATTATTTATTAGAATGCCATGGGGCAGTGGAATGGAAGTTGGTGGGCCTACCTCATGGCTCTGGCCGAGCAGATTGACTGGTGGCTGGTTGCAACTCTACCCTTCTCCCCTAGCCACTGAAACCATATAAATATAGCCAAAAAATGCCCCTCCTCCCCCAACTAGAAACTACGGCTGGTGTTTTTGGGCCACAAGAGTAAATGGGGCTCCAAGTTGGCCCATGTACAAGGAGAATGGTATAGTGAAAGAGGAAAGAAGGGAGAGTATGTATAGGATTTAGGATTTAGAGATTGTATTTTTATTTCTATGATAATTCTGTTGACAAGGAACTCAGAGAGGGTTTTAATCCAAAAAAGTATTCAAGAAAAATGTTGTCGTCGTCGGCATGTCCTTCAGTATTATTGGTCATATATTGTCGTGAAAAGAAAAAAGAGATCGAAGTTGGAGTAAGAAACTTGAAAGGTTGTTTGAAAGATTATGTAGATTATATAGATAAGTATTCAAAAGGTTATTGCAAAAGTCATTTCAAACTTGAAAGGTTGAATAGATTATATAGATAGCTATTCAAAAAGTTACTTCAAAATTTATTTAAAACAATATTTAAAAATCAATTGACATATTTTAAAAACAATAGCAAAGCTCAACTTCATTCATTTTTTGTATAAATTTGTTTTATTTCATTTTTATATGAACACCTTTCATTTTTATACTCAAATTAAAATATTATGATTTTTGTCAACGGTTGTGCGTAGCATTGCGTAACCCTATTATTAAAATATCAAATTAGATATATTAATGTATTATCATAATATTTCACTAGATTAAAAATTTCATTTCGTTCATCCTCATTTTTTGTAATATATTTTGTGGAGTAATCATCAACTATTTTTCTGAATTCTATTCATATCAATATGATGTTCTGTATGCTAATAATCTCTTGGATTAAGGTAATCTACACAATCTACTCTTGAACTTCCATTAAATCAAGATGACATCATAAAGATCAACGACTACCGAATTCAATCATCAGGTGTGAAACTTTACTTTATCAATATTTGTTGCCAAATCTCGACTTTTACATCTCTGCAGCTTTGCCGGCATACATCTACTAGGCCCTAAACCAAATTCAAATATGCAAACATATTACATACGAGCAAATGAAAAATGCAATAAAAGAAAAAACAATATAAAACAAGGATATCACAGACATGCGAGAAAGACAAAGACGACTATGCGAGCACCCTAAACACTAATTTGCAACTCTTATCAACTTTACACAACCAAATACAACCATTTTGTGAAACATTACCTTATCCATGTTTACTTTTGAATCCTGACTTCTACAGCTTTACAGGTAGACTACCTTTAAACGCTAAACCAAATTCAAACATGAAAACATATTACATACCAGTAAATCAAACATGCCAAAACAATTTACTATAGGAGCAAACCATCACCATAAACCTAGGAAGACAAACAAAACAATGCGAGCACAACAAACAGAATCTCGCAACTCTAAACATAAACACCTCGCACATACAACCATAGAAGCTTGAAATGATACCTGGAAACCCTAATCAATAAACAAAAAGACATGAAAATAAAACCATTCTAGTAGTGACCTAAGCACGAAGAAGAAGCAAGTTCAACTATGTGAGGATACAAAACTTTACCTGGAAACCTTGAATAGAGTTCGCCAAGAGCTCCTTTGTTTCTTTTTACGCAGCTAGTCCCACGAATTCAATACTTCAGCACAGTTCTCTTCGGTGCACAGTTGCGCTCCTTCGGATTGCTCAACACCCGCCTTTATTAGCAACACCTTCTCTATACTTCTCCACCATAAATCCAGAATCCAACATTGACAACGTCACCCCACATCCATGCTGCTACACCATTTCGATTGTTCGCCATCTAAACTCTGTCAATACTAAAACCTTAACTCCATGCATAACTATCTAAATCCAGACACCATCTTCGTTGCCATCGGTGCGCAACACTGGTAGCACAGTAGGCAACGCAGTACAAAAATACACTCATTTTCACAAACGCAGTACAACTCCATCGAGACCCGTTAACGCCCATCGAGACTTGTCACATCCCGGTTGACCTAAACCGGGTTGGGCAAACATGGATGGATCCGTTGGCCAAGATCCAGGCTGGGTGGCGGGGCCAGGGCGGGTGGACCCTCAACCATCGCCCGGATTGACTCATGGACCCAATGTGGCCTCCACGGGGACATTTGGCGGACAGAGATGAAGTACTCGACTTTCCAAATAATTGGGGTTCAATGGGGGGTCCGTAACGTGACGCGATAACAAAAGGTAACATCTAATTTCAAAGAATATGCATCCTTTTGACCTTTCAGACCAAGAATCATTTATTAATTTATTTTACATATGGAACTATGATAACCTTGTGTATCGCTATTTGATGGATTTTTGCAATATATTGTACATATATACAATTGGAAAAGGAAATCGTACTGCTTCGCTTTATAATGACATATTTTTATTCTGAAATTTTTTGTTCAGTTCCAAATTTCATCTTGAGGTGGTTATTTCTTTGCATTCTAGTCATCTCTTCAAGATTTTATGTGTAATTTAGACTGTGTTAAATCTTGTGCTGCATCTTCTTAGCTTTGCCTAGTACCGATTGTTTAGTTTAAGTGGTTTGTGCACCATTAGAGCATCCCCAGTAAGGCTTGTACTGTAAAACCTGAAAGCAGAAAGAAGTGGAAAGACGTGAATTGCGGTTTAGGCTAGCAAGGGAAAAGCCTGTATTCAAGCTTGTAAGCCTGTAATTTACAGGTTGAATCTTGGTTTCAAACCTGTAAACCCTGTAAACGGTTTTGGAATGTTTTGCTTCGGAGAGACACTCAAGTTTGGGAGAACGACGTTCTCAGGCTTAAGGTGGAGGCACCTATAGCCGACTAGGTACCCATAACTAATCAGTAGACTTCTCCATTTCCGACCTCCATTTTCAACCACTTATTGTTCAAAATCTTGGGAGATCTAGAAGAAAGTATCAACCATGATTGGTAGAAAGGGAATCAAGGGGAATCATACGGGAATATTTTGGTAGTACAGTAATCAAGTTTTGGTGTCATGGTGGTCGGTTTTAAGTGGGCCTGCATATCGGTTATATGTATTACAAAAAAAATGTCTTTCAAAATTCATAATAAATTAAATATTGAAGTAAACATGACATTTAAAGTTGCATTCCTCCTTAAACCTATTTCTCCTTCAAGGAAAAATCTCCCTCAACTTATACACCTGCAATCTTAGTAGCAAATCTCTTAAGTAGTCGGATATAGGTGCCTCCACCTTACAGGCTTACTGGGGATTAGCAGTTTAAGCGGTTTGTGCACCATTAGCATTTGAATAGGTGCTCCTTCACATTATCTCTAATTCTATATCGGTGATTGGATGAACAGTATGCAGTCGTACATTTTAAATTTCGTATCAAAACCAGGACAACGCAATATACTTTCCGGCAAGACCATATACAACTTGTAAGTTATGAAGGTGTAGTGATGGTAGAAATTGAAGCTTGTACGGTGTTTGAAGTTGAAACTTGTACGTAATCTGGAAATCGTATGTAGTTCGGTGTTGAAATCTCACCCTGGTAGTTGGAACACCGGAAAGCAATCGAGTGGCAACGTTCGGGGTGCATACTGCGGTTCAAGCAGCAAGAATTTGCTTGAGAATTCATTCGTGAGAACACCCCAAAAATCAGTTATCAGTTCATTGTCATTATTCAGGTTGCTCTCTTCATGGAATTGCGATTCATTATTGCATGAACATCAGACATTCACAGTAGCAATGTTACAGGACTATATGGTCTTCAAAGAAAAAAATGCTTCTCTAGAATAGGGTTCAAAATAATGTTGGTTTCGCATATTCTACAAATAACTTTTAGAAATGTTATAAAGGCTAAATTGACGCTGTTTAGAACTGAAATACACAACGCAGATCTCTGCAATTCTTTAACACACATCTCAAGCATCAGAAGTCTCAGATGATTAACACCAACGGTTCAAAGACCGTAGGCATGTTCAAAGATGTGTTGTGAAAAATGTTTAGGGATACCGCAAGTCGTACAATCTGCTCATCTCGCAAATTCTGGAAGCCAGCGATCAATGGAACTATTTCTGCTTCAGCTTCGCTCGTTCAGCTTTGCCTGCCTACATCACGCCAAAACACCCATCCAAATAAACATGGCTGGCTCAGTATTGGACACGAGGTATACTCGAGACAGGGATTAACAATCGAACCCTCTAATTGACAGGGCGAATTATGCACTCATAAAATTCCCTGTGATGCTAACTAGAAATTCAAAGGTTCCCAGATCAGAAGACTGTCACTACCAAACACATAGCTGAATCTGTGAGAAGAAAACTCAAAGGATTTTTCAACAGGCATTGTTAGCTGATTGTTTCCTGAATGAGGACCTTTTTAACTGCACCATGCTCCTAACCATACGGATTCTTGGAGTGTGTTCACCGATACTACAAACCAAAGACAACAATACTGGTGGACACACGATACCGACAATAGCAGGGTCTCAGTTTTGGCTCAGATAACCTTTGACGATAGGTTGCATCACTATGCCGCCATCTGACAGCTCCGAAGAGCCCGGGCAACAAGTCAGATCGGCCTTTGTTTTCCTCACAGCCAGACTATCGTTCATAATTCTGTTGAATTCTGGTATTTTAAAACTACACTCTGAAAAGAACAACACTGAGAAAATCTCAAGAATATAAATTAGTTACCCTTTGTTTGGCTCGTTTTCTTTGTCTTTGTCGACCAGAATCTGCCTTCCGCTTCACAGGCACTACCTTTTCCTATTACCAAGACACAAAGAGGTCAGCATATTTCGTGTTTGAAAGCATGAACATGTTACAATGCAGTTCGTGAGAATAAATGAAAAAACAGAGTGCAGAAGATTTACAGTGATCTCCACACATGAGTGTCTCTAGGTTAGGGAGATTATAACCTCAGCAACACTCCGTACGCGTGCAAGCCGCTCAGCATGAGTTTCTCCCTCCTCTTCCTCTTCTCCATCACTATTTAATTGAACTTTCAGCTTCCCAGCAGCTAGCAGTTTAAGCGATCGGGCATGACCCTATAACACACGCAACCCAAAGAAGAATTCAGTACACAAACGAACACCACCACAACAAAAACCTAAAAGCTCAAGCCGAATAACGTCTCCAGCAAAAGACAGCAGAACAATACCAGAATACTCTAAGAAACTTCAACGTCAAGCCCAGCCACCGTCCACAAACCTTTGACAACAAATGTGCTCTCATTGTCTCGTCAGACAAACAAATAGTCTTCACACAATATCGACATTTCAAAATCCCCCCAACTCGTAACACTACACCATCTCCAACGAGCACTTCTTCAACTTCCTCCTCCTCCTCACTGTCTTCCTCCTCACTGTCTTCTACGTCCTTCTTCGCACTCTTCTTCAGATCCTTCTTCTCACCCTTCTTCGCAATCTTCTTCGCGCCATCCGTCAAGGCCTCCGCAGGCTTCTTCGACAAGAAATGACTACTATCGATAGATTGTACTACTTTAACATTCCTATCCCGATAAGCATCCCACTCTTCGTCCGATTCACTATCACCAGGCTCTCCACCTCCATCCTCATCGTCAGAGTCATCGCTCCCGGGAGCTGCATCGCCATGGCTAGGCGATGAGGCGTCGTCTTCCTCCTCCTCATGGCCCGAGTCATCGTCCGAGCCAGAGTTCACCGACGAGTCGGATGACGACGGCTCATCGCCGCCGTGGTCTGCGTGATCAATAGCATAAAACTGCCGCTTAAACATGATTCCTAGCTTCTAAGGTTGCAAAATCTGCGACAATCTGGACGTCGAGTGAAGGCAAAAACTTCGTTTTGGCGAAGCAAAATTCTCTAAAACCCCGAACCCTAATCCCCTTAACTTCAATCCCTTGTTCTTAAACCCTAGAACCCGCCACGCTGGCGCATCGCTCCACCACGTCGGCAGTCCACGTCGGCCGTGTGTTACTGGTGGTATCCAGAACCGTTGCTGAACCCAACTAATCTATATGTACAAATTCACTACATTTGTATTTCTGAAATCTACGATTTCGGAGTGTGTCCGATATGCGTCTGCCGACGCTCGCTTATTTTATCGGAGGGGTACATAATTAAATCTACTAAATATAAATAACATGTCATTTACCTTCATTCTACACTCAATTTTGATTAGGTTCTACTACGCACACATTAGATAATATCTCAAATACTTCCCCAAGTCTCATTGCATAACATGTAAGTAGTAGAAAAAAACAAGTATTATAGAACGTGTCAATGATATAGTAAATAATAGAAATTCTGATATCACATGCGGACCAAAAATACATTGTTAGGCACAAAAGAGAATTTTGCCCAACAAGATAATCATCCACTGAAATTCACTTCATAACCTTTTTTTGTAATTGAAGTTATTTCATAGCGTTGCTAACTAATCAAATGTTCCTCTTGCACTTTAACACCCCTTAATTGTATATAATCGTCAAAAAAAAAAAGCCAATTCCAACACTACAAAGATCAACAATGACAATATTCCCCATGAACACAACACAGACATTCTACCACACTACTAAACAAAAGAGTCTCAAATATCATCAGCGCCTTCAACATTCTCCAACACCTGAAATATACGCTTCCGGTAGATACTCTCGGATTTCGACCAAACCAACGCCTTTAGGCGCCCAACGGCGCCCTCGCCGAACAGTCAAAGCAATCAACCATCGCCCGGAAACAATCACGCGCAAGGAGTTGAAAACACGAACCCCGGATAAATTATGTTCGATCACTCATCCTCAACAATGAACTTAATCGCTCACAACTTCCCATGCAACCGATGTAAGTACAGTCGATCATCACACCAAAGCCATGGCAGCACATACTGCACACTTTTGCAATTAGGGCTCGGCGCTCGCTCGCCGAAAGACTGCGTACGGAGTTCAATTCGAGCTCCCGGCGATGACAAGGATCTGAGCTTCGTGTGAATGTGAAATAGGGGAGGAAGAGAGAAGAGGATCGTGTGTGAGGAGTTGGGAGAGGGTTTGGGGGTTTGGGGGAGATGAAGGGGAAGGAGGGGACGGCGTGGGGGACGGTGACGGTGGTGGTGGGATATGGCCTGTGTTCGAGCTTGCTAGCGGTGATCAACAAGTATGCGATCACGTATTTTCCGTTTCCGGGGCTGCTGACGGCGCTGCAGTATGCGACGAGTGTGGTGGGGGTGGTGGTGGCGGGGAAGGCGGGGTTGATACATCATGATGCGTTTGTGTGGGCGACGGCGAAGAGGTTTCTGCCAGCGGCGTTTGTTTTCTATCTTGCGATTTTTACGAATACGAATTTGTTGAAGCATGCGAATGTGGATACGTTTATTGTGTTCCGGTCGTCGACGCCGTTGCTGGTGGCGCTTGCGGACTCGTTGTTCCGGGGGCAGGCGCTGCCGTCGGTGTATACGTTCGGGTCGTTGCTGGTGATATTGGCGGGCGCGGTGGGGTATGTGTTTACGGACTCGTCGTTCACGGTGACGGCGTATACGTGGGCGGCGGCGTACCTGGTTACGATATGCACGGAGATGGTGTACATCAAGCACATGGTGACGGATCTGGGGTTGAATACGTGGGGGTTTGTTCTGTACAACAATCTGCTGTCGCTCATGTTGTCGCCGTTTTTCTGGGTGGCCATGGGGGAGTATCATGACATTGCGAATGCGACGTTTCTGGAGGGGCAGATGACGGTCTCCCTGATTGCCGTCTCCGTGTCGTGTATGTTCGGATTGGCGATTAGCTTCTTCGGGTTCGCGGCTAGGAAGGCGATCTCTGCGACTGCGTTTACGGTGACTGGGGTGGTGAATAAGCTCCTCACGGTGGTGATCAATGTCGTCATCTGGGACAAGCATGCTAGTAACCCGGGCTTGGCGTGCCTTCTGCTGACGATCTTCGGCGGGGTGTTGTACCAACAGACAACGTCGATGGACAAGAAGCCGGCTCCGGCGATGATACCATTGGCTACAGCATCACCTAGGAAACAAGATGATGATGATGAAGAGCAGGGGCTCCTGGAAGGCTATGCGCTCTCGAAACCTGAGCTTTTGAGACAGGAATCAAGACGGAAGGACAGAACTGCGAGTCCTCGTGCTAGTTAATATTTTTTGTGTCTGTTACATGGATACCAGAAACTGTTGTGTAGGGCTAAATGGCCATTTGTAGATCTTTTGCTGTCGCAAGGACATGTACCGTATACTTTATTTTTTTCATTCAGCCGATCCGAGCTGTGATTGCTGGTAAGCGACACTGCCGTGATATTTGTTGAACTCAAATTTGGAAATGCACAAAGTTCTCATTCTACATCTGCTCAGATACGCCAAATTCCGTGACTTGATTGTGGGCAACAAGGTTTACCGACTGCCACCGGCAGTGAACAAATGGTCTTTCAAGCATTGGATAAATAGTTTCCAGCAGTTTTTTCCGGAGTCGTTGCTTAGTACCTATACCTGGGTGTTGAATTATTAGTTTATAACGTCATCTACAGTTTCCTCATCAGCAAGGAAAATGTACAGTATGTAGAATCCTTCAATCGAGTACCAGTCTACTTTCACTTTAAGAGAAGGTCGTGGCACATCTTGGTATCGTGATGCTTAACTGGTGTTAGAGACTTCTGCAGAAGTGAATACCGTTGCGAAGTACGAAACAAACCCCCACAAATAACGTGTACATTTTCGAGAAATTGTTTAGTTCTGATGAAACAGTGCATGAAATAACGTCATCTGATATAATAGTGTAAACACTCATTTGTAACAGAGTGACTCCAAATACATAGTGTGGAATAGGCACACTCTTGTCTGATTCTGAATTTATACCTCAGTCAAAAAAATGCAGTTATTCTTTAGCTGCATTACAAAGAACTCCAACGGAATATCTCTAGAAACTAAGGGCAATGTAAAGCGTACATGTCGAGATGCCATTTGCGCTACTCTTTCAAAAGGAGGCACAGAAATCCTCTGAGACCCTAGCATTATTTTGAAGGACCTGCGTGGACTAGAAGTTCCTTGACTTCCTAACCTGACCTAAAGGACGACCTCACCTCTTGTTATGAAAAAAAACTGAAGGCTTGAATAAATTCTCAATCTCGAAAAGAACTTAGTGCTACGGTTTGTATTTATACAAATGGGTAGCATTCGCCGGGGTTCAATGCTCGCTGTAAATTGATGCTTGCTCCTTTAGCGTTGGCTCCCTCTTTTCTTCTGGCAACTCGTTGCCCTGAAGCACAGGGTCTTGAGGTAGCAGCTGGCACTGTGCATAATGCTGCAGCAACGCATCCGCGAGGACCAGAGCAACCATGGCCTCAACCATGGGCACGGCTGCATATGTGTCCAACATAGAACATATCGTTTAGCACTGAGAAATAATACGTGAAGTACGAGATAGAAACAAAATTCTTCAGGAATGATTTGCCGGACAAAGTTAATGAGATTTCATTTCGTCATCACTTCAGGAAAAAAATAAAAAATAAAAGAATGAGAATAAGACCAGATTGCCGCTATTATTATGACTCACTACTTTCAGAGAAACGTACCATCCACCATTGAACCAAGCGCAACAAAATTCATTCAGACTAACGACCGACCGAGTGACTTACCCCGAGGCACGACACAGGGATCGTGACGCCCGCGCGCCCTGAGTTCTGTCTCCTTCTTGTCACGAGTTACGGTCTTCTGCTTGCTCTGTATGAATGGAAAACAATACAATTACAGTGAGCTTCAATCCTTCAGTGACAAGAATATGAGAGTCACTACGAAGGCTATCTAGCTTCACAACGTGTCAATGCACTTAATGGAATGATCAAATGCAACAACCAAGCGATGCTATGTACATTGAATTGATCCAAATAGCTCCTCGACCAAGCTTCATGGGTGCCCAATTTCTTGGTATTTATAATATGACCAGTGCACAAAAGTTCCCAAATCATAACCAATTTAAAATAAATTTTAAGCCCTGGGCCTACAGACTAATGTTCAGGCGGATATTAAGATTGGTTTTCCACTGAAGGGAGAAGTGATTGAGAAACACACCGTGATAGTTGATGTAGGCTTAAATGCAATTCGGAGCACTATAGTCTCTCCGTTCGAGATTCCTCCCTGGATGCCTCCAGATCTGTTTGTTCGTGTTCGCACGTTGCCGTGCTCATCGACATAGAACTCATCGTTATGCTCGGAACCTCTTTGTAATGAACCAGCGAAACCACTTCCGATCTCAAAGCCTTTGGTAGCCGGCAAAGACATAGCCGCCTTTGCTAGCTCTGCTTCGAGCTTGTCGAACACTGGCGAACCCAGTCCCTGCTCAAAAATAATGTCCAATGCTTAGTATTAAGTAGACGTACTTCCGATTAAAAACAGAAGCTCTTAAATTTTGGTGAAAACTACTGTAAGGTACGAAATACGTACCTTTGGGACGTTTCTAGCAATGCAGGTTACAACTCCCCCTACAGAGTCGCCCTTTACACGAACGGCGTCAATGGCGTCGATCATCTTGTTCGCAGTTTCCTCATGCGGACAGCGAACAATATTACTTTCAACCTACAGACAGTTCCCCAAATATGAAATTGTGTGAGAAAATAAAATACATTTAAACATTCACCACTCATCTGCGCATAAGTTATTACATCGAGCATGGAGCCCCATGGAAAATCCACCTGTTCAAGCAGTTGCTGAAGTGTTGTAAAAAAAAATACAAATACGACAATGCCTTACTTGCTCAAGAGTCAGAGTCTCATGGTCGACCAAGTCCTCCGGCAACTCAACGCCGTGAACTCTTGATACGTAAGCTAGCACCTGCAAGAACTCGATGCTGTCAGGCAAATTCACACATTTTGCCATCTGAAGGCCACCTATATGTCGCGTCCAGTCAAATTGGCAGCTCTTCAGCACCTAATGTCCTTAGTAAATAAACGGCGTCTCACTAACCTCTGTTCCCGCTTTCAACTTAAGAAGCTTCTTGGCGACTGCTCCTGCAGCTACTCTACCAATTGTCTCCCTTGCAGATGATCTGCCTCCGCCCTGCACAAATTTCCGACTCCAATAATTAATAATACAAAAGCAAAAATTTCAACCACACTGCATTAAAAAGGTGTTTGCTAACTCACGACAAGAACTGTCCTTCGTTGGGTTTAGTAGTTAAGTGATTCAAATGAGGTTTCAGACAAAACGCGGCATCTGTTAACAGTCGGTTTCTAAAGAACCTGGATCGCGCGGACTCCATACTTAAAGTCGTATGTGGCATCAGCATGAGATGGCCTGTAGGCAACAGACATCTCACTGTAATCCTGTTCGCAGCCAACGACAGCAACGTCAATATATGTCCACTCCGCCAAGAAAAAGTCTCCACACAGAAAAAGACTCAGCCATGCTTGATCTAACAAATGAAGGGTGAAGCATTCTACTATCTGCATTCCGGCACAGATCGTCAAAGACTACTTCCACAAGAACACTGACTAATGAGTCCTTACCCCTCCACGCTGGTCTGTGTTGGGAACGGTCACGGCAATTGGCGTTCCAAGTGTAAGACCTGCATTGAATCAAACAGATAATCAACCCTCAAAAACTGGATACTACATATCAAAACTACACCCACTAAATCTCAGCCAACGACTCAAAATCAGAACGCAACAGAATGCGAAAAAACACGCCATTTCACCCAACATTATGCAGAAGGGTCCAGCGACCTACCATTTCCAACCCCTGAAATAATTTTACAGGTGTCCGTCTCATTCCGAGGAGTGGTGATGCGGCTCTGCCCTGGCCTCCTGCGAAAACATCAACATCGTAGCAACACAAGAAATCAGGACTCGTTGCAACCACCACCGACCTCAATGCCATGTTTCAGAACCTGACCTCCCAAACACAAAACCCGAAAACTATCCAAACGTCGAGGCACTCGCACTAGCACCCTTCCTAGGGAGCCTTCGTTACGTAACACATAACCAAAACGATGCCGACAACGTCTATGTCAAAACACTCCACAATTTCAAGTCAAAACTCCCACCGACCCACCAACAGCCAATTCACAACGCTCACCTCCTGTCAAGATCCTCCTGCATATCAGCTTCCGAAAGCGGCAGTCTAGGAGGGCACCCGTCAATGATACACCCGACGCCTCCCCCGTGCGACTCCCCGAACGTCGTCACGCGGAACACAGTCCCGTACGTGTTCCCAGCTCCGGCCCGCACCTCTGCGCCAATTCCACAACAACTCTCTCAACATCCACATTCCAAACGAAGAAAACACAATTCCTATCAATATCGAACCCTCCAACACTACCACCAACCGCCCGAGAGGGGATGTAGACCCACCGAGCCTGCCTCTGCGCGAGTGCAGGAGCGCCGGCATCCCGACGGCCGCAAGACGCACCGCATCCGCCTTGCACCGACGCAGCCCTCCCTCTGTGTCCAGCACGCCCAGCCTCCCTGGGCAATCCAGCGCCACCGCCTTCCCCAACGCCATGGCACTCATCCTCTCCCCCTTCCCTTCCCAAGCTCCAATTGCTCCCTGCCCTAAGTTAGCAGCAGCACAACACCACCTCCTCCTCCTCCACCACCACAACAAAAACCAACCTCCAACACCTCCGTCAATGCTCTCCTCCGCAACACTTTAGGAATGGTGGCGAGGCTCCGCAGTTTGGTGCTTGGATGCAAATTGGAGAGAAAACTGCGACTAACTGCGACGGTACCTGCGACTAACTGCGGCTAACTGCGACTAACTGCGACTGCGGCTGTGGTTGTGACTCGTGAGTGTGGGTGTGATTGACTGGGAAAAGGAATGAATGAATTGGGGGCAGCCCACTCTTGCTGACTTACTGTGTTGGTTTTCAGTTTTTGAGTTGCTTCTCTTTTCTCTTTTGGGGCACTCATGGGATGGGTGCAGGTCAAAAGAGTCCAAAAGCGTTGGCTGAAGGTCTCCTGGTGGAAGGTCTTCTGGTTGAAGAAAGGAAGGGCATGGTTGAACTTGGGTGAGGGGAGTGGGGCCGGTGGGCGTGGGGGAAATTTGTACAATTTGTTGTGTTGAGAGGGTTCTGCTGACTTGGAAATTATATTCTAGAGTGGAGACTGTTGAGGTTTGACATTTGGTCGTGAAGTGGTTGCCCATAGCTTCCTAGCAACTTGGGGGGCTCTTTGTCTGTTCTGGAAGAAACCGGTAATGCAGCTTGAAGAAATTGAAATTGGTAAATGGAAGAATTCTATAAAGATAAATTAGATATATTTTATTGAGGTTAGTTGTTTTTTGTTTATTGACAATGAAGGTTTGATTTTTGCTGCCTCTCTTTTCAATAGTTTTTTAACCCCTAAGGACAATAGTCCTAGAATGGGCTTTTTTGAAACTTGGGCATGTACTTACCGTTGCAATTTGAATCGTGATTTACTGAAATTTTAAATGGAGGTGTGCCTTTCCGAGAGCTCCGTGTGCATATTTTTATTTTTCAATTCCGACATTGGGATCAAAAGTTATGAAGGTTTAACTATCAAAAGCTGCTCGTTGGGCAGCTGCTGAAATTTTTTAAGCCACTGTGAATGCAGCAAATTCTGCCCCAAACTGCCCAAAACTGCCAAAACTGCCCAAAACTGCCCAAATCTGCCCAAATCTGCCCAAATCTGCCCAAAGATGAAACTTTGAAATTCCACCAAAAATTGAGATTTTGATATTTTTCAAAAATTTAAAAAAACTATTTATAGATAAGGCAGTAGAGCATGTTTCCACTGTTCGGATTTTCAATCCAAGAATTTTTCATATGCTATTTTTATTGTCAAAAAAACGGCCTTTGTATGTGAATTTCAGCATACCCCCTAGTGGAAAATGATTTTTTTGGAAACCTTTCACAACTTTTTTGAATATGATATTTTTTGGACATGTACCTAACTCAATTAGGAACAATAATATGGAGAGATTCATTCCATATCTACTTTAAAAACTTGTTTTTCTACTTTGAACGTTGTGATCTTGCAATCGGTGAGGAATGAATGTGTGAGATTTAGTGGACATGTAGACACTGAAGTTAGCTATAAGATCTTACGGTTAGATGTACTAAAAAAGACCGCAGGTTTGCAAAATCCACCTTGCTTTGAAGAGGGACTATTTTGAGGTAGTTTTGATGAAAAATGCCCTTGGAACTTTAGGGGTTAAGCTTCCAATAATTACCCCAAATTTTTATTTTTTTTGTATGTTATGATTTTTTAGATTTTTTAAAAATGTTGTGTTAGAATGTGATAAAACAACAAAACAGTGACTTAATGTCAAACCCTAAGAGTCTTAATATATTGTGTAGTGTTACGTGTTTGAGTGTTATTTTAGTCCGTTTTTATTATTTTAAGCAAACAAAGTTACAAATTCTCAAACATTTAGATAACATTTTTATTTATTATTTTTGCAAAATTTGCCATGAAGAGACAATAGAAGGTAGGTTATGTTTGAAGTTATTGTGAGAATATTGGATATTTTTATTTACAACATTGTATTAGTAACATTTAGATAATTAATTGGAATAAGGAAAACAAGTTGAAGTGGATTAAATGTAAGACAGTAAGGTGTGATTGATATTTACTGACACTATCTTTCTTTCATGTTTTCAAAATTGTTCTTATATTATTTATCTTACTACCTTTTGGACCTTGTCCACGTACTGATCAATGTTGAAGATTTAGTTTTATAGCACATGATATATAGAATCATCAATCAATCAGCAAAGATTATTAAAATGATATTTAATTGATGTTGTGGTTGATGTGGAGAGATAACTAACAATTTATGTCTTACAAATGTTTTGTTTCAATTGAATGGAATAATATAGGAATAAATTTTTTCATGCATATGTATTTGTCATAGAACTTTTGTATATAAGTCATGTGTTGCAATGTGATTTACATTGTCCATTTTTTTATGTATGGCTTTCCAATAGTGTAGATTCAATAATGTTCTTATAACATTTGATTAAAAATTTAGTTTGAACTTCATATTTAAGTTTGAAATGATAAATTAAATAAAGAAAAATCATTTTTTCAAATTAAGAGCACTTTCCTAAAACATGTACATATTAAATCATACAAATAAATCCAACAATCAACAAACTAAATCCAATTACAATCTAGTACAGATATAATACATGTTGGAATAATGCCAAATAAAAAAACTTTGCAAGTGAACCATCTTGCCATACATTTGTCAAAAATATTATTATTATTGCTTTTCAATGAGGTGTGTCTCATTTTTAAGGGAAAAACACACCAAGAAATTGAACCCCAACTCACTTATAACTCATTTATTTCAAACATGGTAACCTAATTTATAATGCTCTCACCTTAAAACAAAATCTCACTTGTGTTTCAAATCGAAGCTTTATGTAAAGCCGTCCTTAGAATATTACATAATTATAGAGAAGAAAAAAACCTACATTAAAACATTTAGCTAATAAGCACATCAGACCTTCAAAATTTGTATCAACATCAATACTAATATCAAAATTACAAATAAAATCATGAATACAAACGCGCATTCTTCACAATAACCATCTTCCTCCAATAATAAAACACCATCCAAGGATAACACTTCCACAAACAGCGCAATTGCGTAACTCGGTGGCAAAGGGACACGCAAGCACTACAAAACCATACCTTAACACAATGTGTGTGAAACCACGTCATGCTCAAGACTGAAAAGCAAGAGCAAAGGCAGTGGGAAAAGGAACCAGAGCGAGGAGAGCAACAAGTGCAGTTCCGGACCCAAACCCTAATTTCGGACCAAAGCACACACAAACACAAACACACACAGACAGAGGCAGCACCCAAGCACCAGCAAATTCACGCATACTCGGGCTGCCGATCGTCACTCCGACTCCATCTGTGCGCTCTCTGCACGACTGCCGATCCAGCATCAGTGTCCGTCGCCATGGCGTCCAAGGGCGCACCCTCCGCCGCTGACAGGGAGCAGGTGCTGCCATTCGCCCTCATTGCTGCGCTCTTGCTTCTCCGTCTCGGGATTGCATTTCTTTGCTTTACGCGGGGGTGGGAGCGTGGGGGTGGTGTGATGTGTCGTGGGGTCTGACGGGTGGGGTGGGGGTGCAGATATTCGGCATGGCGCAGCAGGAGATGGAGTACAGAGTCGATCTTTTTAACAAGTACGGGGGGTTGAGCCTCTGGTTCAGTGAGGGTTTTTTAGGGTTTGGGAGTGGTGGGAATGCGGGTTCATGGCGGAGGGGGGAGTGTGTGTGTGCGTGATTTGACGTGGCGTTGGTTGGATCGTGCAGGTTGACGCAAACGTGCTTCGACAAGTGCGTTGAAAGAAAGTGAGTTCTTGTGAGATGTCGTGAAGCTTATGTAGAATTCGTCTTTGCATTTTGAGTTGCTGGATGATGAAACTGGTGTGGAATGGGGTTGAGGTTTTGCGGGGAATAGAATTAGGGTTTTTGCGAATGTTTTATTTTTCTGTTGCGTAGCTCATTGTCGGTTGTGTTGTGTCTGTTATGCGATTCGCATTGTGCAGATCGTGGTTTGTTAGGATAGTGAACTAGTGGTTTTATGGAGCATTTCCAGCTCGATTTGCTTGTGCTCTTGTTACACTTTTAATTTACTTGAGACTAATTGTAGAACTATTCTGTCTATCTCTGTCCCTAGGTATTAATGGAATTTAAGAAGGAAGCACATGAGGTGCAACAAGTGCAAAATTGCTAACTAATTACTCATGGTGTTTGTTTTCATGAAATTCGATTATTGATCTTGTTGTGACACATGGTTTTCATGGCCGGGTAGCTCGGCTGGCGCAGTTAGCATCGTCGATAATTTGTTGGGAAATATTCAATGTACTGAATAAATTGTTGGTGTTTTAAATTATCATTCAATCGTTTTAGTGTACTTAGTGTTGAATATTGTGGTTCTGGCGTGATGCAGGTACAAGGAGGCAGATCTGAACGTGGGAGAAAACAGCTGCATCGATCGTTGCGTTGCCAAGTACTGGCAGGTACGTACCTTAACGAGAAATCAAGAATCGTGTTCAATTTAGATGTACGGAGATTGACATCATTATCACGGTTTGAAAAAATTACGAAAACGGTATGAAAGCATTTTAGTTTGATTACCATTGTTGTGCAGCGTGGTTTGCAAATGGATTAATGCCTTGGCTTCGTGTTTGGTCCAGGTTACCGGCATTGTTGGACAAATGCTGGGGTCGAATAGGCCACCCATGGGTTAGTGCGGGTGGAAGCCATGTCCACTCTTGCTATATGGTTTCATGTGTTGATTTGAGAGTGCAGAAGGAGGATAGTGTTCCAGGGCGGAATTATACGTTGCAATATTTTTGGACATTTGTTCCCTATTAGACCTCTGAGTTAGTGATTAGAGTTCCTTTTTGAGCCTCCATTCAATGTCCGTTCCCTTTACGATGAATTTTTAACATTTTTTTAATGACGTGAGAGTTGTTGCTGTGTGCTAAAAAGGATGTACATTCTTGAAATGCAGAAAGGATGTGTATTTTGTTGAATTTGATTGGACTGTAATCATGGTGAACTGCTCTAATACTTTTGCTACAATCGAATGCCTTAGTAGGCTGATGGACCGCAGTGGCTCATACTTTTGTTTTCTGGATGCTCATCATGTTTCAATGACTCAAACCATCTCAACATCAGTTTGAAAAATAGTCCTTGGGAAATCATGAAATACTTGAAAATGGCCTTCTGATAGGCTTGACGACTTTTTAGAGCTTCTCCGCAACCATACAAGAAGAACCTTCTATTACCAAAACTGACGAAGCTTGCTGTTTGGAATTTGAAGAGAAATCAGATTATCCCTCTGCAGATTACAAGCTGCCATGGAGAAGCAGTTTATGTTAGAAATTATGAAAGTTTATAATTTGTTGTGGAATTCAAAATCTCACTAGAATGATTAAATGAGTTTAAAAAATAAAATTGCAATGAACATAGATAAAGTGACGAGTGCACAAATGTTCATACAAGAGATTGGAATGTCCATAGTGTACATAAAAAAACATTTTGATATAAGTAGAGCATAGACATGAAGGTTGAAGAACAATATTTATTTGCGAACAGAAGCCACCAATGCAATGAACAAACAGAAGTTCATTGAATTGCAGAACTAAAAATATTCAAATATTAATGTGCGTAAAGGTAAGAGCTATTGCGTCCATACTCTTCGAGTAATTTGCAATGCAATGAGCAGAGCCTCAAGTAAGATATAATGTGTGAAGTTTGACGATCGCACTCTTAAAAACAAAGCCCATAGTTACTTTACATGAAGACATGAGGTTAACCCTCAAAGCATAACCTTCTTTTGCTAAATAGAAGAGCACTATCAATTACACCATTCACTTTTCTTTAAACATTTGGCGGTTATCATACAAAGACCTACTTTTTGCAAGATATTAATTATTGCAATTGGAAACCACCATTCAACTCTGAAATTCCACATCCAGACAAAGGCATTAGCTTACTAGAAAGTATTCATGATTGAAATCTCTAGCTTCGAAATTGTCTACCTTTACTTTTGAGTTTTGATGTCCATGCCCAAAAAGTATATTTCCTTAATACATTTGATTCATGGAAGGTCATCAATTCTTGAAGGTATGGAAGTTAGGTTTACGGTCACCAACTTTGAGCCCTATACATGTTTGGAAAGGGCAGAAAATCCTTGTTTTAATCATTAACGATGTGCTAAAAAATGTCTTACATTCTTTGACTTTAAAACAACTAACAAAATGTTCAATTCAAAATCCAGACAAGAAGATATGTTCTTGTCAATGAGAAAAAAACCTCAAAAATATTTCATAGAAATCAGAGTAAAACTCAAATTTATGCTAATTATTGAAGTATATACTATATAATTTCTTGTAATTTTGATGAGGCAACTCTTGTTCAAATGACTTCATATAATGATATTGATTGAATTCAATGATTAGTCTACTTAAGTACATTTAGTAGATTGTGGCATGAATTCTTCTTAATTGGAACAAATAGTAAGTGGAACTAAAATTCTTCTAGATACTATTTTTCACCTCTATTCTCATCGTTTTTATTCTCCTTGGCCATTTAAATTCAAGCCCCCAGAAGAGACCTAATTCTGCTATGCTAAACCACCTATAATGATAGTATAAGCAATTCTAATCCTACATTGACTATGGAGATGTTAAGCATAGACATACCATGCACCCATCTTGCACACATGGTAATGCATAGTAGTAAAGAAGTGCGAGAAGCTGATGTAGAAAGTAATGAGTAGCTTCATTTGCTTTGCACTAGAAAAGATGGAGACAATTTGTTGAATGCACAATACGTGGGCAAATTCTAGAAGTTATACATAGATGCCAAAAAGTAGCAAGATTCCAGAGGGAGTATACAGATCACAAGATGAACATTTATGGTTGATATGGGCTCATGGCTTAAAGCATTTACTTAAGGATGGAATAGTATGAAGTAGAAGCCTACATCGCAAATAGCACAAGTGACAGACTCTAAAGCGCCAAACTCGGATGGAACTATAATTCAAACTATAGCATATACAAATAAGCAATAGAACCAAGCACTTTGGAGCACAAACTGTAACACACATCTAGCATATACAAATAAGCAATAGAACCAAGCACTTTGGAGCGCAAGGCAAACATATGTGGAAACGTTTCAAATGGCAACAATATGAGCATGAAAACCCCCACAAGTACATAGATGTTATCTCAAACATATATATGAGCGCATGTATGCATCATCAACATGTTTAGTCTTACAAAGCTCACATCCTGATTTCTAATCGAATGGGCCTCACATTATTTATGCTTTAATCGTTTGTTTGCTATGTTCAAGAAGGCACAAGTTCATCCTTTTCCAAACAGAATCTTTGTAAGACTAAACATAATGATGATGCATCTTGGGTGGCACATGAGATGGCTGAGATTCAAAAAAGTAAACATATTCAACAGACCTACTTCATAATGAGGGGATACTGACCATCGTATTTGCAAGCTCGAGGGCAAGAATACCGGGAGGTGCATAAAACCAGAAACTTTATTTAAATGAAGTGATCAGCGTAACTGCGACTCAGAATCCAGCTCCGTGAATCGATTCACCTACTGTAGTACCAACTGAAGGACCACCGGTCCGGTACGCATTCAAATGCTCGATTGTAACACCGCCGATTTTGTGGGATGTGACACCAAGGTCTGCAAGTCCCATTGCTGTTGCCCAAAAAAGAGGAATAAACCAAAATGAATTAAAATCATGTCTCTTAAAGTAAGCCAAGAAGAAAAGAGACAAAAAAGACCCCACAAAATATTCTGGCTCTTGCAACAGACATAAATATCAGCACTCAGAGTCAAGGGACCTTCCAATTTACAGAAGAGATATCGATAACAAACAAGCAGAGACTTCAGAAATATGACAAGGGATGATCTGGGGTCATACCATCTGGAGAGACAATGAGGTCGCATTCTAGTTGGTCGAGGTAGTCTTTCGAGAATGATGGTGAAAAAGGAATGGGTAATCCTCTCTTCATTGCAATTTCCCGCGGCAAAGCAAGGATCTGTAATGCATAAATAGACATTCATTTCTGCTACTAACCCAAGTGATAAATTTAAGTAAGTCCGTAAAGACTGCGTAAAGGAAACACATCATGCAACTTCACCAGTCATACCTTGCAAAGGGCCATAGGAAGGTGCACAACACGTGGGTACTCTCGAATTTCCTCAAACACTAGCTGTACCTGCAGCAGTATTTAACAATCATGAACCCAAACATCAGCAGGAGCCAAGCATAAATGCTTCATAGATATTCTTTGGAACCACAAACTTAACCTCATCGGTTCAAGACAATTTAATCCTACAAGCACCACTGATGTAAACCCATACGGATCAAAATATAACATCAAACATATTAGATATCGTGCCAGATAAGTAAAATATTTCTGAAAGGCATTCACATCAATTTTCTTACAAGTTCATTGACGGTGAAAACGTCTGGTCCTCCGAGCTCAAATCTCTTGCCCATGCTAAAGCCTTCATCTCTGATAGCGGCGACAACTGCTGCAGCAACATCAATTGCAAGCACAGGTTGCAACCTGCCACCCAAATAACACCCAACATTACTTCATACTATCCCCAGACAAGGAAAAAGCGTGCAAGAGATGTGTTATCATCCAGTTCATGCTATAAGTTGTTAATAGTAGATAAATAGCACTGGTAATCTACCGTGATGGACGAGCAATAAAGATTCAAGGAGTTTACTTGCTCTGGCCGTCCCCCGGGATCGGTACCACAGGAAGTCTCTTGGCTTGGATGGCCCATCGGTTCAACAAACGGTCCTCAACGCCAACCAGTGGTGCTGTTCTCAAAATTGTGGCCTGCATACAGAGAAATTAGATTGAGCACAGACCTCTTACAAATCTGCAACGACAAAAATACTATATGACGATAGAGGTAAAGGCAATACCTCAGGAAAGTTCTGGAAAACTGCCTCTTCGGCAGCATGCTTCGAACGGAGCAGTCTTGATGGGGAATGTGGGTCTGCAGCCAAAGAGGACATTTGAACGTACTTCAGAATGCCACCATGCTCCTTAGCCAACTGCCACATAACAAACATAATTAGCCAATTAACTCGGTTTATTCTCAATAAGTTTCGAATACTATTCAGTGCTACAGTGGATATCGATCCTCCGGCTTCAAGTGATGTAGTAAATGTTGCAGACGTCACCGAAAATTACACATCATGATGTCAAGTAAGGTGCCCCGAAGCATACGTATTAACCACAAGTAATCCATGCATCGTACCTTTGAGATGCGGTCTGCGATTCCGTAATTGACATCGTCATAGCTGAAGTTCCGTGTCTCGTATTCCCTTCCTGTGATTATACCAATTACAGAATGAGACTATCAAGATTCAGGGAAAGAAGAAATCGCTAATCAGGACATCCTTTAAGTAGGATCAGTTGGTTGAATGATTGCGAATGTGAGGAATGAGCATTCTTCAATTAAAGATAGCAGAAAAAATTCGCACCAATACAATTCACGATGACGTTGGAGTTAGAAATCACTGATTTGAGAGAGTCCTCGTCCCTTGCATCGTACCTCATGGGCACAATCTGATAAATTATCCACCAAAGCAAAGGCAACCCCAGTTAGGTTACCACATAATGTTGTCTGGTGGCACAAACATTCAGTATGCGTATATTCATAACTGAAACATGCCCTTCGAAAATCAAATAAACTGCATGATATCAATTACATGCGAGCTTGTACGGCATGTTGATCACTCAGAGCATGACCCCCATTTAGGTCAATTTCAAGACAGCACCTGTCCAAGGTCTCCCATGAGCTTCAAATGCCTCCATTCCTCATCCACGCCTCTGTAAGGTACCATGACCTGGGAGCCCATCTTTGCTGCCAAAGCACACTAACATAAGCCTCACCTGATGATGCAAGCTTCGGCCTACATGCAATGCCAACAACATCCCTGCCTGTAATTCTCTCAGTAGGTTCAACACTCTGCATCAAACTACAAACCCTAAAACTAACCAGCTCCAGAACTCAATCAAACCTAAACCCAGAAATCGGCCGATTCCAGACATACCAAGTTGCTGAACCACATAACGCCCTAGAAACCCAGTCGCACCAAACACCGTCGCAACAACACCGCTGCAATAACCCCACCAGCATTGTCTCAGCTCTCTCTCTCACACTCCCATCGCTCCACCACGATCTCAGAAACCAGGATTCCCAGCTTCCCCATCAACAAAAACACCCCAAAAACCAAACCAAAACCAAACCAACACGATAAATTTTACTCACCTCACGGACGATCTCCCGCCGGTGCCTCGCTTCACAGGCCGGTGGCTCCCGGACACCGCCAACGACGACGAGTACCGCACCCCACCTGACCCCACATCCCCATGATCGCCGAGCAAATGCCCCTCCTGTTGCTGCAATGCCGCAGCCCAGGCGCGCGCACCGCCGGAGGCAGATTGCGACCCTGCCTTCCTGACCAGGGCACCCGCCATTGAGCTCCCCAGTTCCCTGCAACCCTAGTCCCCAAACACCTCACCAGCCTGCGAGACACACAAACCTCGAATCCTTGCAATTGCGCTCGTCAACCTCAACGCCTTTGCCGTTCCCCAACTCATCACAAATCTCGGAAGTTCTCATCTGTCACCGAATATGCAGAGTCTCTCATCCATGACCGAGCATCCTCGCCGAGCATGTCGCGCGGTTTCACATGCGGGCTGCCCATGACCACTTCGTGGCGCCAACTCGGAGAGCTCATGTCAAATCTTTGGGTCGATGTGGGTTTGCTATCTTTGAAGAGATCAGTGAAGTTGTTTAGTAGTTTGGGTTTGAGTTTCGCAGGTGGAGTTGAGTGGGTTTTGTTTTGTTTGCGGAAGTGATGTGTTTTCGATGCTGAGGGAGAGTGGAGATTGGTTTTGAGATGTGTTTGCTGTGGAGTTTGGGTTTAATGATTTGATTCGTATTAAGGGTTCATGGTGCCGTAAGTGGCGATTGCGGAGTGTTTTTTCGGGGATGCGAACTTTTGTTTCGAGGTTTGGGTTTGGATTTTGAAGGTAGGGTTTAGGGTTCATGGTGCTGTGAATGGAGAGGATGGAGATAGGATTTGGTGGCATGGATGGTGGGGTTCAGAGCGCATTGAAGTCGTTGGATTCCCATTTTGCGATGGCGGATGCTCGTCTTCAGGTTGGTTTGGTTTGCTCCCGTTTGAGGTTTGCGCTTGGGGAGGAGAATCTGTGCTAGTTTGCAGTGGCAGAGGAGTGGTTACAAGCTAATTGACTGCTCTTGCATTTTGTGAATCAGCTTAGTACTATTTTTTTCTTTCTGAAGATGGGATTTGAGATTGAGGCCGGTTGTGAAATGCGCGTTGTTATTAGATTATGGTAGGGACTCCACGATTATTGTCAACTGTTGCTCTTGATTGAAAATCTGATGTTTTTTCCGGGTGGTTTTGATCTGCAGTGGGTACACCAAAAATTGGCGAATGAATTTGAAGGGACTTATCCGGGCAATGTAAGCAGCTTGTAATCCTGGCTCATGTTATTCTTCTCAGTTGTGGTTCTGTAAGAATTATCGTGACGTTTCTTTCTCTTGGTTTTCAGGGAAATCCTTTGAAGTTGCTTGCCCGCACGGAAAGATTGCAGGACGAGCTTCCGCTGCTCAGAGAGGAATGTGACAAGATTTTAGCTGCTAAACAGGTTAGGACAGCAGCTCCCGAGTACAGTAGTTTCTTTGTTGCATTAGATACAGCTTGAAATAGCAACATAGCGTCGTACTTTCAGAAGTTCCAGGCATGTTTTCCTGCGTTAGAGTAATTTGTGTTACGACAGTTATCATAGTCGATAACATGGCTTTAAGCTTTGTAAACGGGCATTGATTGTACTGCGCAGAATCTTATAGATCTTGCTAGAACCACTCTGGTGAAAAACAGGACGTTGTTGCGTCAATTACAAGGCCGGGCCGGCCTCCCCGTGACTAGTGACGCTGACGATTCAATCTACTCATCATTTGTGAAGGTACAAGGCTGAATGTGCCTATTTGCCTGTTAGATTCACATAGTTTGTCATATTTGTGCTCTATTTCTGGAGGGAAGACGTGGTTTGCCTTCTTTGAGTTATTTATATTCTTAAAATCCTCGTCGATTTGTGATTGACTTCCTTTGTTGCGTGTATTCTAGACAATCGAGGAGTGGGATCAACAGGTAAAGGCTAACGCAGCAGGTAATTACCCGATCTGTAGTCCTGTGTTTGTGATTCATTATTCTGTTCTTATTTCCCAAGGTTTAGTGGGATCATTCCTGCGGTGCCAGTGCTTTTTGTCCAGTCCGCATTCGAGTTGAGAAACCAAGCCACTAGTGCGACGGCGTAGGTACTTCGGCATTGTCAATTCATAGGTTTTGCCATTAATATGCTATTTAGTCTCCTAAAGCCTTGTGTAGTTATTTCACTGACAAAATGTGTGATCATGGCAAATGCAGTCACAGATATTGATCAATCTGAACTTCCTGATCTTAATCTGGAGCTCTTCCGTGCGAATCGCGGACCCACTTGGTAAATAGGCCGACTCGAAACCGTGACTCAACCTGTCGGAGGTTAGAAAGGAGGACAGGCCATCGCCAATCCACATCATTGTGCTATTCTTGCCTGCTTCCACTCCCATGTTCTAAGCTCCTGTCAACGGGAGCCCAATTCGATAGTCATATCCTCTGGCAAATGCCCCTCGGAGTTGGGCAATTCTCTAGGACGCCCAATTTGAGCAATTCAAGTGCACCTAGTGCGAGGTGGGGCTTCATCTAAGTGGCACGAGCGTCACCAAGTGTGGCCACATGCATTTTCCAAATTATGTGGATAAATATGTGACGGCCTCCCTCAGTTAGTCAGCGACTAAAGTGTTTTCTGGACTCAAACTGTTTTTTTAGGACCTATTCTTAACTCAGCCGCAAAGGGCATTTATTCTACTGCATTGTTCTACCTCTCATTACCTGTTGAAATTCCTGGCGACAAAACCACTATATACATGCAATTGGGCCGCAGGTTTGCAAGCTAATAAGACGCCCCAACTTAGGTCTTGTCTTCTTCGCAAGCTAATGCGATGGATATGCTCACTGCAGCAGACTTATGCCGACGTTGATCCTTTTCAGATATCTTACTGAACTGATGAATGCCATATATGTTAGACTGGTTTAGCTCAACGATTGCAGACGTTACGTTCTGCCGCCGTAGTCAAGTATTTGGCTGTTGTTTTGCGGTTTCTCCGTGGATATTCTCACGCTTATGAAGTAACCAACTACCCAAGCTAGGGTCAGTTCCTTCCAGTCTCTGATCATTCCGGATCACATCGTAATAGTTTTTGAGATGAGACTGAATTACCTGAGATGAGACTGAATTGCCACTGGGGCCTGGATTCGTATGTTCTTGCTTCTGAGGTTGACACCCTGATCATTTCTGCCAAACGAAATACCGCACATATCTCGCAAGTGGACTTCGCTTCCCACCCAGAAAGAGAACATCTGTTAGAGCTGACTCACATGCTGTCCTGTGAAACCACCGACATGGGATACAGCAACTCGGGCTCTCTAGCGTCGAGATATGGCTGAGCCTCTGGCGCGTGAGCTTTAGGGCTATACTGTAGCCGAGCAATAAGCATCCTCCACTTGTCTTTGCCCACTTTTCAGCATGACTTGATTCTTGCAGAGCACCGCCCTTCAGATCCAAAGAACAGTAATCGATGCTGGAGAGCAACCGTATGATCGAAGGGCGATAATCAGATTGCGTGTGAGAGACGTCCTCTGCTTGTTGTTCCTCAATCTCTTCTTAAGGAATTTTGGTCGCGGTTGATTTGCTTGAGTGTGTTGAGTGTTTTGGGGTTTGATTCTGAGCTGTGAAGAGAGAGGTAGTCCTGATTCGGTTGTTTGTGGGAGGTAAAGTGATTGTGATGGCAGAGGAGGCCGATCATGTATTTGTGTATGGGAAGCTGAGGCCTGATGCGCCCGACAACACGGAGCCTTTGGGCAACACTAGTGGAGCAAAGAAGGCGTACCTGATGGGCAGCCGGCTCTACTGCTTCAACAAGGGAGGCCAGCAGACGGCTGCCGTGAGGCTGGAAGAGGCAGGGCATTCCGTGACTGGGTATGTTGTGAAAGCTGCCGATTCTGGCTCGATGTCGTCATTGCTGCAAGAGTCCGAATCCAAGGAGTATTCGCCTCAGCTTTACGAGAGGGACATTGTGGAGGTGAGCCTCGCTTTCCTTATTCAGATTTACTGCTTATTTAAAATATGATTGCCGTTTTCTCTTATCCCCTACTTTCCCAAACTACGTTTCGTGAAGTATGTAACTGTTCTCCATCGTTGATGAGGAACAGAAAGCTTCACGACATCGAATTGTGCTTGCATAAATCTTACATGTGTTGAAATTACCAAGGACCAACACACCCTAGGATTCCCTACTGTGTGGAGAATGAAAACGAACTCAGGAAGAGTGGTTTCCCCGGTATAATATCCTGCCAACGATGACGAACCCACGCCAGTGGTTTTGAGACATTATTATTTGTAAACAGCTAAAGGGCTTGAGATTACCCTGAACTTGCCATCACTCTGAACCCTACCCGATGATCCGTGAGATTTTTGCGACCTTAAAACCACAAAACGCAGCACATGGACATGCGCCTGTTAACTCGCACTGATTGCAAGTCACGATAAGATCGATTGGAGTCTCGAAGCAGTTGTTAAGATCTCGGTGCATGCCGGTGAATTACATCTGCTGTCTGCCCGATGTCCCTTGCTGCAGGTCATCACGGAGAAGGGAGAGCGGGTCTCGTCGTATGTTTACCACATTCCGGATGTGGAGGTCTCCAATCCGGTTCCGAAGGGAGATTGGCTGCAGCGGTCGCGTTGAGGATGGTAACACGGGAGTGCTGGAGTACTTCACGAGACTTGCGAAATCATGGTGATCACTCTCTGGTGTGCCGGAGATTTCAGTAGGGTGGGGGGGCTGTCATGGATCACCCTATTAGTTCGGAGTACGACGTGGAGTAAACTGTTTAGTTTTGTATGAGCTATATTCGGAGTACTGCCGGTTGTAATATATTACAATGTGAAACCAAGAGTTCGTTTGGAAGAGTGTGTGTCGATGTGGGACGTCTCTGCTTGAGCTGCTGAGATGCTATTCGTGGTGCTATTAATTGTTGGATGCATGCATGATACCGAGTGATCTGCTCAGTGCGGAGGGCAGTCCAGATGAATTTGGTTCCGGAGTGGGTGTTGGATGGTCTGGGTAGTTGAATGCGCCATAGGGATTGGCAGATGGAGGGCGAGGCTGGAGGTACAAGAGGGGCCGGGTGCGGGCAGAGAAGTATACCTTTCTCGGCCTTTTGGCTAAGATCAAGTGTAGTATCTGTTCTTATCAGTTTAATATCTGATACGAGGCTCATCGAGCCTCATGATATTAATCTAATTTTTCTCGGGTGCGAGTCCACCCGGTAGCTTGCTGCCCGGACTCGCGCGCGTCGCCTTGGTATTGCACTACCTCCTTGGCCGGCGCAGCCCCCTCCCTCCTCCGAGGGAACCAATTCTAACTCAAAACAGGAATGTTGTTGCCGTGCACGGAATGTTGATCGGGTGGGTGTGCACGGAGTGGGATGGCAGGCCTGTTCACGGGCAAAGGCTAGAATGCTCTACATGTCACTAGATTTTTCCTGTTCCTCCTCCCACTCCACATGTTTCAATATTCTACTGCAAACTCAGTGGCTACACACCGAAGCTTATCCGAGAAGAGCACGACGTGCGCTGTGACGGCCTCACACCAATCTAAGTTGGAGGCGTAGAAAATGAGTCCCTCCTCCAGATGCAGGTGCAGAATTGAGACAAGTTTATATGACAATTAGTTGGGTCAGAAGTCTAGCTTCCGGCAGTGCGAGGCTTCGACTCAGCCCGGATTCATTTTCCATGTCAGCTCAAGGTCTCAATTAATGATGAGAGTGGGGGGGTTTTCACCTCAGAAAGCATGGAATTCGTGAAGCTGAACCTCCATGGAGAGCAGCCTTGGGTCGAGTGACCGGTGCCTTTGTTTTGAAATATACTAGTGGGCAGGCCTGCACACCGCCGATATATTGTCTCAAATCGGGTTGAACATTTACGATACTACTGAAATTAGGCCTGCACACCGTTGGCATGTTGCAGCGGAGTGGGGACGGGCAGATGTTTTCGGATGAAAAACATTTCAGAAACTTTACAGTCAGAAGCCGTAAGGGCCTAAGACCGTCTGCTGGTCCGTCCAACGTGGCGCTCTGCGATTGGTCACAGCCGTCCTAGCTCAGTTGGTAGAGCGAGATAGGGAGCACGCAGCGTGGAACGCCTTTGCTCTCAAGCTTGGAGTAAACGATACATATTATATGGATGAGTTCCGAAGAATCGGAACCAAGAGAGCGACGTGGTCACGAAGCCTGCCTTATCCGATCTGGTCCAGACTGGACCGTTTTTATATCAATAGAGAACTTCAAGATAATGGGGGCCGACAAGGAATCTGGCAGTTTATGGCGCATATCTCCGACCATGCGGGAATATTCCTCCAGATCAACCTGCAGCCCTGGAAAACCCCAGCCGGACCCGTTCACTTCAATACAAACCTGCTTATGAAGGAAAGGACTAAGAATATTCTCATAGAAACGTGGAAAGCGTCCATAGCCAGGAATGCAGGGGAGGATAAAGGGGAACGGGTCACTCGAGCTTTTAAAGATCTAAGAAGGGTTAATCAAGAACTAACGAAAGCAGAGAAGAAGGCAGGAAGGACTCTTTACCAGTCTCAGTACACCGAAGTCAGGGAGGCGGAGGCTAGACTCCAGAATGACTGGAATGATTTAGAGGCTTGGGATACTCTCAACCTGGCACAAGAACGTTTGGAAGAAGTAAGAATGAGGAAGATGGAACAGAAGAAGAACCAATCAGGAGCCACATGGGCCAAAATGGGGGACAGGTGTACTCGGGAATTCTTCCAGTTTCATAAAGCTCTAAAACCGAAAACTCGGATCCAGGAGCTGATGGATGGAGGACGCTCTTTGAGGACTCAGGGAGAGATTATGGAGTACGCGCACCGTTACTACAAGACTCTATACAGTTTCGACCCATTGACGGAGATTAATATAAGAGCGCGGACTAAATGCCTTAGCAGCGTACCCCGAGTAGTCACGGCTGCTCAGAACGCTGCCCTCCTCAAGCCATTCACACAGTTAGAGATGGAGCTGGCCATAAAGGACCTCCCTTCGCACAAGACGGCTGGTCTTGACGGAATTCCGACGGAAGTCCTGAAACAATTATGGCCGGAGATAGGCCTAGACATACAAGGTCAGCTCGAGGAAGCTCTGGCCGCAGGCCGACTTCATAAAAATCTGAACACTGGGCTCCAATCCTTGATTCCCAAGGGGGGTCCAAAAGTTCAGATTACCAACCACCGCCCGATCTCTGTACTGACAAGTACTTACAAGGCAATGGCTAAAACCATGGCCAACAGGATGCAACCGTTTCTTCCCACCTGGATCAAGACTTCACAATCAGCCTTTGTCAAAAATCGTCACATCCTTGACAATGTTTTCCTTGCCTACGAGGCAATGGAGTGGGCAAAGACATCGAAACAGGATTTGGTAATCTTGACGATTGATTTTGAAAAAGCATACGACCAAATCAACTGGACTTTTTTAAAAGAGACAATGCGCAAGATGGGATTCGAGGAACAGTGGGTAAAATGGGTGGCGACTTTCTATGAGGGAGCCACTACATCCATTCTGATAAATGGTGAAATCAGCGAGGAATTCGAAATGGAACGGGGCGTGAGGCAAGGGTGCCCTATGGCACCCTATCTCTACCTCCTCATAGCGGATGTTCTAGCGCATATGCTGAATGATCCTAGCAATGAGGTGGAAGGACTTCTGATGCCTAATGGGAGCATTTTAAGGGAAGCTCTCTTCGCCGACGACTCTAACCTGTACCTGCAAGGTACTGTGGCAAATCTGGAGCGAGCCTTCGCAGTCCTTAATACTTTTTGTGGGGGAACCGGCTCCAAGATCAACTGGCCGAAAAGCGCAGCGATCTGGGCATCTGAGAACCCCCGCAACTGGGAATGGGGAGCAGACCGTGGCCTGAGATGGATTCCCGAAGGGCAAACGATCATCAGCCTCGGCTTCCCCTTAGGCTACAATATGGGACAACATGACAAAAATGCAAAAGTCCTCAGCCAGATTCGGGGAAAGTTAAGTCTATGGGCCAATAAACCACTCTCCATGGCGGCTAGAATTCTAGTTACAAACCAGGTAGTTCTAGCGTCAATATGGTACATAGCAAGTTGTGCAGACCTGGCACGGAGCGTTCTGGCCAAAGCAAGGACAATGGTCCGAAACTTCGTATGGAGTGGGCATTCCGAAGGCCATCCCAGAGCTCGTGTAGCATGGAACTCTGCCATCCTACCGACTACTGAAGGAGGAATTAAAGTTTTCGATCCATATGCGCAGGCATCCGCCCTGCTTGCCAAAATGGTAATTAGGGGGATGGAGCCTGGCCCCGAACCCTGGAAGATTTTTCTCCAATACAGAGTATCCCAACTAAAGCTCAAAAATGATGGAGATTGGCCTATGAACCCTGAATGGCTCTTCCGAGCGAAGAAAGTATCAGATCAGGGGAGCCCTCTATGGCACGGAATCTGGTCAGCGTGGCTGGAAGTCCGGCCAGGAGCTCGCAAGAACATTCCAGCATACAAGGAGGAGACTCACCGACAGGCTATATGCTTCAATCCACACATCTTGACACCGCAAGGACGCATGTTTGGAGAGGACAAACCTGGAATTTTTCGAAGGTGGGCTGAGAAAGGGATAACCCGACTCAATCACCTTTGGGATTATGCACATGACCAATGGCTCTATCCTCAAGACCTACAGCAGAGAACTCGCACCCGTAACCTCCCAGAGCTTCTGCAGCAGATTCAGAATGGCGTGCTGTGGAACCTTCGTACGGACTACTGTCGGATTGTAGGCGAGTGGCTCACCTTTGATGAACCAGAACGCAACCTACCGGAAGAATTTTTTCACGTAAGGAAGGTCTATCTCGAAGGGGTTTTTGACGCTACCGTTTACAGAAGGGTAGATCAGACTGAGAAGCTAGAACGGGTATCCGGCCCGCGCCCAGTCAGAATGCCAACCTGGAAGTATACAAGGGCCCGAGTAGTCCTCAAAAACCCGGAAGGGAAGGTGCAATCCTTTAACCCTCCATATGTCCCCCACCTGCTCCCTCATTGGGAGGTGTATGTAATGGGTCACGGAAGAATCAAGGAGATGGAACTGGATCTGAAAGAGTGGGTCTGGAACCCGATAGGACACATGAAGCAAGGGATGTTCTTCGAGTATACCACGAAGAGGGGTTATAAGATAATCTCCACTAGACAGGGAGTGACTCCACCTTTCACCCAGTTGATGAATATGAAAGGCTACAACCGATACCAATGTAAACGATTCTATGCGGCCTTGTGGCATAAATGGGCCCCAAGGAAAATTTCAACTATGATATGGCTCACGTGCCAAGGAGGGCTACCCCTGGCACATTGGCGTATGCGACTTGGACCTGATAATCTCGGACTCTGCAATCTGTGTGATCAACAGGCATGGGAGACGCCAGAACATACCTTCTACACCTGTCCATCGGTAGCAGGAGTGTGGGATCGAGTCCGGCGGATGAGGCAAATTGCAGGTCTCCAGCCGGCAATCCAAGATTGGTGGCAAGCTCTGTCGGGACTTTTCGATCCCCCAGACCCCCCTCCACAGGCGGGCTGGTCCCCACAACCAATGCCCCAACCACCGCAGCAGGCAGCACCACCCAACACAGAAGACGGGCAATTGATACCTGATGAAACCCCATGGGATATCCTCAGAATGAGCGTGATTTGGAATCTCTGGTGCCAGAAATGTGCTTTCGACTTGAGGGACGGAGAATTTCAAATTGGATTCGCATTGTTCAGAGCTTGGCAAATGACGGTACAAGCAGGAATGGGAGCATGGCAGGCCCTTACACAAGCCAAGCCCGGCCCCAAGTCCCGAAATCAAGTCGAACGCGAAGCAGCCTTCATCAAAACATGGAGCTTTGGCGGAGTTTTCTGTAAAACAACCAATGGCATCCACTGGCAGTTAGTACCTCATCATGAGTTCCTAACAAGAGACATGGCCAATCGATACTCTCGATTTCGCCCGCCTCAACCAGCTCCCCCTTCACCCGGGAGAGTTCCCCAACCTCCATCGCCATCTCAGAGTGAAGACTCAGTTTTTCCCTCTCCGAGAAACGATCTCCCGGTGCTTTCCCTCTTAGACCCTCCTCCTCCAGATCCCCTCCCTGACCCTCGGGCTAGCTTCTTAGCAAACTACGAGACAGAGGAACTCGAGGACAGAGTAGCTCTAGAGGAAGATCCTCAAACCGACCTGCTTGGTGGTACAAACCTACCAGTTACGCTTCAGTCTCCAGAAGACCTTGCCGAACAGACTCGCTTCTGGTTAGGCGACGCTCCGGGGAGAGGTTTGCCCTCGCCCCCTCCACTCCCTGATCCCTGGGACCTCTGGTCACCGGGTTCCTCGTTCGAAGCTGGCCACTATGTTGGCGAGTGCTCCCAGCCCCAGCGGCAGGATACGATCGCGGAATTTGCAGGTGGACAGGTACTTGTCCGCGGCGCTCAAGTTCTTCCCTCCCGGGTCTTGGCTCTTTCTAGAGTTGAGACGGACTCCTCTCTTCAGCAGGCAAGAGCTCATGAGCCTTGGCCCCACCGCACCGGCGTCGAAGCTTCTCCTCTCCAAAGGGCGGCATCGTCGTCTGCAGATCCTTTCTGTAGAGTTAGTTTTCCTAGAGAACCGGATTAGTTTTTTGATATTTTGTTTTGGATTGCTTGGGGTTTGGGCGGGGTTATCGCCTGCCCCCCAAGGGGTCTTGTCGGATTTTAGTTGTCAGTCTCTTGGACTGACTTCGGTCTTGTGTGGGTCCCCCCCCTTGTTGTCGCCGCAGGCTGACTTGGCTCTGCCCTGACAGCCGCTTGGTTGGGCCGCAATGGCGGTTACGATGGATGATTCTGTTGTAATTTGTTCGTTGCCTTTAATTTCATCCCTGATTGGGACTTTCAGCTCAGTTGGTAGAGCGCAAGGCTCTTAACCTTGTGGTCCAGGGTTCGAGCCCCTGGGGTGGCGACGTGGCAGTCAACCATTGGTTCTCTTTTCGCGGTCATTAGTGCTCATGCCGGAGTGGTTATCGGGCATGACTAGAAATCATGTGGGCTTTGCCCGCGCAGGTTCGAATCCTGCTGAGCACGTTCGCTTTCGTTTTTGGGGATGGATGACGTGCAGACCATTTCCAATTTTGCACTCGTTGGTGCCTTCATTCAATAGCAATAAGATCATTCTATATTTTACAGTACAAAGTTAAACTTAGGCCTAGTTAATCTGGGGCTGGTGGAGGGTGAGCCGGATTGAACATCAGTTCAGCCTCCAATCTGGCCCTAAGTTTGGGCCCAAGTTGGGGTTTCGGGCCAAGGGAAACTTTTTCCCAATTGTATCACTAAGGCCCAAACATTTTGGCACCAAAACAGTGCCACATAGGATAAATTGAAGTTCCAGTGGAGACCTTGTGTAAAGCCCTTGTGCCTGATTTGAAACAATCGAGCAATCTTATTGGTTGAAATTTGAAAAGTTTGGGCCGGCCCTCAATCTAGCCCCAAGTATAAATTAGCCCTTAGACTCCAAAACTATTGTTCATGGATTTTTTTCTACTACAAACTTTAGAGCTTTGACTAACAAGTTTATACATGTATTCATTTGCCTTAATGGATGCATAATTTAAGGTAATGTGTTTATATACTTAAGTATTTTGCATTCACTATTTTGTTGAATGAAAATGGACCCATGGATGATAATTGTATGTTGGAAATAGTCCTTTTAGATGGAAATTTTAACCTCAATAAAAAATGTTCACATGATGAAAACTGTCAATAAAGCGTTTTGATGAAAAACCATTTGGCCCGTTATGTTGTAAGTCACCACTTTTTGAAATTTGGTCTTTGAACATCTACCCTTTTGAATGGTGGGCAACTTGTGAATTTTACCTTTTGGAGCTAGATTAGCTTGCAAGCCCTGAGAGTCCATGTGATGGACAATCTAATTGGACGGATGGGGATCCAGAGTCAAGATTTTCGTAGCTAGTCATTAATTTTAAGGGTAGCTACTGTCGAGGGTTTTTTTGGTGTTTTTCTCTTGCATGACAATGGAGGTAGCTGATTTGTAGCAGTCATACTCGGCAAATATATGAAACAGACTCTTACTAACGGTCCTACTTGCTATGGTCTCATCTGTCAGTTGTTTTGGCAAGTTTTGGCCGCAATTGTAGTACTTTTTGAGAATACGATCTAGGAAAACTAGGTGTTTGGTCTTTCCAAACCTTTGGTCTATATCCAGAACATAATTTTTTTTGAAGAAGTCATCTTCTTCATGGAAAGGACTGAATGAAACATGTTGACCATTTGGCAGACACTTTGTTTGCCACCCCAAGTTCTTTATATCCAACCATGGCTTCCCTCTTGTAACAAATCTTTCCACTCCTCTTTTCCAACCGGTACAATTCATGTTATTGTCTCGCTTTGCTAGCTTTAGCCTTACATTTCTTAAGATTATAATGTGTTGCAGTATCCATTGTGCAACATTTTACAAGGAGAACCTTGAGAGCCTTTCTTGGTCGCTGTAAGGTAACTTACAATGATAGATGAATTAATGAAATCTTCTAATAACATTGGACAGTGTGTAAAGAAAGGATGAAAGGAGTATTATTACTCCACATATAGGAGTAAAGAAGATGGAAAGATCTAGAAGAGTGTCTGAGTTGAAGAGATAGAAGAACCTAGAAGGATTTGTGGATTATCTTTACTCCAGATATAGAAGTAAAGGAGATAGAATGATTTATTAATAGACTAGACTCTGGGACATAATCTGAGATAGACTCTAGTTTCTTTTGGGAAGGAATTAGTATATAAAGGCTTGGGGGTGAGAAGTGAAAACACTTCTTTTGGTGATCACTTCTCTATGGTTGGGTGGTGAGCCTTAGTCAACCTAAGTCTGTATGTTCTCCTAGTCGTTTGTATGCCTGCGTATCCATGATTCAATCAATCACAAGTGAATTCCAAATAAACCTTCAAATGAAGCCTTATATATGTGTTTTTTCAAAACAAATAACAAGGAGAAGCTATGGAGACGACATAAGCCGAAGAACAAGACTCTTGAAACTATATTCGAAGAACAATATCACGACACGCATCCAAGATGTTCAAAGGGCGGTAAGTCTGGACTCAGCGCAACTCATTGACACACATCTACAAGAGGAGTTGGAGGTCTTACTTTGGAAGATTAAGGTGGAGCCCCGCAAGGGGACCGTGCCCCTACCTCGCAAGCTACCACGCCGCTAGCGCGCACCCAGGCACGAACTCTTTGGGCTGCAACCCGAATTCAAGCACTCACCAAAGACACCCCTCACACGCAAGAGGAACTCCTCAATGTTCTTCGCCCTGCCCGCAACACTCTCGGACTCACAGAATTCGCAAGCCAGGAGGTCTATACTGCAACTCCTCAATAGTCCGATTGGAAAAGAGGAGTGGAAAGATTTGTTACAAGAGGGAAGCCATGGTTGGATATAAAGAACTTGGGGTGGCAAACAAAGTGTCTGCCAAATGGTCAACATGTTTCATTCAGTCCTTTCCATGAAGAAGATGACTTCTTCAAAAAAAATTATGTTCTGGATATAGACCAAAGGTTTGGAAAGACCAAACACCTAGTTTTCCTAGATCGTATTCTCAAAAAGTACTACAATTGCGGCCAAAACTTGCCAAAACAACTGACAGATGAGACCATAGCAAGTAGGACCGTTAGTAAGAGTCTGTTTCATATATTTGCCGAGTATGACTGCTACAAATCAGCTACCTCCATTGTCATGCAAGAGAAAAACACCAAAAAAACCCTCGACAGTAGCTACCCTTAAAATTAATGACTAGCTACGAAAATCTTGACTCTGGATCCCCATCCGTCCAATTAGATTGTCCATCACATGGACTCTCAGGGCTTGCAAGCTAATCTAGCTCCAAAAGGTAAAATTCACAAGTTGCCCACCATTCAAAAGGGTAGATGTTCAAAGACCAAATTTCAAAAAGTGGTGACTTACAACATAACGGGCCAAATGGTTTTTCATCAAAACGCTTTATTGACAGTTTTCATCATGTGAACATTTTTTATTGAGGTTAAAATTTCCATCTAAAAGGACTATTTCCAACATACAATTATCATCCATGGGTCCATTTTCATTCAACAAAATAGTGAATGCAAAATACTTAAGTATATAAACACATTACCTTAAATTATGCATCCATTAAGGCAAATGAATACATGTATAAACTTGTTAGTCAAAGCTCTAAAGTTTGTAGTAGAAAAAAATCCATGAACAATAGTTTTGGAGTCTAAGGGCTAATTTATACTTGGGGCTAGATTGAGGGCCGGCCCAAACTTTTCAAATTTCAACCAATAAGATTGCTCGATTGTTTCAAATCAGGCACAAGGGCTTTACACAAGGTCTCCACTGGAACTTCAATTTATCCTATGTGGCACTGTTTTGGTGCCAAAATGTTTGGGCCTTAGTGATACAATTGGGAAAAAGTTTCCCTTGGCCCGAAACCCCAACTTGGGCCCAAACTTAGGGCCAGATTGGAGGCTGAACTGATGTTCAATCCGGCTCACCCTCCACCAGCCCCAGATTAACTAGGCCTAAGTTTAACTTTGTACTGTAAAATATAGAATGATCTTATTGCTATTGAATGAAGGCACCAACGAGTGCAAAATTGGAAATGGTCTGCACGTCATCCATCCCCAAAAACGAAAGCGAACGTGCTCAGCAGGATTCGAACCTGCGCGGGCAAAGCCCACATGATTTCTAGTCATGCCCGATAACCACTCCGGCATGAGCACTAATGACCGCGAAAAGAGAACCAATGGTTGACTACCACGTCGCCACCCCAGGGGCTCGAACCCTGGACCACAAGGTTAAGAGCCTTGCGCTCTACCAACTGAGCTAGGACGGCTGTGACCAATCGCAGAGCGCCACGTTGGACGGACCAGCAGACGGTCTTAGGCCCTTACGGCTTCTGACTGTAAAGTTTCTGAAATGTTTTTCATCCGAAAACATCTGCCCGTCCCCACTCCGCTGCAACATGCCAACGGTGTGCAGGCCTAATTTCAGTAGTATCGTAAATGTTCAACCCGATTTGAGACAATATATCGGCGGTGTGCAGGCCTGCCCACTAGTATATTTCAAAACAAAGGCACCGGTCACTCGAACCAAGGCTGCTCTCCATGGAGGTTCAGCTTCACGAATTCCATGCTTTCTGAGGTGAAAACCCCCCCACTCTCATCATTAATTGAGACCTTGAGCTGACATGGAAAATGAATCCGGGCTGAGTCGAAGCCTCGCACTGCCGGAAGCTAGACTTCTGACCCAACTAATTGTCATATAAACTTGTCTCAATTCTGCACCTGCATCTGGAGGAGGGACTCATTTTCTACGCCTCCAACTTAGATTGGTGTGAGGCCGTCACAGCGCACGTCGTGCTCTTCTCGGATAAGCTTCGGTGTGTAGCCACTGAGTTTGCAGTAGAATATTGAAACATGTGGAGTGGGAGGAGGAACAGGAAAAATCTAGTGACATGTAGAGCATTCTAGCCTTTGCCCGTGAACAGGCCTGCCATCCCACTCCGTGCACACCCACCCGATCAACATTCCGTGCACGGCAACAACATTCCTGTTTTGAGTTAGAATTGGTTCCCTCGGAGGAGGGAGGGGGCTGCGCCGGCCAAGGAGGTAGTGCAATACCAAGGCGACGCGCGCGAGTCCGGGCAGCAAGCTACCGGGTGGACTCGCACCCGAGAAAAATTAGATTAATATCATGAGGCTCGATGAGCCTCGTATCAGATATTAAACTGATAAGAACAGATACTACACTTGATCTTAGCCAAAAGGCCGAGAAAGGTATACTTCTCTGCCCGCACCCGGCCCCTCTTGTACCTCCAGCCTCGCCCTCCATCTGCCAATCCCTATGGCGCATTCAACTACCCAGACCATCCAACACCCACTCCGGAACCAAATTCATCTGGACTGCCCTCCGCACTGAGCAGATCACTCGGTATCATGCATGCATCCAACAATTAATAGCACCACGAATAGCATCTCAGCAGCTCAAGCAGAGACGTCCCACATCGACACACACTCTTCCAAACGAACTCTTGGTTTCACATTGTAATATATTACAACCGGCAGTACTCCGAATATAGCTCATACAAAACTAAACAGTTTACTCCACGTCGTACTCCGAACTAATAGGGTGATCCATGACAGCCCCCCCACCCTACTGAAATCTCCGGCACACCAGAGAGTGATCACCATGATTTCGCAAGTCTCGTGAAGTACTCCAGCACTCCCGTGTTACCATCCTCAACGCGACCGCTGCAGCCAATCTCCCTTCGGAACCGGATTGGAGACCTCCACATCCGGAATGTGGTAAACATACGACGGGACCCGCTCTCCCTTCTCCGTGATGACCTGCAGCAAGGGACATCGGGCAGACAGCAGATGTAATTCACCGGCATGCACCGAGATCTTAACAACTGCTTCGAGACTCCAATCGATCTTATCGTGACTTGCAATTAGTGCGAGTTAACAGGCGCATGTCCATGTGCTCACGGATTGTCAGATAGGGTTCAGAGTGATGGCAAGTTCAGGGTAATCTCAAGCTGGCTACAGTGGAGAATGAAAGCGAACTCACGAAGAGTGGTTTCCTCTGTATGTCACTTTAGACTTATTCAAAGGGTCAACAATCAAACCATGCTTCACATAGGAATGCATAGCAATCATCTGAGTCGTTCCCTTCCTCCTCGCTTCCCGGACATCCGTGAACACTCAATCTATCTTCTTCTTTCCTCTGCCACCGGGAAGTATTAAAATTGTTAATTTGAAATTCTTCCTGGTCCAGCGCACCACACTAGCACCATGGCAGTTCCATTTGTCATCGCTGTACCACTTTTCAAGTTGTCACGAATCCTACACGGCTGACAAGTGTTCGACATGACTAAAATCGGTCTATACTTGAGATTGAAGTGGGTTTACAAGCAGTAAATTGGACTATGGTTCCAACTACATTAGAGACTAGTGTCTGCATCAAAGGTTTCAGTGACGACATGACGTACCTTCCAAATTGTGCTCTGTTACGATCTTAAAAGAAATGACTTTTTCCCAATAAATAAGCTACACCAAGTGAAAATGTGCATGTTTATGGAAGCGAGAAGAAGATTTTTTGACGAAAATATACGTGTAATACGCACTGTATGTACTAGTGTATACACAAGCTTTATATCAAACCACTGGCCAACAGTAGCAATCCTCGAAACAATATGGATCTGAATTGAATGATTTGAATGCTCCTTCAGTATGAGAATTTGAACTCTCTTTTCAGTATCTCCTATTCCTAAAAATTAGTATCAGATACCGAAGACTAAGTATCAATATCTACGCCATGAAGTAACGAGCAACCTTTACTTCCATTTGCAAGAACTCAATTTTTTAAATCTTGAGATACCAAGGAGCTCAGATCCTTGAGACAAATAACAAGGACGGAAATATCATCCCGACTGCCTCGCCGAAGCGCAGCAGCTGCCAATACTTTCGCAGCTCCTTCCGCATTTTCCTGTGCTAAAACATGTGCAACAGCTTCTTCATTGTTCATAACCTTCCACAACCCATCACTTGCAACTATAAAGAAATCGTCTTCGGCAGTCAGTTTATTGTCCCAAATGTCAGGCTCCACACTCAAATGCTCCTTGATTATGGAATCCCCAAATGCACGGGACATGTTCAATCTTTTGTCTACCCGATACACCCCACCCATAGGGGATAAGGCGACCTCGCCTCCTTTAGATTCCACCTGCGAATGCCAAAGCATATTAATTCTCTAGGGTAATCAAACCCTCGGGATAGCAACCCACTTCCTCTCTAGGAGGTTCACATTATTTCAAGTTTCTCAAACTTGGATTTCCATTTCAGTGAACTACTTTAGTTCAGAAAAATGAAGAGTTCATTAGCAAACTGAAAAGCACCAGATAAGCCCCAAGACTGTTGAATAGATCAGAGCTGTACTTCGACTCCAGGTGATTATTACTTAACTCGTTCTAACTCAGAAAGCTGAATTGTACCATACTTCATTTCCCAAAACCTTGTGACCTTGAACTCTAGGAGTGCCAAATTTTTCAATACCCTGTGCACTTCACTGTAATGTGATAACTAATATTTGAGTTTCACAACAGGAATGTTTACCATTTCTCGCTCTGCTGGTTTCTGAGGCTCGTGATCAACGCTCACTTCAATCGCTTTGCCATTCCTGGCAAGAACAGCTCGTGAGTCGCCCACGTTGGCCACTATTAGCCGGTGCCCCTTGTCCAGCAGGAACGCAGTGGTGGCTGTCGACCCCGCCATGAAACCCTTATCCTCCTTTGCCTTGTCCAATATTCTGCAACCACATAACTTCACACCTCAGATCTTTGCAATTTACCCTTAAATAAAACCACGGCTACTTGAAGCTAAGGAGAACAAAAATTATTAGCTCGAAGTGTATGCAACAAACCACAAAGATTGCTTCGGATACGGTGCTTTCTCAACTTTTCGAAGTTAAAAGAACAGAGATTAAAAAAACGACCTCTTGTCTTCAGAAAAATATGTCTCCTTGATTGTCCTCTTGGGGTCGCTGGTGAAGTTAGGGTGTGACAAGATTTTGTTGAAAAGCTCCTGCTCCAAGTAAGATGCGACCTCGGTGCCTGCATGGCCATCGTAGACCGCAAACAAGCCGATTTCGCTGCCATCAAAGGATTGCATTCTGGCCACATGGTAATCCTCAATCGGATGATCTCGCAGACCCTTCACTCTAGCGTAACCAAACGTCACCGAGTCTAGCTGCCGACCCTCACCACCCCCAGACCACGCTGTTGCTTCTTCCCCATTCATACTGTTGTCTGTATCCCTGCAAATTCAAATCACAATAAGAACCCAAGCAGCACGTTAGGAATCAACAGATCATTCTTCAATGAATTCCTTACAGAATCCCCAATTTTCTCTTCAGCCAGAGCCTCAAAAAATATCAGTTAACCACCACAGTAACCTAGGGTTAAGCTGCAGGGATCTAGAGCAACTCGACGTAAAGAATCTAAATCAGCCAAAGCATCAACTTGAAGAAAAACTGCAAAACCACAGAGAATTCTAAAAGAAGAAAACCCACGAATCTCTCCATAATAAAAACCGAAACCTAAATATACTCGAAAAAACCAAACTTGCAAAGAAAATTCAAAACACGCAAGCAATGAGCACCAAATTCTGTCACCCACCCGCCTCAAAACCACAAAAGCATTCTCCCACTTCCCTTCATTCCCAAGCACCTCAACCCAACAGAATTCTACAACAACCACGCAACCAGGAAGCGAGACTATCTAGATCAACAAAACAAAGACACAACAAAGTCCAAAAAACCAAAAAACTCTAAACTACCACCACCAGAGATCAAGCACCTAGCACACAATGCACACTCTCCAAGCACTAGAATCGACTGCCTTGAACTTGAACCTGAGCGACGCACTCCTGCTAGCTCTCCCTCCGCACCAACAGCACAGCAACCTGCAAGCACCCACCCTGACTCCTGAGTATCTGATCTCAGTGTCCCATAAACCAAACCTAGAGGCAAAGTGTCCTCGCAACGCAGTCACGGGTATTCTAGCATTCTAGAAACCGAACTGAACCACTGTCCGGCCAAGTGTCCGCATGAATGGCGCTGTCCGCGTTGCAGTGCCCACGTCGATCCGCCGTCGGTACAGGGATCGATCCAAACGGAGCCCACGTATTAGTGAGATTAACTTAGGCGGGGAATTAGTGCGGGGGGGGAATATAGTGAGTGAGGTTAAGTTACCGGGGTGGTGGTTCCCTGCAGCGGGCGCGCAGCCTGGCGACTGCGTCGCGGAGCGTGTGATCTAGAGCGCGGAGAGCGCGGAGAGCCCGCATCGCATCGCGAGTGGGGTCGCGGGCGCTGGTCGAAGTGGTTGCCGGGCCTTGTTCCGCTCCTTTCTGGACGTTTGGCACTGCCACGCGGCGGTGTGTCAGTTGTGTTCGGAGTGCCATGATGCCAGGAAGGCCTTTCTGTTTAGATTGACGACAGTTCGCCGTGGACGAGGTCTGGGGACGAAGTTGGTGGGGGTGGACGGGTAGAAGGGTCGTTTGTTGACGATTTAAACCGGTAGTTTGGGGGCCTATCCGCATTCAATGCCGAGGTTACCTTGGTGTTTCTGTATCTGGAGGTCAAAGGAACTTGATTACTCTTGCGATTCGGAGAGAGCTCCGAAAGATATGGAGAGCCATCACAAATTAGGGTTACAAATGGTGCAGAGTGTGTCCCTTCTTTACATACCAGTACCCTGAGTTTAAAGGGGAAGTTTAGGGTGAGATAATTGAATTAATCTATTTGTAGGTATAAAGAAGCTTGACTACGGATCTGATTGGAAAAAAGAGCTCCCAGAGAGATGGAGAGAATGCACAAAATTAGGATTAGAAATGAGGAAAGGCTATTTTTGCTTTATGTGTGACGACTTTGAGTTTAAAGAAGAAGTTCAGGGTACAAAGTAGAGTTACTTCACAATTATTTCATAGTTAATCCATTTGAAGGTCAAAGTAGCTTAATTGGATATGTGATTGGAGAAAATGGTCAAAGGAAGGTGGATAGAAATCACATAATTACAGTTAGAAATGATGAGAGGTTATTGGTGCTTTATATGAACAGACTCTCTTTTTTAAGTAGATTTTCAACTACCATGTTATACAATCAAGTCTAAATTGCTTACAAATTTAAGTAGGGAAGGCAGTGTGTTGAAAAAATTGACAAACTTTGGAATGCAAGAACTTGGTAAAAAATAAATAGATTTTGGAATTTCCAATTGAGTTGAAATGTTAGAAGAGTGCTTTTCAACATTATGAAAGATTTGTACATATAGACCTCAAAAACATACAAGTGTTTTTATTTTTTTATACACCATCTACCATTTAGTACTTCCAATCCTTGATAAAATCACTACTTTGTACTATTGGGCATACTTGAAATAAATTGTTTCAATAACTCAAAGCCTATACTTCACTTCATACTTCTTTAATGGTTTGCATCATTTCTTGCTTATTTTTGGGATGTTATGGTAACAAAAAAAAAAATCTTTAATCCTCTACAACAAGTTCTCAATAGAATTTAGATTACGTGAATTTGAAGGCAAACCAACTTCTCATGCCATGACCTAGTCTACAATTCTCTAGCAACTTAATTCAATTAATGAAAGCACCATCTTCTATGAGTCTGAGCTCATGAAGAATATTGTGCAATGAAGTAAAAACATGCTTAAAGTACCTTCATATACATTTTCAACATAATGGGTAGCAGTTCATTTTCCTTGAGGCATAATGATTGATGGGATTTTATTCAAACAAGTAATTACATCGCTTACCATCATAGATGTTCATTTAGATTTGAAGATAAGCACCAAACATTACGTTGTATACCTTTAGTGAAGTTTTTGCCCTATTTGAATATGTCAAGAATTTTTCTTATGCTCAAATGCCAAAGTGCAATCTATGTCAAACTTAGATCAAGCGTTCAAAATGAAATCTTGTCGAAACCTTAAGTAGTAGCTTTTAATTGCATAAGATTGTCCCATAAACAAAGCAATATTGTTATTAAAGGAGGTAGATGATCCATCCTTCAAACAAATCTCGTCTAAACAATTAAGAATGAATGTCAAATGTCAAATTGTGAATGAAAAAACAAGATGGTACCATGGTCTACTAGCAAAAATTTTAACCATTCTAATGGCTATCAAATGTTTGGGGTGTAAATTGTTGCATGATAATTTCAAAACATGTAGAGTATAAGAATTGATTACTTATCAATGTGATTATGCTTCACGCATGCATGCTAATTATATGATTTCATAAATTTTACATTAAATAGAGAATATGTCCACAAAATTTTGAGGTGAAAAGTGCCTTAATTTCAAAGTTCTTGGAAAAAAATGCAAGAAGTGCAAAGTGCTAAGACTTCAAAACACAAAAATCATGAGCATTTAAAATTTGATTGTTCAAAACCACTTTAGTCTCTTTTAAATTGGAGGTTGAAGACTCAATGGCTGTAGAATATGGAAATTACTCCAACTATTTGATCAAAAAACTATAACTCTCATTTGATAAGAGATGATTCAAGAAAAAATAGTTAGAGCGGAAGATGATTTACAAAATTAGGATTTCAAATGAAAACATGCCTTCATCACTTTATTACGACAAAGATGTGGATTTCCTTAAAATCAAAAGATAATTACACTTATAAAATCCACATGGATAGAAATATACATATATTATGAATGAAACAAAATTAACTTCATGGATACTACTTGTAGGCCTATGAGGAAGCTTACTTGCTACATGACATTAAATAAAACAAAAATAGAAGCTAAATCAGTGAAAGTAAAATAAAATGAAATTTTATTGCTTTACATTCTTTTGAAGATGGAATGAATTAGTGATTTTATATCACATGGTAATAGGTGCCTAATGAATAATTCGTTAAGGTTTATTTTGAAGTTTTAGAATTTTTTCAGATGTGTTTTTTTTTTTGTAATGAATATTATAATATAAAATTAGATGTATTCATTTTATAATCCTAATATTCCATTAGATTGAAAATTTCATTTGGTTCACTCTCATAATTTGTCATATATTCTATGGAGTAATCATCAACTATTTTTTCTTTACTCTTACTCATATCAATATATTCTTCCAAATACCGATAATTTTTCTGATTAAGATAATCTACCCAATCTACTCATGGACCTCCATCAAATTAAAATGATATCATAAAGCATGTTCGTTGTATTAAAGTGTCTACAAAATCCAAGTTGATGAATAAAATAATGACATTTGTTTGTGCTTCATCGTTATCGTAGACATGTATTGTACCAACGTCGATAATAAAGATTTTGGTAATTTTTTCATAATGTCATCCATTATAACAACGATAATAAATGCTACAGATGGCTCTTGTAATTACTTATTCTACGATATGCAGTGGAATTGATCTTAAAAGTGTACTAAAGTTCTCATCCATTTTTAATTTTCAAAAATGGCTTCAAATTATAGATAAAAAATTCATTGAATGATATACCAAAAAACAAAAGTATTACAACATAGATGTGAATTTATCTTTAAACCAAAAAATAATTACACTCGTAAATTTCACATGGGTAGAAATATACATATATTATAAATGACACAAAACTAGCTTCATATATTATACTACTTGTACACCTATGAGGAAGCATCAACTATTTTACATAAAATACAAAATAAATAAAAGTTAAAGGAATGAAAATAAAACCAAATGAAATTTCATTGCTTTTATATTTTTTTGAAGATGGGATGATTTAGTAATTTTATATCACATTGTAATGGGCAAGTAATGAATATCTCGTTAAAGTTTACTTTGAAGTTTTAAATTTTTTACAAATGAGATTTTCTTTTCATAATGAATATTATAATATCAAATTAGATTTATTAATTTTATAATCTTAATATTGCATTATATTGAAAATTTCATTTCGTTCACTCTCATAGTTCCAAGAATGCTATCTTGTGAGCGATGAGCAGTGCGCGGTGAGCAGCGAGCGCTAAATTTCAATAATTTTGGAACTTTTTTCTAATAAAATGTGCTTTAAATCAAGAAGGGAGCCCTATGAATGCGGTTTTTTTAATAGTATATTTCAAAGATAATACACAAATATTACCATTAGATATGATGCACACATTCTATTTTTATCCATGTCATTTAAGTCAATTTTTATAATTATTACATTAGAATTGAATCCTTAAAGTTATAAGTCTAAGTCATTATTGTAAACGGTTTTTACAACACCTATACTATAAACAAAGCCCAATGTCATGAATTTAAAATTTGTTCATAAAGAGTCATATTTCCAGCGTATCAAAATAAGAAACGGAAATAGATTAATGTATAAAAATGTCACACTTCTGAATAACGGGATAAATCATGTACTGGAACTGTCATCACTAGAAATCTCAATGTACTCATGATCGGAGTCATTGTCATTACTAGTTGACTCAATGCTCCCGTGCTCAGAATCACTGTCATCAGAGAGTATCACATTATCTATATCTGCAAATAGCTCAAATACTGCTCTGCGTCACGATTAGGTCTACGATGCTTCGAAAAAGAAGGTGGTGAAGGAGCCGCCGCCAATGCGTGTGTCAGGTTCTCTACGTGGTAAGGAAGCTCCAAATGATGGATTGGGCTTTTTATCTTGCTTAGATACCTTGACACAATTCATTGGGACTTCAACGCTTTCGGCCCCCGTCTGAAGCAAGAGAAATAAGAGGTACTTAGAAAATACTATTTCAAAAATACAAAGTAGATGTAAATACCAGAAACTGATAGTATAGACTTACTTACAAGAGCGCTTGGGGGCTGTCTTCTTCTCAGGTTCATCGTCATCTTCCAAGGGCGCTTCTTCTTCGGAGGAGGTAAAGTGGCTTGCTCAGATTGTACTTCATCGGGTTAGGGAATGAGCAGCAGTAGTACCTCTTTGTACAAGACATTGTCATCTTCAAAAGCAATGACATGTCGTTTGATGCTTTTGCAAGCACAAATGGATGCACTTGAAAATTGCATAAAGAATTAAAAAGCGTAGAAAGATTGGAAACAAATAAAACTAGCTAATTCTAAGTAAGAGAATATAGATTTTACCTGTAGATGCAGTAAGGTCCATGACAATATCATTCTCCACGGTGCAAAGGTCTACAAGAGCCTCGAGAAAATTGACAGACTTCTCATGAGCTCCTCTAAACGGCTTGCGATTCACTGAATCAATCGTAAAAGAATCCACACTGATGAAGTTGTTAACATGACCGTCGGTTGACAACGTCATGCCCTTAGCACAGGGTTGTCCAAATAGACGTCCAACCCAGCTCCGGACGTCCGGACGTCCCCCATCCCGGACGTGGCGTCCCCGCGCTCGAGAATTACGTCCCGGTAATAATTTTGCGACCCCGAGGGGATAAAACAATCTCGCAACCATCCAATCGGCCGATCCCGCCACCATGCCACATCTCGGCCATCGGATCGCGGGGACAGCCGTGGACACGGCCGCGGGGTCGCCGGCGACGGCTGCCCTTCGATCCGACGGCCACGATAGAGCCGTTTTGGGCCATCGCGAGCCGTCAGATGTGGGCGGCCGTGGTCCGCCGTCCGATCCCGCGGCCGTCTCCGCGGCCGACTGCAGGGACGGCCACGGGGTCGGCCGCTCCGATCCAACGGCCACGATCGGGCCGCGACTGCCGCATCGTCGCCGCCCGATTCCGGCGGCCGTCGAGGGTCGTTGGATTGGGCGGCCGTCCGCGGAGACGGCCGCGAAATTAAAAAAAAAAAAACCCCGAATCTGAAAATGTTCATAACTTCTTCAAAAAGTATCCAAATTGGGCTTATGAGGTGTTTTCTGGCATCTGCATTTCCTGTAGATGCCAAAAAACATCTCATAAGTCCAATTTGGACAAGTTTTGAAGAAGTTACGGGAATTTGAAGATTTCGGGGAGGTGAGGGGTCGGCCGTCGGTGGAGACGAGGGGCCGACCCCGCGGACGGCCGTGGAGACGGCCGCGGAGATGGCCCCCCGTCCGCGTGGAGGCGGGGTCTCGCAAGGCCTTCCCTCTTCTCTTGGGTTTTCTCTAGAGACGGCCTCCCCTCCCCTCCTCCCCTCGTCCAACCTTGACAAAAATAATTCCATTTTTAGATACTCTAAAAACAAAATCATTACCGAATTAGAAATTTCAGACATATCCCTGAAATCATGGAAAATGTCCTAAAGATCTTGTAATCGGGATTGTGGGATCCGCCTTGATGTTGGGGTATACTTTAGATGGAGATATTTATGTCCTTCAATTGTTGGTGCTCTACTATGGTTTGCAAACATAATCTCAATGTCTAGAAGGAAGAATACATTTGTTTTGGAAATGAAATTATGGCCCATGGGCCTGTAGAAGAGGGAGGTATAGAATGGAGGGTACAACTTAAAAGGTAATGAGAAGCTAATAAAAAATAATATACTTTTATTTGAAGTCATTATTTCGTTAGGTAATAAAATTAAAGGAGAACTCAACATGGATTTCTCTTACATTAATATGACAAATTTGTATGTTTTTGGCTTTAATTTTATATGGCAAGACAAATTGTTTTTTTCATGAATTGAACATTGGAATTAAATAAAGGATAAATTTGAAATTTAGAAATGACTTTGAATGAGAGGATTTGGAAGGTATGTTGTAGAGGAGGTAACACTTAGAAATTAGAATTCATATCAAATTAGATAGAGGTTGAAAATGTGTGAACGAGGTTGGAGGACACATTAAATAGAGTTGAGGATTGTAAATTTGAATTAGAAGTCGAAGATGGTGGACAAAAAAATCATAATAAGTGATAAAGGATAGAAATTTAAATACAACAATTTTTAGTTCTAATAATAAATAAATTGATTAATTAATTAAAAAGCCAAGCCATCTGACAAGGGTGGATGTTTAAATTTAAAGGGTGAGTGAATTTTGAAGGTTTGGGAGTTGACATTAAGAGAATTGTTTCTTTCTTTTGGAATGAAGGATATGCTAGTATTACATTTGAGTACTTGGGCTAGTGAATGCCACATTGTTTGCCTTCCATTCCTTTTAGACAAACATTGAGTCTCTATGGCTTAGAGTTTAACAAATCTCGTCAATTTATTATTATGAGATTTATGAATTTTTTTCCATCGTAAAGGTGATTCAAAAGCATTATTTTTATAGATGAAGGACATAACATGTGGATTCATCTAAATGTGGAAATACAAATACATACTTCATAGCCAAAAATAATATCTATTATGATTAAACAACTCATTTCTTTGAAATCATTGGCATTCATATTAATATTCCATTCCTAGTATTCTATTGTTCTGGATCCCAACTTATGTAAAGAATAGAATATTACTACAGAATGCTTCTATAAAAAATACGAAGAAGTAATGGATAACTTATATATGTTTATTTATTTATTTAAGTATTTAATTATTTTGTATTCTTCCATTAGTCTCCGATTCTATATTTTATTTTTATACTTTTTCCATTTGCCTTCCATTCTATCTTCTTATTTTTTTATTATTACACTATTTTCCATTCTATCCTCTTATATTTTATTATTATACTATTTTTCCATTCTATCGTCTCTTTAGTTTTTTATCTTGACATTATACTTCCATTTTATCTTCTCATTTTCTTATCCTTCCATTTCTCTCCTATCATTTATTTATTTATTTAATATTCCTCTAATCTGTCTCCCATTCTATCTTTTTATTTTTAACTATCGGAAGAAAGGAAAAATAAATAAAAGATTAGGGGATTATATTATGTACAAGACAATAATAAAAAAAAAAAACAATTAAAATAAAATACAATATTACGGTAAATGAAACATAACAAATAACGGCGAGATAGACAAACTACAATGGCAAAAGGTTTGAAGGAAATAGATGTGTATAGAGAAGATAGATATCAACGGAAAAAATAAAAAATAAAAAAGTACATGAGAGGTAATAATAAATCAAGAAGATAATTAGAATAAAAGATCAAATAAAAAATAATAATAATAATTGCAAGAGTGGAAATGAGATACAAGAAGAAATAAGGAGTATGAAGTGAATAGAGAAAACCATGTCATGGTAATAACATTATGGCAAAAGAAGTAACTAAATAAAAATATCCATCTTAGAAAGGATTTTTTTTTGAAGATTAAAGGATTAGATAGAGCACGAGACAATAATTGGAAAATAGTTAATTGAAATTATATAGAATATAATGGTATTTGAAAACATCAGAAATAACCCAGAGATATACAAACTACAGTGGACATAATTTTGAATATCCAAGAAAGCAAGTAATTACGAAACGAACATTTTCATGAAAAAAAAGATTTGTCTTGCCATATAAAATTAAAGCCAAAAACATACAAACTTGTCATATTAAGGTAAAAGAAATCCATGTTGAGTTCTCCTTTAATTTTATTACCTAACGAAATAATGTCTTCAAATAAAAGTATATTATTTTTTATTAGCTTCTCATTACCTTTTAAGTTGTACCCCCCATTCTATACCTCCCTCTTCTACAGGCCCATGGGCCATAATTTCATTTCCAAAACAAATGTATTCTTCCTTCTAGACATTGAGATTATGTTTGCAAACCATAGTAGAGCACCAACAATTGAAGGACATAAATATCTCCATCTAAAGTATACCCCAACATCAAGGCGGATCCCACAATCCCGATTACAAGATCTTTAGGACATTTTCCATGATTTCAGGGATATGTCTGAAATTTCTAATTCGGTAATGATTTTGTTTTTAGAGTATCTAAAAATGGAATTATTTTTGTCAAGGTTGGACGAGGGGAGGAGGGGAGGGGAGGCCGTCTCTAGAGAAAACCCAAGAGAAGAGGGAAGGCCTTGCGAGACCCCGCCTCCACGCGGACGGGGGGCCATCTCCGCGGCCGTCTCCACGGCCGTCCGCGGGGTCGGCCCCTCGTCTCCGCCGACGGCCGACCCCTCACCTCCCCGAAATCTTCAAATTCCCGTAACTTCTTCAAAACTTGTCCAAATTGGACTTATGAGATGTTTTTTGGCATCTACAGGAAATGCAGATGCCAGAAAACACCTCATAAGCCCAATTTGGATACTTTTTGAAGAAGTTATGAACATTTTCAGATTCGGGGTTTTTTTTTTTTTTAATTTCGCGGCCGTCTCCGCGGACGGCCGCCCAATCCAACGACCCTCGACGGCCGCCGGAATCGGGCGGCGACGATGCGGCCGTCGCGGCCCGATCGTGGCCGTTGGATCGGAGCGGCCGACCCCGTGGCCGTCCCTGCAGTCGGCCGCGGAGACGGCCGCGGGATCGGACGGCGGACCACGGCCGCCCACATCTGACGGCTCGCGATGGCCCAAAACGGCTCTATCGTGGCCGTCGGATCGAAGGGCAGCCGTCGCCGGCGACCCCGCGGCCGTTTCCACGGCCATCCTCGCGGCCGTCACTGCGATCTAACAGTCGAGATGTAGTCGTGTGGCGGGATTGGCCGATCGGACGAGCGAAAAATGGTCCCCCCCCCCCGATGAATTTGTTTCACCATGGGGTGAAACCTGTGCAGGTGATTTTTTTTTTTAAGTCACCGGACGTCCTAGGACGCTGGCGGACGTCCTAGGACGTCTTGACGTCTCGAGCGTCCCGGACGTCCGTGACAACCCTGCCTTAGCAGCTTGTTCCGGCCTGTCATGGAAATCAATGGAAGCCCATTGACTGCAAACCACCTCCTCGCCTCCTGAAAGCCCGCCCAATCTGCCCCTGATAGAAGGCCGTTCGAAATAAACTATGAATTGAGGTAGAAGACAATGACCGCTCCATTATTATGAAGGAACTGAGAAGCAAAATCCATAAAGTGCTGAATCCAGTCTGATTCAAACCTCCCCTCCTCGCGTGCTACATGTCTTTTTGGGTGGTGATTCTAGGGAGGGATTTCACCATAAAGGCTAAGGCCCGGAACCGGTAAGTCCTCTGACACATCAAATAATATAATGACATCTACAACCGCATCATCTTCATCTCCTTGCTTGTGACGAATCTTGTTCGTCTAGTGAGCCTTAATCCACTCTTGAATGTTCAACCAAATCAGAGGCTCGCTTCCGCCGGTGATATCACTAAATAATTCCAAAATTCCTTTAATGTTGTCGTTGATGACCTCCATTCCACACTGTACATCTTCCACTTGGGTGTAGGGAATGGTATAAACAGTTTGCGAAGAAATGGGAGGAACAGAAAGACGTACATGAGACATCAATGGAGTGAAGGTCGTTGGCATGCTCGTGCCGGATGGAGAAATTCCAGGAAGAGAAAGAAGCTTCTCGGGACCCTCCTTTGCCACCAACTTAGCCAACTCCTTGTTGCAGGCCGATATGGCGTAAATTCTACAACAAACAAGACACATCAGTAATACTTAATTTAAGTAAACCAATAACACAACAGAACATTTAAAATGAAGTTGATAAAAAAAACAAAATAAACCAACGAATTGCAATATTTAAGAGAAATATAAAATAGGCCCATCCCCTTCTCCAATCGAAGACCCCCCTTGGGGGGCATAAATTTTTTAAAAGCTGCCCATCTGTTACAACTGAACAGTGTGCAATTCATTATGTAATTCAATAAGGGGCCCCAAAAAGGGCCCTTTAAAAACAAAAAAAATCGAAAATTCAAAAATTTTAAAAATAAAAAAATGCCCCACCTCTCCTCTCGGATCCGAGACCCTCCTGGAGCGGGGGCAGAATGTTGGCAAATTTATAAAAGGTACCTATAATGGGCACCAGAGTACAAGTGACAATGCATAATTAAAAACCAAGGTCCCAAGTAGGGCCCTTCACAAAATAAAATAAATATATAAATATATATATATAAATATATATATATATATATATATAAAATAAAAAAATAAAAAAAATAAAAAAAACCCACCCCCCCTCTCAGATTTGAGACTCTCCTCGAGGGGATCAGGAATTTTATAAAAAATCAAATAAATTGAATATTTAAAACTGAGTTTTTTTTTTTAAAATTAATAATAATTAAAAAATGATTTGCCCCTACCCCCTCTCGGATCCGAGAACCCCTTTACGGGGTCGAGAATTTTTTTTTTTAAAATTAAAAAACTAAATGTTTAAAAACTGACATTCTATTCTAAGAATTTTTTAAAAAAAATTAATTAATTAATTTACCCCTACCCCCCTCTCTGATCAGAGACCCTCCTTGAGGGGGTCGAGATTTTTTTTTTAAAATTAAAAAACTAAATATTTAAAATTGAGATTTTAAGAATTTCAACAAAAAAAAAAAAAAAAAAAAAAAAAAAAAAAAAAAAAAAAAAAAAAAAAAAAAAAAAAAAAAAAAAAAAAACAAAAGTAGTTCTACCCTCCTCTCGGATCCGAGACCTTCCTTGAGGGGGAGGCAGGACTCGAATTGAGCATCAACTATAGACGAAGTTAACTTATAATACGCAGTTCACTAGTTATTAACTCGTCAATGACTCCGTGTAAAGTAATAGTGGAGTCAACCTTATGATGTAGATGACATAGAGATTACAAGTACACATACAGTTAGAAAACTTAGGAGTTTACCTCTCTAAGGAAGCCTGGGCCATTCGCGGGATCAGCAACCGAGAAAGATATGTCAATAATTATGTCTTTTTTACTTCAAGTGCCTCTGCTACAACCTCTTCAAGTTCGGCAGGGCTTCACGTTTTGTTGTTGCCAGTACAGGAAATGAGACTGTCCTTGTAGTTCCTAATTGCCTCTTCTTGCGCAGCAGATATTTCACTCATAGTTCGACATATATTCTATGGAGTAATCATCAACTATTTTTTCTTTACTCTTACTCATATAAATATAATCTTCTAAATATTGATAATCTCTTGGATTAAGATAATCTATCCAATCTACTTGTGGACCTTCATCAAATTGGAATGACATCATAAAACATGTTTGTTGTATTATAGTGTTTACGAAATCCAAGTTGATGAATAAAAGAATGGCATTTGTTTGTGATGCATCGTTATCATAGAAGTGTATTTTAACCACGTCAACAATGAAGCTTTTAGTAGTTCTTTTATAAAGCTATCCATTATGAAAACTGGAGATGAACTTTGTAATTGTTTCTTCCATTGTAGTGAGTGGAAGAGATCTAAAAAGTGTACCAAAGTTCTAAGCCATTAAAGTTATTTTTAAATGACTTCAAATTATAGAAAAAATATCTACTAAATGATTTATCAATGATTAAAATTATTAACTAACGGATGTGAATTTATTTTTAAATCAAAGGATGATTACACTTGTAAAATCCACATGAATAAAAACATACATATATTATATATGACACAAAATTAGCTTCATGTACATACTACTTGCACGCATGTGGAGAACCTTAAATCAGTTTATATTAAATAAAAATATCATGAAAGTTGTATTTTATTAAAATAAAATATATATTTTTCAATATGTTGATATATGTCTTAATTTAAATCAATTTTTATTTTATAAATTAAATAAATTTGTTATATAATTTAATTTATTTACATATAATTAAAATAATATAAAATTACATAAATTAAATAAAATTGATGTATTTTTAGTTATCTAAGTCCAAAAAAAATTCATTTTTTTTTTTAATTCGTAATGGTAAATCTCGTATTTATCTATATTCTAAAACTATTCATTTTGAATTGAATTACACATAAAACTGATTTCTATTTACTTTTTGAATTCATCTACATGTTTACTCAATTAAACTTTTATATATTTATTTATATTCTAGAATAATGTATGTCTTTTTTACTATTATGATTTTTTTTATTTTTAATTATAAATATATTCATTTGTATATGCATGTATATACTCAATCATGTACAATCACTATTTCTCACTATATGATAATGGTCTTCATGAAAGTTATACACAACAATGGTTTCATTTATGATCATTTTCAGTAGTAAAAAGAGACCAATTCTACTCCATTATGTAATAATCAATGTCAAATTATAATGATCATGATTAGAATATTTTTCAATAATAAAATGATGTATCACAACATTTTGAATATGATCTTAAAGCTTGGATTAGAACAAAAATATTTTTTCAACAAGTATAAATGTAATTTTATTAATTGTTTAATAACATTCTTTAAGTTATATTTTTGAAAACATAATTTACATATTTAATCTTTAAAAATTTAAAAATAATAATTCAAGTATAAATTTAATTTTAAATAATCTATTACACTATATTTTTAAATTTATTAAATCAAATTTTTATTTATATTTAAATTTAAATAATCATTTCATAATTGTGCTATTTTAGTATCAACTAATATATTTAGATATGGTAGTACTTACAATTTTTGATGTGGTCAAAATATGTATATTTTTTTCTATCATAAATGCTTGAAAATGTTTATAGATCTTTTAGAGTTTTCTTTATTGATTTAAACTTGAATATTTTGAATGCACTTTCAAGAATTTATATTCATATACTACTTTAGAGTCACTTACACAATAGTAATATTGTGTGTAATATACAATTTTATTTTTTCAATTTAAGAAATACCGAAATCTTTATCTAATTTTATCATGCAAAAAGATTGTATTTATTATTCTAACAATTTTATTTTATGATAATCTTTGTAAAAGCCTTATTAGAATTCAGTAAAAGTGAAACTAAATAAATGATTAACAATGTATATTTAAACTTTATATTAAGAATTGATGATTTTATATAATATTCTAAAATTAGATCTAACTTGGTCTTATATTGATAGAGATGATGCTTAAATAAACTTTGGACTTTTATACCAAAGTATAATAATTTTATAATAATAAAGCTAATTGCTTTTAAATATAAATAATGCAAGTATTGGTGCATGACTTTTAAGAAAAAATACAAATCACCATAATTCAATAGTGATCTTTCTACATTGAATTGCTACATAAAAAAAAAGCAAAAAAATTCCTTTACCTTCTTAAAATTGTATGTTAAAAAAAATAAAATTAACAAGCTTTTTGTTTCGATATGATTTTGACAAAGTGTGCAAAAATTAAATTTCTAGATTGACAAAATAAAAATAAAAATATTTCATGAACATATCTCCAAATATGAAAAACATAATTTCAAGATATGATCTTTTGTTGCCTTCTCTAAAAAAACATCAATCATTTGATATAAAATACCAACTCTAAGATTCACCTAGCCTCTTATCACCAATACACATCTTTAAAATCTATAAATCTCATAGATAATAACTTCCAAAATCAATACAAAACCCTGAATACTGTATTAATTACAATTTTTATTACAGTGTCACTAAAAACATAAAGTGCCCCACCAAAAACATGAAGTGCCCCACCAAAAACATGAAGTTCCCCACCAATCAATGAAAAACTCCACAACACTCCACACTCCTCATAGTCCCAATTGCAGGCCCAACTCCAGGAGAATGTGAAAATGGGCGGCCGTGGCAACCCAATAATGACCCAACACGGCGACGAGGCGGCCGTATCCCATGGACTCGTCGTGTTCATCCAATAACACATTCATCCACTAACACATTCATCCATCCACACGCATAAAAACTCATTCATCCATAATCGGGACAACGTTTCTGCAATTCAGAGACGACGTTCATCCAGCCCAGGCTTCTCGTTCATCCACGTGGGGTGTGAAGAAGCAACCGGCGGAATCTCTATGGAAGCCGGCCGAACCTTGTCTGCCTTCACCGCTTCCACTGCAATCGCCGCTGTCGTTTGCCGGATTTCTGACGCCTCTCCGTCGGCAATTGCAGTCACGACACTCTCAACTCCCATGCCCTCCGCCACGTGATTTCAAATCTTCACTTTGATGCACCAGTTCCTCCAAAAAACGCCTTGCAGTTGCACTCACTCAACCTCACTCAACTGGGCATCAATCAACATCTCATCTCGCTTTCGCCATGCTGGTATCATGATCTCCAACTCCTTCCTTTGCTGCTCTTTTTAGGATGGCTTTATCCATGTGTGTAGATGGAAGGTGACTTGGTTGTCTGGTTCTCCTGGTTGTTGATCGTTTATGGCATGTATGTTTGGGTCATGAGTTTTGTCATGGATTGAGTGGGCTGTGTGTGTGTGTTTGTGTGTTGGTTTGGCGTGGATGGGATGCTTGCTTGACTGAGTCAGTGGGAGATTTGAAGTGGTTGTGATGGTGGTTGGTTGGTAGGGGAAGCGTTGCATTGAAGTTAAGGTTTGAGTGTTTTTTACAGTTGTGTTGGTTTTTGATCAATCGGTGGGAGAGTGGGGGTGTGGGTTTGGGATTATGGAAGGAGTGGGAGGTGGTTTTTTGATGGTAGTCATGAAGGGAAGGGCGATGTGTTGCTTCCTTGATTTTCTAGTTAAGGGATTTTTCCCTCATGGTGAATTCGTTGATAGTTTGTGTTCAGTAGAGGAGCGTGGGAAGCCATAGCCGGATGCTGGAATTTTTGACGATGGTGGTTGCACGGGAGTGAGCTTTGACGGTAATTTTTGGGGAAGAAGTTCGGTTCAGGGTTGCAGTTTCGTTCCAATCTCGCCAATTGAGGTGAGAAGGGTGTTGGAAAGGAGTGTTTGAGTCTTCTGGAATGGAAGGTGACCGAAGCCAGACTCCTGTGTCGCTACCCCCGCCTCCTATGAGCATGCTGTCCACAGCATCGCTACCGCCCGTATCAGAGACGGAGAAGAAGCCATCAGTGGTGAGAAATGGGGACGAGAAGCGGGAGGAATGGTCGGCTCGCTCGGTGGCCCTCTTCCTGGACCTGTACGAGGAGAAGTACTTCGAAATGGACAGGGGGAGCTTCCGATCCAAGGACTGGGAGCAGCTGGTGGACCGCTTCAACATGGAAGGAGGTGGTGGGAAGTCGGTGAAGCAGTGTCGGGACAAGATGGACTCTTTGAAGAAGCGACATAAGCTGGAGAGGGGCAGGAAGGCCAGCACTGGGGCGGAGTCATGCAGTTGGATGTGGTTTGACAAGATGGATGGCATGTTCGGTGACCATCCCAAGCACCAGGGCGTGCTGCTGGGTCCTCCTGAAGCAGTGGAGATGAAATTTCCTGCAGACAAGTTTCGGATCACGGGAGGAGAGAATGTGATCACCGAGGAGGAAGAGAGCCGGAGGTTGGTGGGAAGCTGGAGGGAGGCTAAGAAGGTCCTGCAGGAGCTCCCTCTATCTGCCGAAGAGAGGGGCAAGGCTCGCACGCTTTTGCTAGAGAAGAAAGAGGAGGAAAGACTGGAGTACTTTGAAGGAGATTTTGAGGAGGTTAGCCATTGCTTGAAGCTGCTTGTGGAGAGAGCCTCCCTCCACGCTTCAGGTCATTCTTCGTATCCTCCCTCTATGTTGTAGTATTCAGTTCGTTCTCACTGTTCTGAAGAGTTTGACGTTCGACTTGCACTGGAAATTGTGTCTCAGGACTCCCCGATCTCTTAACCATGAACTATTTATCTTACAGTTGATTTTTATAGCTTCTTATGTTTTTGTTTTCTCTCATTGATGGAAAATGTAGGCATGGCTGGAATGCTTCAAATGGATTTCACAGTTGCGTCTGACATCCAGCGGAGACTCGAGGAAGTCCTAACAGGTATGAGGTGTATATGATGGCACCTTTTTGTGCCTTTCTTGTTTGGAAGGGTATGATCAGCAATCAGATGGTGAAATGTTATGTGTTGTGCTTTACAGTAGTGGGTCTTGTTGATTAATTGGAATCTATTTCTGCTCGGGACAACCATTTACAAAACAATATTTGAATGTTTTTCTGTAGATGTGATTTCTCTTAAAAGGCGGGCGACATCAGATTTGCGGTACTACATGCCTACAGCCAAAAATAGTAGGGGTTGACGACAAGCTTCACCTCAAATTAATTTTAAAAGGTTCTCCCACAATCACTCCTTCGTGATTCAATTCCAGACACTTCTCAGTTGTAACCTGGCGTTCAACCATCAGTGAAGCGAAGGCATTTGCAAGGCTAGTGCTGCTACGCTGTCGTGAGATTTGAAATTGCAAATGAAGAAGTCAGGCATTTGCACCTCACCTTCTTCTTGGTGTGTCGTACCAGCTGTTGCTTAGAACTATTTGATTCAAGACTCCAATCTGATTATCTTTAAAATGCCCGAGTTTTTTTTTTTGGGAGATATTTCCAGGCAAGCCACTGTGGTAAACTGTAGATTCTGACAATTGTTTTTGTGTTGTCTTTTTCAATCTACAATACTTTGAGTTAGGGTAGGGTCTTGTATCAGCTCGCTGTAGAGGTCGTGGCTTTCCCTGGTAATTCACTATCAGTGCTTACCGTGGGAGGTGTTGAATATAGAAGCTGGCTTTAACACCCTCACCGTACTCTATCTTATTAAGTTGGAGAGTGCTGATATTCGGGATGCTCATGCAGGTACTTTCAGAAGCTGAACATTGACAGCAACGAGCCGAGGCAAAGGTTGTGAGTTTGGACGTCTTCTTACGGAGGTCAGACGCTGATTCAGGTCTGCAAGGTACGTATTCTTCACAACCTTAACGATAGATGCCAGCTATGAGGGCGTTGCATCGCGTTCTCTAGCCAGAATGCAGAAAATAGATGTGAAACACTCGATGTGTTTGGAACGAATGCCTAAACAAGTTGATACTGTTGTTTTGATGTACTATCAATCAAGGAAGTAGATCAACATTTGACAGAAGTTATCAAGAAGATACCAACTATTGGAAGTTCAGAGCCTTAGAGTAGATTAGCATCTTTCTTCTCACTGACGTGTAGATGTTCTTGCAGATAATTTCAGGCGTAAAACCTTATCGACATGTGAATTTTGCCCTGACCTTTTTGAAGATGTTTCACATTTCACTGTTGAAGCTCAAGTGAGCACCGACTGTGTCACTGGCGCAGTACTAGTGCTCTGCTGTGAGACACCTTGTGCAGCCCTCAATTTTTGGAATCATTGGCACATCTATCGTTTGGGGTTCATATACTTCAGCAAGTCCCGGTTTGTAATGAAACATGTCTTTAGCAGGGTGGCCCAACAAGATTGTCTAGGATGACCAGACTGAACTTTTTGAGAATTTAATGCATGTATATTTGTAAGATTTCCAGTTCGAGACTGCAAAATAACCTGGTATTGATACTCAATTCGGTAGATTTTGATTTTGATTAACGTCATATTTGCCATTACCTGTTCCAATCAGCTTAGATTCAAAAAAAAAAGAGGATCGGTTCTACATATATATTATCTTTCACATGTGTTATCTTCCTGCAAGCAGTTGCGTGTTCTGCAAGACGGTGTGAATACTTTGAAGTGATAAGAATACATCTTGGAAAAAAGCACCCAATATGCATAGTATTGGCTAGATTTGTAAATTGTGTGAAGATTGTAATAACCATACTCGCCGAATCTAGTAATTGGTGCTAAAATTTTAGGATCACAACATAATTCCAGGTCACTCGAGTATAAGCCCTTGCTCGTCTCTCGTCGAAGGGAGCGACGGCTCTGTGTAAGTGACCTATGTCTCTTTCGGCTTCGCGGCCAACGCCTTCTTTCGTTGACGTATCATATGCGAATACATCCCTGGGCTCCCTGCAGCCACTCGCAGAACATACTTGCGTCAAAAAGGACCGCTCCCTTTGCCAGGCCTTCACAAAGAATTGACAGGAGAGAAAAAGAGTTTTACCTGGAATGTAAGCGAAGATGGCCAGTATTGATGCGTAGTAATAATCGAAGGCAAAATTCAGCTTGTTTGGCATATGAAGTGAGTAAAGTCCAGTTTTCTGTTCAGGGGAAAATGACACGGCTGTTGGTGTCAGTTGAACGGTAAATGTTTTCATTCACTTATCATAATCTGGCTACAATTAATTCTCCGAATAGTTAGTTTGTAGGGAATTCGCCATGCTGAAGAATGTATGAAGTGGGCGACTAGGCAACATAAGTCTTACTTGCATAAATGGCAGAGCAACGTATATGAGACCGGCTTCACTGCAAATGCCAGTGGGGTACAAGATGTAGAAAGTGGTGTACCTGCAAAACATCACTATAAATAGCTGGAAGGTGTTTCATAGGTAACAAAAAGCCTGCTACTTCTTAGTTATAAGAAGCGGATCCCTTTAGGTTAAAGAAGTTGAAATATCAAGGATTTCAAACAGGAACTACTACTTTGTAATATTTAGTGAGTTTGAAGAGCAAGTGCAGATCAAAATATCAAATACAGTGAGTGCGCAATCGATGAGAAAAGCCAGACCTGAGCCAGAGAAGAAAGCGGGGTGCTGAACCGAACACCTCTTTCAAACCGAAGAATGAGTACCGGATGACCTATTGGTAATGGGACCACTGGATCATCAGCACAAGATCTTATGAAGTTATAGGAAAAGGATGATAATACATATGACGAATTCGATAACATTGCAGGATCAGATCAGATTCTCACCTCCGTAACAGCCCAGCTGAGGATCAACGAAGTCACCAACCAGTGATCCCTCACCTGCAATTTGATCCAAGGTTAGAAGTACAACATTGCCGTGCTCATAACATGAAGGTATGGTTTATGACACATGTATGCAAGCAGATTTCCATGTCAAAAAGACTCCCACTATTCAAGAATCTTGCTGTTAATTGAACAGTAACAATTGAGAAAAGACGCATGAGTAACATCCAGTGCTTACAAGGATTCACTACACAAATAGGTGACCTTGGAACATGCCCAAAACTCGATCAAGCCATTGAATCTGATTTCAAGTTCCGACAGACATGAAGAACTAATCATATGAGTTGGCCAAGGAAAGGAGACATACTTCAGGGAAACTGAAAAGAACGCCCCAAGTGATGAATACGCGTGATGCAATCTGCGGCAGCGTGGCCATGACTGGAGACCTTGTGATGCCTGCGCCAGAGATGTAGAGAAAGAATTCATCAAATAGCCCCATGAGATCAAAATCAAGTCGTGAGGAAAAAGTTGAAATTACAAGACCAGTAACAAAGCATTGAAAACGAGAGAAAACCGAAAGAAATCGGGAACCAATGGGGAAGTAAGTGGGAAGCAAAAAGAGTGTACCGACGACACTGTTGAAAATCTGAAAACACATGTCCAAAAAGCAACAATACTCATTAATAATAATTTCTGGTGAGCATTCGACATGAATAGAATCCTACCCAGCATTCGACCTGACATGGATCCATAAGTAAATGGGATAAGTACTCTAACATCAAGTGGGCTAATGCGTGCAATCAAACCCCATTGCATTGCTATCAACGAATATCAAAACACTACCAAAGGAGGGAGAAAACCTCAAACAATGCAGCTGTCTGCCATATCTGGAGAGGCTTCTCGACGGCACCATACACCGCTGGCATTCCTTCCGTGTACAAGGCGAACACAGCGGAGTACAAAATCTGTGACCTGCGTACAATGCCCCCAAAAAAAAACCACCATTTCAACCCACTCCCACATCACCAAATATACTCAGCCAATCCAGGTACACACCCTCCAAACCCAACCCACACCCTTCCATTTCCCATCTGTTTCCTCATCCAAGCACATACGCCCCACATCTCCAACAATCAACGACTCATCTCAATCATTCTAAACCCCCGGAACAGCACATTCGGCTCCTCGTTCACTCCGCCAAACCATCAAAGCTCAACCCCCCCCCCCCCCCCCAAAAAAAAAAAAACCAACTGAAATCAATTAAACCACCATCCACTACAATATCAGAAAAGGACCCCAACTACTTGAAAATTCCACAAAGCTCCCTCCTTTCACCAAAAATGCGTTATCTTAATACCTCAACCCAAGTGACGAAAAAAATGAAAGCCTTGGAAGGTGAGGGGGATGTGGAGCATACCATCCTGCAAAGAGCAGCCAGTTGTAGACGGCGAGGTAAGCACGGACGGCACCCATGGCTGGCTCCGGGGCTCCAGAGGATGAGCAACAACAACACAGACAGAGTGACACTCAAAGCTTCAAAGGTGCTGCAAACTTCTCCAAAGGTGGAGAAAACTAGAAAAACTTAGAAGTTGGAAAACTTGGAGCTGGAGAACACAAGAGAGAGGTTTGGGTTGGCTGTGTGAAAGGAGCTGGGTTGTACCCTGGTGTATTGAATGGTATACTGAACGGTGTATTGAATGGTGAGTATATTAACTTGCGATGGGATTTCCAAGGTGTATTGAATAGGGAGTTGGTGGGTCACTGCAAGGGCAGTGTTTGCCAACAGGGCTCATCAGAAATTTGTACAGGAAATAAGTTGAGGTGGAACGTACCCAAATGTGGTGGGTTGTCTGAAATGTTTCCTTCATTCCGTGAGTTTTGAGGCCTTCATGTGGCCGTCCTACAAGGTAAGATGCTCTAAAATTGTCATTGTTCTAAAATCGTTCAAATGTACTACAGTCCCAAGCAATATGTCTTGCAACCCTGCTTTGAAACCTCACACTAAAATATTTATCACACTTACTACAACGGTTCGATGACCATGAAATTTTTCATATACCACAGCTTGAACAAAAAGCATTATTGAGCAAAATTTGGTATAATAAAAATGAACGGCTCATGAAATAATTCTGATTTGCTAATTTTTAGGCATTTGTTTAAAAAAATCATATATGGTACTCAATAGCTGCCATGGATCCAAATTTTTGATAGGAGGTAGAAGTTGCAATGAGGAACAATATGGTGTTATAAAAAATAATGGTATTCCTAGGTATTTTTGTGTCTAGTTGTAGTTCAATTTTTTTAAATAAAAGGTTTAATTTATACAATAAATTTAGTATAATTATACAATAAAGTAAAAGACCTATTTTCTCATCTTTTTTTGTAACACTATGTTGTCATAGTAAGGAATAACTATGGCGTTTGCAAACTCTAAAATAAAAAGACAATATCAATTTCTACATCAAAATCCTAACCAAAAGAGAAAAATCCAAAATCATATCTTCGCGGATTTTTTAGATCTCGAATCTTGTTTTTATGAAAAAAGCTCTAAGATTAGTAAGTGCCACCCCCCCTTCCCCCTCTACTTCATACCTACAAGGTCTTTGGCTTCTTCTTCTTCTTCTTCTTCTTCTTCTTCTTCTTCTTCTTCTTCTTCTTCTTCTTCTTCTTCTTCTTCTTCTTCTTCTTCTTCTTCTTCTTCTTCTTCTTCTTCTTCTTCTTCTTCTTCTTCTTCTTCTTCTTCTTCTTCTTCTTCTTCTGTAATTTGCCCAACTTTTTTGCCTTCCGCTTCATAATTGTTCTTCACAAGCCGGATGACTTTCTAAGTTGAGTTGATAACTTCTTCTCTTAGAGCCGGATATGCAATTGAAGATGGCTCGTGATTACCTTATTGTCTGACTCTCTTGTCGCTGTAGAGCCCGTTGGCTCACTTCAATTTGCCTCCAAAATAGTCGTCGTTTGAGTTAAAGATAACTTTTCCAGAGTCGGAGGCTACTTCTTCTTCATTGCACTCTAAGTTGGAGACACATCAAGACTCTACATATTAGGGTATCCCTGGTCTTCTTTATGCTCCGGCCATTTGGAGACGGAGTAATCATCTACTCTCATAGCCGCCTTTTTCATTTCTAGAATTACTATGTTAGAAGCTAGTAGAGGTGTGAGTTGCTTCCCAGAAATTGGAAGACAGTTTGATGTCATGCCTACTTTTGGGACTGGTAATGGGACGTGATCTATCTTTACTTGTGCCATTGGACCGTAAAGTCTTGGCATAGACATGTGTCTTATTCCTTACAGACGACTTTGTATGTTTCAAAGTTGGCGACTTCGCTTGTTCCAAAACTAGAGAATTAACACATTTTAATGTCACCTCCCTGACTAGAATTTATATTCTTACGACGGGTTGGCTATTTCCTTCTATAGCTTTTGGCGCAGGTAGAAGGTCCCCTCTCCTACCTGCTCATAGACTTTGGCGATGGGTGATCCAAAAGCTCGCAGAACTATCATTCAAAGCGGTGGCAAAATGATCTTCTAAATTTTCTTCTGGAGGTCTTTCAAGATCTGGGAGTGCATGATCTATTCTCTAATAACTTCTTAGCGGATATGGGTTCTTTCTTTTTTGAATAATGCTTGTATAAAGCAGCATTTCTAACCACCTCGCTCGGAAGCCCCACCAATTTCTAGGTCCAAACAAGCACAATGGATTATTTTGTGTGGTACTAGTAGATTTCCTCATTCTTCTTTTCCAATTCTTTTGTCAACTCAACCACTTGTGGCACTGTGAACTACGCCTTCTCAATCTGTAGCGTCTGATCTACTTTGGAGTACTCCGCCTTCTTTGCCAAATCCTAAAGAATGTCCTTGAAGGCATAGTTATTCAACATCTTGCTCTTTTAGTTATGTTGTTTAACAGGACGTAGTGATTCTAAAGATTATCAATCTCCTCCTTGATTGGCATGAACAGTATCTACGGATCCTCAAAATTAGAAAGGACAACATCCTTACAGTCATGGTCCTAGATAGAAAACATATTTTTCTTGGCTCGAAAGGTGACCTTCTTCTTTAATTCCAGGGTGTTCAAAGCGGGCAATAGTTCCGGAACAACCAGATTGTTGTGGGTTCATTCCATCCCGACCTCCATCTCGGATAATGTTGGATCTATAGGTAGTTCTTTGTAAATTAGTTCAAACTAGACCAAATCTTTGGCCAAGGTCAAAACATCATCCTTCACTTCCGTAAGGCACTCATTTGGCAAGGCATTGGTTTTGTTTGTAGCAGTGGAGAATGTAGAGAGACAGAAGAGAAGCTTTCTCACCAATGTGCGGAATGAACTTTGACACTATACTCCAGATAATCTATGCCCACATTACATGACATGCTCCGGATAGAGCTTCAAAGAGGGTGTTACCACTATGATTGTATGGGCTTGTTTGAATAAAAGATTGGCTATAAAAAACTTGATCATCCTCCGGTCCATGAGGTTCTTATAGTCAAATAGATCAAATTTGTCATTTGGATCGTTCTCACCATGAACTTCCCAAGGAAGTACCAATCATTCCCCTTTGCTATCCAGAGCCCTTCTTTGTTGTGGAATCAATACACCTCCTTGCGTTGTTATTCCGTCCACAATGCTAACTCCCTTCGGATCGTTCCCTTCCAGTAATTCCTTCTCTTAAACAGGAGCTCTCATAAAGAGGATTTTGCCTAGATGGTCCAAACTTTGGAAAGAAGGCCCTTACATCTCATTAAGGCTAGATCCCCTCCTAAATCACTCGGGTCGGATTCCTTCTAAGTTCTTGAGGACTCTCACAACAACATTCTGCAGCGAGATCATTGCGACTCATTAGGGGAAGATTGGGGTCTCCAACGGGCCTTTGGTTGGAATCCGTGCCTGAAATTTGGCCATGCCCGTGCACTTTACTTGCTGGCACTAATGGTGCCAGCAGGTCGCCAAATTGGCGTTTGGGGGTCCAGCCAATCGCTTGCAGCGAAGGCGTTGCCCACTACTGTCACCCCATTGGACAATACAAGCAGTAATGACACTGTCAACGAGCGTGTGGCCATTGCTGTCACCCCATTGGACTGTAGCGGATTCTGTTGTCAGCGGGGCGAATTTTGTTGTCAGCGGGCAGGATATCCACCAATGAGATTTTGTAGAGAGGTGTCAGCGGGCAGGAAGCTCACCTAATCCGGGCTGTCTTACAAGGCCCGTTGGAGACCCCATTTTTCCCCTAATTCCTTAACAAAATAATGGAGAAATAATAAATATATCTAAACACATAGAATCTAATATGTAAAAAGAATTTAATGTAAAACTCATAGTTTTACAATATTCTATGTCAAAATTGGACCAAATTGATAAGAAAAAATGATATCAAACTTACATGATTTAAAAATCAACATAATATAAATTCTATATCAAATTTTAAAATCTTATCTTAACCCCTAACTATCCTTAAAACCCAAAATGGGTTTTTGCACTTTCGGGTAGCCCAGATGGAGGGATTAAAAGTAATATTTTTTTTCAAGATTTTTACTGGATGCTCCCTTTACGGTAAGGTCTATGTAGTAAAATTTTGAAGCCAAATTCCAATTTTAGAACCTTCATCTAGAAATTTTAGGTTTCAAGTCCAAAACGGGCAGTCTAAAATTAGGTATTTTTACAAAAACAAAAATTGAAATATGTTCATAACCAAATCACTATACAAATTCCATAGTGACCCAAGTCAAAAAATTTACCAATTTTACAAGGGCAGCCTCCAAAACTTACAAAGACAAGCTTCAAAGTTTTTAGTAATTTTTGAATTTTTCCTTTAAAAATTTGTCAAAATTCGAGATTTTTGAATTTTTGAATTTTTTTTCTTCTGAAAATCACAAATTTATGAAGGTACCTACTCACCGTTCAATTTTTCTTTAGCTCACAAATTGTTTTTGTAATGCATATTTTACTATTTTGTCAATTTTATACCTTCTTACAGAAAATAATTTTTATGAAGGTCTAAAAAGCGTTTTTTTGGCCTAAATTTTTGCATGAGCATACCTAACCTAGTTAGCTACATGGAAAAAAATGTGATCAAAATGTTTGAAGTAATAATCATCAAGTCTCCCTTTGGCCCATTTGCACCATGCCTCTCGGCAAAGGCCCAAAAAAATATTTGCTGAAACTTTGAACACTACGATCTCACTAATGAAAAACATCCAACGGTTGAAAATTGAAGCTGTTCTTCCAAGTAGGGTTAGGTACAAGATCTTATGGTTGAATTTCCAAAAAAAGATAAAAAATTTGTTTCATATCCTCTGGAAGGCATAGTGGTAAAAATTCGCAGTTTTGAGGATTCAAGCTCTCAAAAACACAAGGAAATTTAGGGGTTAAACTCAATTTTTTTCACTTCAAAATTTGAATTTATGAACAAACAATTCAGCATTTGTTTCTAAGTCAAGAGTTACTTGTATCACTTGTATGATGGAAGAATTTTCAATTATTCTAAAAGATGTTGCATCTACTTCTTTCCATTTCACTTTGAAAACATGACATACATTGTCAACACCTATATAAGAATATATTTTTAACAATGTTAACTTTGTATGTGTGGATTTTATATTGTTATGTCAAACGGGACATTTAAATAAATCATTTAATTGCTCAAATGATGTTGTATCTTCATCTCTTGTATCTTTTGATTGTAATGAGACAGTGGTGAACCAATTTTTATTATAATGTTTTGGAGTAATTCATGCATATGTATGTGCTTCTCCAAATTTAGAATTCCCAAATGTGCTAAAGCAAGACATTAGGGGAAGTTTGGGGTCTCCTAAGGGCCTTTTCCATGTTTTCTGTACCTGAATTTTTGCCATGCTCGTGCACTTTACCTGCTGGCACCAATGGTGCCAACAGATCGCCAAAAGCGAGCCAAATTGCAAATGGAGAGGGGGGGGGGGGGGGGGGGGGGGGGGGGAGGGTCCAGCCAATAGTCGCGCAGGAAGGCTTCCTTGCCCCGCGCGTGTAGTCCCGCAGGTCGAGAACGGAGCCTCTTCGCGCACGGAATCCGAGCATTACAGAAGGGTGTCAGCGTTGGTGGGTTTATGAATTCCTGGAAAACTAACTAAGTTTGGCCACCTACCGAAATCGAGTTGCCGCTCCCCCTTTGAGATGCAGCGTGCACAAGGTGTTGATGTCGAAATGCTGCCAACGGTCATTCCGAACCTCCAACGGTGCCGTGAGAGAGTTGTCGCGGTTGCGTTGTCAACCAGGATGGAGCGGTGGAGGCCTCCAAAGGCTGGGCGATGTTGTTCTCAAATTGGGCTGTGGGTGGTCACGCATTGTGCAATAGAGATTTAGGGTTTAGCTGTAGTACTCTCCCAGACGCTGCCAGCGGTCTGCCATCCACATAGGTTGGAGAGAGTACCTGAGTTGGGAATTGGGGTTTTGGGATGAGGTTTAGGGTAGGTCGTACCTTGGTTGCGACTCCGTGGACGCCGGAATTAGCCGTTCGTGATGGCGGAGGGTGTGTTGACAGCATGTAGTTCTCGCGGTTGATGACAACGACGACAACATCTGTAAGTTTTTGAGTTCACAGTCGAAAATTTCATGCATTCTAGTGGTATGGCTACACGGCCAAACTCCCTCGTACACAGTGTCATCCTGGATAACACTCAAGACTTGGAGGGCAATTGGATCCCCATGAGGGTGGATCGTGATTCATGGGTTATGCTGCAACCAGCGTCGGATGGGCCTTGGGGTAGAGAGGCTAGGCGGCATGGTGGAGAAAATTTTCGGGGGGCCTTCAAAGCGTAGATCAGAGATTTCTCCTGGATCTCCATGGACCATGCGACCTCGATAAGGTGCTGGTGCAACATGTATATCAGCCAAGGCATCTGCGCTTGGATCCTGCGGAGGCAGCAACCAATTCGGGTATGGCAAACTCCCTGTACGCGTCGCTTTCGGAGGATTGAATACATCCCGCATCTATCCTTGGTCCCATTCTTGTGCTCCATGTTGAGATTAGGGAGGCAACACGGAATCGACAGAGCCACGCGGAGTTGCTAGACATAGGTACATTCTTCCTTGGTGGTCAATGAAATACAAAAGGCGATGGATCTTCGTGCTGCCAGCGGAAATAGAAAAGAAAAACAGTTGCAATTACGAAGTGAATCCTAGGGTGCAAATGAAAAATAGAATAAAATAGAAGAAGTCTGAAGAATGGCCGGGGTTTCAAAGAGCCTGGGTCTGAATTGCAAAATCGCTTAGAACTTGTGGTGGCGCCATTGGCGGCGGACCCTACTGCTAGCGCAAAATAAGAAAAGAAAAACAATTGCAAACAATAGACCACATGACCTTCAGAGGCACAAAATGGAGTTTGGCACTTGACAAATATGAAGTAATTAGGAAGGAATGTAAAGTTTGTTACTTCGGTCGTAGAGGCTGGCTCTGTAAAGTAATGGAATGTAAAGTTTGAAGGGTTGCCACTGGCCAGATTTCCTAGTCCGACTGGACTGAGAAAAACAGGGCATGGTTCCTCTGAATGTCTGGGTCGAGCGCCCTATTCATCAACGTGATGCTCACCCATTCAAATTTCTTGCCATCGACAATCTCGGCCTCGTCCAATTTCATGACAAATACCAGCGGTGCCCCTCTTAACTCTGTGGAAACATGGCGAGTGGATGTGGAAGTCACAGTTAATTGATAAATAACCCTGCTGACAGCAAACTCTGAAAACAAGAGTCCGAGGTGATTACGTTACCTTCTTCCTTGATGCCGTAGAAGATCACCATGCTTCTTTGCACCACCTCAAGGTCTGTGAGTAGGGAATTCTTCTCAGTCAAAACGACTTCCTTTACCATGTCCTCGGACTTCTTGTTCTTCTTAGAACTTGCTGGCAGCGTAAGTCAACCTTCAGCATGGTAGTATTCGCCAATATACTGTGGCAGGTTTGCATTTAACTCCTGCCGAAGCAGTTTCACATGATAAGGGCTCGGCAAAATACTCCCGGAGACTCCTTTGTTCAGACAAGCAATGGGAGCCTTCACAGATTTGTAGAGAGCACCATATCCCCGATGGGAAACCCCTGCCTAGTCGCAAGCAGCAAGAATTTTGTCCAGTCCAATACTCTTACCAATCGATTTAAGCACATTGTTCGCAATCTCTGACTGAACATGTGCCATTGCAGGCTGAGAAGCGAGCGCTACACCTTCATGCCGTGACAAAATTCGAGCTAGTGCTAATGCAGTCCTATTTTGGGACTCTTAACCCCTTCCAAGTCGATAATGGGTCCGGTTCTCTCGGTTCCTTTGGACAAGAAACTGCACCACATCTGGTTGCAGCACTGTCCGCACAAGCTTCACTCTTGCTTTTGTTCCACCTGATCTAGGTTTTAACTCGTGAATCGCTCTAACAGCCCTCCTCCTACTTCGCTTCCCAATGGGGGTCTCCTTCTCGAAGCTGGCCCTCCGCTGGCAGCGGTCAACGTCTTCTTCGAGACCCCGCAGATGGCGCTCCAATTGCTCCACCCTTTGGGCATAGCAATCACGGACAGCCTGCAATTCAGCTTGCAAATCCGTGCATGTCTTCTCTAACTCAAGGCAACGCATTCTCCCCGATTGGACATCTTCGGCTGCCCTTGAGTTGCTGGCCAGAGCTTCGCCTCTAAGCTGAAGCACTTCTTTGCTCAACTGTGTCAACTGGATCCACGTCTCCTCCTGTGTAGGACCATATACACAATGATCTAGCAGCCTGTATGTATATCCGCGAAGACCCTGCTCTCCATGACATATGAATTCAATGAACTCTTTTAGCGACTTGATTGGAGGTGGCTTCCCTGTCACTGGATCAGCAGGGTAAATGTCTCCATTGATCCACAAGTCAATGTTCGTGTCTCCACGCAACCTCTGTGTTGGAAACGAGCTCCTCATGCACAGCTCCACTTGCGTAGAACCTCGTCTCATGACCGGGGCATAGCGTGTGTCCAGTGAGACTTGGGGAATGTACTGATTGCTTCGTGCAGCCCTTGCTGCCATCGTGGACACGATAGTCGATAGTCTTGATTGAATCTCCCCTGGTCACGCTTGGTGATTTGCAGGTAATCAAGAAAACTTGTTATGATTTCGGGACACCTCCTACACCCAATGAAAAACTAAATTCGCAACCACAAATACTCCGAACCTAATTCGATAGACCTGCGTGGCATCTACAAGTGGCAAATCGACCACGAAACCTACATTGCCTTATGCCGTTGTGGTAGCAAGGCCTAATGAAATCGAAATTCAAATTGCTCTAAAACCTACTAGCCCCTAAACACCCCACAAAGGTTTATCAAATTAGGTTAAGTCACCTTCCCTTCAAGTTCATCAGTTTTCATCTCATCGTTGAAGCCAATGTCGCCGACTGAGAACAACCCGTCGCCGCCGTCGCTGCCAGCGGACACTGCCAAGAAATTAATCGGAAGCTGAATTTTGCTCCACCGATCTGGGGCGCCATCGCCACTCGGAATCTTTGGAGCAATTCACATACAATTCTGCGTCCCACAGTGCCAACAACAATTTGCTTGAAGCAGAACAGGGCGCTTCGTTTTCTTGGTGTTGAACGGCGTAGAGCCGGTGGCGCCATCACGCCCAAACGTTGTGGCAACAACTCGAACAATTCGTGGATCGAGGCAACGGATCGAGGCAGTTCATTAATTGCAGAGCAATAAATTCCACTCCTTGGCGCTCAACAACCACCGTCCATGCCCTCTCGCAAACGAGGCAAAACCCAGCCACGCAGCTCCCGTCCGTCTCCAAAAGGCCGCTTCGGGCAGCGTTTTAGACCCCTACTGACAGCGACAGAGGTGTTTTTGGGCAAGAAGCTCACCTAATCTGGGTTGTCTTACAAGGCCCTCCTGAGACCCCATTTTTTCCCTAATGCTTGCATAGATTTGAAAGTGATGTAAAAAATAAAAATTATATTTTATACACAATTTTATAAACAAAAATAAATTGCATTTTTTTTGTAAATAATTTAAATAAAACATTTGATTTTTTTATGTACATTTTTTTACATCATATGTTGGCATGTTGTTGAAATTTGAATATGCATCCAAACTCTCTATCAAGTGTGTACTAATTTTTTAATATACAAGAGTTATTGCAGTGTTGTTAAATCATTTGTTTCAAGATTACCATAAGCAATTTTACTTTGGAACCTTAATTATTTTATTTTTATAGTCACTTTATAACTATTCATTACATATTTTCTTGGTTCCAATATCTATTGCACAAATAACATAATAAAATGATAAAAATAAGCTATGTTCAATATGACAAAAAAACATACAAGATTTCATACTAATTACTCAAATATTATTTAAAAAATGACCAAGTTAATAATAAATCATTACAACGTTTGTAATTTTATTAAAGATTTCATCTTGATTTTCTGACTTCAAATCAAAATCGCCTAATTCCACATACCACATTTAAAAGCATGTCATTTTTTTTAGACTTATCAAATCCGTCCATTCCAAAAATATTTGTTTTCAGTGTCTATAACCTCATAATGTACTTTGTAATATGATTTTAAAAATCATTTTTATTATTAGCCATATATGCCCTTTTCATTAATGTTGTATAAATTTTCATACAAGTTTGAATTGTACTCCAAAAAAGAACTAGAGCAAAGAATTGTTGTGTTGTAATGAGACATGTCATCAATTTTGACTAGTTGAAATTTCAACCTTTGCCAATCTGATAATACTCTCTCAAAGGTATTCACTACACTAAAAATTTAATCAACATATTAATTTATTTATTATAAAATATTATTATAACTCATCAAATAATCAAAAAAAAAATTTAAAAAAAATTAATATATATATATATTAGCAAGAAAATGTAATATCTGATTTATTAAAACATGATAATAATAAGAAACTACGATAACAAAATAAAAAACGTACTTTCTCATTAAACCATTTAATCTTATAAGTGATTCAAAATTATACTCTCTTTTGAGGCATGCCATTCGATACCATTTCAAAAATTTCACAATAACACTAATAACAACTTTTTTATACAAATCAAATAAGGACAACATAATGACCTATCATTAACATTAGTTAGAATAATGTTATTATTAAAATCTATTAAATCATTAAAAATATTTTATTGATTATTATTAATATTGCCTAATCTTAATTCTAGTGGTCATTTAATATAACACTAAAAATTAAATAGATAAATATACAAATAAAATTATAGTACATTATGTAAAATTCAAATAAATGAAAAGAATAATTGATTCAATGATAACGATATTGTAGAAAGAGTTGTTAACCTACGTTAGAAAGCAATGTTCAATAGCATCATAATTTTCTTGAGGCAGAAAATCCACTGAAAATATTACTTACCATTTTAAAATTTTGAAATCGTGCGTACTTTTTGATAAGCAATAACTTATCATCTAATTTAGGAAGAATTTGACATCCATTGTGACAATCTAGTGCTATCAATGCTATCATTGTGATGATATAGGTCAACAAATGTTTTGACACGTTGCGGTCAACTTAATATAACATACTAACATTCAAAGCGTGGTACGAATTGCTAAAATTTGTTTTACCTCCAACATATTTCTAAAGGGCACACTATAGATAATTTACTAAAACTATAAGTATTCAAATTTATTTTTAATTCCTCATTAAAAACTTTTTTTAGAATGTAACACTAAGAGGGGGAAGCATGGTAAAGTGGACCACAAAAGTGCTTAGCTCATTGTCAATTTCAGCCATTCTTGCAAATACTAGAAAAAGTGGCATCATCATTTACGAGACGTTGAAAAAAAGTTCGGATATGGAAAATAGACTTGGTTATAAAGAGTGTGGGGATTTTCTGAACGGATCCGCGGCTTCTACGATGTCGAACGAGAACCGCAAAGTGGGACAAAGTGAAAGCTGTCATTTGAAAAAGTGATAAGAAGATGGGGAATTTTGTTCAGAAATCACTTTCGATTTCGACGAGACCTCTGTTTCTTAATTGCAGTTGTAGAAATGACCATGACCAAGTTCAAATGAAAGATTGGGCGGACCAAAAGTATTTCAAGGACGTTTTTAAAACAATGTTTTCCGTGAAACTTTTTGTGAGGTTTTTTTCACCGAACATTGTTTTTTAAATTGGAAAAAACATCCTCTATAGACAATAGAGGGTGCCAAATGAAGAAATTAAGACTTTGGAAAAGTTCATTTTTATGATTTAGAACTAGCGGTCAAATTAAGTTTCAATTGGAGATGTTTCTTTTATGGAGATGCCTAGAAGATACCTTATGACACCTTAAAAAGTGACTAAAATGCTCAAAAACTACACCAAAATGCTCAAAATCAGCTTCGAGCTTTGAAAAACAGCACACTTCATATTCACTTCTTATTGATCACAAATTGCACTTTGTGGTCCACTTTACCATGCTTCCTCCCTAAGAGGAGGAAAAATAGGTGCGGCTCACTGAAATAAGGAGTGATTTGTGTTGGCTAGGTTAGTGGTGTTGTTGGGCTAACGATGAGAGTGGTTGGCTGCTTTGTCGTAACCGCTATAAAGAATGGCATGCAATGAGAAATGAGTACCTTTATTTTTTGACTATTATCTACAAATTGCTACCCTGCAGGTATTCACTCTCTTTGTTCAATATTTGGCATGATAAGAACCACTAATAACAAGGCTAAAAATGCAAAATATGGAAGGTCAAAGAAGAAGATGCGAAAATAAAAAGGGTGACGAGAAAATCAAAAGAAAGGTTATAAATGGAATTTTAAAGTAAAAGAGGAAAACAAATTGTTCGTTGTGCCAATAAACAAACAAATTTTAAAGTAAATGGAAAAACAAATCTAATTGTTTGCTTATTGGCACAAGTTACAACAAACAAATAGTTCACTCATGTTGCTCTCCTTCATATAGCAAAGTTTCTCTTCTTACTACTTTTAACATCACTCTAGTAATCCGAATAAAATATGAGTTTTTAAAATTTATTATAGCCATAATTATAGTATTATTACACTACTTTTGGACTAATAGCACCACTTACACTAAGTATTTATTTAAGATTATAGATTTTTGCATACAATTGACATCTATTCTAGAAGTGAAGATTTTGATATAAGTTAAATAGAAGAACCTTTCTAAACATAAATATGAGAATAAATAGTAAGAAATTAAGAATATTGATTTTGTGAAAAAATTGTAGTATTTTTACATCAACTAGTGCAATAGTAATCAAAAGTAGTATAGTAAGTTGGAATACTATTGTACTTTAGGAATAGTTTTGTCACCCTTTCTTTGAATAGTTAATTAATTTCAAGTTTGATGTTTTGCAATGAAAAAAAGTAGTTTTTGAAATTTGATTTTTAAAGAAAAAAATAGCTTTAGGTTTGATTTCCATCCACAATTAATGAAGTTTCATTGGACTCGTTTGTTATTTCAGTAAACTTCATGTAATGACTTTGAAGTTTAAACATTTTTAATTTATTTGGATTCAGGTTCATGTGTTTGATTTCAAGATATTTCATTATTCTTCTAATTTTATTTCATGATTTTCGAGCAAAAAGGCAACATGATACTTTTTCTAATCCAATATTTACATTTAAAACAATTTTTTGCTGAAGCTGCCCCTAAGGTGCGGTAACTTAGTTTCTAGTACAATAGTACGGTTGCATGCAGTCTGATGCAAAAGAATCGCATCCTTCTTACCATTGGTGGGCATCCATGGCCAAGTGAACAATGTATCAGTGTTGTACCACAACTCAATTCAGTGTTCCCGAGTTATCTCCTGGTTTTTAATGTATTCGGTGGAAGCAACTAACCTTGTATTGTTCCTCTCCGGATCCCGGAATCTGGAGAGGCGCAGTACGTAACTCATGCAATTCAAAACAGTGTTTTCTGCTTTCATGCTTCTCGAGACAAGCAGGTGTAAGAAATTCCTGCAATAGAATTTCCTTCTGTCTGTTTCGATTTTTACCACTTATTTAATAATTAAAATTGAAAAGAACGTCTTTTCAATTGCACTGTCACGTGAATAGAAATACAACTTTTATACAATCAAGTTATAAATTGTGTGCGTCTACAGAGACCAAGGAAGAGCCACAGTGCTGCAAGCCACTTTTTGAATTTTGGACTGATACCTTCAACTGTTCAACTACAGCAGTCAATATATCACACCTTACTACAGTGACGAACTTACTGTACCCAGAATCTTAGTTTTCTGTCTACAAAAATAATATTTCGACCGAGCTATTCAAAAGGATGTTTCTAAGTTGGCATACTTGCATAAAGCCCTCTCCGTCAATGTCCTCCGTTAATTCCCGAGACGTCCACCAGCTGGCATAACTTAATTACCAAGCCCCCACTTTCAAGCAAACAAACAATTTTGGTGATATTGTTGCATCCGATTCACTTTCACCGTCTCTGAAAAGCAGCCTGACTGGACATCAACCTTATAGCCGGCAGGGCAGGATAGTCACAGCCTCTGGTGGGCTCCTGTACTGCACTCAAGAGGGAAGTTCACACAATCATCATAGTTCTCTGCTCAGTAAGTGCCAACACCCTACTGAGTGTCTAAACAAGAAATTCTCAAAAGCACAAGCTTTTCATCTGAAGCAAACTGGTCTGCAGGCCTGGTTATCTACTCATTCAGCCTGGATCAAGGGTCTGGATGCGTTGTACTGATGTCACCTACAATGGAACTCGTCAATTCTCAGCTACTCTTGCATCTGAAGCAGCCACAGATGCCGATATGATCTTTTGGGGTTAAGGTTTTTAGACTATCAGTTACTTTGGGAACTGAACAAATGGAGTCAGTCTCGTGATAGGGTCAGCTGAGCCCATGATTCCATGAAGAGAGGACAATGTCTTTTCCGAGATTTCGTATCTCCAACGTCGAACTTCGGGATGCCAAGTAGCCTATAAGGCTTCGCGCTGTCCCAGAGCCATGTGCAGTAGCACCTTCATGATAAGGTCACTGTTCAGCATGTGTGTGCTACAAATTTGGGATAATCGATGTGAGTCTCCAGTTTCAACTTTCAACCTGGCTCATCATCATTCCACAAGGTCGGTTGGAACAATATTCTACAGTGGCTGATCAGACAAACTGATCCCATTCCACTTGCAACAAGCTTGGCCGCTAGTATTTTCTTTCTTACGGATTAGATCAGAGGAACTCGCTATCTCCTTTGGATCAAGCACTACCACCGAATAATGTCGGTGATTAGTAGGTAGAACTGATGTTGATTCTGTCGAGACTTGTTTCATGCATGGTGCATGTTTTCAACCAGTTCGAGGCCAGTGGGCCGGACTCTTACCTGCATTCATCTCATTTACAAACTTGATCTGACTTGAATATAGGTTGATTGAAATGAGTTTTTTTCCCAGCAACTGAAATAGCAGTTGCTTGTGAGACGCATAACGAGAGTGTTCTGTGAAGATTATCAATGCCCAGCTACCACCGCCTTGATTCGAAATACAAGATCAGATAAGAGAAGTTGAAAAATTGTTGAGTAACTTCATTCCACAAGTCTAGATTCATTCCAAGTCAATAACTACAGTCTCAATATAAGGTCATGTAGAGTAACCGTGCGGCAAGAGTAGGTTAAAAGTGAGAGGACCCGAACTGTTGAAGGCTTGGTTAAGCCGCAATATTTCATGGGCGGAATTGTGGCGCTGCTGGTTGGAAGCAGCCACTTCGACTTTGAAGGACTACAGAAGTTTCAGCCGAAGTGGATAATTCTTTATTATTCTTTACAACCCGATGAGGTACTTGCATTCGCTCTAGTTTGACGGTGCTGTTCAATGGACTTTCTGCAGTCATCTCAATTGAAGAGATCGGTTCTCAAAGCACCGACAAGACAATGCAGTCGCTAGGGATTCAATACTTCAGTTTCATCAACAATGATCTCATCTCTATCTCTATCACTTCTAGCCTGCAAGAACTTCGTACGCAGGATTTCGTACGCAGAACTTATTAGATTATCAAACATGTTTCTGATTTGAATTCATCGCGTGTTGATTCAACATTGTACTGGAAAAGAGTTAGAATTGAAATCCTTGTTTACAAATGAATACTCAAGATCATTATAATGTTTCTGAGTTTCATGTACGACTTTGCTGATTGTCATGAATTCTTTGATTCTCAAACCTCATAATTTCCTAGAGTTTTAGGTTTCATTTGAAACACTTCCACATGCACAAATTCAAAGAGAAGTTGCTTTTCAGATATACAAAGACGTTCAAAGTTGTGAGATATACAAACGTCATTGTATCAACTTTCATAATACCAAATGTTCATGAGGTTTATCGTTCGTTTATTGGTGTTTGAACATCCATTCATAGAAGAAACAAGATATAGACTCAAAGTTCTTTGATGTGTAAATCATACAAGAAGAAGAAAGAGTAGCAAGAAAGAAGAAATATTTGTGTTTCTTTGCGTTCTTTAGTAGAACGCATACAAGTTCTTCACGTATTTCATGAAATTAAAGTTGTTTATCATCCAACAATGAACAGAGAAATACAACAAGTACGACAACAAAGTTTACAAATTCAGAAAGTGTACTTGATTCTTGAATCTATTCAGTTAGAAAAGAGCAGTTATTTTTCAGAGACCAGCCGTCAAAAATAAGCAAGCTGCTAGAACTCATGTAGACAAGCACCTTAGCACCTTATAGTGGTGTGAAGATGTCAAAGCTTCTGAAGGTCAAAGAGAAGGCAGCATTTATTCGCATTTATTCAGGTGAAGGCAACATAAGACAGAACACCATCATGACTGCTGGCAGCAGATTTGTCATTTAGGAAGGAACTGACTATTATCAGCTGCTGCCCATGAGCACGGTTGAACACCACAAACGAGGAAACAGTTTTTTATTGGCGTAGATACTCTCATTCGGGTACAGCCTAGTAGGCCAGGGCGTCAGCAAGCGTAGAGTAAATCCACTGCGACCTACTGGCAGCCTCCATGAGCTTGCTTTGCAGAATGCTATCCATTTGTGGTACTAAATTCCCACGTCCATCGCTGACATGTGTAAAGTCATTGGCTTGCTGGTCTTCCGCGGCCCTACACAGAGATCCAACTATATTGGTGCGATCATACTTAATGGTTTTCCTTCGTCTTTGTCAAAATAAATATATAAACTATTCACTAAGTATATAAATATATTGGGAAGAAAATATACTGGTGCTTGCAAGCATGTCCGTATCCCCGAAGAAACGCACTCTTTAGCTTTAAATATCGGCCAGTGAGATGGCCCCATCCACGTCTTATTCGTCAACTCCTTCGAGGCAAATCGTCTTTTACAAGATCTGCTTGTGTATCTTTAAGAAGGCGCAAGCCAAAAGCATGGTGTAGGCCGTGAAACCGGTGCCTGGTTCAACGTCAAACATCGTTCGATTTGGTGGTGTGTAGTTATGCTCTTGTTCAGCATCACAAATTCTTCCCACAATTCATCATGCTACGTCGACTCGAGGGCCGGCTGTGACCATTCAAAAGATCTGTTGAAGACATTCAAAAGATGGAATTTGGATCCATCTGGTGACAATGATTTACAAACGGACAACGAGACTAAGAACCATCGTGTCGATGGTTACACGTTAAATTTCTGCATTCTGTGGATTAATGAAATTAGCTAATCCTGTCTCTTACTCGATTTAATCTTTTGGTAGACTGTTGTACGTTATTGCACTCACCGGATTTTGGGGCCGGAATGGCATGCGGATGAAAAATTAAAACTGATTCCCCCCTGTTACTGACCCTTGTGGGCTTGTACTCTATTTTCCTTGCAATGAAATCTTGCTTCAAAAAATTAAAAAAAATTAAAAAAATAAAACTGAGTCGTCAATGCGGCACCGAAGACTCTCTAATTCACACGGTCCCCACCACTGTGATGGCGTTGGAATCGTAACTGTGGGACCTTGCAATGTAAGGAGAACGCCGGGCCACGTAGCAATCCTGCCATCACAGATGCCGGCCTGTACACTCTGGAGCTTTTCTGCAACATCCAGAAGCTGGAAGGCCTGAATGCATTATTATCATCGCGCTACACATGAGCACTTCACCACCTTGCCTGTTCCATGACACTTTTTCCAGCTCTAGCACCACTTCTACGAAAAGACTGTCCAATTTGTCAATGTGTGACTATCACCAAATTCAAGGGTCAGACGGTGAATCTGGGTGCTCTCTGGGTCATCTATGTCCTGGCAATTAAACAAAAACTAGTGTTTGCTTCCTGTATGATCATTGTCTTATGATGAGGCAATGATACCTTTTGAAACTACAGTAACCTCTCAAAGGCCAACAAAGAGAGGATTTCCCAAACCAGAGTGATCCCCGAAGCCAAAGCATTTCTTTCGGTAAAAGCAGAGTTTTGTACTCTGCCCTCTGCATTATTGAAACTATTACATGCCAATTCTGAAAGTAAAGACAGGGTAACATCGGATATGCCTAGCATATGAACAAAGTTGTGTGCATAGGTTCTAATTCCCATCATGGAGTGTAAGATGACTGCTGTAATGAGGGCTTGTATTCTTTCCTTCTTGCAATTAATTTTGCTTCAAAAAAATAAAAAAATAAGATGACTGCTGTAATTAGCAATAGATCTGAACTCTGGAAGTGTCGGGTGTACTATGACATTTGCGATCAGTAGATCCCTTTCACCAGGCATGCCAGCTTGGGTTGGGAATGATGTCTACTTGTACTTTTAGGCAGTTGGGGCCTGCCGCTTAGACCCGAAGCCAGAGCTGGTGTCAGAGGGATTACCTGCAACCTCGGCCCCTCTCGAGGGGATTCAATTTCACTGAGCCGAGCCAAAACTCCCAAGCCCTGATCAGGTGGAAGTACAGTACGTAGTACTAACTTATCTCGAGTGCTGTACTTAAGTTTAATTGGCCTGGTTATCACAAGACCTGTTGCATACGAGTTTCGCCGTGTTGTATAATACTCTGCTTCCACCGTCGAGAAGACCCCGTGTGTAACACTGTGGTCTGTAACGTAATCCAGACTGTCCGGACTCTGTTCTGCTCTGCTTTATTAATATGCTACCGTAATGCCCCATTTTTCTTCTCCCTGACCCGGTAAATTCGGGATCATATCGACGCGGCTCAGGCTTGCTATCAGCATCCCTTCCGCTGTGTGGCATTGCCCATTGGCCCGGGTTCAGCTGATAGCGAATCTGTCGTAATAACGCGGTCATGAGCGATCGGTTAAACCTTTGCCTCGTAGGTTGCAAGGCTACAACCTCAGGAAAATAAACGCTTTGTGTCTTGTTCGTAATATAATATTCTTGAGCCCATCTGAGAACTCTGTTGTTGGCGATAATGCTCACCCACCAACCTCCCGTTTCAGGCATTCGATCAGTCCAATGTCACGTTTGTCATCGAGACATCCGGCTTTAAGGGGCGATTTGTATTTAAGCTGTAATAAGTTCGTTGGTAATGAATGGTGCCAGGTTTAGATTCTTTGCTCTTAAAGTTCTGATTTTTAATATTTTACATTTTTGAGTTTTTTTATAATTCTTCTCCTTTTTGAAAAAATATTTTTTATTTTTAAGTTTATCCACTCGTTCAACCCCCAGGCTTACACCTAGGCTTATTGTTGTCATTAAATTACTATTGATATTATAAGAACTTCGTTCATTCGTGTTTTAAAATTATCTACTAGCTGCAACCGCAACAGAGAATCATGGCTCGTTGTGAAGTCAAGTGGGCTTTCTCCCCACTTCTGGATACCTACAAGGGCGGTTTTATGCAATGGAACCACCAGCTACCGGGTATTGGTTGCTTTGTAGATACATCACTTTTATACCAGTATAATTTTTGTGACCAGCTGGATTTTGTGCTTGGCATTCGTTTTCAGTACTTGGCAACGCTCAATAAAGCTTTTGCTTGTGTCAAAAAAAATAAAAAAGGTTACGTACTAGGAACTATGTAATTCACTTATATTTGGCAAGATAGGTGTGTGAAAACACCTATCATCAAACATTCAAACACTTGATGTATATGTAGGCCTAGGAATGAAGAAAATTTACACAATATGTTCTCAAGTAGGGGTTATGATCAATGTTCTCAATTAAAGGTATTTCCATGAGAGCTATAATACTTCAAAGCAAACTCTTATAAAACATTTAGTTTTCAAAATAGCCAGAAGAGATGGACTTTGTTTTGATTCATATAAGATTTCAATGGCTTCCTTTCTTAAGTTTAAGTTTGATCCATTCATCTATTTGGATTATTATTGTCTGTTTACAGTATTTTTACAAGTCAGTGATAGATCAAGGTTTCCTTTAGAAGTTTCTATCTTAGAAAAACTTAATTCGCTAATTTTAAAAAGTTATGAGAGCACAAAGAAATGAATGAACTTAGTGAAAGAATGAATATAACTTTGCAAAAATAAAAGGAGTGTGGTAATTGGCTTACCATCAGGGTTGTCTATTCTGTTGTGACTAAGGCCATTTCCGTCATAATGTTGTCACGTCACAACATTATGACGGATCATGTCGTTATCATAACAGACTAGATCATATCCATGTTTAGCATAAAATTACATTATTCCAATTTTGACACGTAGAATGGAAAACATCCACGTGTCATGACATATCAGCAAATTACAATAAATATAAAGAAAAATATACAGGGAATACGTTCTGAATGGATGAGAATAAAGGTTGGACAGTAGGGAACATGAGGTGGACAGAATGTTCGCAATGGTTGGGGACATGGGGCGGACGAGAAGGTATATCGGGCGGACGGCGGGGAACAAGGGGGGCGGACAACAACTTCTAGAGGCTCTAGTAGTCTCATTGTTTTTCCAAAACCTGGTTGTAAAAACATTTTAGACATCCTCATGAAATTTAGATGCCGAAAATGTTCTCAAATAATAGAAATAGACAAAAATGCGTTGAATACGGCCCCGTGGAAGGTGAAGAGGTCATATTATGAGCAGACGACGGGGAATAGGAGGTCGGACAATAAAGAACATGTTTCCTGTAGATGGGAACGAAGGTCAGACAGTAGGGAACATGAGGCAAATGAAATGGAACGTGTCCCAATGGTTGGGAATATGAAGCAGACGGTAATCCCCTCACTTACATATTGTACTCATTCACATGTAAGGAGATGAAGAGAAACGAAGGGTAATTCCATGTCATACTCCACATTGACATAAGTGCCAACTAGAAGATAATATATACAACATAGTAAGTTATTTAGTACCTAGCTAGTTGTTTAAATCTATGTTGAACCTAAGCGGACCCTATTATGTCGTGACAGCAAGGCCCGTGACAACATGACCCGTTGTGACGATACGTTATGACATGGGTCGTCACAATAAAAAAAAACTGCTTATCATAAATAATGATTGCTATACAAGGAAATTTTTGTCCATATTTTAATTCAAAATCATATGTTTTAGTGCAAATAAACCATTTATGGTTACATAAAAATATTAGAAATAAAAAAGAATTTCTATTATACCAAAGACATTTACAATTTAGTTTTTTTAAATAGCTATTTGAAAACTATAGAGTTCTTACCTTTATCATAACTTTGATATGGGTTATTCCATCTATTTAAGTTTACAATAAAAATCTATGTCACATCTCACTTATAATCCCTTATTTCAAGAATGGTACTCCATTTAGAACACTCCAATCCTTCAATCAAAGAACCATTCACATTTCTAGATTGGAAAAGAGTTTCTCTTCATGCAAAAAGTCTTGAGACTAATTCCTACCTTATCTTTTGTTTCATTTTCAAATGACCAATGGATATGTAGCTTTTCAAGTTGCCAAACTATCATTTCCAACATATATGATATGTGCCCAAGCAGTTGGGAAGCTCGGGGTAGACTGTAAAATACCGGTGAAATCTTAAAGTTGTCATGAAGAAGTCCAAGTGTTTTGTTTCATTGTATTGGTGCTAGTGCATGTGCATAATATTCTCTTGAACTGAATTGAATCCAATGGGTGGTCACTCTTGTTGAGCACCCATTGGATTCAATTCAGTTCAAGATAATTCTCTGCACACAGGGGACCAATCTCCTACATTCTGGTGGCACTTGATAATCACTGGAGGGGGCACCACCTTTGATTCTTTTTCACCCAGCAACAAACTGTCCTGACAAGCTTACGCCAGGAGTCATAAATAAGATTTATTTATTTATTTTATTTTTTTGAAGCAAATAAATAAGAATTTTGTCCTTGTGAAGGCATGGTAATGCTCCAGCACAGACCTGTACTTCCTTCCTTCAACTCAACACTTTTTTTTTTTTTTTAAAGTTGAAAGTAACGGTGTTCAAAAAAGAGAAAAAAGAACAAGGGAGATCAACCCGGATCCCAGGACGGGGAAGACAGATCAGAGTGGGAGGGGGAAAGCTTCCACTTGGGACAATACAGACCCCCGGAGCAAAAAACTTCTTTGAAACACCAGTTAGAGAGGAACTCACATTTCAACTCAACACTTTGTGAGGGTTATCGTTCCATGCTATGCTGGAATTGGCCCAGTTGGCCCTGGTTTTTTTTTTTTTTGAAAGTAACTGTGTACGGCCCAGTTGGCCCTGTTGTACTTGAATCTTTCACTTCTAATTATGCCAAAAACCATGCTAAAAATAAATCAAAACTTTCTAAGGGCTGTGAATTTCAGCACATGTTTGTGACCAAGTCCTTGCATTCCTTGCACATACCAAAGGTACATAGAATCTTCATCATTTTGTTAGGATTCTCTTTGCTCTACAATCACAAATGCATTCCATTCATTGGGGTCAACATATGGTATTGTAAAATTGTGCTTCTGCTATGTGTGTGACATTTGCGCCTACATTGATTTTCACTTTTCATATATTCACGACAAGACACAACAAAAATCACTACATAGTTGAATATTTGTAATGATATCGCAGTATGATAAATAGTATCTGCTTTGAAATATTATTATAACATTTTTATGATTTTAGTAAATTTATGATGTTTTTTTCTTCTTTTTTGACACACATTGAAGATTTTCACAATTGCAGATTTTAAAAGATCAAAAAATACATGTGTTTTCAGTTCAAGTCATGGGATCTGTCGCCACATGATTGGAAAATTGAGGACAGGTGTAATGATCAGAATGGAATGTATGAACCTCCAAAGCACTAGTAAAATGGACACCTGTGTGCATTTTCCACACCTTGCCACCAACTCTGTTCCTTTTTCTGCTCCTTTCTCTATATTATCCACCTTGTTCTAATTTTTCCTATTCTATTTTATGTACTTATTTATTTGGGTGGCACAAGCTCAATCCCATTGAAGAATTTCCATGGTGCCTAACTTGCATGCTCAAACAAGTATTGTACAATTCCAGGTGTCATTGTTCTACACCTTGAATGTTACTTTCAGCACCAGTTCCAGTAGTTCAAATACCGTTAAATCTATTTATTATTGAGTTTAAAACTTGTCTAAAGTAAGGCTTCAACCTCAACCCTTCTTCACCAAGTTACCAACCTTTCTGGAAGTTCTACCAGAGTTGCTACTTGTTCTCTTGGATCTCACAAGTGATTGAGCATTTTTCATTTTTTCTCATTGCTGACATCTGTTTCCATCCTCACATTTTTACTGTTTAAAAATAATTTTGGGTTTTTTCTAGATGCTACCAAAGAGAATCCAAAATATTAAACAAGTTCAACATTATCGATCATTTCAAGTATTTCTTTTTGTTATCCAAAGTAGCTCCAAAAATTGCTTTTTTATCCCCTTCTCATTTGAGGAGCCTACAAATAGAATGAAATATGAAACATATGAAAGACTTCATTTCACATTTATTGACAAAAACAACAAGACTAGAAAAAATTTACGAACTTATGAATGACAAAAGTTTGCTGATTTTTGATAATGTCGAAATGGCATACAATGGCACCAAATTGGATTTTTGTGGATCTTTGGTGATTAGATTGGTTGACTTTATGTTTAAAGACTAGTCAATCTAGGTCCAAAGCATTTTTAGTTCAAAGTACATCATTAATTTTAACGTGCTATAATGATAAGGGTAAAATTCAAGAAAAAATTCAACCTTACAATCTTATGGTAAAGTTGTTCTACATGATGAAAATCAAATCATGACTTATTAAGTCCAAAGAGAGAAAGATCATAATGTTCTAGTATCAAAAAATATTAGGAAATGTGATTAATAATATTTATAGTATAAATATAATGTAATAAAAAATAAGAGTAAATGAGGAAAGATCTTTTATCTTTACATGACAAATGAACGTAGATTAAAACAAGAATGTAGAATAATGTGCAAGCTTCTTGGACACTACATTGGCGTTGTCTAGTGAGTCTAGGGGTGGGAAGGTGAAGATGTCCATTTTGAGGCTTATTTGAGGAAGATAATTCCTTAACTAAGCCTTGAAGTGGACAATTGCAAATGATAAAGGATTTGTACCAACCAACAACTCGACTACACAAGAAGAGACTAGTTCTTTCACATGCTAATAAGAATAAAGGAATCTACAACAACTAACTTTTTTTTTTTTTCTTAACTATTGTGGATTGTATAATTGTAGAAGAAATGATTATTTTCCAGTTTTTTTTTTTTAAATTTTTTTTTTAAATTTTTTTTTTAAATTTTATAAAAAGGACATGTATGGCATGGTAAATGATTACACTACCAATGGTTTTAAAGGTGTTTTTGATGGAACATTTGGATATTTTAAATTTATCTTCAATCAACTATATATAAGGTATGTGCGTAGGAGCTCTATCTAGCCCAACAACAATGTTTTAAATGAGTGATTAATATTTGAAACTTTAGCTTCAAGGATTTGAAATGAAACTCTATGTTTGCAATATGTGATTTTAATAAATAATATATTAAATTTTGATTTGTACTTGTGGATGATACATTTGATATGGTAGTCTCTTAGCACAAAATATGTTGGATTCCTGATGATGACATCTTTGGTTTTTATATGTGCATAGTAAAAACCATGGAAGACTGTATTTTCTTATGATTTGTTGCCAAAGGTGCCTTCATTAATGGAAATTTAGCATAATGTTTTTTTGGAAGAATAAGGATTTTTGATTTCCCAAAGTACTAGATGTGGTGTTGAATGTGTAATGCATGTATCTATTATTGTTGATATATAAGTAGTACATGCAACCATCTACTATCACTTGTGGAGTTACATATGGAGTATGTAATGGAATAATATGTTTCTTTTTATATAAAAAAATGTTTACCAGCGTGTTCGGTATACTGACTTATCTAAAATTAATGATACATTTTTTTAAGAGTTGGTGACTGTTGGATTGTTCCAAATTTTGTTTTTCAATCCAACTTGATATTCATATTTCCTAATCACTTTTTTATGTTAGAAAAATAAATTAGAAGATTTTCTCATTCAAATAGAATTATTAAATAAATAGGATTTTAAAACATTAAATATTGTAGGTCCATAATATTGTGGATACGTTCATCTATTTTGATGAATCTTCATACATTTGAAGTATTTTTCATCTAAATTGGATACATCTTTACTATAATATATTAAAAAAACAAGTGTTGGTTGGGCGGTTCAAAAAGCATTGTAAGTCAAGCATTAATTTAATAAGATAAAACCAATAACAATAAAAATTTCAAAAATTCAAAAAACAAAGAAAGTGAATAGTCTTCTATTTAATACTTCACATTGTCCACCCTTACTTTAAGTTAAATAAAGTAATATATTAAATCCACCTTTATTTCTTGTCCTAGTGAATAAATAGAAGTAAATTACATTGTAATAGCATTACTTCTATTTTATTCTTCAATAAGTTTTGAATGATTTTTTTATTTTTTTTTGGAATATTTTCTATGATTATTAACACAACATAAATGTAAATCAAAAGGTACATGTCATGTAAATATAAAAAAGAATATAAAAGTTATTTATAATGTGCCAAAATTATTTTTTATTTTCCATAGTATAATTTATTAATTCAAAATAAATAAAAAATTTATAAAAAATTTAAATTTCAATAATATTTTTATTTTAGAGTATAAAAAACTCATACTTCTATTAGATTAATTTATTCATTTCATTTTCAAAGTAGTTATATGTTCCAGTCAATCTACATCATAATAAAATATTAAAATTAAAAATCCTATTTTATTTGATGTAATTTTTTTATGATTATGGAAAGAAAATTCATGTTAAAATGAAAGTTTTTGTAGTAAGACACACATAAATATACAAAGTTTCCATTATGTTCTAAAACATTTTTGCATTGATTACCATAATAATTCTAGGTCCAAGTTTAATATTATGAAATATAAATATTTTAATCAATTTTTAATTTGTAAAATCTTTAATTTTTTTTAAAAAGAAGTTATTATCAATGCATTTATAACGTGCATTGTGTGAAGATATATAAAAGTATATTATAAGAAGATTGTATTAAGATTTTTTGCCATATTAAAAGTAAAATGTAGTAATGCTAATAGAACTAAAATATAGTTAATATTTAGAGATAACAATGAAAATAAAGCGAATAAAGGAATGAAGTGTTGAACATGCCATATGAGCGTTGCGGGCTACAACTTATATGTAGACATTTATTATAAATTACAATTATTTTAAGTGGAGATTTATGTGAAATGTTAAAATTTGTTGCCTATATCATATCAATTGAAGTGTCTTCTTTAATTTGTGTTATTATATTACTTGAATGTAATAAGCTCTTTATTTTTTGAACACTTATCATTACATTTGTTAACATGATTTGGGCATCTTAGGAAAAGCTCAAAAAATTAGCATTGTACTTTGTTGATCTTGGATCAATTTTGATCTCAACAATATTAGCAAAGGCTCAGAAGATTAGCACTAGATTTTGTTCATCATCTTCAATTGTTCAATTTCCATCTCAACAGATCTTAAAATACATAATATTCTTCAATATTTTCTGCATGAGTATATATATATATATATATATATATATATATATATATATATATATATATATATATATATATATATATAGTGAAAATACGATAATATCATAAATTGACAAAAAGATCATCCAAATAAAAATAGTTGTTATTTTAATAAATTAAAAATTTTAATTTGAAAAAAAAAAAAAATACAACTAATAAAATGATTTATCATTCATAAAAAAAAATTGACTTTTAAATTTTTATTTTTTTTGTTACATCTTCAACTTAATTTTGATTATCATTTTAAACTAATATCAAGCTTGATCTATGATTATATATGGTTGATTCAACATTCTATTCAAAATATAAGAAAGCAGTTTTTTTAATTTTTAAAAAATGCTAAAAACAAGTTTATTGGCAATACGTTCTAAACAATTGAATTTTTAAAGGATAAATCATATTTAATAAAATTTGAATACATCATTGTAAGCATCGTCTCTAATTTCAATAGAAATTCAAAAAATAAAAATAAATTGTAATTAATAAGAATTAAAAAATCATTCACACTATAAAAGATATCATTATCATATTTGATCTTTGCCATATAATTTTAAAATAAATATTAAAATAAATAAATAAATACCAAAAAAATAAAAATTAGAAGATTAAATCTGAATTTTATAATGGAATTTTAATTTATGAAATTTTAAATTTTAAACATACTTTTAAAAAAAATGTTTTAAATTATTGAAAAAAATAAACCAAATGTATTCGATGATTTTTTAGGACTTAAATTATTGAAAGCTTCCATTAAAAAGAAGTCAAGTATGTTAGCTAGGTTTATGACAATGGGGATACGCAGGGGAGAGAGTGAGACCTTGGCGGTTTTAGGTAAGGGGGGACATGGTAATAGGTAGGACCTGCGTGGCCATGGAAGATGGTACCACACTCCCTGGACTCAGACCGTTGAGACTCTCAAGACGACCGAGGCTACCCTGAGATCTGCGGGCCTACCGATCCTCGAGACCAAGGGGGCCAAGATTTAGTAAACACTGTTCCTAAGACTAAGTATCCAAGGCTGGCCGAGGGTGAGGAGGTTTGTGCAAGGAAGGAGATACAAGGGCACAAAAAGGCTCACAGTCACATACACGCATAGCAATAGAGGGAGAACGAGTCAAGGTCAGAGGGTGCAGAAGGAAAGGTAGGCCAGAAGACATGCAAGAAGAAGGTGAGCAGCAGTCTGGGTTAATAAGATGTGACCTTGGCGGCCAAGCGCACCAAGGCAATTACAAAACGGTGACGACCTAGACTAAGACTCGACTCAAAGGCCAAAATGATGAGTACAAGTTCATCTCGGTTCCCATGTTTATATTGTCTCTGCTGTCCTACTTTCTTGCTACAAATAACACTCCCCTTCTCTGCCTACTCTCAGTCCCTGTTCTAACTGCGAGTTCTTCCACCGCTCCTGGTTTCCTTGGTTACCATGGCTGGGCTGGTAACAAAGTATCATTTTATCATCATGCTTTCATTGTTTAATCCACTTTGAAAATAAAATAATCTTTTTAATAATGGATGTTTATAGTTCAAAGGTCCTTCATATTTTAGTGTCACATTTCTAAATGATTCACAAAGATTTAAACTTCGTTAAAATACTACAAAAAACACAAATGAAAAATATATATACGCTTTAATCTAATATTTTATATTCATTTTATAATGTCAAACTTTGTATGCACTTCATAGTCAACACAATTACATATTTTCATCACTATCACGAGTCAAGAAGAGTCCTCTTAACAAAATTTGAGTGTCTTAAAAATCCTAGGTATGTAAAAAAGTTAATATGCAATGAAACCTACAAAATTCATCCACCTAAAATAATACAAATGATTTTATAATAAATAATATATAAAAATATCATAGGTATTAAAGTATTACATTATTCAGAAACCTTCTAATTTCACTCACTTCACATATCCCTCAGTTTCCTTATTAATAAAAAAATGTCTTTTGTATATAAAGTAACTTTAACTAATTGAATAATACACCAAAATATGCATAATTTGATTTACAACTTTTCATTTACTACATCAAAATTTCGATGATTATTTGGTATGACTTTGAAGAGAAGGTTTTGATCCTGAAATTCATGGTTGGTATAAAGCATGAAATATGTGTAGGCATGTGGAACACTAAATTTGAGGTATTGGTTCGGACTCAAGTCGGTAAAGACTAGCTTTTACATTGATGAAATCAAGGCAAGTCAAAGGTTCTCGCAGAAGCAAGGAGCCTGACAATGGCTACAAGCCGGTCATTCGCACTAACGAATTATATTATCCTTCTATAGTTATTGAGATTGGTGTATGTGGAGCAAAAATTTAAACATGGAAAGAGACAACAAGATGTTTTGTGGCATGATTTACATAAATCTGTACAACGACATTGAATTTGTGCAAAAATCATATGGAAAGCTTATGTATACTTAAACGTAAAGCATTTTGATATAAGTTCCTTCATAAATATTTAAATCTCCACAAGTTTAGTTTGAGAATACCTTACCTTTAATACACATTATTATACATACTACAAGCAATTTTTTTTTATCATTTTATTTTTATTTTTATATAGAGTCAGTAGAAATCCTCCTATCAATGTAGTACATTTTAAAAAACAACAAATTCTACTATCCTATTAAATTCAAGATGAACTAACTTAGAGGCTTTAAATCCCTTTTTATCTTTTAAGCCTTGAAATTTCCCCACACCTTATAGGTATAGAAGGCATGGAAAATCCATTTTCTTCTTTTCATGGCATTGAGGTTTGAAGGCAGAGAAGATTAAAGAAACATCAATAAGAGAGTTGTAAAGATTTAAAATTTATTATATTAAAAATTTTATACTATATTTTGATGAGAAAAAAATTTGTTGAGCATCTATTTGCTATTTGTAGAATAAAAAATAAATTGAAACATGTCCAAGACGTTATTAATATGTAGTTAGAAAAATGTTCTTTTGTATATCGGTTAAAATAGCTAAGATCAGACATAAAGGAGAAGAAAATTATTATTTAACGATATAATTATATATTAAAAGTACTAGATAATGGCATTGTTTTCATTATTCTATCTTTAATTATGTTTGGATTTCTAATTATATGAACCATCAGTTATAGTTCAATTTTAGAGTGGCAGGATCATCATTCATCTTGCCATCACTAATCTGAGGTTAATTTGACTTGTATTATATCTACTAAATGTATGTTTATTGATCTTTAAATTATATTTAGTTTTAGATTTAAATTACAATAGTTTATTATTCTCATAGAATGATATGAAGAAGTATTAGTTCCAATCACTAAGTTTAAATATAGTCTTATTTGATTTTTGTATTTTCCATCGCTCCAAATTCTTTAAGTAGTAGTCATGTAATCATAGTTCAACTATCAATCATATAACATTGATGAATTTAATTCTTTTAATGAATATAGACTTATAAGTCTAAGTCCAATATAAATACTACAACGACATTTAATGAGTTTTTTTAATAAATAATATCTTGAAGAAAAACATTTAAGGATGATCAATCATGATATAAATAAATCTTATTATTTATATATAAAAATATGTTTTTAATTTATTTTAATTTAGTCATCCATCCTCATTACTCAACTAATTAATTACTTAGTTTCAATGGTCTTTTATTAGACCATAGAGTTACTAAATTCATTCTACACTATCATAAAATCATTCTTCACTCTTTGTTGTAACATACTTATCATTTGTCAAAGGACAGTTCTCTATGATAACCCCTAAAGTCAAAATCGACTCGATCACTGTTCATCTGCGTAAAAGTTTTTATAAAACATAGAACTTTGACTAAATATACCTTAAGATCCGTACGGTCAAAATTGATAAAACTTGGTAGGTAGACTAATTGGATGGCTCTAAATAAAATCCTACGGTTGGATATTTCAAAATCAAGTTTTAAAAAATATATTGAAGAATGTACCCCATTGTTACTCTATGAGTGATCCTTCTTTCAATTATTCATTATGTCTTTAGGACTCAATTCTTTCATAATTCTACACAGTAACTTCATTTACTTCAATTACTGTGAAATTATCAAATAGACCAATTTTAAGTAACATTTACAATGATACCATGTTCTTATTGCAGAACAAAATTCTAAGTGCATGTGTAAAACTGATAGTGCTTACAATTTCAGATTTTCTCTAGTTATGGCATTATACAGTGAGATATGAGATGCAACTCAAACACATACATAAACTAACCAAAAGAATCGTTTTTAAGTAATACAATGCACAGTTAATTAAATTCAGTTCACAACATATAAATCAATTTATACGAGTTTGATTTCATTTAACTTCAATCCTTCATAGTTCCTCAACATCCCGTTAGACTCCATGTCAACTAAATTTAATCAAGAGTTCAACTTAATTGACATGACCATACTTGCTAAAGAGATTACCTAAGAAAAAGACAATTTTTAATTACATATTCTAAGACAGACATTGATGATTTTAATATGACATAGTATAGTGTAGTATTTATGTTTTCTTCATTTACCCACTTATATTTTAACAAAGGAATGGACATACCTATATGTTTCTAAAATCTAAAGGACATTACAACTTTCTAAGTCTTAAACCTTCTGTATTTCATTCCCTCAAATTAACATCCTTCATTTAACCCCTAAAGGACAATCATCCACATTTGGGCTTTTTTGGAATTTGGGCATGTACCTATGAATGCAATTTACATCGGGATTTTCTGAAATTTTTATTGAAGGTGGGCCATTCGGAGATCTTCGTGTGGGTATTTTTATTTTTCAATTCCGACATCAAGATCAAAAGTTATGAAGGTTTAAGTGTCAAACGCTGCTCGTAGGGCAGCTGCTGAACCACTGTGAATGCAACAAATTCTGCCCAAAACTGCCCAAAATTGCGAAAATCTGCGAAAATCTGCTCAAAGATGAAACTTTGAAATTCCACCAAAAATTGAGATTTTGATATTTTTCAAAAATAAAAATTTCTATGTATAGAGAAGGCAGTAGAGCATGTTCCCACCGTTCGGATTTTTAATCCAACTTTTTTCATATGCTATTTTTATTGTCAAAAAAAGGCATTTGTTTGTGACTTTCAGTATACCCCCTAGCAAAAAATGATTTTTTCGGCAACCTTCCACAACTTTTTTGAATATGATTTTTTCAATACAAATAGCTAACTCAGTCTTCTTTGATGTGCATCAAAACCGTCAAAATCCATAATGCAAAAAAATGGTTTTTTGGACCTTCAAAACTTTGCTGTTCCTTTTTTGCGCAGGGAAAAAAAACTTTATTTTCAACTTTGAACGTTATGATCTTGCAATTGGTGAGGAATGAGTGTGTAAGACTTGGTGGACATGTAGAAATAGAAGTTAGCTACAAGATCTTACGGTTAGTTGTACTAATTAAGACCCCAACTTAGCAAAATCCACCTTGATTTGAAGAGGGGCTGTTTTCAGGCAGTTTTGATGAAAAATACCCTCAGAACTTTAGGGGTTAATCATTCACATTGTTTACCATTTCAAAAATACTCAAGTCTCTTAGTCCTTTTTACACGGTCTTTGAGAAAATTTCTCCAAAACATTTTTTTTAAAACTACACTCTTCATTCATAGTCTACTCTAATTTTCTAAAAATGCCTGAAATAACCAATACATCTCTTACATATACCTTCATTGTTGCACTATTCCATATTGTGGTAGTACCATAGTTGTGTCACCTCCCATCAAGCAAAATTTATTTGGAAAATAATGTTCATCCTTTAAAAAACAAATTGATTGATTTCACAATTTAAATCACAAGAGATAGACTTAGAAACATCACAAAATATTTAATTTTAAAATATTTCTTGTTGTTTGTAGCCTCTATGATTCTCTGATCCGTTTTTGATTTCATTTCCAAGTTTTTTAAGAATAATTTTGAACGATCTACCTACTCCATTGCATACAGAACTCAAGTTTACTAGTTCCAAATTCCTCTAACTTACATGATGATTTTAGTGCAGTCGTTTAGAGTGGCCTCAAGTCAGGTGATTTTTTCCGCTCAACTTGGAAGCACCCGGATCCATCCCGGCAAATGCAGATCGAACCCATTGAACCCAAACATACCCTCCCTTCCAGTGGCCATGATGGGCCACACCCGGGCTTAAAGTTGTGTCAGAGACCCAGGGCCCCTCCACTTTGCTCCCCCAACTTGCCCAAACCTCCCCAAACCTCACCCCCCAGTCAAAATCAAGGGCCTCTTTTAGTTTCCCCCATCGCCAAACCTCAACATTGGGTGGGTGCATTTTTCTGGCCCTACCCATTTTGAGGTTCCAAAAACTTTTAATGGAATCTATCATACTAAATTAGAGACCTACGGCCCCAAATTACTCTGAAGGACCCCTTCTAAGATCAAGTAGGACCTCACTCCAACATAAAAATAGGGGCAGATTATATCCCACCGATGGCAAGCCCTCCCAGCCTGTGCCCCGAACCTAGCTGAATGGATTCGTTCATCCATCCACCCAATTGAGATGTCCCCCAGCCCCACCCCTTGGCCAGACTCCAGAGGGGTCGGCCCCCTCACGTGCCCCTCCCGCTCCGCGACCACTCCCACCGCGCCCCTTCCATACCTGGACTCCCGAACTCGGACCCAACCGAGCGCGCATCGCCCAACCATCATCGCCGGCGCCCCACCCCTGGACGCGGACATCATCACCCAGGCCCCACCCGAGTAATATTAAAGGCGCAAATTTTCCTCTGCAAATACCGTGGTCCGTAAATCATCTCAGACTCGCGTCCCCATAAAGTTGTCATACATACCATCATCCCCCAACTGGTGATATATCCCCCGCCTGCAGCCTCGACGGCACTCACTGGCCGTCTCTCGTCTCCCCACTCGCCACTCACACTCACTGTGTTAACTCACTCCGACGTCTGACCGCAGCCCGGTTACGTTGTATTAACTAGCTGTGCTCTGCCTGTCGTACTTGTTACTGTAGGTCTCTTTAAGTGGCCGCTCGGAAGCAGCAGCAGGAGAAGTGCCACAGTTGGGTGGGACTTGTTTGGGTTGGGGTGGGGAAGATCGCACTCGCTGGAGAAGGGTGGCCAGTTCATGGTGGTGTACCGGGAGGTCGTGTTGTGACTGGTACTACGACTGCTGCCGGTGGTGGTGCTGGATGTGCTCAGGCCGCAATCTTATCATCCCAGCACAGTAACTAGTCTACTACTTTGGTCACCATTGCCATGGTATGTAGCTCTCAGCAGAGAACTGGGGTTTGTTGTTCGGGTGCGTAGCTACGAGTTGGTTTTGCATCGATTAGCTTAGTAGAGTCCAGCCGGTTGCTTTGGTTTTTTTCATGATTGGCCGTTTCAGCCGGTCGACGTGGTGAGTTTGGTACGATTTACTTCTGCCAGGGGTTTGGTAGGGGAACTTGGGAAGGGAGGGGTGAGGGAGTGAGTGAGTCAGTCAGCTCCTGTTTGTTTGAGTTAGGAGGTCGTCGTGGAGTACTGGAGAGGGGCCACAATTTTGGGAAAGGCGACGTACGAATGTGTCTCTGTCGGTCATCTGTGTGTATTCGTGTGTGAGAGAGAGAGAGAGAGTGTTGGTTGCAAGCGTGCAAGATTCTGTAACTAATTGGTGAAAGTAACGTTCTAGTTCCAGATGCTTGAGTGAATTATTGCGTTTTGCACCGGCTTCAATATACCACAGGGTTGTACTTGTAATCTCAAGGCTGCAGTTTTAGTAGTACTCAGATGTGTGTATGTTTTTACATCTCTGATTTCATCTGTTCTGTACTCTACGGCATTGAGCTGACGCGTATGGTTTGCTGAAGTAATCCACAGTTGCGTGTCTAGTCCGGCATTCCAGTTTCTCGATTCCACGTTGAAATATTGATCATGAGAAACTGAGTGGGTCATTTTTTTTTAAATCTGTCGGTTTTGTGCACGCCCCAAATTTCGTCTTTGCGTAACCCTATTACTCAATCTAGTTTACTTGTTCCACTGCAGTCGGAGCGCACTGCTGCTCCGCGAGCACATTGCAAGTGAACCAGCACAACGACACGGTAATTACTCCCGCGAGCTCCGAAACCGCAAGCTTCGGTATTGCGTTTGCGCAACTGGCGAGTGAAATGATGCAGACCGTGGACAAACTCAATCTCTACCGTGACATGCTGCAAGCCGTCCCCGCGTCGTGGAGCGATCACCAGCATCCCACCGGAGTTCCTGATACAATGGATTTCACGTACGACGGCGTCTACAACACCTTCACCCCGAACGCGTACAACGCATTCCCTTCCGTGTTGTCGCAGACACTTTGCGAGCTCGACATCGACAACAGCATCCACAAGCTCTTCGAGGGCCTCCCGGAGATTTTAGAGGATACGACCCACGCCTCCTACCGCGATGGGGAGACCGCTCTGGGTCGACCAGCCGTCACAGTTGCGTCGGCGCCATACTTCCCCTCAACAACCCCTGCGCAGGGCATCAGGCTGAACTCAGTATCCGGATCCGTCCCCGACGTAACCTTCATAAGCGCCCACAATGCAACCCCGCCTGCGACGTTTGTGCGGCCGAAGCCGGCGGGTGGTCAAGAATTGGCGCCCGCGGATCGGAAGGGTGCGCGCGCGCGGAAAGGGAAAGCGAAAGGGACCGGGACAGGGCGAGGGAGTGCCAAAGTCGATGCCAAGGTGCCGGGGGTCAGCCGTGCATCCCCCAAGGTGTTGGATGCCATAGTGCCGTCAATTTCAGTCGCCCGCCAACCATCCCAGGCTCACGTCGCCTGTATAGTGCCCAAGATTCTGCCCGCGACCGCCATACCGGCCGTGGATCTGCGGGCCGTGAAGACAAATGAGGTGCACCTGGTGCATCCATCGATAGGGTTAGGCCCCCAGTCAGTTCTGCGGATGCCGAAGCGGAGTCGCAAAGACCCTACGCTCCCGGTGGCCAACACTCGCACGCAGAAGACGCGTTATTTCGACAAGGTGGAACATATAGTTCGCGAGCGATGGCGACGGGATGATATGGCGGGCAAATTTTTGGCGTTGGAGTCACTGCTCCCTCCCAGCTCGAAGGTGAGGATGTTTCTATTATGTAATGGCAACCGATTCATCTCATAACAATGGCGTAGTCCATATTGAGGGTTCTTACTGTTGGGTTTTGTTATGTGGCCTTGACTCACAAATATTTGTGGGTTGTTATGAATCTGCAGCGTGACAGGTCTACCATTGTCGAAGATAGCATGAAGCTGGTGAAGAGTCTGCAACATAGGAAGGAAGAGGCGTTGAAGCGGCGCGCGGAGCTAAAGCTGGCCGCCCAGTCGCCAGGCATGAAGCTCAACCGAATTATCCAGAAGATCGGCTCGCTGGCGGTTATTCCGATGCAAGGGAATGGTCATACTCTGCAGGAATCGCCTTCGTCGTCGTCCATGGTTCTGTCAGGCACTAAGCGGCCGTTGGAAGCCTGCACTGTGGTCGTGACCCCAGGGGCCAACGGCGACAGGGACCAGATTCCGCAAGTGCTGAGCAATTGTGTGAAGCGGTTCTACGTGCAGTCGGAGCTATCGACGGGAGACATCGTAATTGAGATGATATGCGAGCAGATCCCCAACTTCCACAGCATCCTCTTGAAATCCATGGAGACTCTCGGTTTGGAAGTGATCCGTTGCAGTGTCACCAAGACCATGAACAAACTGATTTGCAACATCACCGTCAAGGTATCAGATTTCGTTACTTGCTTCCTGTCCTCATTTGAGGTGATGAGTAGATTTTTATCTGAATTTCTATGTCAAGGCATTATACCAGTGTCCCTTCTCATATTGAGTGGTTGCAGTAAGATCATTCGATGTGGAACTCAATTCATGAATATTGGTGAACTGAATGTCAATGTGTTTGCGTGCAGCCATTTCCATACTCGGCTTCGATAAACTTATCGTCGACAAGCATCATGGAAGGTCTGAGCTCAGCCTTTCAGAAAGTGTAGAGCTCTGTCGAATCATTCAACTCAAGATTCATCGTAATTTTGATCAGAAAATTGGGCATGCAGTCATGTGCAATTGTTTCTTTCAGATGCTTGAAGAACAGCATTGATACTGTTGAACTTTGATGTGTAAATTCGTGTTTGGATGATCATCCACCTTCATTTCAATGTGTAACTGAATCATGAATTTTTGCAACTGGCCCGAGTGGGCTAGTAAGCATTAGGACATATCGATCACAACAGAGTGTAGACAAATCATTAGAGCAATGGATTCAAAGATTGAGGTTGTCCTAGCTCACGCCAAATCTCTTTGAACCCCAAGCGGGCTTGGAGCTAGCATCCGAAAAGAGTGTACATTCGATACCATGAAAATACATAAAACGCACTTGGATAGTATATTATTATTCAACTCTGCACGTCTGCATAAGTACAGTGGCGAGATTTTTATTGTCGTGTGTCCATCCGCGCATCCGCGCATGAATTATTATTGCGGTCAGTTGAGTTGCTGTGCAACGAAGTGAGGGACTGGACCAAAATAGTCAGGAATATCCCCGTCCCCTCCCGACCAACGCTTGATTTAGCACGTCCCGCGTGGATATGCTACAGTATAACATGATCTGAGTTGAACAGGCATACATGCCACAGACAGGTAGGCGCAGGCCAACAGAAGACGCCAAGATAAACGATAAGATCAGAATCTCAGATGTACTGTAACTTATGCCTATCAAATGAGAAAGTGGCCGACTGAATTAATGCGTACCCTGGCCACCTCTTATCGGTTGAATTTTTTTGGTCCATATCTCCACAAGTTTGAAGTGTCATTCCTACAGTCACTGAGACTTCCCTTTGGACAAATGAACCGGACTACAACTACGATTCAAACTCTCGAGTGAAGTGAAACTTTTTCGGTGTCACCGTGTCAGTTATAAGTATTACATCTACGTTGCAGTATCAACATACAATAATTTGCTGATGTGAACAATATAATATGAAAGTCCTTCCTGTACATGCCGTGAGATATGAGTGATCGATGGACGAGTAAATTTGCGGTTGGAATTACCAAGTTGTCAATTAAGCGTTAGAACCTCAATATTCAGTGAGATCAAGCAGGAAATGCCCATATCTAACCACAAAGCTTTTGCATGAATTCCAGAAGCAATCATCAAGTCGACACTTGAGATTCAGAGTCTTGAGTCACATACTTCTCATGATGGAAGACTTTCTGAGAACGAGGATCTAGAAACACTGGGTCAGCAGCTTTGATTAACTCAAAACTCTTCCTGCGGAGGCACCTGGATCTCTTTAAACGTACGATGCGAACAGAGCATGCATGGAACAGAGAGGACGTTTCTCTCAAGTCTCAAAACGCTGCCAAGTAACAGGTACTAAACACAATGCACTCATTGTGCAGATTCTCTGTCAATCTCCATGGAAGAGTGTAGCTGCATTAGCAGCACTGACCTCATGGCAGCAAAATGTTTCGCGTTCATTGTGATCACCGTTCTGTCCGGCGACCACAAGCTAATAGCCTTGTATTGCAAAAAGCATGAAATTGGACTGTTCTGTTGAAATACAAAGAACCTTCCCTAAGCAAGTTGCTACAAGTAATATATGTTGTGCAAATTATGCTACGCTCAAAAACGTGTTGAAGGACCTAACCATACTAAAATTCTCACATTTGAAACGTTCCATTGCCACTGTTGGCAACCGTACTCCTACCATTGAGTTGTACTGTCTCACAGCCCCACCTAAAGCTGTAAAGGTATGACACTTTCTAAGCTTATGCTGGGTTTTTGTTGAGCAAACGGACACACAGGGATCCTTTAGATTCCAAGGTACAGAAAGGTTTAATTGAAACTTTAATTGAAACTTACCACTTCAACTTGAGAATCATAGAAACGTGCAGTAAAAGACTCTATTTTGATTATAAAATAGTAGATATATCTGATATATTTATCCATTCGAGTTTTAATGTAATACTTAGAAAATTTGAATTATGTAGTTGGATGAACAATGAAGAATCAAACATACGCAAAGAATAAAAATGACATAACACAAATCAAAAGATTTAAATCATTGTTCTCTGTATTTGCCTTCAAATTCTCAAATTTTTAGATTAACCATATTCTATTTCAAGAGAAATATTAGAATAAATAATAAAGCAATATTCTAATCTAAAAATCTTCATAAATATAAACATAACATATTCTAATAAATATTACTATGCATGTAATGTTGCACATAAGTGTACTTTGGAAACAATGATATACTAATCATATAGTGATTTTGGATCCATTTATTGTAACATGATCCAATCCTTATGTAACATGTAGTTATTTCTACAAAAATCTTTTAGAATCAAAAAACATACAAGTCCAATTTCTTAAGATTTCACAATAAGATTACTTCCTCTATTTTGATATATATTCCAAAAGACCAAAATGAGATGGTAAAATTTTATATCTAAAAAATATTAGAAATGACATGTAAGTACTAATTGAATATTATTGCCAAATCATTGTAAGCCTTAAGGAGTCCAAAGCAAGCACCAAACATCTTTCCTCAAATGCTCAACAATGGTACCATTGTATCTAAGTAGAAAAGAAAGCATCAAACATCCTTCCTCAAATGCTTAAACCGGTAATCCTCCTATATAAAATGGGAATAGCATCTACTCATTTCTAACCCTAATTTTGTGCCTTCTCTCCACCTTTTTGGAAGCTCTTTTCCAATCAAATTATCAATCAAATTACTTTTGACTTATGAATGGAATAGCTTATTGTATGCACCTAAACTTATTCCTTAATAATGGCATCATTGGATCTTATTATAATGACAAGACTTTTTGATAGTTTTTTGTAAACCATGTAATTCAATCTCGACATAGTACCATTACTTCAAAAGCCTAAATATTCATAAGAAAAACTAAAATTCATTAAAGTATTTACCAACCATGAAATCATAATTTGTGAGTACATTTTAACCCAATTATACCTTGAAATTGCCCTTTATTTTTATCATAAACACATTTAGAATTTTCTTTAAAAGTATTTTCTATGTAGATGGAATTCAAAATGCTATTGGGGGAGAGCACAATAAAGTGGACCACAAAGTACAAAATGTGACCACTAACAAGTGAATATGAAGTGTGCTGTTTTTGAAGGCTCAAAGCCGATTTTGAGGATTTTGGTGTAGTTTTTGAGCATTTTAGTCACTTTCTAAGGTGTCATAAGGTATCTTACACACACCTTTATAAAAAGAACATCCTGAATTGAAACTAAATTTGACCACTAGTTCTAAATCATGAAAATGAGCTTTTCCAAAGTCTTGATTTCTTCATTTGGGGCCCTCTGTTGTCTTTAGATGATGTTTTTTTCAATTTAAAAAACAATGTTCGGTGAAAAAAAAGTAACAAAAAGTATCGCGGAAAAGACCCTCTTAAAAAGCATCCTTGCGATACTTTTGGAACCCTAAATCAATCAATGAGTATATGAATTGACTATTTTAGAATACCTCTTAAACATACGGAGGGCCCCGCAAAATTAAAAGTGTTTTTGGACAAAACCCTAAAACGTTTTGTTCACTTTTCCAAATGAGACCATTCACTTTGCCCGAGTTTGACGTCTCCGTTTTCCATTGTAAACTCAATGTCTTCTCCCGCAACTGTGAGAAGTTGAAGAAGATCAAGTCTACTTTCCGTATCCCAAACTTAATCTTGCATTGACATAACATAGATCCCACTTTCTCTAGTGTTTACGGAAGGGGCTGAAATTGGTGAAAAGATAAGCAATTTTTTGGTTCACTTTATTGTGCTTCCCCCCTATTTTTTTTTTTTGTATATTAAACGAGACTCCATAAAATTTTGTTTAAACTTTACTTGATTTGGACAGGATAACTTTAAAGAGTTGGTAAATTTGATAAATTTAAATGACATAACCTTCAAAGGTGGATATGGTCAATATTTGTTATAAATTACAACCTCAATTATTGTCATATTTTATTTGATTTTCTTCAATGATATCATCAAGGCCTAAAAAGGACACCATAACTTTGACACAGAGTTATGAGAAACAAACTTGCTCTACTTTATTCAATGCATGACTGCCATTTTCACTTCATTTGGGCTCATGAATGTTATGGACTCATAGCAGCGTTCAAAATTGAGGAGTTATTCCATAATCACGACACACAAGGATCACCTTGAAACAAGTTGTATCCTCTTCTGTCTACAGCTGCACAATCACTGTCGGTTCATGAATATCATCATCACAATCAACTTTATTAGGGATGCAAGACAAGGATTTCCACTCATCAGGAAACGGACATATATGGGCAAGAGAATACAACAAAACCTCACGAGGAACAAAACAAACTAGTCTTCCATTACATGGCACGTATATGTTTAATTAACAATACCATGTTCGAAATGGCTTTCTAACGTGTTGTGAAGAACACTGTCAAATTAATTAAACCACTTTTCTCTTTTTTTCGGTCACTGGTAAATTAACATCGATTCATTGCATAAAGTAAAACACAGTCGAGAAAAAACAGAACAACCCCATCTAAGAGAAGTTTTTTACCAAGTGGCATGAATCTTTGATTGAATTCCATCATACAATTTTGAATAAACCAGTCCAGGGCCTACTCAGTATGTTATTGCATGTGCATGTCATAGATTGAGCACCATCAGCGTGCACAAAGTGTGAGAAAATTTGCTCTAGGATAAATCGCTTGAATATTTCTTGACAGTGTCAATGTCTTCACATGCAAGCTTCAGAAGCTGCAACTCAATATCAACCTCAATGAGAGGACTATGTCCTTAGAACGTGCAGCACTCATTCTTCGTAATCTCGTTCCGTTCTGTTCGACAGTACAAACAAAGAAATACGACACCAAACGGTGAGTGTCTCTGGGAGAAGCAATGGTTAGACTTCCTTTGCAGCCGATACATACTTCAACCCTATCCGGACAGCTACTTTATATCCTCTTTCTCGGGAAATGATACCGCGTCAACCCAACTCTGATGTTAGGCATTATGAAACACTCAATGTACGCAGGAAATAAAGCTCATGAAAGTGGAACTCATTCGAATTCTAACTTGAAAGTTGAAACTGTACTCACCTTATCCTCTGAGAGCGCCCTCAATCGACATCCGTGAACCTCAATCTCCTGTTTCAAACATTCGATCTTCAGAACTTCTACTCATCAAAACAAGAAAAAGATCAATTTCCAAACAACTATGGCCAAGTCCTGTACTCTTAGGAAACATCAAGGAGAAAAAGCAAAGCGATAATTCCAATAGTGTTTCGGCAGCCCTACACGGCACTTCCTGCAGGTTTCTCTTGAACCGTTGCGTTGAGGTGTACCGTATACAGTAACCCTCTGCTTGTCATAACGAAACAACCGCACGTTTCAGAGCCGCTGCACGGCTCACCTGACAGCGAATTAATCAACTCGAGCTACAATAAAGCGCATGACATCTTTCACAATGTATTCAGATGAAGTACTTCTCGTCGGTTTCGTCTGCACAGTAGAGGAGAATTTCTAAAATTCCATGAGTCAGAGCCCAGGAATTCTTTCCGTGCTACACAATTAGAGGCATATTATTGAGAACAGTTACAGTAGATCTGTATGTCCATACACGAGCTAGGAATGCATACCTGTAGAGATTCAGCTCCAATAATCTAACAGCTAGATCTCATGTAAACTGCTAATGCTAAACAGATGCAGCTAGACACAGTATACAGATCGCTACAATACTCCACTGTATTTATCACCTAATCTGCACTCACATTTATCCGAGGGCGGCCAGTCATGGAGTACAAAGAGCGGAATCTATCAAAATTTTCAAGAGCAGACGAGTTATAATGCTCACACCTTCATTTTGAAGTGACAACAAAAACTTATAGGTATCAGCAAACAAACTGGGATAAAGCAGGGGCAAGAACAGCCATGACCTATGTCAGACTCTCCATACACTGCTAGCAAACCTGACACCTTTTATTATGATAACAAAAAAATCACGAGTACTTTTTGGATGATTCTAATGTTATAAACTTTTTAATTCATAATAATTTAATACAGCCTCAATTTATTAATTTTGACACTTTAGCATAACTTTAGCATAACCTTCATAGAGCGTTTATGAAGCAAGAGTGACTAAACTAAATAGAATATATTGGTACTTTAAAGTCAAATTGTCCAATTTTTTGGATGTGTAAAGTGGTTGTGGTCCTTGACTGAAGAAAAATGAACAATTTATCATCATTCTTATTGCAAGTTACAATTTATTTCTTCGATCATTGTTAAAGAAATTTGCAAGAACTTCAAGAAGGAATGTGAAGAGGTTGATTTAGTGAAATAAGACCGTCTTGTAACTATCTTGAGTCTATCAGCTCTTGAAGACTAGAAGGTTGCCTTGTCTTCAAAATCACTCATAGTAAGCCTGACTTACTAGAGGCTTTTCCTTACTTATGGCGTACCTTTTTTTTGGTCTATTGTATGGCTTCTGACTCACTAGCTTCTGCAATCAATGGTACCATACCTGACATTTTTGATTGACTGAAAATCCAAAAAAATGACACATTTTCTTGTCTGTTGTGTTGCTTCTCACTCACCAGGCCCTAGAATAGCTCAAAATAGGAATAAGAAGCGTCAGGTTTGCTACTAGTGAATGGGCTCAAAACAAGAATTAAAAGCGTTGAGTTTGCTACTAATGAATCCAAATGGTATGCAAGGAAGGTTTTCAATTCATTGGAAACACCACTGGATTACCAACAAGAATCGGATGAGTCTCTGGATCAAAACAAACTTGCATTGGACGTCACAAGCGTACATTGTTTTGGCTAAGGTCCAAACGTCAAAAGCCTGGGCAGGGTGAACCGCTCAGTGAAAATTCCTGAAATCCACCCGTCCGTTCAGCTGTCATACACAGCTACATTACGATCGAAGTGTTCTATTATGGTCATCCAGAGCCAAGCTCTTGTCTGGCTTTCAGGCTAATCACTCGTGCAAATTTCAGTGTTCATGCCATTGTGCACCACGCCGAGGTTCCTAGAAACGTCACAGATTTTGACAAGCAGGTTCTCGCCGTCTCTACTAACCTTTATGGATAGGGTACTCTACAAATATATGTGTCCATCAACTCTAGATGGAATGTCTGCATGTTGCTGCTCTTTACTTCTGTTCCTCCCCTATTCTTGAATGCATGCCGGAACTGATACACATTGTATCCGTGTCCCGTAAGGCTAGTGCAACGGCTAGTATTCCAGCTGGGCAAGACGGCTTCTTTAAGATTGTGGCGTCTTGTGCGTTGACACCCTCATTTGCTGCACACCTGCACGGATTTTTGGATCACCGGCAGGAGTTTCCGGATCTCTGGATTCGCTTTCATGTCCAGTACCAACTTTCTCATCATCTGCTTCAGGGTATCAGCAACTGCAAAGGGAAAATCTAGACTAGAGTCGATAGTGTGAAGATATTGAGAGCTACTACAGTCTCAGCAGCAGAGTGCAATGTCAACATCGTTTCTACTTCCAGAAATTATTTCAGACTACTGTCCGAACCATGAAGCACATGACTAATCTTATGCAATGCCGCAACTCTAGACTTCTGATTGATTTTCGAAGTGCCCTCCAGGGATAAGCGACCAATTGCTGCAACCTAATTGGAACTCACTTGAGCAAGCAACCGTACTACACTGGCTATGGCAGAAGATTTGAGCACGTTGCCCTCAACCTGCCAATCGAGTGCAAGCTGCCAAAATGTACACCACATAACTGATCGTGCCAGCTTATGCCCCCCAAGTCTTGATGTTTAGGAAACCGAGAACATCCCAATCAGAATAAATTTTAATCCTCAAAGGCAAATTTCTTAGTGAATCCGAAAGATGATGTCTGCCTGCTGCACATACAGCTCAAGAAACAAGAATTTACAGAAACGAGAAGAATACAAAGGTTGTTGATAGAGCGGAAGCAAAATCCCAACCTAGGAAGCAACAGGAGCACGTCGTGTGCTTTCATCATTCGTTGCTCCAACTTCTTCACTCATAGTCGCTCTTGCTACAGGGGGCAACTTAAAAATCTCACATAATTCTAAAAGATGTCATCTAACCATAGCGAAATATGTCTGCATTTGAAAGGTGATAAAATTAGCTAGAAGTCTGAGCTTTTCTGTTCCCGTATGCAACATTCAAGCCCTAAGCCCTAAACTTATCCCCTGTTTTCAGTAAATAGCCAATAAATAAGCAACTCGTGAATTCAGCAGCTAAATTGTGCACAAGTTGGAGAAAATTGACCTTAGTCACATTTCCTAAAAGTTTAGATCTCATGATGCAAGCTACAACTTAGTATCAACCTGAATGCAAATACTACGTCCAAATCGACCAGATTATTTGAAGTCTTCAAATACCTTCTGCATGAAAAGAATGAACCCAGAAACACAACATTAAAAAGATGAGGATCTGTGTATGCTTCAAACCTCTCCAGACCGTGAAATCCCCACCCGGATTAAAGGTAGCAAATGGGTACAAACAGGCCGGTTTTCCCCGACCTGTAGGGTAAAAAAACGTTTTTACATCGGACAGCTTTACCGCTCTCCTGGGGGGTCCGGAACAAGTTCTGTTTCTATAGCAAGCTTCAAACCTCTCCATCAGTACCTCTGCCTCTTGTGCATTTGTACTACGCCAACCCAACAGTAATATAATGGATATTGCCAGATTGACGGAAAATCAAGCCCACATGGACATGGAACTCTACAATGGGTTCAAATTGTATCGTCACATCTGAGCAGCTTCAATCCGCGCCCCTCCTCTCGACAAGGATGTATTATTCGGTGACCCCTTCCCAACAGAGGAATCCTCTGTTACGCTTTTCGAAATTCCAACTCAACAGAGAGGATCAATTCCTCGAAAACTAAGTTATGGTCAAGTTTTGTCACGGAGAAAATGTGAAGAGCTCTGCAGTATACAGATGAAAGCAAACTTACAAGTGCTTATTGATGCTGTTAGTTACAACGTTCACAGAAGGCCTGCATAGTACTCACTTGGAACCGTTGTGTTAAGTATGTACTTCTCTGCTCGTCAGCTACTGTAAGTCTCCGAGACACTGTTCAGTACAGTACAGCGTACTGAAATAATAAACTGATTCAGCTAGTATAAAGTGCATGACATATTGCACATTGCAATCCAGATCTAGCAATACTCGTCTTCTTTCCTTGTTTCTACTGCGCCGACGTTAAAAAGAATTTCTCATGCTTCATTAGTCTCAAGCTAGAATAAAGTGCCTAGCATATTGCACAGTGCAATCTAGATGGGAGTCCTTCTCGTCTTGTTTCCTTGTTTCTACTACGCCGACGTTGAGAAGAATTTCGTGCATTCCATTAGTCCGACGCCAGATATTCCTTCCGTGCTACGCTAAAAATGCACTTACAGATCACACGCCATACCATACAATGTGTGAAAAACTACAAAGCATCTGTACATGTCTCTTGGCACATCGCCTGCATCATACACATATTCAAAAATAAATTAAAAGTGTCCCTCCTTGGTCTTGTATTTGGACTATCCATGGGATAACAAACTGCTTCGAATCTCATGTACACGTGAACCCCGTTTGTCCGAAACAGTCAAGCTCGCGCTTAAACTGCTCAAGTAAACCAACTAATTCCGAGAGAATCCAAAAATGAAACACCGTTAAGGCTTTCCGCACACAGACTATTATACATACAATAACGAAGCATAAACTCTGCTACGTAAGAATTATGCGCAAGGACACATAATCCGTGAACTGATTTGGAAATGGCGGGCGAACGATCGTTCACCGCTGAGTGGCTGGGGGCAGCTGATCAATGAAGAGATCCGGCAAGCTCAAGCACGAACTCCTCAACCATCACCTGCCAAACCATGCACTCAATCTCGGCGCCAACTTCAGCGACTTCTTCGCTAAAGTCCGTCCACTTGCCGACCCTGGTGCTCATGTCAATGTCAATAAGAGTATCGATAGCATGGGAAGAAAGCTCCCGCCAGCCGTTGATCTTCTCCTGAACCTCTTCAACGAGCTTATGCCGCAGGGGTCGGGTTCGTAGCATGGGTCTTCGAAGCCATGGCTGCGGGTCCTTGAAATGCCGGACGTTTTGGGAGAAAGCCTCGTTCACGCAATCGAAGAGGAGCTTCCGGTCGCAACGCCACATGCCACCAGATTCACACAAGAAGTCGCCATTCTCGGCGGAGGTTGTATCCCCGCCTTCCAGTTTCTCGAAGAGGGATGGATCCACCGCGAGGTCGCGCTCGTACCAGTTCGGGGAGCGGCCTGGGCTGCAGAGTAGCTGGGCCGCGGAGAGGACTTCTCGTACGAACGTCTTCTCTGTTTGTGGGGATGCTTGGGTGACTTCGGACGCTCCGTCGTGGCTCCGGAACGAGGAGATGTCGAGAATTGCTTGCCGGACTCTGTCGATCGCGGTCGGCTCACTTGGAGGGGTGGACACTACCTCGAGCTCGGTTTCGCGTTCATATTCAGCGACGATCTCGGTGAGATTCATGGCCTCGGTGGTTTGCTCAAGCGCATTATCTGCTCGTCGGCGCTCTAACTCTGCGATCAGGGATGGAGCAACATTTGATTAGAGAGAGGTCACAATTCAAGCTTAGGGGGGAAAAATGAAACCAAGATGTGTAGTTAGGATACGAAATTGTCGAATGGGTAATAGATTGGCACCTGCAATGCTAGACTCTGACGTGGTGCAAATTTCGTCTCCGAAAATCGATTCCAGGACAGAGACGGGGCTTGTCTCTCCCATGTCGACGTCCAGCCTTAAAGGCTTGCCAAGAAAACGCTTCATCAGGACGGGAGTCGAGCTTTCGTCGAGAATATCGGCTTCGGAACATTCTCCTGCAAACTGCACGCCATACACAACATCATCACATAAGTAAACATCAGCCACAGCGCAAGCAATGAACACCACGAATTAGCCCAGAAGGAGATGAGTGCAATCAAGGGTGGGGAATTCTACCTTTTGCGGCGAAGGCGAGCTGCCATCATCGACGTTGCAGACATCTTCGTCAAGTTCACCGCAGATCGACTGCAACGACTCGCCAGAAGCACGAACCTCACAATACCTGGCACGAGAGGAATTCTCTCTTTGATGCTCCGCCATCCCATCGTCCCAATGCAGGTCATCCATGCCAAGTATAAGCAACTCGTCTAGGCTGCCACATTCATCAGCAACCTCCGAAGACGGAAACAAGTCCCGTGCCGGACCTTGAACATGCTCAACTCTCTCATAATCCTGGATAGGAGTTGCATCGCCATTTTCGTACGGATTCTCATCCCTGATATCCGGATGCACATCAATCACCTCAACTCCATGTCCATCGCTTCGTAAACCAGGCGAGGCACCGTCAGAGAAAACATCATCCATGGTTTGCACTGGCGCTTGCTCGGTGGAACGCTTCCCAGCATCCGGAATCTTCGACCCTCTTGTAGAAATTCTTGCCGGACTTTTAACTTCCACGTTGTGTTGCTTTCTGCGCTCCCCATGCAGATTTGGCAACGGAGGCGTCCTCCTCTCACCGCCCCTCGAATGGCCCGAGCTCTCTCTGAGCTTCGGCGATCCGTGCCTGCTCTTCCTTCTCGATCGCTTCAGAGGGGATGCATTCGGCACCGGAGAATGGCATTGCACAGCAGGGGCAGCAGGTGATTCACACCCTGCAGCTCGCACCTGCTTCTCTCTCTTAACGCGAACCGAGAGCTTCAACTCGTCCATTTGGCCACTGAATTGCCGGCTATGGCTGAGAGTGCTTGCACTCCTCGACTTTGCAAATTCGGTCGACAGCTCACGGCTGCTTGAAACCGCGGCCGAGTTCTCTTGGTGAACGCTTCGGTTGCGGGGCAATCTGATCGGTCGCATCCCATCATGTGAGCTTACTGATGTACCCCGGCTACGCAGTTGTGGCGATGACGCAGTTGCCTGCTCGTGCCGGATGGTAACTTCTTCCTTCGAGCTACCCTTCACTCTGATGTCGTCAACCGAGGAAGACATAGACTCCACCTTTCTAGGAGATTTTCTAAAACTAGAGCGACCACCTTCACCAAGAGACTTCGATTCCCTCCTCACAGCAGCTCCGGTGGTGGCGAGGCGGACGAGCTGATCCGTTAGTGATTCTTCATCAGACGTGAAATAGTCGTTACCCTCTAACGCACTTGGGATTGCGCTAGCTTTGGAATGCAGGCTCCTCCGCACTGGTGCCGCTGTTTGTTGCATGTACTGGACGCTTTCTGCGAAGCTGGGCATGGAATCAACTTCGGTTCTCACCTTTCGGGCGCCTTGGGAGGCTCTCCTGACATCGGTCTTGAATTCCCCAACTGCTGCCTCCTGCGTTCTGAGGATCCCCCTCCCTTTCACTTCCTTAGGGGTGGCTCCCTTGGAGCGGGGAGTTCTTCGTGGAGGTGGGGACACAGACTGCGCGCGCTCCGAGAGCGAGGCTTCGAATATGTCTCTGCAGATGCGGTCTCGTCTCTGAGAATCTCGGAATGACATCGAGCCGCGGCTCATGAGGGATCGGTTGCTCCGACTGCCGATGGAGTCAGTGTCCTCGCTTCCATTCCAGATTCTGCTCATTGACCGGCAATGAAGCAGGTCGGTGCCACTAGAAGGTGGGCTGGAAGCTGCAAATTCGGCGATGGAGCGCATCCCCTCTCTTCCTTTCGGGGAGCAGTGCTCGTTGTCGGAAATCTCTTCTAGAATCTTAACAGCGGCTTCAAGGAAGCGAGAAGCGCGTTTCTTTATCACGGGGGTCGACTTCGCTGGAGATATCATCTGGTTGTGGCACTTGGACGGCTGTAGCACAGGGCTGGGGTGCAAGCGAGCGAGGAATGGCGATTTCTCGCCCTTGTGAACGTAAGGCAGCGCGTAGATGGAGCGACATGACCCTGTTGGGGAATCCACATAGGGCACGATACTCTTGATTGGGGACTGCACGGCGGCCTTCTTCACTCGCATGTCCTGATGATTCTTGTACTCTGGCACAGGAACTATAGCGAGCTCACCGGAGCAGAAATTTTCGAGCGACTCGTGCTCCTGCTTTAATAAATCCCGCAAGGCTAACTTCTCACCTCGATTGTCTCTCTCCGAGTGAGACACTGACTCGCTCCCGGAGAAACTTCGTGATCGGTGGCGCTTGGAAGAGACCGGAGCATCGGGTAACGACTCCAAGCCCATGAGACGCGCTACCAACCCCGGTGGCTTTGAGCTCGCCTCATCTTCGGACACGGCCCCACGGTCCTTCTCGTTCGACAGCGACTTCGCATATGGAGAGCATCCTCTCGCAATCCCTGTGCTGTGATCTTCACGAAAACTCTTGGATCTTCTCAAAGATTTATCGGGTCGTTCTGCTCATCACAACAACAATCAACCAACACCAACCCAAACTAGCTCAATCAATGCCGAAGGAACACTCGCAAGGCAACAAAATACCCAAATACTAAAGACTTGGAGTTGAATTTCGAAGGAAACAATGGCATTTACTTCCCGCCTAAACCCTTCCATTGCACCGATGACGTAAAGCATTTGAACAGCGCCAAGCCTCGAGTGTTTTGCAAATCCATAGCCAAATGCTCACCTGCAGGGAGACGCTTGGTAGAGGCAAAGCGTTTGCTGTTCCAGTCAAAGATGTTGAAGAAGGCACCCGTGCATCCTCCAATTCTGGGAGTTTGCACGACGTGGTTGTAGGCCGACGTCCTCACCTCCGCCATGACGATCAACAACCAAACTATCTACACCTATCCTTCCACCGCAGTTCCAATTCTACCTTTCAAGCAACCAGCTTTCACTTCAGTTCGACTCCATATCCACCTTGCCCACCTCCCATGACCGAAACACAAAAGTGACTATCTGAACTAGATCTCTACTAGCCCGACGCTAAATTGCGCCACGGTTGCAACAGGATGGGCCTCCACTCCTAAACAGTCCCATTGACAACCCCGAACTGTTCCAATTTCAGGCTCTATGACGACAAATTCCTGACGTCAGATCTCTCGACTCGCTCGGTGATCACCGTCCTCTCCAACCCACTCCCCTCTTCCACATTGCATCCGAGCTCTCCTGGCTCTCTCGACTCCTCAACCAACCTCAATTCCTCAAACCTTATACCCAAAAATAGCCTCAAAAGTGAGACGGATTCACGAAAAGTACTCAGCTTGAATGCACTCCGCGCTCAACATGCACGTTAAAACTGAACCCTCATTTTGTACATCAAAGACACGCCTTCCAACATCGACAACTGATCCGTGCAGTTTGAAATTCAATGGGTCGTCCCGTTGACGTAAACCTTCAACCAGTCCCCAACGGCAGTGTGCGCGATTCATGCAACGAAGCACTGCGCAATAAAGTGATCCGTCTACAAAGCAACAACACCAACATCGACACAAGCTAGCAACTAGCAACTAGCGACTAGCAAAGTCTACAACCTAGATTAGAAGACGCTTGCGAGCATCAGCGCTACTACTCCCTCACTAGCATACACTCTACCTTGCCTCGTACATACACTCCACCTAGTGTTAATTTAATCAAACACAACCACCATAGCGCTCAATAGCTCAAGTGCTACCAATGAGGCTACTGTATGGCCGGCCAGAATGAGAGCCGAGCCCTTCACATTCATCGAGGCACTGGTGCGATATTCGGTAACGATGGTGGACTTCCAACCACTTTACTATATTAACTCAAGTGTTGCAGTAACTCCACGACAAGGGAACTGCGAAATGAATGAAGCTCACAAGTTGACAGCCCCAACTCCCGAGCCCAAAAACAGAGGCAGCGCAGCTTCGGAGACTCGTCCAAGTTCCAACCTCGGCCTTCGTTGCAGACAGGATCGATGGTTCCAAGTTCCAACTGCTCTCGAGAGGAATGTTCAATGTAGCAGCTTTCAAGGAGAAGATCATTAAAGAGGACGCTCTTCACTCCCTCTCGGAGGTACAATCCACATCCCCCTCTTCAAGACCGGATGATTGCCATTGGCCACTGTCCTGCATATGGAATGTTTTCAAATGTTTACTGCAAGTTTAGCTTAGTTTACCGTCCCTCGGATGGCCTCGCAGTCTTGCCATTGGCTTCAGATGGGTTGGAAGAGTACTAGAGTAGATAAAAGTTACTTCCAGGGTGCTTGGATTTTACCGTACCCAGTGGGGTGTGCCAGAGGTTGTGTGTAGAAGACTAGAAAGTTTTCCAAGCTCCTTCAGATGACATGATTTCCAGTTTTACCTTTTCCCGTTGGGATATGCTAAGGTAAGTGAGGGGTCCTATTTTGGTTGGATATAGGAAAATAAAAATATAGTTGCAGCAAAGTTTGAATGTAGCCTGGACCATGTTATTCATAACACTTTTATAACAAATCTTCTCTTTGAATGACAATACATTCTATTTTGCAAAAACTCCAGTTATTCTCGAGCGCACAAATACTTTAGTATGAGCTTTCTTTTTGTAGTAGATCAATTATCAATGTACATATTAGTTCCAAACTTTGTTACCCCATTTGCAATTGCAATTCAATCCAAGAGATTTCAAGATTTTTTAGGTCTCACGAGGATATATACAGCAAAATGGAAAAATAAATAAATAAATGGTTAAATATCCAATATCACTGTATCATGAAATACGAATGCAATTATCAACACAAAATGAACAATGGGAAGATTTAGAATTCTAACAATTTTTTCAGATTTATCTCAAACTAAATCCATGATTTCACATGAAATGAATACACACAGAACTGATTGTATGTAAAATTAATCCAAAGTTCAACACAGTCAAATCTCCATTGTTGAAAATGTACTATTCTACTTTCTACTTTCAAAGTGAGTAATGAATTCCAATAAGTTCCACGAATTCTTCTCACAGTGCCTCCAAAGCCACACCAACTTCACAGCTTGAACCTCCATACCTCATTGGACCCACAACAATCTCCAACACATTCTCAAATTGCTTACCCATTCTATTGGTGTGACCATCCTATTACTATGGGTCTCCGAAACGCAATCATGATGCGGAGGCAACAGAAATAAATATGCATCGACGAGATTAGAGGCGAGTTGCTTGCGAACAGGAGCAAGGAAAGGATAAAGAAGTGCAATCCCTTTGTGGTGATACGTGAAGAGGGAACTTGGCTCGGCTGGAACAGTGCCAAAATTCGTGTCAAGGTCGCCGAAACTGGCACACACACCCACACAAAAAGGCCGTCCCCAGTTTAGGCGAATCTCCTCCTCCTCATTATTGTTGTTTTGTCATTTCTATATTTTTGCTACAAATGACCATTTTTTTAATGCTTGACGAGGGAGGGAGTGAGCCTTCTCCGGGCGTGTCGTGTCAAACCGGGCCCAGTGAAACAGAGAGTTGGTGATTCAGTGAATCTTTCATTTTCTGGTATCTGGAAAATAAACTCGGATGACATAGTTTTTTTTGTTTTTTCCTTATTTTTTCTTTTTCTTTACTTGAAGGATTGGTAGCCATGCTTGTAAAGAATATCACGGCAGTCCAGCATATTCTAGGTGCAATTGTTTTAGAATTGTGGCAAGTAAGTTATAGTGCTTCGTCAGGAATCTGGGGCACTGAAAATTTTCCAGAGAAAATCAGTGTTAACAAATTTCTGCCATAGTGGAGTCACTGTCCATCCTTGATGTTTGAACCATCTATTTTCTTTATGAGTTATTTTCTAATTTCTCCCAAAAGTAATCAAGAAAAGATGTGTAAACTATGTTGACTTCATTTGAGGATACATGTGGTTTGTCTATTATTTATTGCCAAAAATCTGATAACAGTATGGGGATTTCAAAGGTGGGCTCTGAAATCTAGGCACACACCTGATGGTAGAATGCCAGTACCAAACAAACTGAGCCGGTCATTAAATTCTAGTTTTGATGTACATGAATAGTTCAACAGGACCAGCAAGGTCCTAGTTGTGCAGGCTTGTATTCTTGTTTCTGGTTACCTAACAGAATTTTCATTCTCAATTTTGCATCCTTGTTCAAACATGGGCACTTGCAAGCTCAGTGCATGTGATTTCTAGACACTCAACCTTTGTGCAACTTACAAGGTCAAGATTTAATTCAGGTTAATACCATGAATCCCCAATTTATCAGCATTTGAAATTTGCCACAAAATAGAAACAACAAATAACCCAGAGTCCCTCTGTCATAGCTGTTGGCTGTTGTTACTATCAACAACAGAACTATTACTGGAAAAACAATGCTACTGTGTTTTCCAGTGATTTATGCTTTCTCTTCAAATAGCAACTGCTCACCCACATTTTGAATTCAAATGTCTAGTTTCATTATATGCCTCCATATTGTCTGTGGCGCATGTAAAATTGGATTCCATCTGTTCAAAATTCCATAACACATCCATCTAATGTTGGTTATTCTTGTCCTTGAATGGTTGCTGGATGAACTGAATGCATGAATATCTTTCTATCTTCAACGACAGAGAAATAGAACTCATCTGGTGTGTTATTGCACGAGCTTCAAGGTAGGCTTTGCAACAGAAAAGTTGATGCTCTTCTCCACATTCAAATCCAAATTTGAATTGTGTTTACATCCAGCGAGTTGGTATAATCTTTCACATTGTCCATGTGGGGCAGAACAATTAATTAAACCATGTATGTACCACTTACAAACTGCAAGCAAGTGAAAGTACTCTGCACCAAGACTCCCCGGTAAATTGGGTACCAAGATATGTAGCCTGGCACAGTGGCACTGGCCAGTCAGCCCAGCCGGGGCACCTTTCGAGTAGTACATTGCTTACAGATTTGGAAATGCAGTGTCCCATGTCTGCTGGACAAGATGGTATTTAATGCACAACAAAATTTGTACACTACTTACATGTTGTGATAGATATCAAATTGTGAGTAAGTTGAAGCTCCAAGCATTCCAGTGTGTTTGCTTCCTCAGCAAGATCAGTCTTACATTCAAATTTAATTCAAGTGCTTGGCTCAACAGCAGCGATGAGATCATTGTTGAGAGAACTGGGCATGTGCAGACAATCCAAATCCTGGCAGCTAGACTAGCTCATGACAACAATCGTTCCTTCTTATGCAAGCTGATTTTGAGCACAACCGTATCAGAGATTCAAACGGTGATCATTCCAATCAACTCAACAGTCATGTACTGCATCACTCTCAACATTAATTTACGTTAGCTTTATAAAAGTCACCTCCATGGCCAGTCTGTTACTACCACTGCTGATAAAACTTTGTTTTTTGAAAAGCTCACATGCTACAAGATGTACACTTTTCACTTTTAATTTGAAAATGCACACAACTCCCTGTCTCCCTAGTCCCATGGCTATTTTGGCTTCACAATACCAGCATGGAACGTCATCCTTTCCTATCATCATGTGTACAAGGTTGAGCTCCATCATACCCAATTGAGGTTAAGACAGACATTAATGAGCTAATGTACCATGACCTTAGTGTGTCCTTGTGATTGATGGACATGGAATTGAAGACGTTTGCTCAAGTTTGAGGCATACTCACAGATTGATGCAAAGTTTGAAGTGGGGCAAAGGGAACTCCCAGGAGACACTGCACTGTGGAATGACATGAAGCTGTCTCAGGTCCTGTCCCCACTCATTACCATAGACTGACACTTCAATCCCTCTAGCAGTAAGGCCTGACTCTTTGGCTTGGGCAAACAACACGGATTGCTCAGAGACTTGCAAAAATTTGGACTGAGGTTACAAGGGAGTGAGTGGCAGGCCGTCACTTGACTGCAGTAATCTGTGAAAATTCAAATGTTTGAGGCTTGAAAACCAGGCGGATGCAAACTTTGGACTCTGAACTCTGCATTGCCACTGATATCTCACCTTTCAACACAAGACAGACTGGTGTCACTGGATTAGAACTGAAAAACGATCTAGAACACATTTACTGTTACTGTAATACCAGAATGCCAGGTTCTTTGAAATCATTGTGCTGTTCAAGTGGAAATTGGGTGTCTTCTTCAAATTAAATGAGATCTGTAAGTTTGTTATAGTAAAGAGCAAAACACCCACAAGTTTAGGAATATTCTAAAGTCTGCTGTTCTGATTGATTCAAGCTGGAAAATTTATGGTATTTGAACTCAATTTTTTATCAGTCTAATCTTCAGTGAGCACTGGCCCAAAAAACTGTTTCTGATGCAAACAAAGACTTCTAAGAGTGAGGCATATTAAAATTATTGTGATTTTATTTTTTCAAACATATATGTGCACTACACATACATATGAATCTGAATCAAAATTAGAAGTCCATTGATCTGTTTCTAATGTAGATGCAAATCTCTATTATATATATAAAACTCAAATAAATGTTGATTTAATATTTGTTATAGAAAGGTACAAAATTGTACATGGAAAGAACAAAAAGTCTTATAAAAAGAAATGATTCACATAAAACATTTATGCGAACATGATGAATTTTTGCATATTCAATATAATAAATGGTTTTTCCATGTTATCCAATTTGATACATTTATAGCTCAAGAAGATGTTGAATTGTACATAAAATCTTGCATTCACTAAACCATTTCTGTGCAAGTGGGTGTTGAAAAATAAGAAGGTGACCCAAAAAGGATATGAACTTTAAAAATTCAACTTAGTGTACGACAGGACAAATTGCTAGATTTACTAAAGGTGACTGTCATTTTCCATGCATGGATGTACTTGTTGATCTCCCCTTACCATCTTTCCACACAAACTATAATAAAAATATTCACAATAGAGATACATTAAAGTGATCCAGGACTATACATGATTCTAGAAGAATTCTTTGCAACTGACCATCACTTAACTCATATTTGATTTGATCCTCCAAAGTAAGACTATTTATGAGGAAGCAACTTATCCAGGACAATGCATACTGTGCATGCTGGAATTAATTAGAAGAATCCTTTGCAACTGACCATCACTTAACTCATATTTGATTTGACTCTCCAAAGTAAGACTATTTGTAAGGAAGCAACTTATCCAGGGCAATGCATGCTCGAATCAATCAGAAGAATTCTTTGCAACTAACCATCACTTGACTCATATTTGATTTGACTCTCCAAAGTAAGACTATTTGTAAGGAAGCAACTTATCCAGGACAGTGCATGCTGGAATCAATCAGAAGAATTCTTTGCAACTAACCATCACTTGACTCATATTTGATTTGACTCTCCAAAGTAAGACTATTTGTAAGGAAGCAACTTATTCACGACAGTGCATGTTGTGCATGCTGGAATCAATTAGAAGAATTCTTTGCAGCTGACCATTACTTGACTGGTATTTGATTTGATCCTCCAAAGTAGGATACACCCATGATTGGAAATTAGTACCACATATGTTTGAGACATGTGACAGGCAATTGATTAAGGTAGATTGTTCAATTTTTTTTTTTCACTTTTAGAATATAAATGAATTTCAATAATAGAAAATAACTTTTGCAAAAAATTGTATCCTCCATGAAACTAACTTCTAATTCATGAAGATTGTCACTCTATTAATGGTCCCTTTAAGAATAGTTTAGATAGCTTTATCCCTAATTGGCTATGACCATTTCTCACCAAGAACACTAAAAAACTATCATTTTTTAAGCAAGAGTGAAAAAATCAAAACTAAAGCTTTGTTTGCATCTTTAACCATAGGATTTGACTTAAGACTTCTAGAAGATCATTAAAAAAAATTCAGTAAATTTATCCATGTAGATTAAAAGATTATAGAACTTAAAGTAAAAAACATGGTTTTTTATGTAATTATTTCTAAACATGATCAATAGACTTTGACTTCTCTTTGTATACATTTTTGCACTGTATAAGTTGGGGGTTTTGTACTAATATGATGTACATGATGTTAGTTACTTTAAAACCAAATTTTAGATTTAACAAAAAGGTTTAGCATTGTGAAAAATGTTATATAAAGAACCAATTTTAGATTTGACAAAAAGGTTTAGCATTGTGAAAAATGTTATATGAGGAACATGGATTCATGTTATTGCTAATACTAATTTATTTATTTATTTTTAATAAACCATTTCTTGTTAGAGTACAAATCCATGTCAAAACAAAGGTTTCTGCCTATTCTTGAAATAGAAAGAATTAAAAGAAAAAACGAACAAAATCTCAATCTTTTATGTGATAAAGAAAGTGTTTTTTTTTTTTTTTTTTTTTTTTTTTTTTTTTTTTTTTTTTTTTTTCTTTCTTTCAGCTTCACTTAAAAAGATGGGAAAACTTTGGCTCCTTATAGAATGAAAATCTTCCGCAATATAGGATTTTGTCTTTAATAAAAGTTACTTGCATAAAAATCCCAAATGTAGTTGAAGGGTGTACCAAAATCGTGGATCGGCCCGTGAAATAAAAAAAAATTGTTTCAGGCACCATAAATGATCTTTCTAATGTTTGCAGCAGTAGAAAAGGTGTACGAGTACACCAAAGGAGAACACCAAGCAGTGACCAATTACACCAAAAATTTAAAATTTTTGGTGTAATTGGTCACTGCTTGGTGTTCTCCTTTGGTGTACTCGTACACTTTTTCCACTAGTGTTATAGTGGAAAAAAATTACATTCCCACAAAGCTCTTGCAATTCCCTACCTCTACAAAAAAATTCAGAAACTCATATCCAAAATTGGCGTTGTATGAACCTGCTGAAACTTTCCAAAAACCCTCTTTAGGACTATGGCCATTTAGGGGTTAAGTTGTCATATTGAAATATCTCTACTTTTGTGGTTGAGGTCTTTTCACACCCATTTGACTGAAGATGATTATGGTTATGGATTGATTTACCTCATGTTTGAATATATAACCTTGATCATATGATGCTAGCATTACATATTCCAATGTTGTAAATGCATTTTTGCTTTATACTCAAAGTTAGTAAATTTTTGAACTTACAAAAATGAAAGTCATACTAGAGAATTTAAAGAGAAAACTTGAACCAGAAGATTCTTCAATGATGGCCAGGGCACTCAAACAGTAAAGTAAAAGCTAACATAGGAAAACAAACAAAATCCCCAAACTTTGCCTGTGTCCAATGGAGGAATTCTCAATAACCAATAAGTTATAACAACCTCTCTGATTTTCTCCCAAGTCTCATCTCATACAGTCATATATTACACTACCCAAGTGTCCTTTACACAAGAGACAACTCCTGAAATGATTGAACCCTGTGAATTGAATTCCAGGAGTTCACGTTAGTTTTCAAAACCTCACATCTGAATCGAAGAGATCAGTACTTATTTGCTGATATTTCAAAAACTTGAAATTTTAGGAATGTTTGCTAAGCCATGTACAGTGGCTTATACATTTACCTACCGGTAGCTCCTATAGATTCTAGTTTCATAATTACAAAATAATACAAGAGAAATGCAAGCAACTTGTACTCCCTGCACCACCGTATCATTGTATTTCTGGTAGTACTTTGGCGAATGGTGTGTTGAGAACATAGAAAACATGCTGTATTATTTTTCCTTTGAATCTTCGAACAAAGGTGAAGATGAAAAGAGTCACATACTGCTCAATTGAATACTCACAAGCGTACAAACTTACGTGACATGACAGTATGCCCAGAAGTGTGTACTAACAATAATACCTCAGTAATGAGTCATGTATATTTGCAAAGGGTGCCTGTGCACCCAACTGACTGCAAAATGATGTTACAACCTACAATTGAAAAGTGCCGCTTCTCTGCTTTTAAATGATATTCATGATGACAAACTGTAGTACGACATATGAGATGGACAAAGCCCCGTTGAAGTTACTACCAGATGTCTATCAGATGTCAAGCTTGATGAAGACAATGAAAGCTATCTCAATATCTTTGGTGAAAGAAATTTGGTGTGGACAAAGATCTTGTCACTTTTTTAGTATCATTGTTGGAGCAAACTCACATTTGCCCTGGTAAAGCAGTAAATTGAGTATTATTTCCTATTACATGTATTCCAAAATAATAGAAATAAAAGTGGCAGACGGAAATGAATTCCCACATTGTAATATTCTATAATGGCATTGTTTGACACCATTGTTAGAGCCTTTGATTCTTCTGATGAGCTTTTACAAAGTCTAACATTTTTTTTAAAAAAAATTGGGATTTTAGAATGATTAGCAGCACATTTTTTTTTTACCTTGATTAATGCAAAAGAATGTTATGACCACTTTTACTTGGATTGAAGTTTGATGTATAAAACCATAATGATATTCTTGAAGCAATATTTTTGAAAAGATTGTAAAAAGAATCTATTTGAAACCTATAAAGAAAAATGAACAACTTAAGAAAGAAAAAACTTTTACCACCATAACTAAGATAGAGAAGAAATGTTACACAATGCTATGTAAAGACGGCAAAGTATCACAGTCACTCGAAACACAACAAACTCACTAATGAATGCACTAATGTAAGTTAGAAATATATTATGCATACAACTCAAATTATGTATGCTATTTCTACAATAGCCATTTAACATGGTGATAATTTTCATGAATTTGAAGCTAGTTTTCATGGCTGGAATGTAAATTTTTGCATGATTTATTGTTCTATATTAAAATTTGTACAATTCCAAAAAGAAAATCGAACATTACAGTCAATCTTAATCAAAAGACTTCTTTATGTTGATAAATGTGCAATACTAGTTACCACTCATGATTGTACTCTTAACCAACCACTGACGTTCTCTCAAGAATCCTCATTATTTGAATGTCGTGAGTGGGTTGCTTCCTTGTGAATAGTGTTACTTTAGATAATCAAATTGGATATAAGTCAAGCATTGCTATATTGTTGAAGAACTCTACTTATTGGTTTTGTATGCTTGATTTCTTTAAAGTATCTCAACCTAAAACATTCCTAAAGACATTTCTAAAGACAAAAAATTCTATACAATTTTGGACTTTTCCATGTTGAACTAAAAGTCCATTAGGGTATTGTATTTGAATTTATTTCCAAATGATGATAAAAATTATATTATTTTATCAACTATGAATAATTTAAGTGACGATATTTAATTTAGAGTGAATATTAATGTTAAAAAATATGTGAGTAAAAGTAGAAACAATTCTATGAGAATAAAAAAATCATGTATGATCTATAAATTAGTGTTTTTTTGTTTAACGTGACTTCCACCTTGAGGTCTATATGATATTGTATCATTTCTTGGTATGGAATAAGCTCTCTAGCTTGGTCCATAACTTTTACATTATTCTCTAGATTGGTTCTTAACCTTTACATTCATTTTTAATTATAAGAATTATGAGGGTTCAAGGTAAGAGTATGAGCATATACAAGTAGAAAAAGAAGTGCATCAAACCAACATGAAATATGGGCAAAATCATGTAGCATGGTCAATTGAAGCAAAGCAATATATTTGTGTTTAAAGAAATAGAAGAAGAACATCACAAGGTAGAAATTACAGAATTCAAATTACAAATGCAAATTTGTTTACAAAATTGATCAATGAAGTTTGATCATGACATATTTTTGAAACATTTATTACTTGTCTGAGCAAAAAGACCTACTGTACTTAGAAGATAGTGGCTATTTGAATTTAATGTCTAGATATTTTAGAACGAGGTTGAAAATTTTGAAGTTCTTATAGTTGAATTGAACTTGTTGCAGCCAGAATTGGTGTAGTTTTTTGCTCCGATGATATAGTGTTTGAGTCGTTCGTATCTTTTAAAAGAAGTTTGGCATGCTCAAAAGATAGTTCATCCCATTCGTCATCATCTAAGTCGTTCAACATTTTAAATTAGTAAGCTTGGTAAGTTCATAGTTCATGAGGAGTTTTTGACCTCAATATTTTCTACGCTTTCGTCTTTGTTAAAGGAGCTTCTAAAGAAGAATAGTCAATGTCAAAGGCATAAAATAAAACCTTGCAATGACCCAAGCAAGCATTCTTTGAAACCTCCAAGAACTAAGAAGTATTTTCATTTATCATATGGATAAAAAGAGCTTTGGAAGATCACTAGTGTTTTCAATGGAAAACTAGTTAAATTAAAAGATAAAATATAAGTTAAAGTATGTTATTATGGGACCTTAAGGAAGCGCCTACGCTCCCAACATTGGGAACGTATGCGTTCCCAAAAATCCCAATGAGATCCTCAGCAAAAGTTGTATATGTGCACTAGCGCTTTCCACTACTATCCCGATGACCGAGGTTCGATTCTCACAGGCAGCATGCGTTACGTTTCCATGTGATCTCACCTTCGTGTTTGAGAGAGATCAAGCAGATCCAATGTCCACCTGGTCTCAGGTGGAGTTTGGTGCATTACTGTTTAGTCAATGTGATCTCACCTTCGTGTTTGAGAGAGATCAAGCAGATCCAATGTCCACCTGGTCTCAGGTGGAGTTTGGTGCATTACTGTTTAGTCTTGCACTTTGATCAGATTGATTTAACTTATTTGCAAGGTGTGGAAGTCAAGTGTCAGGATGCAGATTGGTATTGAGTTCTAAGAGGTAGCTTGTCAATGAGCAATGGCATGTGCACATGTTGGAAAGATGAAGGATTGAATTATGACGGGATTTTCAAAAATGAAAAGAAATAGTTCAACTTCGAGACTTCGAGTTTTGAATTTGGTGGTGAGTTAAGATGAGATGATGGGAAAGCCTTCTCAAAAGAAAATTAAGTAAAGGAGCAATAGAATTAATGTCAAATTGGAGAACAAATCTTTTGGACTATGTATGCAATGCATGGAATTCAACAAATTCCGTATAATTTTAGACTCTTCTATGTCTATCTAAAAGCCCATTACAATATTGTGTTTGGATTTATTTCAAAATGATGAAAAAACATCTATTATTTTATCAAATATTAATAATTGAAGTGATAGGATTTAATTTAGAGTGAATATTAATGTTCAAAAACATGTGAGTAAAAGTAAAAACGAATCTAAGAAAATAAAAAATTCATGTATGATCTATAAATTAGTGTAAAATGAATTTAATGGAGGCATGAGGCTCTAAACTGTACATGTTGGCTGGTTTTATTTATTACTTATTTTGTCTTTTCATTTTCCATAAGAGCGTGGCTGCAAGATCAGTAGGTAGTCTATTTGAGATTTGAAATATGTTTTTTTTCCCCCTAAGTTTTGCTATTGTTAATTATTTTAGGTGTGCATTGTCATGTCTATGTTTTAGGATGTTGCTGTCTAACTTCAACCTTACTAAGAAACTATGGAGGTTTAAAGAGATCTATGTTTTTGTTTGGTAAAAACTGTGTAACACTATTGCTTGGATTTGTAATTTCTCAAGTTGAGACTAGGTGGTCTTTAGCAATTGAGTTTAATCAACCCAATTGAATTAAAACAATCCAATCGAGAATTTTCATCCTTTTTATTAATGTTTTTTTTTTCTTAATTGTGGAGCGAACATAAGCTAAATATTATTAGGTAAATGAAAAATCATTATTCATCACTGAACATTTTAACCTTCAATAAATAATAGTCATTTCATTGCAATTATTGATTAGTGTGTGATTTATATAATCTAACTATTTAATTTTCAATTAGTTGGATAAATTATTTAGAGATGATATCCAAATAAAGAAAAAAATTGAAATTGATTGATATTCTTTGCATCTCCACTAAAGTCTTGGGTACATGTATCTTCATTGAAAAAAAATTCAAAAAAATTAGATGCAAAATTGGCATCATTGGCACCTATCTAAATTATCAAATGTCTTCTACATTAAATATAATACGTTCACTTATGGTTTTATTAGAAATGAATTTTATAAAACACAATTCCAAAATGTACATTAATTTTTGGAAGTTCAAATGTTGCAACTTCTAAGGTTAATCCAGAAATTACTTACTAACTAGAAATTCACTATCAAGTGCACAAGGCATAGTGGAAGGTTAAGTTACTATTCTTGGTTTTCAAGATAGATTAGAAATCCAAACTAAAACCTGATGAAATATTCCAAATGTGTTTTGATTATTGAATTTCAACCTTATGAATTAGTTGTAGAATCGATTGTACAATAACCCTGAATATTTAAAAAATGCCAAACCAATGGATACAAATATTATAATTTTCATCAAGTGAGAGATTGCAAAATTCAGTTATCAACACGTGAAGTAACAACTTTGGGATGCAATTTCTTGTAGTACAAATGTTGGAATGTTAATTTTTTTGAATAGGACAATATGTAGGTAAAGAAGATGCCCAACAAATTTAAGACTGAATAGAGAAATACCGTAAAAGATATGCATTGTTCAATGACGAGGGATTGCAACAAAAATTGGGCACATTGAAATTTTTTGTTGCCCACTCGTCTCCCTTGCATTAAGATTTTTCTCCTACGCAATTTGTCATAGTGAAACAAGTGGTAGTTTTTTTATTGGATTTGTTGGTTGGCCAAGAGAAAAGATTGATTTTTTTTTTACTATGGTAATGAGCCCAAATTTGAATACAATTGGTAAACTTAAATTCATTACACTACTTCAGCTTCAATTGGAAAGAAATCAATTTTATGGTTAAAATAAATACTCAAATGACTTCAACTCGATTTGATGACTTATTATCAAAATTATTTAACTGCGACAAAATTGTTAAAATGCATACTACTATAAATCCACAACTAAACAAATTATATTGGTAAGGTATCACAACATACATTGATGGTGAAATGTGTATTTATATTGCAAAATTGTCACAAAATTTTGGAACCATGAAACCCCAGAAATGCAAAGCCCTAAGTTGTTGGCTTGATGCAATTCTTTTTCTACTTGTATATGCTCATACTCCTACCTTGAACCCTATACTTTAGTTTCAACTTTTTCCGAGTTTTGTATTTGTAGGTGAACCTTGAGGTCCCCCACGTCTTGTTTCTCTTACAAAATTAATTAGATGTAAACAAGAGATATTGATAGAAGACAAAATTCCGTCATGATAAAGTATGGCTTTAGAACTTAAATATCTAATCTTTGAATCCTTACAAGGAGTGCCTAGAGTTATGTTGTAGCCACTTTTTCCTAATGTTTGTAGAGTAGCTATTGTATCCAACTCAAAAGCATCATAGTCTTTTTTATTAATAGAATTGAAATATCTTCATTTTAAAATAGTCTTCAAAAGGTTTGTATTTTTTTTTTTTTTTGAAGACACTTAACACTTAGTATTATTGCAGAAAAGGGAAACAACTGCCAAGGGACTCACAGAGCCCTAGACTTTGGGGGGGGGGGGGGGGGGAGGTAACTGAAAGGTTTGTACTTTTGAATTTCCAACTTCATACAAGAGAGGATTTTAGATTTATGTTGTTTGTAGCGTTTGTTTGGATCCATGGATTGTCCAACATAAATTCAAGAATTCTTTGTGGAAGTGATCATGTAGAAAAAATATCCCTAGGTGCCTCCATGACATTGTACTTGGACCTCTCCATGCATATTTAAGCGAAACATTGAAAATGAATTAAATATTAAAAACAAAAGTTCTAAACAAAGAAGTTCTAGTTTGAAAGTCAAAAAATAAGATAAATATAGACAATAACAAAATAAGTACCGACTCTTATATAGTCTTAATATTGTGAACTATTTTAATATTTTAGAAAATAAATTGTATAGGACTTTAAGTAATGGATCAATGAAAATTAAACTTTTTACCTTAAGGTTGTAGATGGGAGAGCTGTAATGATTTTAGGAAATCATTTAGAAAAAAGTTCTCATCAATATTTTCAAATATGACGGCATGTAGAATGTGTGGAGTAACCACTCTTAACACCTTTCGATTTTAAATGCAATATATAGACAATCAATATAATGGAGAGAATCCTCAAGAAGGTTGTACACCTTATGGGGTGGCCAACTATTTTATGTTAAAACATACCACAGATTCAACTTCACTGAAGATGAATGCTTGTAACAAGTGCCGCAATGGAAAAGGTCAAGAAAAGAAAATGCATATGTAGTTATGCAGAGTCCGGAGTACATGGCATCTATATCAAACTTTGCACCCTTTAGAAATACAGCTATTATTGTTTTTGGATATATCATACGTTTAGCGGAGAATAAGACTTTCAGTTTTGTATCTCAACAATTGATGGTTTAAGTTTGTTGAATAGTCCTTTAGTGCCAAGTTATGGATGCATGTATGAAGAGGAATTTTTGGAGGGATTGTATGACGATTTGTAACCAATAATAGAGGGTAATTGCAAAATTTCTTGATTCAAAAAATATGTAACAAATTTTGAGAGCTCAAACAATAGGAGCACCAGTGTCACAAGAAGTTATATAGACAATATTAGACACGGATGAGACTAGTATTGTTTTGAAGGAAAAAACGGTGCAAAAGTTGAAAAGTTGTCATTACTATTGAATGTTGGAAGCAATAGTAAAAGACCTATATCAAAAGACTTTTTTGTAGTTGAAAGCATGAAAGACAGAGGAAGAAAAAGTAGTTCCATACTATCTATTAACAAGAAGGGTTTGCAAAGAGGAAACGGTAACAATACTTTAGTTTTGATTCCTCTTTTCAAGTGGCAATGGGGCCTATGATGGTAGATTTTCAATGTAGGAGTACCTTAGGTATTGGATGAATTGTACGTTTTCTCTATTTACGTTGTACAAGCCTTACTTGTTGTTGATGTACGACATGAGGCATTTATGCTAATTAATGCAAGGAGGCAAATGTGTTCGGAAAAGAACTACCAAGTGATTCAAGTGAGAAATTCAACAATGTTCAAGGATGTTATCACAAGAGAGTTTATGAAATACATTTGCGAAAGACACTTACAAGCTTGCTCAGTTGGCACAAAAGCCAATTAAGTGATCTAATGGCCATGGTTGATATGTATGGTTTGCCGCATTTGTTTCTCACGCTGACATGTGATGAGTCCTCTAATCTAAGGTGAGACGATATTGAGGATTTAGAAAAGATCATTCAAAAGCTAAGACAAAACTTTTCTTGGAAAGATTGTCCAGTGGAATGTCCGCATTTGTTTCACACAAGAGTGAAAAACTCTGGTACTCATACATTATTTGAGGCGAGAAGTTACTAAGAGAAGTTGAACATTATGTGATTCGATTAGAAGTCCAGGAACAAATCTCGTTGCATGCTCACATAAGTTTTTGATTACTCAAAGATGATGTTCAAAGTGACACTGATGAAATTATGGCGTACGTCCATGCAAGATATGACTAAGTAGAGAAATGCTACATTGAGATACTGAGAAGAGGCTATTTCAATTGGTTAAGTGAAAGCAAAATTTCCATACTTGTAAGGTGGATAAGTGCTTCAAAGGGAGTAAAAATGCAAATATGGTTTTTTTTTAGATTAATTTGAATACAAAAACCAAGGTGAATGCGTATACGAGATGATGGGAATATTATAGGCCAAAATATAGTAATTGAAACATTGTTCTTAATCATGGACCCTTACTCTTGATATAGGGAGTGCACATGAATATTCAACGCATAACATAATCATACTTATTAAAGTATTTGATGAAAAGCGAGTCTGCTGGTGCAGTAAAGTTTGACAAAAGAAATAGAACTTGAATGTGTCTGAAATTAAAATGGAGTCTAGAAAACATGTTTGAAATTGAAATGGAGCTTATTGCAGCAATGATACTAGAGAAGCGAGTAACGCTATGTAAAGCTGTTCTTACTTGTCATATAATACCGGTTGTTAGAAGAAATTAATATGTTGTATATGTAGATTCAAAGCCTCCAGAAATGCGTTTAAGGTCAATAAACTCAAAATCATGGACACCCTCCCTAGATCCAATTTATCTTTATATGGATAGACTTATCAATTTTGAGAACTATAATTTAAGGAGTATTACAAGGCTTTTGAAGTGATGAAAACCAAATATATTTGTAAAATTGCCCAAGGAACGGATGAATTTGAAAATTTTCTATATATCAACAACAACATGTTGTTTGCTTCACTGAGTTATCACCTCTAAAAGAACCGGAAGCTTTCTTTTATTACATTTTTCTTCAACAAGTAGCATTCAGGGATGAAAGCAATCTTTTTTCACCATCAAACACAAGGAAATCATATGTTACGAATTGTAAAATTGGGGGTTATTTTTGAATATTGATTCATTGAAGAATTACGTACTTCATTATGCACAGAAAAATATTTACGATAAAATTAGTCAAGAGAACTTGTTAGATAAGGTTCTCGAGAAACATCCATATTTAAATCTGGATTATATTGGAGAAGTAGACGATGTTGTTGGGTCGGAGGTTTTTGAAGGAATTGGAACTGTTAAACAAGATTGTTTTAATCACAATTTTAGAGAAGAGATGGAGTTAGCTATATTGACAAATGAACAACAAGTTTTTAATAGGATGAGCACATCACTGAAAGGTATGCATTTTCTCAAATGTACACCAAGGAGTGAAAAGAGTTTCTACATTCGGTACTTTACAAACTATCTATAGAGCTTGAGAATTTTTTTCTTTTTTCAGGAACAACCGCTGCAACAGCAAGACAATTGTCAAGTAGAACATCAACAACTCATACGCATTACAGAATTCCGGTTCATCGTTATTTGTATGGTCTCCGTAAATCAAATGTTACTTTGCAAAGGTTAGAAGAAACTGATGTGTACATCATTGACGAAATGAGTATGATGACAAGTGATTTTTAAATGCCATTTATTCCAGAGTCAAATAAAGCTTAAACGGTTCTTATAATCCCTTTGAATCAAAATTATTGTTGTTGGTGGGAGATACAACTTAATTGCCTCAGATATGTCATTACCGTGTGAAGGATTCCGCCACGATATATGAATTGTGTTTTTTAGAGAATTCTTCACACTAATCATCTGAAAAATCATTGGATGTTGAAGGCATATGTACCACATAGCAAAAATCCTTTGTATTTAGAGTTTCTAAATATTGCATGTAATAGGAAGCCAACTCAAGAAGAATTTGACTTTTATTTAGGTGAATGTGTTATTGGTGAAAACAAAATTATAGTGGACCTTGATAATTAAACAATAGTTCTATCTACCTATCAAATTGATGTTGATAAATATAACGACATCAGGATAACTAAACTATTGAACCCTAATGAAGTGTTTTTAGTGGTCATTGACTCTAATGCATTCAATATTGAAGAACTCAGTGATTGGATAGAGAACCCAAATTCAACCAATTGAATAAAGTCTTTGTAGGTGCGCTCGTCATGGTTTTGGACAATATCAACATTGAAGAAGGAGTCAACAATGGTGCAATAGGTAAAGTTGGAGCTATTCATTTTAAGGAAGATACAAATGTTGAAGGAATTACAATAGGTATGTTAGGATTTGGCTACAAAACAAAGTTGAAGAAAGTTGAAAGACAAAGTTTAACTACACCTATACAAGAAAATATTTCAAGTCTACATTTTCATTTGCTTTGGCATATGCCATGACCGGACATAAAGCTCAAGTAGTCACTGTTTGTGCAAAAGTGATTATGGTATTGACATTTGGGAGGCATTCACACCGGGATTAACATACGTTTTGTTATCTCCGGTGTATCAGAAAGCAAATATGTCATGCTACCTAGAAAACTTATTGTTGATGATTTCAATCCAGTGAAGCGTAAGGTATTTAATAATAAAGAGTAACGATACCATAGGTGGAGGGCTGGTTCGACACTTCTTTGTCGAATAATTAATAAAAGTGAAAAACATGCATTAGACACCTAAAATTGATTTTTTGGTAATTTCCGCAATTTTCTCCTTAAAATTTTAAATTCCGTCATGTTGTCATTACCAAGACTTTACATCAAGTTGGTATGTGAGATTTTGGGTGAGGAGAGCTAGGAATGCTCTGTACTTTATACAAGTGGAGTGTACTTTATACAAGTGGAGTGGAGTTGTATCCAACAATCCATGTGGGATATGTGAACTTTGAGGTGAAGCACCTAGTTAGTCTTTATTTTTATAACATGCATAGCTTTTGCATAAAGTCTTCAAATGACATAAAATTTGTTGGAGGTGAAAGAGTACTTGATTCCTAAGATTTTCTTAGACCAAAACAATTCCAAAAAAGTTGATCCTCTAAGCACAAATGAGCTTTGAAAAACTGTTAGAAATGCAGTTTGACACATAGACCTTTACAATGTTTTTCCGTCTATATCTTTTGCATAAAAACTTATTTTAACACAAAATATGTTGGAAGTGGAAGAAGGCTTGATCCCTCAACTTTTCTTAGTTTGACACAATTCCATTAAACTTCATCTTCTATGCTTAATTGGACTCCAAAATTTGTTTACAACACATTTCAAAAACCTCACCTAGAGTCTTGCTACGTCTTAATCCATACTCTTTGTGGACTAATGTAAGTGGGTTTGATTACAAAAGGAGCACCTTCTCCCCGTTGAATCTCACTCACCTTCCATTTAGGGTTGATCCTAATGAAGATTCCAAAATTTTTACTTTTCGGCAAACTTGAATTGTAATTTATGTAATATTTGACAAAAAATACCAATAATTTTCCAAAGTTTTCGGCACCTAATTTTTGAATTATTTAGTGTCGAACCAGCCCTCCACCTACGGTAGTTGCGAAAGTTTTGAATGTGTGAAAATCTCTGGTTTTATTTAAGGATAAATATGTAAGAACACAAAGACAATTGCTTTGATGTTTGCATGATTAAAATACGGCTTTTGGTAATCATTTGGTTACGGATGCATGGCATTTCATGTTCAATTTTACCACTTGTCTATCCCAGACAGGATGGAAGATATGGAAAAACTTTATGGATTAGATTCTTTTGGCATCTATTTCAAGAATCCATAGGAATTAGAATAATTTGTAATGGAAACGTAAGCAATCAACTTTGTCTTCAAACATCTGGAAAGCACCGCCAAATTCAGGTGATTGAAGAGTCCAATAGATGTGCATTATGAGGATTTTGATGGTGTCGGTGCTCTTATTGTCACGGTGTTTAAAAATGCAATGTCTCCATGTGCATGTGTGCAGTGATCAAGAAAAGTAAGGATTGTTATATATTGTGCCATTGCTATGAAAATTATTGGGATGATTACTCATATTTAGTCAAAATTGATTTTTTTAATATAATTTAAACAAGTTGGGATTTTCCACATGTACTGAACATTATAAGTAAATTAGATGACCTTTGTAGATACACTTTTTCTTGGTTTGGGGATAGTCTAGAGATTTTTTTTGGTCAATTGGATAGCATACACTTCAAAAATTTATAACAAATTCATACTTTGTCTAAAAATTAAATTTCATTTGCACTCCCTATTTTTGACATTTGTCTTTATATGGAATTTTAGAAAAAAATTCAACAATGGCAACAAGGCTCAACAATCATTCTGCTTATCATAGGTTGTTTTATCTTGTGCGGATATGTGATTTTGGGATATTGGTATTGGAGTGTGGAGACATCTTCCTATTCAAAAGCCAAAACTGCTAAAACACCATATTCATTAAATTGAGACTTTTCATAGTCTCAATTTAATGCTTGACTTTAGATTCTTCATTGATTTCTTGATTGATTCTATGTTTATGAAAAACGTTTTTATTATATATGGGAAAATTATACTCGAGTCGAGGATAATCTATAATTAGAAAGTCAAGAAAAGTTCAAATTTTCTCAAAACAATTGCTGAAATTGTAGGCAAAAAGTCTCAAATTTCTGAAATTGTCTCAAAATAACGAATATGGTCATCTAAGATATATCAAATCATTATCATTTTGGGAGACCCCGATGCAATTCTTTTTGTGCGAGGTTGTAGAACAGTGTGATTGAAAATACCAAATTTATTTAAAAATATAGAGAAAGTGTTTGTTTAACATTTAGCCTAATTATGCATCAGATATACCACTTGAGAAATTCAACTAAGCATACAGCTAGTTAAGTTGTTTTTCATTACAATACATAACTTTCTAGTTCATAAAATAGTTGTTTATTATAGTAATTGATGCAAGTAATTGATAAAATCTATATAAGTTTTGAAAGTATAGTTAAGGTAAATGGTTGATAAAATGTGTAGAGTATTTGAATGATTTCATCTGGAAATTACGTGGATATTGATCAAGCTTTCAATTTCAATTTAAAGATGGAAGTTGGAGCATCTTCACAAGAATAATATACAAAGTAATCACAAATTGTAGTTCATATGGTACGAAGTTTCACATCAATTTCATCTTTAATATGGTGAATTCAATAACTACAACTAAAAAAAAGCAAAAGTAGTGTATCTATAGCTTTGAGTCATCAACACACTGCTAGTGTATCTATCTTGACAAACTTATTAACAAAATTATTTACCTGCAACATAATTGTTGAAATGCATACTACTAAAAATTCAAAACTGAACATATTATTTTGGTAAGGTATTACAACATACATTGATGATAAAACTTGTATTTAAATTGCAAATTTGTCACAAAATGCAAAGCCCTAAGTTGTTGGCTTCATACACTTCTTTTTCTACTTGTATATGCTCATACTCCTACCTTGAACCCTATACTTTAGATTCAACTTTCTCCAAGTTTTGTGTTTGTAGGTGAACTTTGAGGTCCCACACGCCTTGTTCTAAAAAATAAATGATTTTTTTTTCTAAAAATAAAAAATTGATTGCTGACCACTCACAATATTGTTTGGCTAGATTAAATGACCACCGTGAAATAAAACTTTATCAATAGTAGTGCTGGGCGGTTAGAACTTGTATAGCACATGCTACCCATTTTGAAATTAATTTTGTCATAAAAAGTAACCATATAGTAACAAATAATTAGTGACAAAAATTAATAACCATTTAATGGTATGACATTTAGTGCTATAGCATAGAATACAAAGAACGTTAAATGTATGGACAATTAATCATAGAGATTCAAGTTTTGAGATCTATTTGTATACACAAGGTCTTGTATTTTTAAATGGATGTGTATGAACCATTGACAAGCACATATATATCAATTGTAATAAATAAAGTCTTTATTTAGTTTGTTGAAAGGAATTCAATTGAACATGTTTCCATTACTATCTTAATGGATAAATTTTTGGACTTTTTATGAATTTTTCCTACTAAATTTCTATTTTTGATAAATAATAAGACATATTCAACCTAACACTTCAACACCTTTAACCACACATGAAATAACTTATTGATTTGAATTTAGACCAGAGAACCTAAATCCTTTTTCTTTTGCCTTGACATTAATTACAATAAATTAAAATAAGTTTAATGCGACCAACCATAGATAAACTTCACTTTGTAATTGTGCTCAAGATGCACTTAAACAAGAAGTCCAAAGTCTATCCGCCACAATGCCGAGGTTACATTAGTGTTTCTATATTCAGAGGTAAAAAGAACTTGACTACTCATATGATTAGCAAAGAGCTCCGAGAGAGGTAGAGAGCCCATACATTTCTCTGTGATTCTTTATATACCCATACCCCAGTTTAGGCTAAAACACATGCTTCAATTTGAAGATGACTGGAATTATTGCTCAATATACTTATCAATCCATTCGTTCCAATGGCTGGAAGATTAAAACTTCCTTACATCAATAGTCTACAAATTTCTTCATAAGAATAGCTCAAATGCTGCTAAACCAGTACCCAAAAGACATCGTCTTCTGAAGACTAAAGAATCACTCAAATCCTGTCCATGTGACCTTAATGACACGCCTCGAGGCTTAAAAAATATCACATAATTTTGTGAACCCACGTGACTACTACAATATCTGAAGACAGATTCATTTCCCTCTGAATTGCCATGAAGCCTTGCAGACAGATCTATTTCGCATATCAATCAAACCTTTAAAGGTTGGACAATGCGTGAAAATCTTCTCAACGAGCATGAGGCCATGGTCGAGAGTGTTCATGCGATTGGTCCCGTCACCGCTCCTTCAGAAGTGGTTTCTTCGAAAACTGAGGGGACACTGGTTTCGTTGGTCCTTTTGTAGACCTGCACAAGAAAAATGTAACTGATTAATGGTCATTCACTTGGTGAGAGTTCATCAATCAGTCAAGACTCTACAATGAACTAAGCTGATAAGTATCAGTGATGTGATGTAGATTTGTCACCATCAAGAGACTTTATATCTTCAGTTATATGCTAACATTTGAGTGTATTGCCTCTTATGAACCGGGTAAAGATTAATATGTGATTCTACATGATACTTTCGGTCATTGTGCAAGTGACCCGATTTGATTGGCATCATGGTCCACAACAATCTATTTTCTCATAGGCATGATGATGCCTGCTCGGTAGATCTGTTCAAAGAGAAGCGCAGTTGGATGGCATGTTAACACAACCTGCTAAGGTGATAAGTGTTCAAAAAGGGTTAAGTTAGATGTTCGTGCTTAACAATGTAAAAGTGAACTGAATACTGTACCGTAATGGTAAACGTGGTGGAGGAAATGCTGGCATTGGACGGGCTGTGGGTACCATTTCCTTCCTCATAGCCTTCAAAAATTTCTCCTCTTCTGCCTGTAAAATACAAAGTTCCATTTGCTTTCGGTTAAGCATCTGATGGTTAAAAAAGCTGGTCAGCTCGTTATGATGATAGAGGGTATTACAGATTCAAAAAATTACATAACTTCTTCTTTGTATTCATGGTCAGTATATTGATTGATCATTAAGGTCACAACACATCCACAGCGCGGAGGATGGTTCTGAGAAAAACTGATATTATGTGCTTGGCGTGAACGTGAGAATGTTCTCTGTGTGGAGTACAAAAGGCAAGCAACTGTATGTTTAAGGAAAAAAGATACCATGCAATATTAAATGAAATTTACCTTTCTAGCAGCTTCATACTTTTCTCGATAGCGCTTGTATTGCATCTGCTTCTCCGCCACCTGTAAGGAGCAGACGGTATGAAAATATTAGTTCACAGACGGCCTTTAGGTGGTTGTGCTCTTGACATCCACGTTCAAATATTAGTTGCTTCAACACAAAATACAACCACAACAGCTAGTAGTTGTGTGATTGTGTGTGCGACTTGACACAGCAGCTCTTAGGACTCTAAATTCAGACTACTGGAAAAGCTAAGTCGGTTGATAAGCATTCACTGAATATCCAAGATCAAGATACGGTTACCTGAATCTTGGAATACTTCCTGCACTATGCCATCCACGTGATCATAGCACTAACTATTTGTCCACTTAAATAATGATATATGACAGATATTCACATTTCTACACATTTCTTCTTGATATTGAAACTCTTCTAGGTTCCACATGTAAAATATTCTCAAGATGGAAATCAAATACACTGCACAAGGAGAATGTTGGGCTTTACCTTCTTTTCGAAATCTTCTCTCTCAATGGCACGTTGGTCAGCGAGGAGATTGAACCCTTCAACAACAGTAAGTGGGATTCTTTGTTTCTCCGGCAAAACAACTGGAACCCTGCAACCCCACCGAAGGACACTTGAGCTCTCAAAGACACTCATGGTGATACGAGATCAAGGTTGACAAGAAAAAGCCAATATCTTCTCAAGTTTAAGGAAGTTGTAAGTGGATTTGAACCAAAATGCATCACTCACAAGTGAAGAAAAATTTCTAGTCACAACAACTCAGACAGAAAACATGAGAGATCAAAAGGTTTGCCCAAGTCCATACTTGGAAAGGTTGGGCTGAGCATGAAATTCTCTTAGTGCAGCCTCCAATTGTTCAGCATGCAAGCGCTCTTCCATAAGCCGCTCTTGCTCATGTTCATGGAGCACTAAGCTCTCCAAGTAGAAAGGTTCCGGCTTTGTGCACTCTTTGGGAAGTGGCTTAGGAGGTACCTAAAACAATGAATTCAATGTGTCACCTGCTATTGTAATTGCAGTAAAATTTGCACAATTGTACCTACAGATTTTGGTTGTGCTCTCGAATACCAAAACAGTCTAGGAGCTTCCTTAACATCTCACATGGTTTCAGAGGAACTTTCAAAAAATTCATCTACCGAAAGTTAAACCACAGCCCTAATGAAATATATCGACAATGCACGTTCCTTAAATATTTTACCTCTGGGAAATCAGTGGTCCAAGGAAGGGGGTTGGCTATGGGAATACGGGCATCCACTTCCATCTGCTGTTGTTGAATTCTCTCCTGGATATCTCTCATCCCTTTTGCCAATCCTCGGTCCTATTGGAAGAGTATAATTTCATATGTCAGTTGTACCATTTTGATATGTCGATGGGCTCATCTAAAACTTCTCAATAGAAATTCATGATCATTAAAACTATATTGTGGAGCTAGCTACTTGTGATTCGTATCAAGAGAATAGATGAGGTACATATAAAGCGCTCTAACATGTAGTGCAAACTGAACCGAATGGGAAAGAATGTACTTCTTGAGCACATTGAACTACAAAGACCATTGCCTTAAGAAAATGCTTACATCAGTAGCAAGATGGAAGGGTTTCGGTATTGTTGGTCGCAAGACTGGTTCCACTTTGTTTGGCTTGCTCAAGGAAAGCTACCATGCAAACAATAAGCACCACAATCAAAAAATTGTAACCACTCAACAACTTGTAATCACTCAACACTAGCAACTTCAAGGCTTCCAGATTCATATATTACTTACTTTCAGTATTTGGTCGGCGAGTGTGTCTGGATCGCGTGAATGTGCACGTTCATCGGTTTTGAAGTGAAATTCCTACAATGAACAGATCGACCCAAACCCACTTAGAAATCAAGACCAACAGCTCAAGCAGACAGACCCGCAAGTTGTGAAGTTGTTAAGAAGAGACTCACTTGGGGCGTAGTAATCATCCGTTTCTGATTTCGGGGTACACCAAGGTCGCCCTTGCTTTCAAAAATCTGCAAGTACGAAAACCAGGAGCTAGATTGAAAATTTGGAATACCATTTGATGCTTTCTCACTCAAACAATACCAGTAATCAGAACTAGACTTTGCTGCTACTCTCAATGTTAGTAATTTGGAGCTCGATACGAGTGGTAATCAAATACCGGCACTAATGCAAAGCATCATCAAGTTAATTGCTTCGATCTAACGAGATGTACAAAACAAAGTATCAAAGTGTTTTTACCATCTTGTTGAGTGGACGAGCTTTAAACTTAGGCAGCTTTGCAAGTTCCTCTTCTTCTAGCTCTTCTCTACTCTTCACCCTGCACATGATTTCGTGTCAAAATCCATTTCTGTGGAAGAGTTCGAATGTAATGAAACTTCCAAATAAAACAAGAGGGCAAGACTTAATATCAAATCCTGCTGCTAGCCATCAGAGTTTAACCAATATTAGGGGTTTGTTCGTACGTAGAAGTTCGCACACGATTAGCTGTTTCAAGCTGCGGTGGACGCTGTTTTGTAAGGTCTCTTGGCTTTGGCACATTCTGCTGGACATGATAATACTCATTGTAAGCACGCAATCTTGGGTCACCAAGTCTTGAACACGAGATTAATAAAGACTGTTTTGCAACACAAGAATGCGTTTTTAACTTTCAAGGCAGGCAAAGTTCAATGCATACCGAGGTAGAGAGAGTCTCCGTAGATGAGGGAGCTGATGAGCTTGCGTGCTGCTGTGCTCGATCCATCGTATGTAAGTGAAACTCCTGTAGACCAAAAAGATCAACTGTGAGGCATGGCTATCGAAGTGGAACCCGTCCATGAAGTAGGAGTAGCACCACAGATTCATTTCTTGAGGAAATTCACAAGAATCTCTTCGATAGCTTGAAATCTGTTCTACCATGCCAAAAGAATATAGTACCGGTAATCTAGAAATCAAACTCTGGAAGGCTTCTAGATGCCAATAACCCCGAGGGTGGTAGAAATTCACCTGAAACTCTTGTACTTGCGGAGTGGATTTTGTAAAAGTGGGCAACGCAGGCGCTTCCAAAATCTGTAACCACAACGATCATAAAAAGCAACCAGTTTAAGAGTCCGAAACCAGAAGTTCTGCCAGAAGTCTAGCAATATATTCAGTTTCTAAATATAGTATGAGATTCAGTGTGAAATTGCTCAGGAACCTTCGTGCTCGATCAAGATATATAATATACCGTAGGTCTTGCGTTGCCTACAATATTTACAAATAAGCGAATGCTCTATAATATTAAGACCTATAATTTTTCAAGAATATGATTTCTCTGTTTATGAATTCTGGATTTCTGAAGACAATGCTTAACGCTTCGAGATAATCACCTTCTTTGGTAATGGACGAGCCTTAAACTTGGGGATTTTGGCTAGCATTTCCTCTTCAAGTTCTGCTGCACTTTTGACCCTGTCAAGCATATCCACCAACATCAACTTTCAGTAAAAAGTTGATAAACTTTCAATAGCGTTATCAGACCTCAATTTCAGAATGAAATAATGTTTCTTAAAATAGCAATTACATCTTAAAACAGACAAAAGAGCTGATATGAGGTGACAAACTTTGAGGGACGAACTCTCTGAGATGTTCCAAATGCCGGAGACTTTGCAACTGTTAACTTCACCTTTGCTTTCTCGTGCTCGTGCAACTTAGCCTGTTCATAAATCAAATTAGCTTATATTACATGGGGCAAGTCAGCATTTCCAATAAGTTGGCAATAGACGAAGCGACTATAAATTACAAGACCTCAAATGTTTCTTCCACTGTCTTTGGGTTTCTTGACAATGGATTCCCTCCATATGACGAACTGTCAATGAATCTACAAGAAACGTAGAAATTTTACCTGGAGACTCGAGTTATTGTTAGGAACGGGGGGACGTCCTGAATTCTTCGTGTGAAATCTTCGAACTCTCTCAGCTAAAGAAACGAAGGGTGAAGCCTGAACAAAAAACAAGGAGTTGAATTGTGATTCTCATCTAAATAAAAGTAAATAAAAAATGAGAGCAAGCAATGAACTCAATAGTAACACACAAACAAAGAGCCGTTGCAGTTTTGAAACATACCTTGCTTGGATCTCCTTGGTGAATATGGGCCCGTTCATCGGTCCGAAGCTGGAATTCATGGGGTACTGTCAAAGTTGGAGGTTTTTTGGGTCTCGGCAACTTGTCCTTCGTGTAAAGCAGCTGCAGACATCATAAACAAAACAAATTTAGGCAATATCAAGCAGTAACAGATAGTGTCTGGACGAATTAGTTCTCCCAGAAACACTTGTCAATTGAACTTGTGAAAATACCTGATTAAGCCTGCCTCCCTCCAGCTTCTGCTTCTTCTCAGCTTGACTGTAACACTTGGAACTATCATTGATGAGTTTGGAACTAGCACTGATCAGTTTGGAATTAACATTCATCGGTTTGGAGCTGGCATTAATCGTTTTGGAATGGGCGCTTGTCGGCTTCTTGTTAGTTAAAGTCTTCTTACGACCAGTTCTGTTGTGTTCACAAGCACATATCCAGCGGATTGGTCAAATTTTAATACTGACAGAAGCACAAATCCCAAGAAGAAACCCCAATATTTATCCAGTAAATACTTTGACAGCTATTATGACAGTGATTATAAGGAGAAGTGATATCACAAGATTAATCAGAGTCTACTTCTTTACACATATATGATATATTTCTCTCTTCGATCCCGTTGTTAACAAGAAACACGATATATGAGAGAAATTTCGTGGTTGATTTAATGACACATAAAGTGCGAATTTCATGATAAATATATCTTAAAAAGAGAAAGAAGCAGCTTTTGCAGTAGGATTGCTGAAGACACCCGTCCAACTTTGCATACCAACGGAGAAAGGCAAGATATGATACCGACAGGATGGACTGAGAAAAATCCGAACCTGGAAAATGAGAGCCTGTTCTTGGATTGTGAGCGAGGTGCTTGCTCAGCTGGAGGTGGTTCCTTCCAAGTATCTGAATACAGCCGCTTGGCTGGCAGACTCCCTGGAGAGATAAGAAGGGCAGCCAAGGCAGAAGGAGGTGTTCGTTTGGCATTGTTCTCGATCACTCCAGTAATTGCGCGTCCCTCAGGTGTACAAGGCTCCTCGTCAACGCAATTAGAGCTTTGGACTGAAACGAATAACACAACGCAATGTTCAGTCAATTCCAAAAGATAAAGTGGCTGTCAACGGTCCGAATCATTACAGCATTCCCGCACAGTAGACAATTTATTTTAATAATTAGATGTAACTTGTTTTTAGCAGAAGCTACAAAAGAAGAAATTTGAACCAAACCACAAAGAATGTATAAGCACGCAATCTTGATCCTTTCCGAATCTAGGTTAAGAAAGATACGTAGCCGCCAAGAGCATACCGTCGGCTATGCAGTGCAGGTTGGACAATAGGTTCACTTCAATTCAACAGTTTATTTAATCTAGTAGCTAAATTTCATGCACGTCAACGAGTATACATGTGAAGAGAACTTTGCAAACCTTCATGTGACTTATCAGGGTCAACTTCACAATCCGCAATCTTTCCTTCATAATCCTCGGCCATGTTTCCACAACCCTCAGGCTTTTCTTCACAATCTGCAATATTTTGGAGAACCTCTTCTATTTGATCACCTGGAAACTCTTCGGCATCCTTGATCACTTTTTTACTGTCCGATAATGGTGATATGTGTGCTAAAATCTGTCACCAGTCATTTTGCATAAGTGTATCAGTTGGCCTTCAAAGTAGATTATCTCGAATAAGTCGATCAATTGACAAAATAAATATCAATGAAGATAACGATAGTAGCCCCTTGTTACATCGATCGCTGAGAAAACGACACATATTTGTAGTAGTTTCATGAAAACAATATAACTCCATCATAAGGCACGGTGTGTGTATCACGGCCATCCTCAAGCCGTAGCTTACAAACAACGATTCGTGAAAGGTGAATTTACTCTTCTTGACATTATTGGTTCTCATGACATCCTAACATACCTTCAGGAAATATAGATCCGCTGAATAAATGTATGGCAAAGCAGGTGTGTAAGTGTGAGAAAAAGAATGAGCGCAGCGTTTGAAACGGACCTGTAATGCCTCAAGTTTGCCACCGTGACTTTTACCCAGTGCAGTGGACCGCAGCTCTGGTATTGATTTAGTCTTTGAAACATGAGCTGAACAAATGCCACGGTAGAAAGCGTCAAGTAAGCTGTCAACTCCTAATTTGATATCATAAGAAATCGAGTGATCAATGGCGCCCGACTGATGCAATTAAAATACTAATGAGCTAATAGTTTTATCACAAATCTAATCAAGATGACGCACGCTCATTCGATGCATATTTAGCAGTGTCGCAATTACGGAAAGACTCTTCAAGATTTGGCAAGTAGACAAGCAATTGATATTCACAGGGCGCCCGGGGAGCCCTTCTCCCCCGGTAGTGGAAACGAAATGAAATCTTTCTCCTCATTCTAGCAGGGGGTAAAGGCTCCTCGAGCGCCCTGTAATAGGTACTACTCAACTAGATGTCTTCAGATGTTATTAACATAAACCATTTCTAAACCACATGATTGCAACCGGATTCGCCCCTAATTTCATTTTCAGCTTGAAAATGATCTCACTAACAAATTGAAAATAAATTGTATACAATAGCTGGTTAGAAAAGCAGGATTACGTACGAGAATTTTCATAGGGTATCACAATCTCAAACCATCGCTCAGCTGCCAACACCTCCGCATCTGTCTCTTCGCAGGAGAAGTCGAAGTATTTCGGAGCTGAGAACTCATATACCCAGTCGATATTCAGAAATGGGTCAGGTTTAGCAACTTCTGCCTCATTCAAACCGTCCGTCGTTTCCTGGAAATCAAACGAGCACGCATTATCTCACGAAAACGCCGTTTCGTAAGCTCCCTGCCACACCGATTCTATCTTTTTGTCACGATTCGTACCTAATTGAAGAGAGAAGTGTGTACCCTAAAACCGGCCAATCTCGTAAATATAAAGAAACGGCTTACTTAAATTTTCAACGCATTCCAAAATGAATCCCACATCGGATATCGAACAACACTGACCGTCACTTCTTCCTAAGGCTTCCACCTAAGAGAAATATACTACTACTAATCACATGATCGCTGAAGACAAATAGATTTAAACAATTATGTTCTCGTTGCTCGTCAGATTTAGCAGCTTGCACGTGTGACTTATGATTCTTATCAATGGCAGTCAATGCTGAGACACGAAAGCTCCTTCAACACTACATACCCCTATTGCTGATCAAATTGTCAAGAAGGAGAATTGGCAGGACTGCTGGAGCATATAGCAGATTCTCCTACTATTTTCTTGACGAAATGGAAACAAGAGATAGAAACCCATCTCCTGAGGAAATATTTGAAAACCAATTCCCTGTGTGCGGAATCTTCTAATAACTATGCTTCTAACATTCACAACAATGTTTGCTCTCTACCATTTGAAGCAAAATTTACTTCATGGTGGCCAGAAAAGAATTTAGCAAGACACGTTCGGATCGTATATTAAGTATGCATTGGACACTTTAAATCCAGGAATCGTCTAAAACCGCATTGCAATTGAAAATATAAGCACAACATAGATTTCGAAGATCAGACAAGTCCATGCCACAAGCTCCTGCCTCGACAACAACCAACTTTTGACCAGTCCCAATTCCTGATCAGCTCAACATTATCACGACAACTTCTAAGAAAAAATGAATAGGACAATCACGTACATTCTTTTCGCACCGAATAACCTCCATCCTGCTAAACTGCAGCTGCAGGCGATTGCAGGCGAATCCCCGTCAAATCGTCATAATCTCCTCCCCAATTCCATATCACCAATGCACAAACCGCTCCCAAACCTCGCAGAACAAATGCACCCTAAGCTTCTCACAAGAAGCATCACCGAACCATTGTACACATCGACCTCACTCCACCACATCCGCCGATGAATGAACTCCACAAATCCGCCAATTCCTTCCAAGCTGCACCTTCACAAATATTACCAACATTCAAATTAACCGAACGAACACACGCAGACACACCCGCAACCACTCTCTCCACTAAAATGACCTGAAAGATCATCACTCGACAATTACAACAACAGACCGACCTCACTCCGTCACATCCACTGAACTGCACTCAGCAACACCGCCATCAACTCCACTGTACCTGTTCAAAAACCAACACCCAATCCAACTACACTACTAAACACTGCAAACACAACACTCACTGCAGTCCCTCTCCCCACTCCACTACAAACGCCTACCATCAATTGCCGAATCCAAGAACTAGAACGTCAAGAACAGGAACAACTCCCCAACTGACCCACCCAATCCTTCCACCTACCAGCATCAGCAACAAGCAAGCTCCAGAATCCAGCCCTAGACCACCACAACACAGTCGACTGTCGACAGTGAACCTGAACCTGAACGACTCCTCCAGTCGACCATCTTTCCAAAGTCTCCTTCCCCCGCAAATGGTCACGACCGATGACGTCCTGGGACGCACGACACAAGTAGCTCGCCGGGAGTGGGAGGCCCAATGCGCCATGCCCGTGCCAAAATTGCAGCGGCGACGCAGTCGTGGAGGCCGCAGCAGGCATGGTGGGCGCAGCACCCGAGGCAGGGCTCGAGCGGAAAGAACAATACACTGCATGCACAGTGGCGCATGCAATTAAAAGCCATTGATGGAGTTGATTGAATCCGTGGCGGGACGCGACCGCACTGGTGAGCTTGAACCGGGCCGCGAGCGGGCCGGGCCGGGTATTGCGGGGCAGCCCACCCACCCCGGTTTGAATTCTCAAATAGGGGGCACAGGGAGAAAAAGTAATCCCAAGTTTGCAAAAAGGGAAAGTTTTTTCTGATTGTGGGGTATGGTTTTTGTTTTTTGGATCGTTTGACAAATGATCCAAAATCAGATTTTCTGAGGTTTGAATTTTGAATGTTGTTGACGGTACTGTTTTGTTTCGGGTCTTTTTTTGGGTTTTGAGTCCAGGTGTGTATTTTGGGGATGATATGGGAATGATGGTTAGTTTTTGCTAATGGTGAGTGGAATTGTTTTGATGAATTACGAGTGTGGTGTTAAATGGGCAGAGGGTGTTTGGGATGGATGGTGAATGTTTTTTGGGTCTGGTGAAGGGATTGCATTAAATTGGATTTGGCAGGTCTGAATTTTTTTCAATTTTTTAAAATGGTATCTTCTTTTTTACAGTTCAAGGTCTTTGAGAAGTTTTTTTATGTTTGGATTTGTGAAATTGTGGTTTCTTCATACATTATGTTAGAATGTGAGAAAGGAGATAGTTGTTATTCATTTTGCATAATTAAGTTCTTACACCCTTCAACAGAATTGCAATATACACATTTTAGTTTTTTGTAATTACAATAAAAGTTAGATTGAATAGCCACTGGCCAGTGCATGCCTCTAGGGAAAGTAGAGAGCAGTTATTTTAGTGTAAAAGAAAAGGATTATAAGTACTATAATAAAATTTAGTAGAGTTCTCCGTTCATAATTTTGCACATTTTACATGTTAGATATACACAAAATAATTCAATAAATTCTAATTCGAGTTAACTCTCGTGAATGAAATAATCTTAATTCAAAGTAAGATTTTGTGAAGAATTGTTCTAAATACATCTATTTTTGCACCAAACACTTGCAGAATACCTTCAGTATTGTTCTTAAATGAAATGAAATTACTGTTTATTTTTAGATTTATTTTTGAAGAAATCATCTTAATCATGAATTAACCCTAAGTGCTCGTTTTAAAAGCAAATTGTAAGAAAATTTTAATATTGACTTGTGATTTTGTTTGCTTTCTCAATATTCTTATATTTTTTTTTGTTTCTACATATCCATAGTAAAAAATTTGAGTCAACCATAATTTTTGTTTTGGTACTACAAAATTATTATTTTTAGAATTCATTAATAATACACAGTCTAGATATTATTTTAAAATATCACTTATTTAAATATTTTAAAATATCATATAATTATATTCTATTAATAAAATACATAATATTATAAATATGAACCAATTTTTTTGTGTCAATATTACATTATACACAATGCTTGATTGGATTTGGATTTAGTCATAATTCAAGAATAAGCAATTGATTCCAGAGCAGTATTCTTGAGTAATTATAAGATGAGAGCTCCAATTGATGAGTGAAGTAGACAAGCTCATTAATGACATGTCAAAATCCTTTCATTTACAATAGACCAATGAAAGATGAGAATTTCTCATTTGCTTGATTCTATGATAGGATTTCTTTATATTTTGATTATTTTGAAACTATCTAGAAATGGTGGATGAAAAAAAACATTTATTGTTCATTCATTTCAAGTATTGAGCAAGATTATCGTTTTGCAACCATTTATTTTCTATGTGGATTCATTCAATTTTTATAAACAAATTAAAAGAGAAAAAACATTCCAATGTCTGTGTTTAAAATGTCATATTACAAAATTGACGTTTGGAATTTTTAAAAACCAAATATATCTGGACTACAATTTATAACCTAACATGAACAATAAAATATTTTAATCAAAGGTTTACCTTGTATTCTTTAGTGTTTATGCTTGACCTTGGATTACAAATCTACAAACAAGTAAATGGATGTAAGTAGTTATAATAGTCTTCATATTGATCTAGTCTTCATTTTGATCAAATTAATGAATAGGAGACTTAGGAGGCCTTGGAAGCGGATCTTACACCTTATTTGCTCACATTTTCAGATACAATCATGTGTTAAAATGCATGCAACTCGTGACCTTGCACTAGCAAGTAGTAGCAGAAGTGTCATTCCTAACTGACGGAAAAATAGGAAAAGTTGTGTGTTGTGGCGAACTTGACTCATGAGCACCTCTAACACCAGTCAGGAGCGACACATTTGTTACCAGTGTAGTAGCATTTTGATTGTCCGGTTTGTCACAACACACAAATAAAAGTGAAACTTTACCTGATTTTCAGTCAGTCAGAAGCTTCACTTCTGCTTCAGTGTTAGGCAGAGAGCTCAACTGCCTACATCTCACCAAGGAATGAATCTAAAAGAACTATGAATCGTTTAAGTAGAACTGAAAGCATTGACATAGATTGCAAAATTCACCTTGCTTGGAAACATAAAAGCTAATTTTCAAATTCATAACAACTGTTCATAAATGAACAATTCTTTATTCCAGTGGCAAAGCAACTGCAATAGAATTGAAACCATCATATTATGTAATGTTCTATCAACACATGTGTGACTCACTTGTCACACAAACCGCAAAAGAACTCCTGTTGTTCCAAATCACTGTCATTCAAGGATCCTTTTACTGAGCACCTCAAGACTGACCACATAACCGCAAGCAAGTGGCAATTCGGTTTGATCCATCAACAATATTACTTCTGATATCATATGGAAAAGCTTGGCCACAATCACCGGGACCGATCCGAAGCTGGGCCGAGGCAGTGAGGTACTTGCGATCACCCTCCGGCACACAATAAATGTCACCTTGAACTCGGATGATTAGAGACTCCAGAGGATACGGGCCAACATTCGGTTCCAGCGTCACCTCCGTCCTACTCTTTATAACAACATCTTTGCAGACCTGGCAAACAGTTGGGCACACTTCACCTGTGCAGTAGTTACAGCATCCTGGCGGTTGCCTGACCGTGATAGTTTCGGCTTCAATGCCATTGTAGACACGCAACGCCGCATCCACCTCTGAAGCACACGTCTCTAGTAACACCACCGCCAGTATCATCACAACAAGCCTCGAACTCTTCATCACCGAGGTACCCATTCTGATCAGATGCAACAAACTAAAGACCGAAGATTATATCTGAGTGTGGAAGTAATGAAATCTTATGCTCTAGACCAAGGCTTTATACAAGAGTAACTGATGCCTCTGGAAGTCGTCCCTCAATATAATCAGTAATATACGTGCAACTCATGCTATAGGTAAATGCTATGAGCATTGTCATGCACCTCAGAGGATCTTTTGGACCCTTCTACATCAATTGGAAATTACAAGTGATGCGCAAGAGATTCATATAAATGCTCCAAAAGAAGCAACCTCTTGGACGGTGACAATTGCGTACTTGAACTAGTTTTCCAATCCACGTCTCTACACATCCACACCACAGAAGGCAAATATTGTAGTTATTTTGTAAGTCTATCTGCAGAGGTCAATGGAGTGTGGGTGGATTCAACCACGTAGTTCAACTTTCTACGCATGTTGTGGATTTACAAAAACCTTGACAAACTATTGCCATATTCATTAAATTGACCAATCTTGTTTATATTTGCCACCACACTATTTGAATAAAGATTAAAAATGAACTGAAATCACACTATTTAGCAACCAATATAATCAAAAGTGGTAGTTAAACTCTTTGCCCTGGTTTGTGATATTTGGGAGTAGGTATACTCTGACGTGAATCTGATGTACGTTTTGTGTACCTTTGGAAATTACATGTGTAGAGTCCTCAGAGGAAAGTCTCAACATGCGTGTCTGCAGAAGTGTTGACCACCTTTCCAGAGAGGTGTGCATTGAAATTGTTGTCATGCACAGTCAGTGGAGGATAGCAACATGAGTTACTCAACATCGTTTTTGAGATGATAACTTCCTGCCAGCTTTGGTGCGATAATGTGAAATGCATAGGCCAGGAATTGTTCAAGAAGAGCTGACTATGATTTGTCAAGGAAATTTGCTGCTACCTTCGTCCTTATCAGGCGGAAAATTTATCACGAGCAAGACTTTGGGTGAATGAAGGAAATGAGCTACTAACTTCTTATCTCTGGTTCCGGGGTCCCTTTCCCTGCTTGAAATGTGCAGGGTATCGCCTGGGTATGGAATGGGTATTGCCTGGGTATCTCTGTGTTTTTTCTCACTTGGGAGATGATAGTACTGGACTTGAAGTTACTAAGGTAGAGATCCCTTAACCCCTAAACGTCCAAACGACCAAAAACTGGTCGTTCTCATTTTTCCAAGTTCCATAACTGTCATCCAAATGACAATTTTTCATCCATTTTTTTTTCATGTTGTAAAGTTGTGGGAGATCTATCTAACCTCATCAATGAATTCTCAGAATGATGATTTCATGAATTTAGGTGCCTCCTTAAAGTCAAAAAGATCAATACCGTGTGTGTATTCAAAAATTCCTTAAAACAGACAGCTGAAACACAATTTTGACTATCGGGATGATCTTTTTTGCATTTGAAGTAAACTAATGAAATGTAGCTTTACAAACCTACTTTCCAGTCCAATTTGAAATTCTGAAAAAATACCTAAAATTGAGTGATTTATAGCTGGTATAAGATGAAGGGGTATAACCGTGGCTATTTCTTGATTTTCCACGGTTTTAGGTATTTTCATCATATTTTTGGATTAAAACATAATTTTTGAGCACGGTAACTAGTATAAGGTTTTTGGTTGATATGTACATCTATAGGAAAATATTTCGTAATTTTTTTGGTATAATCCATATTTGATATGAATTTTCTTTGTTTGTTTTCATTTAAAATTTTATATTAATTACATAATGAAACCATTAATTTTGAAAAAATATTGCTTGTAGATTACATGTGTATCTATCTAAGAAAAATCAAAAATTCATATCTTACATTATTTATAGTGGAAAAATAGTGCATCCAAAGTCAAAGTCTATTTCCGTGGTCATAGGCTCATGCATTTGGGGGTTAAAGAGATCACACACAGAAAACCAATTAGTAGAGTTCTCTGGTAATCAATCAGTAGAGTTCTCTGGTGATCAATCAGTAGAGTTCTCTTGCAACTAATAAGCAAAAGTCTTTGGCAACTAATAAGCAAAAGTCTTTGGCAACCAATAAGTAGAGTTTTCTTGCAACCTATTAGTACGATTTCTTACAACCTATTAGTGGGATTTTCTTACAACCTATTAGTGGGATTTTCTTGCAACCATCAAGCTGCTACGCCACGAGAAGCTCTGACAGTAGTCTACAGTTTAAAACAAAAAAAGAATAAATATGGTGTGGATAGAAGACCGACGTAAATAAATTCAAGTCCACCACTAAGTCTTTGTCCACGGCATATGAATAAAAATATACAACTAGTTCCTCTTGTTGAGAGTAAAATTTCTAGTATCTAGTGACCAATAATTAATGATGAGGATGGTTAAAATCTAACAGAAGTTTATTTTTTAAGTTTGAGAATATAATATTTATAGTTTGAGTTTGATGATTGTCAAGTCACGAGCTCGTTGTTGGTTGGTGAGAGTGTTTATCTCATATAGCTACTTTGGGTTCGAATCTCGATGGACTTGTTTGAGCAAATGTGAGGTATATAAAATCTTGGCACTGCTAAGTGACCAATCGTAGGTGTCACATGATACTAATCAACAGTCCACCACATGTGTCACATATGAGAGTGTTGCCATTTGCTTACCAAAACAAAAAATTAGAATCAAAATTGCAAAAAAATTAAAAATAAATAATAAAAATGCTTTAGCTACTAAAAACTTTTAATTTTAGCTAAGGTGATCTTGCAATTGAGGTATGGATTGGTGATTTTCTAGTTTTTTTTTTTTGTAGAGGAGATATGCATAGCATATTAGACACTAATGGTGCTCATATTTTTAAGGGTATTTCTTGATACAAAATTAATTTAAGCATATGTTATTTTATTTTTATTTGTCTATAGTTTTATAGCTATTTGTTTTCTTCTATGACATATAAAATTATTTTGTATGTTTTCAAATCTTTATAATTGAACTAAACTTAGTAAAGAAAATTGGTTTCAATTAGCATATTTTTATAAGCATTAAATTTTAATATCAATTAATTTTGTTGTTTGTAATGAATCATTCTATATTTTCTTTTCGTATGAAATAACATATGTGCACATTGGATTATGTTTTGTATTATCGATATATATATATATATATATATATATATATATATATATATATATATATATTTCATTGTTTATTGTCTCTTTTTCATATGGTTTTATTCTAAAGTATTATCCCTAGAAGTTTGTGTTTTTTTACTATATGATAGTATATTTTGAATGTAAATGCATTTGTTTGTTTGCTTTATCGTTATACAAGTGTGTGACCAGAAAGTTTTAGAAGAGGATTTAAGCCATACACTTGTTCAATGGTTAGAGTGCTTAAAACAAGAACGGTGGAACCGTGAGGCTCTGTCCTCAATAACCCAGAAAGGGCCAAGTGTCCATTCCACAAACAATTAAAATTTTGGGCAAGTTCCTATGATGTTAATTTGCAAAAATATATTTTAAAAATAAAACAAAATAATGTAGCAAACTTTTGAAAAATTTTAAAGGGAGATATTTTCATTATTGAAATAATTTTTTTTGGAAGCCTAAATAGAAATCATATTAGTGACTTGTATAAAAAATCTCAAAGCCACTAAAGGAATGTGGAAAAAACTTGGAGTTCATCCATTGCTCAGGAAAAATGACTTAAAGGAGCATAACTTCTTTTTTTTGGAGTTATAGTGGAACGACTAATTATATGTACTAAAAGCTCTTGTAATTTCTTATGTCCACAAATGTTTTCAAAAAATCACATTGAAAATTGACATTGTAGGAACTTGTGTAGAATCACAATTGTTTGTAGAAGAAACATTTGGTCCTTCAAGTGATAATAGTACTTTGTTAAAATATTGCTATCAAATTATTATTATTATTGATAAAGACATGTTGTAGAGAATGGTGAGCAACTTGCTTTAATTGATGGCTAAAATATGTTTATAAAAAAGGTTTAATTTTTTATAGAAAAATGTAATATAGAGATTTCAGATGATATGGAAAGAGCATGTTTTATTGGACCTTCGATATTACAATTTTTTTCAATTAAGACTACATTCTAGCTTTGTTAGAAATAACATCACAATAAACATTTAGATATTATTCTGTTAAATGAAATGTAATCAACTCCACCTCTATTGAATGTGATAAACAATGATTTAACTAATAAAAATAAAAATAATTTCAAATTTTTGTTGAAAATGTATTGCATTTTTTTGTATATAATCTTGTAAAATTTCACTTCCTAGTTGTTTTGGATATTCCTAATGTCTTACATAATAATAGAATCATTGTTTATTTACAATAAAAAGAAATTCACCAAATTTTGTAGAGATGTCAGGCAATTAAAAAAATTACAGTTCAATGTTGAAAGTTTATCTTTTCTAAGGTCATAGTCATAAAATTACTATAGACTTTTGAGCTAAAGTTGAATCTTTGGAATACTTTAGTTTCAATATATCATTATAAAATAATTGTTTGTTGTCAAATTTATTATATAATCTCTCATAGAATGATATAATTATTGGTTATTAAAAAAAAGTTTTTTTTTCCAATCAATTGATTTACCATGTAACTTTCTTAGATTAATATTTTATAAAAAATGTAATTTAAGATACATAGCATGCATTTTAAAACCAATAAATAATAATATTTATCTTTTTAATTTAATGCATATAAATAGTTACAATGTCGATTTAAAATAAAATAAAATTCTAATGATCTTTGAAAATAGTATTGTGCATTTTTATTCTAAATTAAATTAATTAGAATTGGATAACAAATATAGATATTTTTTCTCCATCAAATAAAACTAAATTCGTTTAACACAAACACATTTGTTTTGTTAATCTTCAATAGAAACTTGATCAACTTTCAATTAAAAGATGAAAACAAAACCATTGAAGTAAAATTATTCAAACAAAACCATCGTGTAAATAATACTGTGTAAATGAAATCATGTAAGCAATACTGTTGAAGTAAAATTGTTTGAGTGAAACTGTTTGAGTCAAAACTGTTTAAGCAAAACTGTTTAAGCAAAACTGTTTAAGCAAAATTGTTTAAGCAAAACTGTTTAAGTAAAATTGTTTAAGCAAAACTGTTTGGGGAAAAGTGTTTGAATAAAAAGACTGTAGATGTAAAAATGTAGATGATAAGTTGTGAATGAAAGGATGTAGATGAGAGACTGCGGACTGCAAATTGTAGTTTCCTTCCTCCCAAAACTCTATGAAACCTTGGCCACTGCAGGTGGGTTCTGTAAAAACACATGTGTCCAGTAAGTTATGAGGTGAGATCTCAAAAAGAATTGAAGGACAACTAACAGCTTTTGCAGGCTCTGAAATTAGGACTGAATCAGGCAAATGAGGAAACAGATTCTTCAGCGCTATCTGAGTAGCTAACATTTAATTACACATATTCCACCAATTTATCAAGAAAGTATTCAATCGCTACTATCTACAAATGAATAATTCCAGCATGTGCCCATCCTAAACCCCAAACCCTACCGCAAATTACATCCAACAATTACAAATCGTGAAGCTATTCTCCCGAGCGGTGTAAACAAATTCTCCTAAGCTATCATGATCTTCTGGCTCACGAATTGTCTGCATCATCAAAAAACAGCAATACCGTAATAAGTAACGCTTAACAAATGTTGAAACCGAAAGTGCAAAACCGAAACAGAAGGAGACAGTGTCTGTGCTCAACTCCTTTACAAAGATCGCGTTCTCTAGATGTTCATAGCTATGTCAATAAATTTAACAAGTCTATTCACAAATACTAACCGAGATACATGCTTTCATGAACGCCATCAACCACTATATTTGTGTAGATTTACTCCAACCTATCAACAGGACATTCTTCCCTTTAGTACGACTGCAAATTCTAAAACAAATACTCAATATATTCATCAGCTTTTTCACAAGACCCAGACTAGAACGATGCCACTTTGTTCATTCCCAAGACGAGGACACAGAGATTGTATCAGATAGAATAAGAGTAAAGAAAAATAACACTTCAAGAGGGCAGCAATATCTCACGTACACAGTAGTAACGAATCCTGGGATCATCACGCTCTACTTCTCAGACGAGTTGGGGCCCTCTTCTTACTGAATCCAACAACTGCAGCATACACACAACAAAATCATGTCAACAACAATGATCAGATCAATCCAAAAAAGCACTAGAACTAGTAAAGCCAAAACCCTAGCATCTGCCCCAAAACGCCCCGCTCAACAAACCTTACTGACCTGTAGTCACAAACCGGTGGTTGTACATCCTCTTGTGCGCACGACCCTTCGGCTTCTTCTTCTTATCCTGCTTGGCGACCTTGGGGGTCTGGCCACGCACCTTTCCGGCACGGGCGAAAGATCCGTGAACCTTCCCTGCCACGTTCCAAAACACATAACTACCAAACATGAGCAGGTAAACATAACCCTAAACCTATGCACACTCGAACGACAATCCACCCGTAGCAAAACTCCAACAAAAAAAACTCACATTATGGCGAGTGCCCTCAAACTTCGACCCCGGGTTTCCCAATCCAACAATCAGCCACGGCAAGTTGTGACCCGAGGAAGGCGAAGCACCCGAACCTGACCCCGAACTCGAAACCCAACTCGAAGCGCGGATTGCGAGAGAAGCCGGACTGCTACGCGGGCGAGATGGCAGCAACTGCAGCAGCGCCGGGGAAGCGCCTCACGGAGGTGTGCACAACCTCTGCAGCCTGTGAGAGTAGGCACCGAGTTCACAAACGACGCGGACAAATCACTCTCAAAGTCAACCGGAAACTGCATCACGCTAATTGGCGACGCAGGCGCCTTCAACGCCACCGGCGCGGCCACAAACCGCGTGGTCAGAAACGGGTGCTGCAGCAGGTGCGCACTCGTCCACCTCTTCGCCGGGTCCCGCTGAAAGCAGTGCGACAAGAAATCATGCGCCTCCTCACTCAAACTCGCCGGCACGTGGGGCAACTCATCAGTACACCCAATGTGATACAACGCCGCGAAATGGTTCCCAAAGTTACTCCACGGCGCCCGCCCTGTCGCCATCTCCACCCGTCCATGGTTGCCTGTGCATGTGCAAGTTCACTCCAGCCCCTCCACCACCACAACATAGCAACCCTAACAGCCTCATCGCGAGTTGGGTCGCCGCGACACACAAATACTGTTCATCAAACTGTATGAAAACTGCCACGTCACCACCCATCGGAGCCACACCCCAAAGTGTGAAAACGGATACAAAATATACTCGATCATGTTTCAAAATGTGAAAAGGGTTGTAGATAGGTCATTGGACTTTCGGATCGAGTTGATGGGGGAAGTCTCTACATAGTCTCTGCCTAAGAGGACAGAGACAACAAAGATATTTGTTGATATGAAGTAATTGATGTGCAAGAGTTTTGTAAGTATGAACTATATGAGTCAGGCAATAAAGTTTGTGAGGTTAGAATTTGAGTAAGACTATTTTGTTTCTTGTGTTGAGGAAAGTGGCCCTATTTATTCTAATCTAAGCAATTATTAGTATCATGTATGGTGCATATTTAGCTAAATTTTCTACAATCTAAGCCAATATTTTAGTGCATTAAAGATTTTATTCTAACTACATTTGATATGTTTAGTGTGTATAGATATTTTGTTTATGAATATTTGAAGGGATGTTTTGGTGGTGTGTATTCTTAAATGTACTAGAGTGTAGGTGTACATTTATAAAGTGTGAAAGTATATATATCCTTCTATCTGTGTCACTTTTATATCTATAGAAGAGTGTTGAAGTTGTAGAAGAGTAGTGCAAAGACGTTGGCATATGTTTTCAATCTGTATAGTGACTGTTGATCGTGGCAGATGTTGTAGTTGTAGATTTAGACAAAGTGAGTAGTGCTTCATCAAGTTATCCTTAGATTTGATTGTATCTAGAAAACGTGGAATAGTACATGGAACAAGTTCTGCTTCCATTCAATCTTTGAAAGAAAAAAATGTTGATGAGGTTGCTGACTATAATTTGCGCCGTATAAATTGTTGTTTAAAAGATCAAAGTTCTAGAATATGGTATGGAAGTCTTCAAAATGATGTACATGCATACTGATAGTTTTGAAGGTCGGTTAATCTTGCCTCGTGGTCCAGAGTATCATCAATGTTTGGAGGGACCTATGCATCATGTTTGAAAACTAGACGGAGCTTCTTTTGCCAATACCATACTGCAAAAGATTCTAGAATTTGTGAAATTTGATTTAGAGGATGTGAAAGAACATCAAAAAGTTCAGGTACTGCAATCTGAAGATCAATTTTTGGAGCTTAGTTTGTCTACTAGAGCCAATATCATTGCAAATCAAGACCATGTAGAAGTTATACTATTGATGCTTAAAGTAAAACATGGTTTGATGGGCTATGAGTCTTCTTTTTGGCATACTTGGTTGATAAAAGATGCTCTTGCACTTGTCCTAGTTTTAGAAAGAGATACACTTGTGGACGGTGGCCTTATGTTTCTATTTGAGGGTTGCTATGATGGTTTAAATGAAGAACAATTAATCCACCAGGTTATCAAGAATGGTGATGGACATCATCGATAGTTGAAAGGTCCATTAAAGCTTGTGCAGAACAAGGATATATGAGCTTATATTAACACTGCAGTACATAAGGTATTGAAGTTTATAGAATTAGGATGTTAATAGTTGATAAAATCATCTACTATAACATAAATTTAGTTATCAGAGTTTAAGCAATGGTAAATAGTTGAAGTGTAATATGTTGAGCTCGCATGTTTCTTGCCAATTGATTTTATATATATTTTAAAATATACAGGAGCATATATATAACCTTATAATTTTAGATATGGTCACCATCTACAATCTAGTATTTCTAATTTTAGCTATCACGATTTTTTGTTTGCATTATCATGATGTTTTGTCTATATTAATATGGTTTGTTTTATATATCGCAGAGTTGTGCTCAAGATGAGAATAAGTTAAGGTTCTCCAGCTAATAAATTTATTTTAATCTAAAAATTATATTCTTAAAAAGAACAATTTCTCTATTATTTACTAAAGAAAATAATTCTATTAATTATAGACACGTTACATCACTAGTTATAGAGTGATCAATTAAAAACTGTGACCAATCATATATTGACCATCATCTTGTAAGACAATTAAGACTTATCATCTAGCATGTATATTTGTCATAATTAAAAACTGTGACCAATCATATATTGACCATCATCTTGTAAGACAATTAAGAAATATCATCTAGCATGTATATTTGTCATATATGTTTGTAGTTTTCTCAATCACTTTTAAAATAAAATAGTTAAACCAAAATTGCTTTTAAAAGTTATCTAATTTTTTAGAAGTAGTTTTGTGACAAATATAAAAACGCCATATCCCTATTCAACAACTTCTAAATTTTAAAATATTCTCATGTATAAATAAAGACCATTAGCGAGAAGTACTGCACTACAAACGTTTAACAAGCAATTATTTTGCAGTATCGCGAAGATAATTGCCTCACAGAAGTTAGACAAACACTTTCTAATTGAGTCTTAAGTGGGAATTACTGGTATTGCCCCTCTTCAACTACTTCCAAAACCTAAAATCCTCCATGGTCCAATTAGGGAGCACTCCCGACAGCTATTGCAAATCAAAGATATTAAAAAATATTTCAAGCAAAGTACCAAACAAAACAGCTAATCAGAATACCTCCAATCATAGTATAATACTCCTCATCGATCTTTCAAGGTAAAGACCTCGTCAACAAACAATAAAGTAGGCCAATACTCATCACGACTCTGTAAATAAATAAATAGACTTCTTTTCACCGAAGTAACTTTTCATGTGTTTTGTTGCTCTTTTGTTGCTGCTTGGCACTTGCGGCACAAGATTTGCAAAAGATTGATTGTTGTGAAGGAATCCACACTTTTGCCAATCCATAGCAGCATCTCATGTGTGTGGGATGCCCAAAAACTCTTGCAACTTGCCATCATTTTTCACCAGAGCAAGTAAAATTGGACAGCTCTTGGGAGAAGGTTCTACCTTTGCATTCTCCTCCGAAGATGTGCATGAAAATCTCTGCTTTCTTCTTCCAATGTTGAGTCTTCTTCCAAAACACCTTTCTTGCTCTTTTAAAAGGATTTGACATGACAACAAAATTCATATTTTTTTTGGAATGTACCAGTCTTTTCTTCCTCACGCCCCCTTGGGCGTCGTGGTGTGCCAACTTTGAGGTTGGACAGACAACGACCATGACGTTTTCTTCAGGTGGTAATTTCAAGTCTTTTCTATGCTTCCAAGGTGCAAATTTGCAAGATTTACCATGAATGGAAGCAATACATGTTGAGGACCGCTCTTTATTATGCTTGTCCATGATCCAATGCTCCTTGTCAACCGTTCTACCATTCTTTCCGTCGTCATCATCAGACTCTTCTTCAACGTCTACATCTTCTTCATGTTCTTCTTGGACAACCTCGAGCTCTTGCACGTTCGGCCGTGTCAAGATGCCTTAAACCGAACACACAATTTTTGATTATTATTGAATGATAAGAGCATGAAAGTTGCAATCATAAAAAGTAAAACAACAAAGAATATGAATTCGAAAAGCTAATGTAAAAATAAAATACAATCCCTATGCCCAAAACGATGGACCTACACCTTACCATGATGAAACAATGATTGAAAATAGGAAAATACTCACCATTCAAGAATGGCTTTCATTCGATGCCATTCAAACACGAGCTCAGTTAATCCTCTTGGACAACTTGTCATCTTTGTCCTAGTTTTTAGCACCGAAGTAACTTTTCATGTGTTTTGTTGCTCTTTTGTTGCTGCTTGGCACTTGCGGCACAAGATTTGCAAAAGATTGATTGTTGTGAAGGAATCCACACTTTTGCCAATCCATAGCAGCATCTCATGTGTGTGGGATGCCCAAAAACTCTTGCAACTTGCCATCATTTTTCACCAGAGCAAGTAAAATTGGACAGCTCTTGGGAGAAGGTTCTACCTTTGCATTCTCCTCCGAAGATGTGCATGAAAATCTCTGCTTTCTTCTTCCAATGTTGAGTCTTCTTCCAAAACACCTTTCTTGCTCTTTTAAAAGGATTTGACATGACAACAAAATTCATATTTTTTTTGGAATGTACCAGTCTTTTCTTCCTCACGCCCCCTTGGGCGTCGTGGTGTGCCAACTTTGAGGTTGGACAGACAACGACCATGACGTTTTCTTCAGGTGGTAATTTCAAGTCTTTTCTATGCTTCCAAGGTGCAAATTTGCAAGATTTACCATGAATGGAAGCAATACATGTTGAGGACCGCTCTTTATTATGCTTGTCCATGATCCAATGCTCCTTGTCAACCGTTCTACCATTCTTTCCGTCGTCATCATCAGACTCTTCTTCAACGTCTACATCTTCTTCATGTTCTTCTTGGACAACCTCGAGCTCTTGCACGTTCGGCCGTGTCAAGATGCCTTAAACCGAACACACAATTTTTGATTATTATTGAATGATAAGAGCATGAAAGTTGCAATCATAAAAAGTAAAACAACAAAGAATATGAATTCGAAAAGCTAATGTAAAAATAAAATACAATCCCTATGCCCAAAACGATGGACCTACACCTTACCATGATGAAACAATGATTGAAAATAGGAAAATACTCACCATTCAAGAATGGCTTTCATTCGATGCCATTCAAACACGAGCTCAGTTAATCCTCTTGGACAACTTGTCATCTTTGTCCTAGTTTTTAGCACCGAAGTAACTTTTCATGTGTTTTGTTGCTCTTTTGTTGCTGCTTGGCACTTGCGGCACAAGATTTGCAAAAGATTGATTGTTGTGAAGGAATCCACACTTTTGCCAATCCATAGCAGCATCTCATGTGTGTGGGATGCCCAAAAACTCTTGCAACTTGCCATCATTTTTCACCAGAGCAAGTAAAATTGGACAGCTCTTGGGAGAAGGTTCTACCTTTGCATTCTCCTCCGAAGATGTGCATGAAAATCTCTGCTTTCTTCTTCCAATGTTGAGTCTTCTTCCAAAACACCTTTCTTGCTCTTTTAAAAGGATTTGACATGACAACAAAATTCATATTTTTTTTGGAATGTACCAGTCTTTTCTTCCTCACGCCCCCTTGGGCGTCGTGGTGTGCCAACTTTGAGGTTGGACAGACAACGACCATGACGTTTTCTTCAGGTGGTAATTTCAAGTCTTTTCTATGCTTCCAAGGTGCAAATTTGCAAGATTTACCATGAATGGAAGCAATACATGTTGAGGACCGCTCTTTATTATGCTTGTCCATGATCCAATGCTCCTTGTCAACCGTTCTACCATTCTTTCCGTCGTCATCATCAGACTCTTCTTCAACGTCTACATCTTCTTCATGTTCTTCTTGGACAACCTCGAGCTCTTGCACGTTCGGCCGTGTCAAGATGCCTTAAACCGAACACACAATTTTTGATTATTATTGAATGATAAGAGCATGAAAGTTGCAATCATAAAAAGTAAAACAACAAAGAATATGAATTCGAAAAGCTAATGTAAAAATAAAATACAATCCCTATGCCCAAAACGATGGACCTACACCTTACCATGATGAAACAATGATTGAAAATAGGAAAATACTCACCATTCAAGAATGGCTTTCATTCGATGCCATTCAAACACGAGCTCAGTTAATCCTCTTGGACAACTTGTCATCTTTGTCCTAGTTTTTAGCACCGAAGTAACTTTTCATGTGTTTTGTTGCTCTTTTGTTGCTGCTTGGCACTTGCGGCACAAGATTTGCAAAAGATTGATTGTTGTGAAGGAATCCACACTTTTGCCAATCCATAGCAGCATCTCATGTGTGTGGGATGCCCAAAAACTCTTGCAACTTGCCATCATTTTTCACCAGAGCAAGTAAAATTGGACAGCTCTTGGGAGAAGGTTCTACCTTTGCATTCTCCTCCGAAGATGTGCATGAAAATCTCTGCTTTCTTCTTCCAATGTTGAGTCTTCTTCCAAAACACCTTTCTTGCTCTTTTAAAAGGATTTGACATGACAACAAAATTCATATTTTTTTTGGAATGTACCAGTCTTTTCTTCCTCACGCCCCCTTGGGCGTCGTGGTGTGCCAACTTTGAGGTTGGACAGACAACGACCATGACGTTTTCTTCAGGTGGTAATTTCAAGTCTTTTCTATGCTTCCAAGGTGCAAATTTGCAAGATTTACCATGAATGGAAGCAATACATGTTGAGGACCGCTCTTTATTATGCTTGTCCATGATCCAATGCTCCTTGTCAACCGTTCTACCATTCTTTCCGTCGTCATCATCAGACTCTTCTTCAACGTCTACATCTTCTTCATGTTCTTCTTGGACAACCTCGAGCTCTTGCACGTTCGGCCGTGTCAAGATGCCTTAAACCGAACACACAATTTTTGATTATTATTGAATGATAAGAGCATGAAAGTTGCAATCATAAAAAGTAAAACAACAAAGAATATGAATTCGAAAAGCTAATGTAAAAATAAAATACAATCCCTATGCCCAAAACGATGGACCTACACCTTACCATGATGAAACAATGATTGAAAATAGGAAAATACTCACCATTCAAGAATGGCTTTCATTCGATGCCATTCAAACACGAGCTCAGTTAATCCTCTTGGACAACTTGTCATCTTTGTCCTAGTTTTTAGCACCGAAGTAACTTTTCATGTGTTTTGTTGCTCTTTTGTTGCTGCTTGGCACTTGCGGCACAAGATTTGCAAAAGATTGATTGTTGTGAAGGAATCCACACTTTTGCCAATCCATAGCAGCATCTCATGTGTGTGGGATGCCCAAAAACTCTTGCAACTTGCCATCATTTTTCACCAGAGCAAGTAAAATTGGACAGCTCTTGGGAGAAGGTTCTACCTTTGCATTCTCCTCCGAAGATGTGCATGAAAATCTCTGCTTTCTTCTTCCAATGTTGAGTCTTCTTCCAAAACACCTTTCTTGCTCTTTTAAAAGGATTTGACATGACAACAAAATTCATATTTTTTTTGGAATGTACCAGTCTTTTCTTCCTCACGCCCCCTTGGGCGTCGTGGTGTGCCAACTTTGAGGTTGGACAGACAACGACCATGACGTTTTCTTCAGGTGGTAATTTCAAGTCTTTTCTATGCTTCCAAGGTGCAAATTTGCAAGATTTACCATGAATGGAAGCAATACATGTTGAGGACCGCTCTTTATTATGCTTGTCCATGATCCAATGCTCCTTGTCAACCGTTCTACCATTCTTTCCGTCGTCATCATCAGACTCTTCTTCAACGTCTACATCTTCTTCATGTTCTTCTTGGACAACCTCGAGCTCTTGCACGTTCGGCCGTGTCAAGATGCCTTAAACCGAACACACAATTTTTGATTATTATTGAATGATAAGAGCATGAAAGTTGCAATCATAAAAAGTAAAACAACAAAGAATATGAATTCGAAAAGCTAATGTAAAAATAAAATACAATCCCTATGCCCAAAACGATGGACCTACACCTTACCATGATGAAACAATGATTGAAAATAGGAAAATACTCACCATTCAAGAATGGCTTTCATTCGATGCCATTCAAACACGAGCTCAGTTAATCCTCTTGGACAACTTGTCATCTTTGTCCTAGTTTTTAGCACCGAAGTAACTTTTCATGTGTTTTGTTGCTCTTTTGTTGCTGCTTGGCACTTGCGGCACAAGATTTGCAAAAGATTGATTGTTGTGAAGGAATCCACACTTTTGCCAATCCATAGCAGCATCTCATGTGTGTGGGATGCCCAAAAACTCTTGCAACTTGCCATCATTTTTCACCAGAGCAAGTAAAATTGGACAGCTCTTGGGAGAAGGTTCTACCTTTGCATTCTCCTCCGAAGATGTGCATGAAAATCTCTGCTTTCTTCTTCCAATGTTGAGTCTTCTTCCAAAACACCTTTCTTGCTCTTTTAAAAGGATTTGACATGACAACAAAATTCATATTTTTTTTGGAATGTACCAGTCTTTTCTTCCTCACGCCCCCTTGGGCGTCGTGGTGTGCCAACTTTGAGGTTGGACAGACAACGACCATGACGTTTTCTTCAGGTGGTAATTTCAAGTCTTTTCTATGCTTCCAAGGTGCAAATTTGCAAGATTTACCATGAATGGAAGCAATACATGTTGAGGACCGCTCTTTATTATGCTTGTCCATGATCCAATGCTCCTTGTCAACCGTTCTACCATTCTTTCCGTCGTCATCATCAGACTCTTCTTCAACGTCTACATCTTCTTCATGTTCTTCTTGGACAACCTCGAGCTCTTGCACGTTCGGCCGTGTCAAGATGCCTTAAACCGAACACACAATTTTTGATTATTATTGAATGATAAGAGCATGAAAGTTGCAATCATAAAAAGTAAAACAACAAAGAATATGAATTCGAAAAGCTAATGTAAAAATAAAATACAATCCCTATGCCCAAAACGATGGACCTACACCTTACCATGATGAAACAATGATTGAAAATAGGAAAATACTCACCATTCAAGAATGGCTTTCATTCGATGCCATTCAAACACGAGCTCAGTTAATCCTCTTGGACAACTTGTCATCTTTGTCCTAGTTTTTAGCACCGAAGTAACTTTTCATGTGTTTTGTTGCTCTTTTGTTGCTGCTTGGCACTTGCGGCACAAGATTTGCAAAAGATTGATTGTTGTGAAGGAATCCACACTTTTGCCAATCCATAGCAGCATCTCATGTGTGTGGGATGCCCAAAAACTCTTGCAACTTGCCATCATTTTTCACCAGAGCAAGTAAAATTGGACAGCTCTTGGGAGAAGGTTCTACCTTTGCATTCTCCTCCGAAGATGTGCATGAAAATCTCTGCTTTCTTCTTCCAATGTTGAGTCTTCTTCCAAAACACCTTTCTTGCTCTTTTAAAAGGATTTGACATGACAACAAAATTCATATTTTTTTTGGAATGTACCAGTCTTTTCTTCCTCACGCCCCCTTGGGCGTCGTGGTGTGCCAACTTTGAGGTTGGACAGACAACGACCATGACGTTTTCTTCAGGTGGTAATTTCAAGTCTTTTCTATGCTTCCAAGGTGCAAATTTGCAAGATTTACCATGAATGGAAGCAATACATGTTGAGGACCGCTCTTTATTATGCTTGTCCATGATCCAATGCTCCTTGTCAACCGTTCTACCATTCTTTCCGTCGTCATCATCAGACTCTTCTTCAACGTCTACATCTTCTTCATGTTCTTCTTGGACAACCTCGAGCTCTTGCACGTTCGGCCGTGTCAAGATGCCTTAAACCGAACACACAATTTTTGATTATTATTGAATGATAAGAGCATGAAAGTTGCAATCATAAAAAGTAAAACAACAAAGAATATGAATTCGAAAAGCTAATGTAAAAATAAAATACAATCCCTATGCCCAAAACGATGGACCTACACCTTACCATGATGAAACAATGATTGAAAATAGGAAAATACTCACCATTCAAGAATGGCTTTCATTCGATGCCATTCAAACACGAGCTCAGTTAATCCTCTTGGACAACTTGTCATCTTTGTCCTAGTTTTTAGCACCGAAGTAACTTTTCATGTGTTTTGTTGCTCTTTTGTTGCTGCTTGGCACTTGCGGCACAAGATTTGCAAAAGATTGATTGTTGTGAAGGAATCCACACTTTTGCCAATCCATAGCAGCATCTCATGTGTGTGGGATGCCCAAAAACTCTTGCAACTTGCCATCATTTTTCACCAGAGCAAGTAAAATTGGACAGCTCTTGGGAGAAGGTTCTACCTTTGCATTCTCCTCCGAAGATGTGCATGAAAATCTCTGCTTTCTTCTTCCAATGTTGAGTCTTCTTCCAAAACACCTTTCTTGCTCTTTTAAAAGGATTTGACATGACAACAAAATTCATATTTTTTTTGGAATGTACCAGTCTTTTCTTCCTCACGCCCCCTTGGGCGTCGTGGTGTGCCAACTTTGAGGTTGGACAGACAACGACCATGACGTTTTCTTCAGGTGGTAATTTCAAGTCTTTTCTATGCTTCCAAGGTGCAAATTTGCAAGATTTACCATGAATGGAAGCAATACATGTTGAGGACCGCTCTTTATTATGCTTGTCCATGATCCAATGCTCCTTGTCAACCGTTCTACCATTCTTTCCGTCGTCATCATCAGACTCTTCTTCAACGTCTACATCTTCTTCATGTTCTTCTTGGACAACCTCGAGCTCTTGCACGTTCGGCCGTGTCAAGATGCCTTAAACCGAACACACAATTTTTGATTATTATTGAATGATAAGAGCATGAAAGTTGCAATCATAAAAAGTAAAACAACAAAGAATATGAATTCGAAAAGCTAATGTAAAAATAAAATACAATCCCTATGCCCAAAACGATGGACCTACACCTTACCATGATGAAACAATGATTGAAAATAGGAAAATACTCACCATTCAAGAATGGCTTTCATTCGATGCCATTCAAACACGAGCTCAGTTAATCCTCTTGGACAACTTGTCATCTTTGTCCTAGTTTTTAGCACCGAAGTAACTTTTCATGTGTTTTGTTGCTCTTTTGTTGCTGCTTGGCACTTGCGGCACAAGATTTGCAAAAGATTGATTGTTGTGAAGGAATCCACACTTTTGCCAATCCATAGCAGCATCTCATGTGTGTGGGATGCCCAAAAACTCTTGCAACTTGCCATCATTTTTCACCAGAGCAAGTAAAATTGGACAGCTCTTGGGAGAAGGTTCTACCTTTGCATTCTCCTCCGAAGATGTGCATGAAAATCTCTGCTTTCTTCTTCCAATGTTGAGTCTTCTTCCAAAACACCTTTCTTGCTCTTTTAAAAGGATTTGACATGACAACAAAATTCATATTTTTTTTGGAATGTACCAGTCTTTTCTTCCTCACGCCCCCTTGGGCGTCGTGGTGTGCCAACTTTGAGGTTGGACAGACAACGACCATGACGTTTTCTTCAGGTGGTAATTTCAAGTCTTTTCTATGCTTCCAAGGTGCAAATTTGCAAGATTTACCATGAATGGAAGCAATACATGTTGAGGACCGCTCTTTATTATGCTTGTCCATGATCCAATGCTCCTTGTCAACCGTTCTACCATTCTTTCCGTCGTCATCATCAGACTCTTCTTCAACGTCTACATCTTCTTCATGTTCTTCTTGGACAACCTCGAGCTCTTGCACGTTCGGCCGTGTCAAGATGCCTTAAACCGAACACACAATTTTTGATTATTATTGAATGATAAGAGCATGAAAGTTGCAATCATAAAAAGTAAAACAACAAAGAATATGAATTCGAAAAGCTAATGTAAAAATAAAATACAATCCCTATGCCCAAAACGATGGACCTACACCTTACCATGATGAAACAATGATTGAAAATAGGAAAATACTCACCATTCAAGAATGGCTTTCATTCGATGCCATTCAAACACGAGCTCAGTTAATCCTCTTGGACAACTTGTCATCTTTGTCCTAGTTTTTAGCACCGAAGTAACTTTTCATGTGTTTTGTTGCTCTTTTGTTGCTGCTTGGCACTTGCGGCACAAGATTTGCAAAAGATTGATTGTTGTGAAGGAATCCACACTTTTGCCAATCCATAGCAGCATCTCATGTGTGTGGGATGCCCAAAAACTCTTGCAACTTGCCATCATTTTTCACCAGAGCAAGTAAAATTGGACAGCTCTTGGGAGAAGGTTCTACCTTTGCATTCTCCTCCGAAGATGTGCATGAAAATCTCTGCTTTCTTCTTCCAATGTTGAGTCTTCTTCCAAAACACCTTTCTTGCTCTTTTAAAAGGATTTGACATGACAACAAAATTCATATTTTTTTTGGAATGTACCAGTCTTTTCTTCCTCACGCCCCCTTGGGCGTCGTGGTGTGCCAACTTTGAGGTTGGACAGACAACGACCATGACGTTTTCTTCAGGTGGTAATTTCAAGTCTTTTCTATGCTTCCAAGGTGCAAATTTGCAAGATTTACCATGAATGGAAGCAATACATGTTGAGGACCGCTCTTTATTATGCTTGTCCATGATCCAATGCTCCTTGTCAACCGTTCTACCATTCTTTCCGTCGTCATCATCAGACTCTTCTTCAACGTCTACATCTTCTTCATGTTCTTCTTGGACAACCTCGAGCTCTTGCACGTTCGGCCGTGTCAAGATGCCTTAAACCGAACACACAATTTTTGATTATTATTGAATGATAAGAGCATGAAAGTTGCAATCATAAAAAGTAAAACAACAAAGAATATGAATTCGAAAAGCTAATGTAAAAATAAAATACAATCCCTATGCCCAAAACGATGGACCTACACCTTACCATGATGAAACAATGATTGAAAATAGGAAAATACTCACCATTCAAGAATGGCTTTCATTCGATGCCATTCAAACACGAGCTCAGTTAATCCTCTTCGACAACTTGTCATCTTTGTCCTAGTTTTTAGCACCGAAGTAACTTTTCATGTGTTTTGTTGCTCTTTTGTTGCTGCTTGGCACTTGCGGCACAAGATTTGCAAAAGATTGATTGTTGTGAAGGAATCCACACTTTTGCCAATCCATAGCAGCATCTCATGTGTGTGGGATGCCCAAAAACTCTTGCAACTTGCCATCATTTTTCACCAGAGCAAGTAAAATTGGACAGCTCTTGGGAGAAGGTTCTACCTTTGCATTCTCCTCCGAAGATGTGCATGAAAATCTCTGCTTTCTTCTTCCAATGTTGAGTCTTCTTCCAAAACACCTTTCTTGCTCTTTTAAAAGGATTTGACATGACAACAAAATTCATATTTTTTTTGGAATGTACCAGTCTTTTCTTCCTCACGCCCCCTTGGGCGTCGTGGTGTGCCAACTTTGAGGTTGGACAGACAACGACCATGACGTTTTCTTCAGGTGGTAATTTCAAGTCTTTTCTATGCTTCCAAGGTGCAAATTTGCAAGATTTACCATGAATGGAAGCAATACATGTTGAGGACCGCTCTTTATTATGCTTGTCCATGATCCAATGCTCCTTGTCAACCGTTCTACCATTCTTTCCGTCGTCATCATCAGACTCTTCTTCAACGTCTACATCTTCTTCATGTTCTTCTTGGACAACCTCGAGCTCTTGCACGTTCGGCCGTGTCAAGATGCCTTAAACCGAACACACAATTTTTGATTATTATTGAATGATAAGAGCATGAAAGTTGCAATCATAAAAAGTAAAACAACAAAGAATATGAATTCGAAAAGCTAATGTAAAAATAAAATACAATCCCTATGCCCAAAACGATGGACCTACACCTTACCATGATGAAACAATGATTGAAAATAGGAAAATACTCACCATTCAAGAATGGCTTTCATTCGATGCCATTCAAACACGAGCTCAGTTAATCCTCTTCGACAACTTGTCATCTTTGTCCTAGTTTTTAGCACCGAAGTAACTTTTCATGTGTTTTGTTGCTCTTTTGTTGCTGCTTGGCACTTGCGGCACAAGATTTGCAAAAGATTGATTGTTGTGAAGGAATCCACACTTTTGCCAATCCATAGCAGCATCTCATGTGTGTGGGATGCCCAAAAACTCTTGCAACTTGCCATCATTTTTCACCAGAGCAAGTAAAATTGGACAGCTCTTGGGAGAAGGTTCTACCTTTGCATTCTCCTCCGAAGATGTGCATGAAAATCTCTGCTTTCTTCTTCCAATGTTGAGTCTTCTTCCAAAACACCTTTCTTGCTCTTTTAAAAGGATTTGACATGACAACAAAATTCATATTTTTTTTGGAATGTACCAGTCTTTTCTTCCTCACGCCCCCTTGGGCGTCGTGGTGTGCCAACTTTGAGGTTGGACAGACAACGACCATGACGTTTTCTTCAGGTGGTAATTTCAAGTCTTTTCTATGCTTCCAAGGTGCAAATTTGCAAGATTTACCATGAATGGAAGCAATACATGTTGAGGACCGCTCTTTATTATGCTTGTCCATGATCCAATGCTCCTTGTCAACCGTTCTACCATTCTTTCCGTCGTCATCATCAGACTCTTCTTCAACGTCTACATCTTCTTCATGTTCTTCTTGGACAACCTCGAGCTCTTGCACGTTCGGCCGTGTCAAGATGCCTTAAACCGAACACACAATTTTTGATTATTATTGAATGATAAGAGCATGAAAGTTGCAATCATAAAAAGTAAAACAACAAAGAATATGAATTCGAAAAGCTAATGTAAAAATAAAATACAATCCCTATGCCCAAAACGATGGACCTACACCTTACCATGATGAAACAATGATTGAAAATAGGAAAATACTCACCATTCAAGAATGGCTTTCATTCGATGCCATTCAAACACGAGCTCAGTTAATCCTCTTGGACAACTTGTCATCTTTGTCCTAGTTTTTAGCACCGAAGTAACTTTTCATGTGTTTTGTTGCTCTTTTGTTGCTGCTTGGCACTTGCGGCACAAGATTTGCAAAAGATTGATTGTTGTGAAGGAATCCACACTTTTGCCAATCCATAGCAGCATCTCATGTGTGTGGGATGCCCAAAAACTCTTGCAACTTGCCATCATTTTTCACCAGAGCAAGTAAAATTGGACAGCTCTTGGGAGAAGGTTCTACCTTTGCATTCTCCTCCGAAGATGTGCATGAAAATCTCTGCTTTCTTCTTCCAATGTTGAGTCTTCTTCCAAAACACCTTTCTTGCTCTTTTAAAAGGATTTGACATGACAACAAAATTCATATTTTTTTTGGAATGTACCAGTCTTTTCTTCCTCACGCCCCCTTGGGCGTCGTGGTGTGCCAACTTTGAGGTTGGACAGACAACGACCATGACGTTTTCTTCAGGTGGTAATTTCAAGTCTTTTCTATGCTTCCAAGGTGCAAATTTGCAAGATTTACCATGAATGGAAGCAATACATGTTGAGGACCGCTCTTTATTATGCTTGTCCATGATCCAATGCTCCTTGTCAACCGTTCTACCATTCTTTCCGTCGTCATCATCAGACTCTTCTTCAACGTCTACATCTTCTTCATGTTCTTCTTGGACAACCTCGAGCTCTTGCACGTTCGGCCGTGTCAAGATGCCTTAAACCGAACACACAATTTTTGATTATTATTGAATGATAAGAGCATGAAAGTTGCAATCATAAAAAGTAAAACAACAAAGAATATGAATTCGAAAAGCTAATGTAAAAATAAAATACAATCCCTATGCCCAAAACGATGGACCTACACCTTACCATGATGAAACAATGATTGAAAATAGGAAAATACTCACCATTCAAGAATGGCTTTCATTCGATGCCATTCAAACACGAGCTCAGTTAATCCTCTTGGACAACTTGTCATCTTTGTCCTAGTTTTTAGCACCGAAGTAACTTTTCATGTGTTTTGTTGCTCTTTTGTTGCTGCTTGGCACTTGCGGCACAAGATTTGCAAAAGATTGATTGTTGTGAAGGAATCCACACTTTTGCCAATCCATAGCAGCATCTCATGTGTGTGGGATGCCCAAAAACTCTTGCAACTTGCCATCATTTTTCACCAGAGCAAGTAAAATTGGACAGCTCTTGGGAGAAGGTTCTACCTTTGCATTCTCCTCCGAAGATGTGCATGAAAATCTCTGCTTTCTTCTTCCAATGTTGAGTCTTCTTCCAAAACACCTTTCTTGCTCTTTTAAAAGGATTTGACATGACAACAAAATTCATATTTTTTTTGGAATGTACCAGTCTTTTCTTCCTCACGCCCCCTTGGGCGTCGTGGTGTGCCAACTTTGAGGTTGGACAGACAACGACCATGACGTTTTCTTCAGGTGGTAATTTCAAGTCTTTTCTATGCTTCCAAGGTGCAAATTTGCAAGATTTACCATGAATGGAAGCAATACATGTTGAGGACCGCTCTTTATTATGCTTGTCCATGATCCAATGCTCCTTGTCAACCGTTCTACCATTCTTTCCGTCGTCATCATCAGACTCTTCTTCAACGTCTACATCTTCTTCATGTTCTTCTTGGACAACCTCGAGCTCTTGCACGTTCGGCCGTGTCAAGATGCCTTAAACCGAACACACAATTTTTGATTATTATTGAATGATAAGAGCATGAAAGTTGCAATCATAAAAAGTAAAACAACAAAGAATATGAATTCGAAAAGCTAATGTAAAAATAAAATACAATCCCTATGCCCAAAACGATGGACCTACACCTTACCATGATGAAACAATGATTGAAAATAGGAAAATACTCACCATTCAAGAATGGCTTTCATTCGATGCCATTCAAACACGAGCTCAGTTAATCCTCTTGGACAACTTGTCATCTTTGTCCTAGTTTTTAGCACCGAAGTAACTTTTCATGTGTTTTGTTGCTCTTTTGTTGCTGCTTGGCACTTGCGGCACAAGATTTGCAAAAGATTGATTGTTGTGAAGGAATCCACACTTTTGCCAATCCATAGCAGCATCTCATGTGTGTGGGATGCCCAAAAACTCTTGCAACTTGCCATCATTTTTCACCAGAGCAAGTAAAATTGGACAGCTCTTGGGAGAAGGTTCTACCTTTGCATTCTCCTCCGAAGATGTGCATGAAAATCTCTGCTTTCTTCTTCCAATGTTGAGTCTTCTTCCAAAACACCTTTCTTGCTCTTTTAAAAGGATTTGACATGACAACAAAATTCATATTTTTTTTGGAATGTACCAGTCTTTTCTTCCTCACGCCCCCTTGGGCGTCGTGGTGTGCCAACTTTGAGGTTGGACAGACAACGACCATGACGTTTTCTTCAGGTGGTAATTTCAAGTCTTTTCTATGCTTCCAAGGTGCAAATTTGCAAGATTTACCATGAATGGAAGCAATACATGTTGAGGACCGCTCTTTATTATGCTTGTCCATGATCCAATGCTCCTTGTCAACCGTTCTACCATTCTTTCCGTCGTCATCATCAGACTCTTCTTCAACGTCTACATCTTCTTCATGTTCTTCTTGGACAACCTCGAGCTCTTGCACGTTCGGCCGTGTCAAGATGCCTTAAACCGAACACACAATTTTTGATTATTATTGAATGATAAGAGCATGAAAGTTGCAATCATAAAAAGTAAAACAACAAAGAATATGAATTCGAAAAGCTAATGTAAAAATAAAATACAATCCCTATGCCCAAAACGATGGACCTACACCTTACCATGATGAAACAATGATTGAAAATAGGAAAATACTCACCATTCAAGAATGGCTTTCATTCGATGCCATTCAAACACGAGCTCAGTTAATCCTCTTGGACAACTTGTCATCTTTGTCCTAGTTTTTAGCACCGAAGTAACTTTTCATGTGTTTTGTTGCTCTTTTGTTGCTGCTTGGCACTTGCGGCACAAGATTTGCAAAAGATTGATTGTTGTGAAGGAATCCACACTTTTGCCAATCCATAGCAGCATCTCATGTGTGTGGGATGCCCAAAAACTCTTGCAACTTGCCATCATTTTTCACCAGAGCAAGTAAAATTGGACAGCTCTTGGGAGAAGGTTCTACCTTTGCATTCTCCTCCGAAGATGTGCATGAAAATCTCTGCTTTCTTCTTCCAATGTTGAGTCTTCTTCCAAAACACCTTTCTTGCTCTTTTAAAAGGATTTGACATGACAACAAAATTCATATTTTTTTTGGAATGTACCAGTCTTTTCTTCCTCACGCCCCCTTGGGCGTCGTGGTGTGCCAACTTTGAGGTTGGACAGACAACGACCATGACGTTTTCTTCAGGTGGTAATTTCAAGTCTTTTCTATGCTTCCAAGGTGCAAATTTGCAAGATTTACCATGAATGGAAGCAATACATGTTGAGGACCGCTCTTTATTATGCTTGTCCATGATCCAATGCTCCTTGTCAACCGTTCTACCATTCTTTCCGTCGTCATCATCAGACTCTTCTTCAACGTCTACATCTTCTTCATGTTCTTCTTGGACAACCTCGAGCTCTTGCACGTTCGGCCGTGTCAAGATGCCTTAAACCGAACACACAATTTTTGATTATTATTGAATGATAAGAGCATGAAAGTTGCAATCATAAAAAGTAAAACAACAAAGAATATGAATTCGAAAAGCTAATGTAAAAATAAAATACAATCCCTATGCCCAAAACGATGGACCTACACCTTACCATGATGAAACAATGATTGAAAATAGGAAAATACTCACCATTCAAGAATGGCTTTCATTCGATGCCATTCAAACACGAGCTCAGTTAATCCTCTTGGACAACTTGTCATCTTTGTCCTAGTTTTTAGCACCGAAGTAACTTTTCATGTGTTTTGTTGCTCTTTTGTTGCTGCTTGGCACTTGCGGCACAAGATTTGCAAAAGATTGATTGTTGTGAAGGAATCCACACTTTTGCCAATCCATAGCAGCATCTCATGTGTGTGGGATGCCCAAAAACTCTTGCAACTTGCCATCATTTTTCACCAGAGCAAGTAAAATTGGACAGCTCTTGGGAGAAGGTTCTACCTTTGCATTCTCCTCCGAAGATGTGCATGAAAATCTCTGCTTTCTTCTTCCAATGTTGAGTCTTCTTCCAAAACACCTTTCTTGCTCTTTTAAAAGGATTTGACATGACAACAAAATTCATATTTTTTTTGGAATGTACCAGTCTTTTCTTCCTCACGCCCCCTTGGGCGTCGTGGTGTGCCAACTTTGAGGTTGGACAGACAACGACCATGACGTTTTCTTCAGGTGGTAATTTCAAGTCTTTTCTATGCTTCCAAGGTGCAAATTTGCAAGATTTACCATGAATGGAAGCAATACATGTTGAGGACCGCTCTTTATTATGCTTGTCCATGATCCAATGCTCCTTGTCAACCGTTCTACCATTCTTTCCGTCGTCATCATCAGACTCTTCTTCAACGTCTACATCTTCTTCATGTTCTTCTTGGACAACCTCGAGCTCTTGCACGTTCGGCCGTGTCAAGATGCCTTAAACCGAACACACAATTTTTGATTATTATTGAATGATAAGAGCATGAAAGTTGCAATCATAAAAAGTAAAACAACAAAGAATATGAATTCGAAAAGCTAATGTAAAAATAAAATACAATCCCTATGCCCAAAACGATGGACCTACACCTTACCATGATGAAACAATGATTGAAAATAGGAAAATACTCACCATTCAAGAATGGCTTTCATTCGATGCCATTCAAACACGAGCTCAGTTAATCCTCTTGGACAACTTGTCATCTTTGTCCTAGTTTTTAGCACCGAAGTAACTTTTCATGTGTTTTGTTGCTCTTTTGTTGCTGCTTGGCACTTGCGGCACAAGATTTGCAAAAGATTGATTGTTGTGAAGGAATCCACACTTTTGCCAATCCATAGCAGCATCTCATGTGTGTGGGATGCCCAAAAACTCTTGCAACTTGCCATCATTTTTCACCAGAGCAAGTAAAATTGGACAGCTCTTGGGAGAAGGTTCTACCTTTGCATTCTCCTCCGAAGATGTGCATGAAAATCTCTGCTTTCTTCTTCCAATGTTGAGTCTTCTTCCAAAACACCTTTCTTGCTCTTTTAAAAGGATTTGACATGACAACAAAATTCATATTTTTTTTGGAATGTACCAGTCTTTTCTTCCTCACGCCCCCTTGGGCGTCGTGGTGTGCCAACTTTGAGGTTGGACAGACAACGACCATGACGTTTTCTTCAGGTGGTAATTTCAAGTCTTTTCTATGCTTCCAAGGTGCAAATTTGCAAGATTTACCATGAATGGAAGCAATACATGTTGAGGACCGCTCTTTATTATGCTTGTCCATGATCCAATGCTCCTTGTCAACCGTTCTACCATTCTTTCCGTCGTCATCATCAGACTCTTCTTCAACGTCTACATCTTCTTCATGTTCTTCTTGGACAACCTCGAGCTCTTGCACGTTCGGCCGTGTCAAGATGCCTTAAACCGAACACACAATTTTTGATTATTATTGAATGATAAGAGCATGAAAGTTGCAATCATAAAAAGTAAAACAACAAAGAATATGAATTCGAAAAGCTAATGTAAAAATAAAATACAATCCCTATGCCCAAAACGATGGACCTACACCTTACCATGATGAAACAATGATTGAAAATAGGAAAATACTCACCATTCAAGAATGGCTTTCATTCGATGCCATTCAAACACGAGCTCAGTTAATCCTCTTGGACAACTTGTCATCTTTGTCCTAGTTTTTAGCACCGAAGTAACTTTTCATGTGTTTTGTTGCTCTTTTGTTGCTGCTTGGCACTTGCGGCACAAGATTTGCAAAAGATTGATTGTTGTGAAGGAATCCACACTTTTGCCAATCCATAGCAGCATCTCATGTGTGTGGGATGCCCAAAAACTCTTGCAACTTGCCATCATTTTTCACCAGAGCAAGTAAAATTGGACAGCTCTTGGGAGAAGGTTCTACCTTTGCATTCTCCTCCGAAGATGTGCATGAAAATCTCTGCTTTCTTCTTCCAATGTTGAGTCTTCTTCCAAAACACCTTTCTTGCTCTTTTAAAAGGATTTGACATGACAACAAAATTCATATTTTTTTTGGAATGTACCAGTCTTTTCTTCCTCACGCCCCCTTGGGCGTCGTGGTGTGCCAACTTTGAGGTTGGACAGACAACGACCATGACGTTTTCTTCAGGTGGTAATTTCAAGTCTTTTCTATGCTTCCAAGGTGCAAATTTGCAAGATTTACCATGAATGGAAGCAATACATGTTGAGGACCGCTCTTTATTATGCTTGTCCATGATCCAATGCTCCTTGTCAACCGTTCTACCATTCTTTCCGTCGTCATCATCAGACTCTTCTTCAACGTCTACATCTTCTTCATGTTCTTCTTGGACAACCTCGAGCTCTTGCACGTTCGGCCGTGTCAAGATGCCTTAAACCGAACACACAATTTTTGATTATTATTGAATGATAAGAGCATGAAAGTTGCAATCATAAAAAGTAAAACAACAAAGAATATGAATTCGAAAAGCTAATGTAAAAATAAAATACAATCCCTATGCCCAAAACGATGGACCTACACCTTACCATGATGAAACAATGATTGAAAATAGGAAAATACTCACCATTCAAGAATGGCTTTCATTCGATGCCATTCAAACACGAGCTCAGTTAATCCTCTTGGACAACTTGTCATCTTTGTCCTAGTTTTTAGCACCGAAGTAACTTTTCATGTGTTTTGTTGCTCTTTTGTTGCTGCTTGGCACTTGCGGCACAAGATTTGCAAAAGATTGATTGTTGTGAAGGAATCCACACTTTTGCCAATCCATAGCAGCATCTCATGTGTGTGGGATGCCCAAAAACTCTTGCAACTTGCCATCATTTTTCACCAGAGCAAGTAAAATTGGACAGCTCTTGGGAGAAGGTTCTACCTTTGCATTCTCCTCCGAAGATGTGCATGAAAATCTCTGCTTTCTTCTTCCAATGTTGAGTCTTCTTCCAAAACACCTTTCTTGCTCTTTTAAAAGGATTTGACATGACAACAAAATTCATATTTTTTTTGGAATGTACCAGTCTTTTCTTCCTCACGCCCCCTTGGGCGTCGTGGTGTGCCAACTTTGAGGTTGGACAGACAACGACCATGACGTTTTCTTCAGGTGGTAATTTCAAGTCTTTTCTATGCTTCCAAGGTGCAAATTTGCAAGATTTACCATGAATGGAAGCAATACATGTTGAGGACCGCTCTTTATTATGCTTGTCCATGATCCAATGCTCCTTGTCAACCGTTCTACCATTCTTTCCGTCGTCATCATCAGACTCTTCTTCAACGTCTACATCTTCTTCATGTTCTTCTTGGACAACCTCGAGCTCTTGCACGTTCGGCCGTGTCAAGATGCCTTAAACCGAACACACAATTTTTGATTATTATTGAATGATAAGAGCATGAAAGTTGCAATCATAAAAAGTAAAACAACAAAGAATATGAATTCGAAAAGCTAATGTAAAAATAAAATACAATCCCTATGCCCAAAACGATGGACCTACACCTTACCATGATGAAACAATGATTGAAAATAGGAAAATACTCACCATTCAAGAATGGCTTTCATTCGATGCCATTCAAACACGAGCTCAGTTAATCCTCTTGGACAACTTGTCATCTTTGTCCTAGTTTTTAGCACCGAAGTAACTTTTCATGTGTTTTGTTGCTCTTTTGTTGCTGCTTGGCACTTGCGGCACAAGATTTGCAAAAGATTGATTGTTGTGAAGGAATCCACACTTTTGCCAATCCATAGCAGCATCTCATGTGTGTGGGATGCCCAAAAACTCTTGCAACTTGCCATCATTTTTCACCAGAGCAAGTAAAATTGGACAGCTCTTGGGAGAAGGTTCTACCTTTGCATTCTCCTCCGAAGATGTGCATGAAAATCTCTGCTTTCTTCTTCCAATGTTGAGTCTTCTTCCAAAACACCTTTCTTGCTCTTTTAAAAGGATTTGACATGACAACAAAATTCATATTTTTTTTGGAATGTACCAGTCTTTTCTTCCTCACGCCCCCTTGGGCGTCGTGGTGTGCCAACTTTGAGGTTGGACAGACAACGACCATGACGTTTTCTTCAGGTGGTAATTTCAAGTCTTTTCTATGCTTCCAAGGTGCAAATTTGCAAGATTTACCATGAATGGAAGCAATACATGTTGAGGACCGCTCTTTATTATGCTTGTCCATGATCCAATGCTCCTTGTCAACCGTTCTACCATTCTTTCCGTCGTCATCATCAGACTCTTCTTCAACGTCTACATCTTCTTCATGTTCTTCTTGGACAACCTCGAGCTCTTGCACGTTCGGCCGTGTCAAGATGCCTTAAACCGAACACACAATTTTTGATTATTATTGAATGATAAGAGCATGAAAGTTGCAATCATAAAAAGTAAAACAACAAAGAATATGAATTCGAAAAGCTAATGTAAAAATAAAATACAATCCCTATGCCCAAAACGATGGACCTACACCTTACCATGATGAAACAATGATTGAAAATAGGAAAATACTCACCATTCAAGAATGGCTTTCATTCGATGCCATTCAAACACGAGCTCAGTTAATCCTCTTGGACAACTTGTCATCTTTGTCCTAGTTTTTAGCACCGAAGTAACTTTTCATGTGTTTTGTTGCTCTTTTGTTGCTGCTTGGCACTTGCGGCACAAGATTTGCAAAAGATTGATTGTTGTGAAGGAATCCACACTTTTGCCAATCCATAGCAGCATCTCATGTGTGTGGGATGCCCAAAAACTCTTGCAACTTGCCATCATTTTTCACCAGAGCAAGTAAAATTGGACAGCTCTTGGGAGAAGGTTCTACCTTTGCATTCTCCTCCGAAGATGTGCATGAAAATCTCTGCTTTCTTCTTCCAATGTTGAGTCTTCTTCCAAAACACCTTTCTTGCTCTTTTAAAAGGATTTGACATGACAACAAAATTCATATTTTTTTTGGAATGTACCAGTCTTTTCTTCCTCACGCCCCCTTGGGCGTCGTGGTGTGCCAACTTTGAGGTTGGACAGACAACGACCATGACGTTTTCTTCAGGTGGTAATTTCAAGTCTTTTCTATGCTTCCAAGGTGCAAATTTGCAAGATTTACCATGAATGGAAGCAATACATGTTGAGGACCGCTCTTTATTATGCTTGTCCATGATCCAATGCTCCTTGTCAACCGTTCTACCATTCTTTCCGTCGTCATCATCAGACTCTTCTTCAACGTCTACATCTTCTTCATGTTCTTCTTGGACAACCTCGAGCTCTTGCACGTTCGGCCGTGTCAAGATGCCTTAAACCGAACACACAATTTTTGATTATTATTGAATGATAAGAGCATGAAAGTTGCAATCATAAAAAGTAAAACAACAAAGAATATGAATTCGAAAAGCTAATGTAAAAATAAAATACAATCCCTATGCCCAAAACGATGGACCTACACCTTACCATGATGAAACAATGATTGAAAATAGGAAAATACTCACCATTCAAGAATGGCTTTCATTCGATGCCATTCAAACACGAGCTCAGTTAATCCTCTTGGACAACTTGTCATCTTTGTCCTAGTTTTTAGCACCGAAGTAACTTTTCATGTGTTTTGTTGCTCTTTTGTTGCTGCTTGGCACTTGCGGCACAAGATTTGCAAAAGATTGATTGTTGTGAAGGAATCCACACTTTTGCCAATCCATAGCAGCATCTCATGTGTGTGGGATGCCCAAAAACTCTTGCAACTTGCCATCATTTTTCACCAGAGCAAGTAAAATTGGACAGCTCTTGGGGGAAGGTTCTACCTTTGCATTCTCCTCCGAAGATGTGCATGAAAATCTCTGCTTTCTTCTTCCAATGTTGAGTCTTCTTCCAAAACACCTTTCTTGCTCTTTTAAAAGGATTTGACATGACAACAAAATTCATATTTTTTTTGGAATGTACCAGTCTTTTCTTCCTCACGCCCCCTTGGGCGTCGTGGTGTGCCAACTTTGAGGTTGGACAGACAACGACCATGACGTTTTCTTCAGGTGGTAATTTCAAGTCTTTTCTATGCTTCCAAGGTGCAAATTTGCAAGATTTACCATGAATGGAAGCAATACATGTTGAGGACCGCTCTTTATTATGCTTGTCCATGATCCAATGCTCCTTGTCAACCGTTCTACCATTCTTTCCGTCGTCATCATCAGACTCTTCTTCAACGTCTACATCTTCTTCATGTTCTTCTTGGACAACCTCGAGCTCTTGCACGTTCGGCCGTGTCAAGATGCCTTAAACCGAACACACAATTTTTGATTATTATTGAATGATAAGAGCATGAAAGTTGCAATCATAAAAAGTAAAACAACAAAGAATATGAATTCGAAAAGCTAATGTAAAAATAAAATACAATCCCTATGCCCAAAACGATGGACCTACACCTTACCATGATGAAACAATGATTGAAAATAGGAAAATACTCACCATTCAAGAATGGCTTTCATTCGATGCCATTCAAACACGAGCTCAATTAATCCTCTTCGACAACTTGTCATCTTTGTCCTAGTTTTTAGCACCGAAGTAACTTTTCATGTGTTTTGTTGCTCTTTTGTTGCTGCTTGGCACTTGCGGCACAAGATTTGCAAAAGATTGATTGTTGTGAAGGAATCCACACTTTTGCCAATCCATAGCAGCATCTCATGTGTGTGGGATGCCCAAAAACTCTTGCAACTTGCCATCATTTTTCACCAGAGCAAGTAAAATTGGACAGCTCTTGGGGGAAGGTTCTACCTTTGCATTCTCCTCCGAAGATGTGCATGAAAATCTCTGCTTTCTTCTTCCAATGTTGAGTCTTCTTCCAAAACACCTTTCTTGCTCTTTTAAAAGGATTTGACATGACAACAAAATTCATATTTTTTTTGGAATGTACCAGTCTTTTCTTCCTCACGCCCCCTTGGGCGTCGTGGTGTGCCAACTTTGAGGTTGGACAGACAACGACCATGACGTTTTCTTCAGGTGGTAATTTCAAGTCTTTTCTATGCTTCCAAGGTGCAAATTTGCAAGATTTACCATGAATGGAAGCAATACATGTTGAGGACCGCTCTTTATTATGCTTGTCCATGATCCAATGCTCCTTGTCAACCGTTCTACCATTCTTTCCGTCGTCATCATCAGACTCTTCTTCAACGTCTACATCTTCTTCATGTTCTTCTTGGACAACCTCGAGCTCTTGCACGTTCGGCCGTGTCAAGATGCCTTAAACCGAACACACAATTTTTGATTATTATTGAATGATAAGAGCATGAAAGTTGCAATCATAAAAAGTAAAACAACAAAGAATATGAATTCGAAAAGCTAATGTAAAAATAAAATACAATCCCTATGCCCAAAACGATGGACCTACACCTTACCATGATGAAACAATGATTGAAAATAGGAAAATACTCACCATTCAAGAATGGCTTTCATTCGATGCCATTCAAACACGAGCTCAGTTAATCCTCTTGGACAACTTGTCATCTTTGTCCTAGTTTTTAGCACCGAAGTAACTTTTCATGTGTTTTGTTGCTCTTTTGTTGCTGCTTGGCACTTGCGGCACAAGATTTGCAAAAGATTGATTGTTGTGAAGGAATCCACACTTTTGCCAATCCATAGCAGCATCTCATGTGTGTGGGATGCCCAAAAACTCTTGCAACTTGCCATCATTTTTCACCAGAGCAAGTAAAATTGGACAGCTCTTGGGAGAAGGTTCTACCTTTGCATTCTCCTCCGAAGATGTGCATGAAAATCTCTGCTTTCTTCTTCCAATGTTGAGTCTTCTTCCAAAACACCTTTCTTGCTCTTTTAAAAGGATTTGACATGACAACAAAATTCATATTTTTTTTGGAATGTACCAGTCTTTTCTTCCTCACGCCCCCTTGGGCGTCGTGGTGTGCCAACTTTGAGGTTGGACAGACAACGACCATGACGTTTTCTTCAGGTGGTAATTTCAAGTCTTTTCTATGCTTCCAAGGTGCAAATTTGCAAGATTTACCATGAATGGAAGCAATACATGTTGAGGACCGCTCTTTATTATGCTTGTCCATGATCCAATGCTCCTTGTCAACCGTTCTACCATTCTTTCCGTCGTCATCATCAGACTCTTCTTCAACGTCTACATCTTCTTCATGTTCTTCTTGGACAACCTCGAGCTCTTGCACGTTCGGCCGTGTCAAGATGCCTTAAACCGAACACACAATTTTTGATTATTATTGAATGATAAGAGCATGAAAGTTGCAATCATAAAAAGTAAAACAACAAAGAATATGAATTCGAAAAGCTAATGTAAAAATAAAATACAATCCCTATGCCCAAAACGATGGACCTACACCTTACCATGATGAAACAATGATTGAAAATAGGAAAATACTCACCATTCAAGAATGGCTTTCATTCGATGCCATTCAAACACGAGCTCAGTTAATCCTCTTGGACAACTTGTCATCTTTGTCCTAGTTTTTAGCACCGAAGTAACTTTTCATGTGTTTTGTTGCTCTTTTGTTGCTGCTTGGCACTTGCGGCACAAGATTTGCAAAAGATTGATTGTTGTGAAGGAATCCACACTTTTGCCAATCCATAGCAGCATCTCATGTGTGTGGGATGCCCAAAAACTCTTGCAACTTGCCATCATTTTTCACCAGAGCAAGTAAAATTGGACAGCTCTTGGGAGAAGGTTCTACCTTTGCATTCTCCTCCGAAGATGTGCATGAAAATCTCTGCTTTCTTCTTCCAATGTTGAGTCTTCTTCCAAAACACCTTTCTTGCTCTTTTAAAAGGATTTGACATGACAACAAAATTCATATTTTTTTTGGAATGTACCAGTCTTTTCTTCCTCACGCCCCCTTGGGCGTCGTGGTGTGCCAACTTTGAGGTTGGACAGACAACGACCATGACGTTTTCTTCAGGTGGTAATTTCAAGTCTTTTCTATGCTTCCAAGGTGCAAATTTGCAAGATTTACCATGAATGGAAGCAATACATGTTGAGGACCGCTCTTTATTATGCTTGTCCATGATCCAATGCTCCTTGTCAACCGTTCTACCATTCTTTCCGTCGTCATCATCAGACTCTTCTTCAACGTCTACATCTTCTTCATGTTCTTCTTGGACAACCTCGAGCTCTTGCACGTTCGGCCGTGTCAAGATGCCTTAAACCGAACACACAATTTTTGATTATTATTGAATGATAAGAGCATGAAAGTTGCAATCATAAAAAGTAAAACAACAAAGAATATGAATTCGAAAAGCTAATGTAAAAATAAAATACAATCCCTATGCCCAAAACGATGGACCTACACCTTACCATGATGAAACAATGATTGAAAATAGGAAAATACTCACCATTCAAGAATGGCTTTCATTCGATGCCATTCAAACACGAGCTCAGTTAATCCTCTTGGACAACTTGTCATCTTTGTCCTAGTTTTTAGCACCGAAGTAACTTTTCATGTGTTTTGTTGCTCTTTTGTTGCTGCTTGGCACTTGCGGCACAAGATTTGCAAAAGATTGATTGTTGTGAAGGAATCCACACTTTTGCCAATCCATAGCAGCATCTCATGTGTGTGGGATGCCCAAAAACTCTTGCAACTTGCCATCATTTTTCACCAGAGCAAGTAAAATTGGACAGCTCTTGGGAGAAGGTTCTACCTTTGCATTCTCCTCCGAAGATGTGCATGAAAATCTCTGCTTTCTTCTTCCAATGTTGAGTCTTCTTCCAAAACACCTTTCTTGCTCTTTTAAAAGGATTTGACATGACAACAAAATTCATATTTTTTTTGGAATGTACCAGTCTTTTCTTCCTCACGCCCCCTTGGGCGTCGTGGTGTGCCAACTTTGAGGTTGGACAGACAACGACCATGACGTTTTCTTCAGGTGGTAATTTCAAGTCTTTTCTATGCTTCCAAGGTGCAAATTTGCAAGATTTACCATGAATGGAAGCAATACATGTTGAGGACCGCTCTTTATTATGCTTGTCCATGATCCAATGCTCCTTGTCAACCGTTCTACCATTCTTTCCGTCGTCATCATCAGACTCTTCTTCAACGTCTACATCTTCTTCATGTTCTTCTTGGACAACCTCGAGCTCTTGCACGTTCGGCCGTGTCAAGATGCCTTAAACCGAACACACAATTTTTGATTATTATTGAATGATAAGAGCATGAAAGTTGCAATCATAAAAAGTAAAACAACAAAGAATATGAATTCGAAAAGCTAATGTAAAAATAAAATACAATCCCTATGCCCAAAACGATGGACCTACACCTTACCATGATGAAACAATGATTGAAAATAGGAAAATACTCACCATTCAAGAATGGCTTTCATTCGATGCCATTCAAACACGAGCTCAGTTAATCCTCTTGGACAACTTGTTATCTTTGTCCTAGTTTTTAGCACCGAAGTAACTTTTCATGTGTTTTGTTGCTCTTTTGTTGCTGCTTGGCACTTGCGGCACAAGATTTGCAAAAGATTGATTGTTGTGAAGGAATCCACACTTTTGCCAATCCATAGCAGCATCTCATGTGTGTGGGATGCCCAAAAACTCTTGCAACTTGCCATCATTTTTCACCAGAGCAAGTAAAATTGGACAGCTCTTGGGAGAAGGTTCTACCTTTGCATTCTCCTCCGAAGATGTGCATGAAAATCTCTGCTTTCTTCTTCCAATGTTGAGTCTTCTTCCAAAACACCTTTCTTGCTCTTTTAAAAGGATTTGACATGACAACAAAATTCATATTTTTTTTGGAATGTACCAGTCTTTTCTTCCTCACGCCCCCTTGGGCGTCGTGGTGTGCCAACTTTGAGGTTGGACAGACAACGACCATGACGTTTTCTTCAGGTGGTAATTTCAAGTCTTTTCTATGCTTCCAAGGTGCAAATTTGCAAGATTTACCATGAATGGAAGCAATACATGTTGAGGACCGCTCTTTATTATGCTTGTCCATGATCCAATGCTCCTTGTCAACCGTTCTACCATTCTTTCCGTCGTCATCATCAGACTCTTCTTCAACGTCTACATCTTCTTCATGTTCTTCTTGGACAACCTCGAGCTCTTGCACGTTCGGCCGTGTCAAGATGCCTTAAACCGAACACACAATTTTTTATTATTTGGTGTGTTTTGATCTTGGATTTTTGCATTAAATAAGTTCAATAGTGATTTGTAAATTGGCTATGGATGGTGATTTTTAAGTAATTGGGATGCTTTTTGGTTTATAATTCGTAAATTGTTGTTACAATGGTATTGGTTTTAATTAGGCTTTTATGCCATTATCAAGTTAATTCTTATCTTATGTCAACAAGTAAATAGTTTTGGAAAGAATAGTTTTTTTTGTACTATAGAGAGTAAAATACAAGATAATTTAGATAACGTTAGTAAGAAAGAATTAATATATATGAATGTATATTTATTAGTGAACGTGACAATTGCTCAACGTTAGCCTTTGCAATTTGTATAGTCTAAAGTAAGAAACTTAAAACCAAGGCATCATTGTACGAGTTTGGGCCCTGTCTCTTCAATTCTCCTTCGTCAACCCCTCTCTCTCGACCCTCCTTCGGTATGCCCTTCTGTCTCAACGCCTCTCTATGTACCTCTTGTCTTCTGATCCGTCTCTCAAGTTTCAAATCCCCCTTTCTGTGCCCTCATTCACCCGCGGCGCTTCAGCTTGCGGCATCGTCAACATGATTCGCCTCCTAGTCGCAAGCCCGCTTCGCCTCCAGCCAACCCGCATTGCCTTAATCGTTGCCTCCAACCTTATTGCCTCGTCAACGTCACTACGCCCCTTTGTCACCATGCCTCGTCATCAATAGATGAAATTTTGGTCTAATGCATGAGTGTATTTGGATGAATGATATACTTTTACTATTGTAACATTTAGAATGGAAAAGAGGGTGTGTCTGCAATGCCTCTTTCTTAGTATTAGAGCTAACAAATAGAATTCTTTGCAATTGATCATCACTTGACTTAAGATGGAATCTGACTCTTCAAAGTAATACTATTCATAAGAAAGCAACCGACCAACTGCATTCTACTATTCAGAATTCTTAAGAGAATGTTAGTGATTGTTTGGAATACTATCATGAATGGAAATTAGTACCACATAATATGTTTTGACATGAAGAAGTCTATTGATTAAGATCACCTTCAACTCTCTTTAAACTTTCATAATTGGTACAAATTTCAATATTGAAAAACAAACCATCAAAAAATTGCATTCTTCATGTAAACTAACCTCCATTTTATGAAAATTATCATTGCTTTTGAATCAAGGTCAAGTTGATATATGTTTTTCCGCCCCATTTACTTTTATCGATGGTTACTAATCATATAGTTCATTATAAAATAAGTTGTCATATCTCAAAGAATCTAGTTATTTTATAGAATTGTACTTATATATGGCACAACAAATATGAAGGTTTCTATATTTTTCTTCATTCTAAGAAAAAGGTAACTTTCTACTATTATCATAAAATATAAACTTCACTGCAAGAAGTTTTAAAGAACTCAATTGGATCCCTATGACACGTATTCATTTACAGAAAATCCAAACAAATGATGAAGGGCAAACAATGAAGGATAAGTTTAAAGATATCTTAAATCTCAATAGCATTCTCATAAAGTAAAAGTATCACTTCTGTTAACTTATTCATTATATAACTCGATAGACTTTATTTAGATTATGTAGAAATGATTTGCTTGTTGAAGAAAATATGCTAAAACTTTAAACCATTCTATAAAAAAGAATCCAATATTATGTAAAGTTGAGACTCCATCACCAATTTTTTCCTCAAACCAAGTCAAATCAATATGAAACCACAAAAATTAACCATGTGGTAAAAATGAAGCGATTGTCTTTCTTTACAAAAAATTATGGTTGGTGATAGGATGCATCATTGTTAGTTGTAAAATCAATCCACAAATATAACTCTAGGTCAAATAAATTCTTAACGGGTTAAGATTGAATGATTCTATTAAATATATTTTACTAGTTCTGTATAATAAAATGTGCAACAAGTACTAACAATTGTTTTTGATTTTAGCATCATATTTATTAACAGAATATTTGTTTTCTTTTTTTCTTTTTAATAACAAAAATTATAAACCTGAGATTATTTGAATTGATTTAAATCCATCCTACTCTTGGTTTTGAAAGATTTAGTATCTTGAACTTCCAAATCTACAAATAAACTTATTTGGATTAAAAAAACTAGAATAATTTTAATTGAACTAAGGATACAATAATTATTTCTAAAATCGCTATAATTTGTTTAAAAGCCAGTGAGTGGTGTAGGACACTTGCATTGAAACCCAAAATACTTGCATTCAAACATTGACCCATATTCTTCTACAATCACATAGCACCTCACACTTTGAGATTTTGTAATAATTCCAAATCTTATGATTGTTTAAGTGCAATTTTTTTTGCATTCCTTATCAATCTTATTCTATTGATGCAATAAATCCCCAATTTTCTAAAACAAATTCACCACTTCCATAAATAGTTCAAAAACACTAAAATCGATGATTTTAAAATAACCAACCTCCACATGTAACTCACACCAACCCCTAATAAGCATTCGAGTCCTTCCTCATTCTTATTTAACCAAACTATGTCCAAGTGCAGAGAAAGCTCCCATGAAAAAATTGTCTCAAACGCCTGGCTTGGTTAGCAAGGGTGTATTGTTCGTTCCTTTTGCAATGGATTTATTCACCATTTGTCTCAAAAAATTTAAAAAATTAAAAATTAAAAATTAAAAATAAAAAAAATAAAAAAAATAGTCTCAAACTTTACAGAAACGGCACACACACACACACAAATACCAAAACCATTACAAACGGCATTCAACACATTCACCATCGCTGGACTTGACACCAGCAGAAGAATGCACCAACTTCACCGCACTTCCCCTCACTTCCTGAATTGCCCAAGTTTCTCCTCTTCAAGCCTCATTTGCATTTGCATTCCATTAGATCACAGCCATCGCCATGGGCACTCGCCTGCTCCGCCATCCCCACCTCCTCTCGCTTGCCAGTACGCCATCCTCACCCTCCTCTTGCTCCATGCCCATGTTATGTGCAAGGAACTCTGTCTATGGATGCAAGGAACTGGACAAACAGACTCTTAATTCATGGATAACTGGAGTTTGTTCTCTCTTTTGAAGCTTACCACATCGTCATTTCATTCTGATTTATGTGTACATGGTTTGTTTTCTTTTAATTCTTATGTACAATTCTTGGATCAGACCAGTTTGCATGGTTCGTGGATGTCATGGGGGTGGATTAGGTCAGTTTGGGTTTGGTGATGTGAATTTCATGAGGGAGTGGAGTTGGGTATGTGGGTCTGAGCAGGAGTGTTGGTTTCTTGGTTGTGATGAGGGGAGTGGGATTGTTGCTCATGTTTCACATTGGGGTGAATTTGCAGGGTGTGCGAGGGGGAGGGGGTTGCAAGAATTGGATGGAAGCGCAGTGCAGTATGGGAGTTTCGGTTCCAGTTTCTCGGTGTTGGATCACAGGTTTGTTCCCTTTCTGTTCAGGAATGCGGTTGTGGAACTGGGTGTTTGTGTCAATGGCGTTGGGTTGACGTGAGTGGGAGAATGTTTACTGTGATTTTACTGGTTTGAGGACTTTTAGGTCATCGTTGTTGGGTAAACATCCGAGCTCGGTGATCAATTGCGTTGAGTGTTGGTTGATTGTGCTCGAAATTAGGGCTGAGAATGCAGTCTTGGGCCATGACTTCACATTCGGTGGAATGGTTTGTCACTTGTGTTGCCTAATCATCCGTCATTGACCTATTTCTTTAATAGCGGATTGTTCCCAGCTGCTTCGATGAACCCTGCTGTGTTAAGGCAATATGTTTCTTATTGAGAAATTAGTCCCATTGATAACCGATCAGACAGATTATTGAAAATTTTATAAGGGGAACGCTTGAATCCTGATGCTTAAATCACTCGTGGGTATAAGTCTGATGTTGCCCTTATTAGCTTGTATTACATATTATCAAATATACTTCTCCTAGAGTACACGCCCTTTTGAAACTTCTCTAATAGTCTTAGTTGAAACGTTTCTTGATAATCTTGGTTATAATGTTCACTGAAGAGTCTATGTAGAAAGAGGTTTCAGTTCTTGAAAGGTGGATGTTCATGCTGTGTTGCCACTGGCACAACTAGCCGTCAAAAAGTAGAAACTGGAATTTCCTGACGACTATGAAGAAATGGCATGTTCATTGGGCAGATGTGTTCGGTCATAATCCAGTTTAGTAGGAGAGGTATATGCCATGTAGGAGGAATATGATGTACTTGATTACAACGTTAGGGTTTAAACATATTCATCGTATTGTAGATATTTTCGGTTTTCGTCAGCTTGTGGATACTGTTACTAATTACTCGTTTATGCGATTGCAGCTCGAGGCACATGCACACGGAAAACAGAGGCATGCTAGGGACCACTGTGCTATGTGTACGAAAAAATAACAAGGTGATTATAATTGGAGATGGGCAAGTCACATTGGGAAATGAAATTATCAAGCCAAATGTCCGGAAGGTCCGCAGACTTGGAGCAAACGTCATTGGAGGATTTGCAGGTCAGTTAATTTTCTAATTGAATTGTGTGGTCTGTTGGAATTTCCCTAGATAAATAGCGCAGCTATTATGTTGCATTGCTTTTGGGTGAAAAATACTTGGGAAGATAGTATCCCAGCTAATCAATTTTTAGTATCACAGAGTTCTCTGTTCCAGCCATGATCAACAATGTTCTATTTGTATCTGCAACGAAGGCATGACTAGTATTTAAGGAATCTCTTTTGATTGGCTTGCTGTTGTAGACAGTTTGCATTCTGCTAATGGTAATAGGGGGTTGGTTTGTAGGTGGCACTGCTGATTCGTTTACTCTGTTTGAGAGACTCGAGTCCAAGCTTGAAGAACACTCTGGTATATATCTTGAATTACTTTCGGCCTTTTTTGTTCTCTTGCCCTTGAAGATCTTTTTACTAGTGTAATTTCACGTCATTCGAGAAATATATCTTATCCTAAAAGTTAGGAGCTCATGAGGTCAGGAGGGACATTTGAGCTATTGCCATTGTTATTTTGGATAAAGGTGAGGGTCATCCACCCCATAGTGAGCCTCATTATGAAGCTTGCAACGAGCGACAGCAGTTCAAGAAAAGTTAGAAGGATACAATTTGTAGCTATATAGTGGTCATATGTGTAGGAAAGCTGGCATCTCCATTTCCGTAAAAAAGGTTCACATATTTCTTTTGTTTTATCTACATCTGTATTGTTTGCATTATGGCTGAAAATCATGTACGTGTTGGTTGCAGGCCAGGTATAGGGAATGTGAAGGACATGGTTGTTGCTATTATCATGATCCGTATGATAATTTTTATACTGTTCCTCGATCCATTTGGTCTGCATTTGTAGCTCTTGATGTGCAAGTGGAGTGGTCTGGGAATGGTGAACTGGCACGTTGCTTTCTTTGACTTGGGGGATCTGATGGCAGCTGACGAGAGCTGCAGTGGAGCTGGCCAAAGCCTGGCGTACTGATAAGTTTCTCAGGCGTCTGGATGTATGTCTCTTTAGACTTCGCTCCTTGGTTAGCTCTATGTGAAGTTTTCTTTGCATGTCATGGATTAGATTGTGTTACATACTGCTGTGGTTTGTTGGAGGTGTTACGCTGCTAAATATAACTGGAGTGGATTTGGGGTGCAGGCTGTTATGGTCGTTGCAGATGCTGAAATATCTTTGACAATTACAGGCAATGGAGATGTTCTAGAGCCTTATGATGGTGTTATTGGTACGGAGATGCTTTTGTTGTGTCCTTGTGAGCAGCTTTTTGCGGTGCTTACTGTTTCATTGCTATCTACCGCATCTCATCAAACGAAGTGATTTTTTTATCTTGTAGTTTCATGGGCATATTAAAGTAGTCATGCCATATTATAGTTTCAACGCATGTTTTGACTCTTCCTCTTGGCTTAATGCAGGTATTGGGTCTGGAGGTTCGTATGCGTCAGCAGCGGCAAGGGCTCTTATTGATTTGCCGGATTGGGATGCTGAGGCGATTGGTGAGTGTTTTTTGATGCTAGGACGGTTGTAATGTGGCTGTTTGTATTTGGGTTGATGATGTGTTTATCCTCATATTGTGTACTTTATTCCTACGAATTAGGCGTTCAGAGTCCGAACTGGCGTGTTGATGGTTGTGTGCGTGCTTGTGTGGTTGGGGTTTTATGGATTTTCCAGCCAAGAAAGCTATGAAGATTGCTGCAGATTGTTGCATATATACCAATCACAACTTTACAATTGAGCAAATTGATGTTGCTCAAAGGAGTTCTGAGGTTGTTAAGCAAGCAGCCAGTCTATCTACGTCAGAGCCTTGTCCTACAACCAGTTAGGAGGAAAGTATTTGTGGATAGGAAGTGTTTCAGCCTCACGATTCTGGATCCAATTTTGAGTCTGGAAGAATTATAGCATCAGTTATGGATCTTGGAAGCCTGTGCCTTCTGAGTCGTTGCCTGAGTTTGCCACGACGTAGGTTAACTCCATGAATGGGATAACCCATAGATACCTTAAGTTCTAATTCAGTTGATGAGAGTTTTCAAGGTGGAGTTGGAGCTATTTACAATTTTAGACCACTTATACGTATCATCTCGCAAACAGGGAAGTTGTTTCGTGAGAAGTGGATTCAGATGTGCAGGTCAGAGTCATTGGCTTTCTATGTCAATGAGAAGTTTCTTTTTAGCTTTTTTTTTGTAGACAGCTCTTGTGGATACAACTTTTGTCGTGCAACTGTATCATTTAATGAAGTTGGAGACACGATGCTGACCACCGGTAGTTCAAGATGGCAGATACTCTGAACAGCTGAAACTTGGTACATAGTTCAGAACTGGTTCCTGAATTAATCCTTCGTGTTGGTTTTGTACAAGCAGAAGTCCCATGAAGGTTCCGTGAGGCAGAGCATACCTGTGATAGGTTGTGAGCTTGCAATGATTGATTCTCATGGTGAAAGAATATGTATGATCCAAGCTGAATAGGTGTATGCTTTTCTGAGAATGGTATCAACGCCTTCGCCAGTTTTAAATGTTCTCGAAGATACAATACTTTTTCCTTTTGAGACAGGTCAAACAATCTATCCATATTATTCGTGCATCGCCTGTACAATCCTGCAGACTTAACGTAAATCATATTATTTTTTCTTCCTGGGTACCGTTACAAACTGTGCAGCTCCGACCAGTCTTTTGATCATTTTGAATTTTATCATTTTGAACTTCGAAAGTCATTCTCTGCGGCTGTCGGTTAAAATACTATTCTCACTCTCTGAACTTACGGCAGGTGATCCTCGGCACCTGCTCTGACGATGCAGGTATGTTAGTCCTTCATTCTTCACTTACAATTCATTCGAGCTTTACAGTGCACTTCGCGGTGTGGTCAAAGTGGCATTAAAATAAGTTAGTAGTATCTGCATTTTTTTTCCAACTACACGCGTCTTCTTTGCTGTCTTGGACAGGGCCTCGGAGAATTCATATCACCGCAAACTTATGACCACATCATGGTTCGAAACCCGTAAATTTCCTTTCTCAGTTCTTCAGAGTTCGAACTTCAAAGAGCCGATTCTAGAATGTTGCAATCCAGGCATCGAAGTCACTGCACTCTCTCGGCTAATCCCCGGAAGCCTCAACACATGAATACAAGAGAAAGAGACACGCTTCAGGTACCACACTGTTGACACACAACGGGCATGCTCATAAAACTGTGAGCACTGAGCACCTGCACGGTGCACCGCCAGATCCCCGGAATTTCAGGTGAAGGATTCTCCCGCAGCGCCGGAGATTAGTCAAAAGTGAATATGATCGTGTGTCCAACTTTGGCACTAAACTTAGCAAGAGCAAGAATACCTAGATTATCATATTCCCAGACTCAACAGACCAAAGTAGTACCTTGGTGGGTTGATTATTGCAATCCCGCTTTTGTGGATGCACAACCTAGTACTGTACAGTTGCTCGCGGGATTGCTCTTCTTCCCTGCATTCTCAACATCGGAGGAGGTAGATTTTTGTGTAGTTTCTGCGGAGGATGACAATTGGGTGAAGTGGAGCGGCACTTGTGGGGGACGGTGAGGCAGCTGCTGGCACATCTTCGAGGTTAGCGATGGCGCTGGGGAGGCACGACTCGTCGCTCGACCCTTACAACATCGAGCTGCAGAAGGTGAGCGCCAGAACATGAACAAAGGCTTGATTCAAGTGTGTGGGTGCTGGGCAGAGTCACTAGGCTCTCTGTAACTTTTGAAATTCAAAAGCTTTTTTCGTGAATGTGGCCTCGGGGTGGGGGTTCAAAATTCGGCTTGATTTCTAGATCTCGCTGTTAGATCCAGTTTCTGCTTCAGAGCATTTCGATACGAATCGTACACTTCCTCTTTGCATCTGATTTTTTTCGATTAGACGGCGGTATGTCCTTAAGTAAGTTTATTACGACGTGCACGATGCGGCTAGGCTAGGTGGCTAGGCGGCTGGGCGGCTTAGGGAAATTGTCACAATTGTGGGTGCCTACTCTTCGCTTGAGTTACTCACTCTCAATTCATGGATCCGATGCGCACTTTTCTCTTCTTTTTTCCTCTAGCGTTTTCTCACCAGGATCAACGAATCAATTACCTGAAGCTGAATCTTGTGCTGAAGGTGTGCTTTGAAAAGCGAGGGTTACCTATCATGCTGGCAGAGAATATTCTAATTCGAATCCTCTCGTGGTCTGTGAAAGTTAGTAATTGTTTACAATTCTGCCCTTATTTTTCAGAATTTTATGATATGCTAATCTTCAAAAGCATGGTCTTAAAAATTCGTCTGCCATTAACATTGAGCTTGTTGGAAGCCACTTCTGTTCTTATTTCGACCATGTTTGCACCGTCTAAGTACAATGACAACTTACTCTTGAGATTAATTATCTGAAATATCACTGACTATGCCGTGCTCGGTTGGTTTGATTTGCAGCAATCCTCTGTTCTCTTGGCACCGCCACCAAGGGTAAGTACGACAACCCGTGCTTGCAATTCAAATTCTGTACTTTGTTTCTGGCACCGTGCCTACCTCAACGAAGATGCTATTCTCCCGAATTCCTCTTAACGAAGATCGATCAATTCTGCAATAATATTGATGGCTGTTGTGGAATCTGAAGGGCACTGACGGAGAGCACAGTAAAGATTTGGAAGCATGGCTACCTATCAGCACAAACCGCAGCGCCAACTGGAAGCACTCGGCATTCCACAATGTCACGGCCATGATGGGAGCCGGCGTTCTCGCCTTGCCCAACGCCATGGTCTACCTCACATGGTACAGATCTTCACCCCCTTTGATCCACATTTTTGTTTCGACACATTTCACCTACCTCCCACATGTGTCGTGCTTCAATTTTATTACCCTCCATTCCCGGACATACTTCTCCACATGTGGAGAATGACGTGGACTTGGATTTTGCAGGGGTCCAGGAATAGTGATGCTCATCTTGTCATGGGTTATTACTCTCTTCACGCTCTGGCAGATGGTAGAAATGCACGAATGTGTCCCAGGAAGACGCTTCGATAGATACCATGAGCTTGGACAAGAAGCATTTGGTCCAAAATTAGGTCTCTGGATCGTCGTCCCCATGCAGTTGATAGTGGAGGTCGGCGTGGACATCGTCTACATGGTAACGGCAGGCAAATCCTTGCAGCACGCTTATGCTATTACTTGCGGCAACAACTGCCATTTACAGGACAATATTGTCTTCTGGATTTTCCTCTTCGCTCTCGTCCAAGTTGTCCTTGCCCAGCTGCCCAATTTCAACTCCATAGCCGGGATCTCTTTAGCTGCTGCCATCATGTCCATCAGCTATTCCACTATAGCCTGGGTCATTCCAGCTCATTATGGGCACACACTTCCAGGAGACATCCAGTTACTGCGACCGGTGAGCTACGGATTGCCGCAGTTCAAACCCGTGCAGATAATGCAGCCAGGTGGGTCACGGATGCAGGCAGTTCCTGAGGATTTGACAACTGCTGACCGGTGGTTTGGTGCCTTCACCGCACTCGGAACAATGGCATTCGCGTATGCAGGCCACAACGTCGTTTTGGAGATCCAGTCCACGCTTCCGAGTACTCCAGAAGAACCATCCAAGATTGCCATGTGGCGAGGTGTGAAATTTGCTTATGGGGTTGTAGCCGCTGGGTATTTTCCAGTTGCATTGATCGGCTATTGGGCTTACGGTAACCAGGTGACGGACGATATCATCACGTTCGTTTCGCAACCTACGTGGTTGGTGGTCATTGCCAATTTGATGGTTGTCGTTCACGTGGTTGGGAGCTATCAGGTATCATCAAATTTATTTCAGATCCAACACAACCTTTGTTCAGAATTGGCACTGTTCACAAGTTCTTTTGATAGTTCAAGCTTCTGGTTCATTCTTTTGAACATGGTTGCGTTTATGTGAAATGCAGATTTATGCCATGCCTGTGTATGATATGCTGGAATCGACTTTGGTGGGGCGTTTGAAGTTCAAGCCCACAACGCTTCTCCGACTCGTCACTCGCTCCCTCTACGTTGGCTTTACCATGTTCATTGCCATGACGTTCCCATTTTTTGCAGCTCTTCTTGGATTCTTTGGAGGATTTGCTTTCTCCCCAACCACTTACTTCGTAAGTTAATGATACACTAGATATCCCAATCACTCCCAATCTTCGTCTAGCTCTTGATGCATTTTCCTCTCTTCATCTCCTAAAAGTTTCAATATTTACATACTTAGGTCATTGATTTTTATCTGTTCTGGATCTGCAGTTGCCGTCAATCATGTGGTTGATGATCTATCGGCCGGAAAAAATGAGTCGGTCTTGGATCATAAACTGGGTAATTTCTCCGACCTCCAAGTTTTCTTCCCAAATTTTTAAGGATGTTTCAGTAACTATGAGCACTGTAATTTTTGGTGAACAATATATATTTTCAGTGATCTGATGAATAACTGGACCTATTTGCAATTGTTCGAGTTCGTGCAGGCGGTGATCTGGTTCGGCGTTGTCCTGATGCTTCTGTCAACAATCGGTGGTTTTCGATCCTTGCTGGTGGAAACTGATGGTTTCCATTTCTATAAAACATAACCATTCTTCTTTTATCACTTCCATCCACCAGAGTATACATTGGATTCTTTTTCCTTTGCATTTAAAGCAGAGTTTTTATATCTGTTGTGTAATATCTTAGTTTTGATTAATGTGGGGCCTTGAGCAGTGCTGTTGAGCTTAACCGTCACACCGCTGTCCCACCTAAGAGTACATTAAGTTTATCTACTTAAGAGCACATCGAATATCTACGGTGATGTAGGGACTTGTAAATTCATGTATCATTCTACCATACACTTGTCTCACGAATTTTGAAGGCCACTAATTTGGCCGTTTCAGCAGGTAAATCCTATCAGATGTGTAGTCAAGTTCACTTACCTACTGCAGTTCCTTCCTTGATAGCTAGTCCAATTCTTCCACTACAGCGTGCCCGCTAAGTTCGAACTATAAAAGCAACTCAATGCAATCAGTACGTCACTCTAGAATTTCTGTTACTGCCACATTAGAGAAAGTCGCCGGTGAATGTGAGGTAGTGAAAGAGAAGTACTGAGCTTCGGAGAGGAATGCAGGATCCTTGTAGATGCAGTACATGTTCTGCCCTGGCTCTCCTCGACCGAGTTGGATGATGCCTGAACGGGCGTCCAGCAACACCCAAAGGTGATTATCAGAAGCCATTCCTCCGTATTCAACTCCGCATTGTATAGGTCCCAATGGGCCATTAATATTTCTTCGAATCAAAGTTCTGCAATTATCCCAGTTTCCAAAATTAATCTCATACATGGGGTTCATGACTTCATGTCATGAGGTCGAGCTGAAATGGCCACATGGATGTCTACGCTGCCTTCAACAGTAAATGACAGTATTCCCCGCCCTGGGCTCGGAAGCATCCAATACTGGGTCCAACTGTAATGTCCATGGACTGGCCGTACAATTTCCCAAGCATCTTTGAGAACCTGTTTATAAACCTTCTCCGACAATTCATACGTGTCCAACACTGGGGTAGGCTGTTCCAGGTCTGCAATTACTACATTTGAATACGTTATTTGGGTGTTGTTTGTTGTGAATGAGACGTATCTAACACCCGAGTAAAAACTGGTATCCCTGTAGATGGCAATGATATCCTGGGATGGCTCTCCTCGACCGACTTGGATCATCGATGTTCTTGCATCTATGGACACCCAAAGACGGTTGGCAGCTCCAGGATTTATCAATCCAGCTGCAACGCAGCTCACTTCGATGTCTCCTCGAGTTCTTCGAATTGCAGTCGCTGTGTTCATCCGAACCCCGAAGACTATTTCATACATGGGGTGCCGAGAATGAAGCTGCTCCGAAATGGCCATATGGATATCATTCGTGCCTTGCGCAACAAATGATATGATTCCTTGACCTGCTCTGGGGAGCTTCCAAGAGTGAACCCAGTTGTAAAGTCCATACGCAGGTTCAATAAGCCACTCCTGTTGTTAAGATATCCAATCACCAATGTAGCGTATGAGCATTAGCAGTGGCATTCAGCATGGAAATTGGATAAGTGAATGGATACATTCACAGAATGTAGGTTCCTTCCACTACAAGGGAAACCTAGTTTAAACCAAGTAAAAATCAAGTACGATCTCTCGTTATCAAGAGCAGAGCGAACTTCCGAGTCCTGAGATGTATAACCAAGTAGTGAAAAATTGAATCAAGAGAAACATCTTACAGTGATTGCAGGCCATACAGCGGGCCCAGCCTTATCGTCCGACGTGTCAACTGTTTATAATTCAGGTTCTAGTATGTTGACGTGGAAATTCCGTGGTATCTTTGCACCACGTCGTCCGTGTTAACCACAAATACGTACTCAAAATAAACATATGTACTCATGTGATAACATTGCTGTTTTTTCGGTCTATACTCCGTTTATTCTATTTATAGGCACAACCGACCAATGCAGCTGAGCACTTGTAATTAATGGAATTGAAATTCAGAAACATAGAAAGAATCCTCCTTTGTTCACATAGTAATCCGAGAGGAATATATTTTTCAGCCTCTACAAAACAAGTTGTAAGCTAGCGAGTTCTATTCTTCTGTAACCATGCTTGTTATATTCTACTCTATCCTACTTGTAAATGAAGAAACAACGCAGCGCGCTGCTACATCTTCAGGATTGTCCCGCAAGTATTCGAGTTGACTAACAGCAAGAAATAGCAAAGACAATACATCTTCACGTGTCCTCCCTCGCTTTTCCGTATGATGTCCAAAACACATACAGAACAGTCTAAGATGCGTGCGCTTTATCCCACAGGACATCCACGCAGGCAACTACTTCGGCCAATGCGGGAATGCAATTTAACGCCCTTCGTCCACCTGCGCTAGGAACAACGAACTATGTGTAAGAGAGAATTTTGCCGAAATACATGCAGTAGGGAGATGAATGCTTATGCAGGTTCAGTCCGTCTCCACATGGTCTTTCATATGAGGATAATAAGATGTAATAATTTTTAAAAAAAACGAAGCATGAGAAAATGACTAGCAGACGAGGGCACTGTCAATTGTAACAGTCAATACCCCGCTCGCCAAGAAATAAACCTGGATGGAAAACCCTTAGATACAGATGTACAGGTGAGATTTATATACTGAATTTTTGTACTCGCTTGATGAGGCAAAGCTTCCGTAAGATGCCTGTAATCTAGTTTCATTGTTACTCTTTGAGCCAAACATAAGTTATGGATGATATAAGAACACGATAATGATAGAATGGCTTCCATACAGACTTCAGAGGCAATGTTGTCAGTCAGATTCCGACGACTCCCCTAAGTCCCGGTCAAAAACAGGTGCTGTGTCTTCCTCAACGCCCTGAAAAAGGTTCTCCGCATGAAGCATCCGTCCCCCATCAGGAGGTGGCGCAGGGTCCTCAGAAATTATCGTTGGAGTCCGGAGTCCTTCATACTCTGAGTCCCTGCCTGTTCGGAATAAATATCCCTCCTCCCGATCTTCAACAGAAGCAACAACCCTCCTGCCCCTAGAATCTGTTCGGATAATAACCTTCCATCCAGGGGCTTCAGGGCAATCTGAAAAAAATCGTGTTCGACGTAGGATGGTAACGCGAAGGAGTCAGCTCCAAATTCCAACATTCTACCAAAGTTTGCAATCGTAAACCCCCATCTATCCTTCTTTACAGTGGCATTAGAACCTCGATAATTTGCCTTAACCCATGTCGCGACCAATACAACTTGTTTGAATTCTCCATAATCAAGTTCGATGATCTCACATCGAAATTCCCCACATATTCAACCGGTGCCAAAACCACGTTTCTATCCCCGACGCCAGATCTGCACTCCCGGATGAAAGTTCCTGCTATCTCACTATCACAAGTCTTCGTGGAGGCCTCTGCGCTTTGCACTCGCAAGTAGGTCCTGTAAGCATACATACTTTTAAATTTATGCGCTACATTGGATGGGAACTTTGACGTCGCATGCAACATATCATCTACTTGTGCACCAGAGTTTTTTTCCTCCGCTATGACATCTCTAAACCATTCCGGAAATTGAGCAAACTCTGAGAGCTGAGGGGGGAAATTTGGGGCCCTACCGCCTGCCCTTTCAGGGTGCCTGGAGCGCCATACTTGTCTTGCCCTGGTACACTCCTGCGCGAGAGGCAAGTACCGACTGCAGCACATTCTTAAATAAGTTAGAATCCAGAGTAAAACAGAGTCGAAAATTACTGAGAGTAGAACTTTGCACAAAAGGAGCAGGGACTGATAATGAACCATCTATGTTCTCCACATATGCACAATGGCACATTAATGGAGATTGACTCCATAGATGATCACATGTGCACATGAGTGCAACATGACCATTTTTGACATGCAGGATTAACAAACCAACGATGGAAGCCCTGAGATGTGAAACTTACACTCTGTAAGGTTCAACCAGATCTGCATTTGCGAGAACAAAACTATGCATCTCCCGAAGAAGAATATGATCGAGGACTCTCGTCTTAGGTTTCCCTTCCAGAACACAGTCGTTCATAACAGGGTCCTCCTCCGAATCCCACACCCTACTGAAACTGCCGACACCTTCACCTAGATATTCAGCAACAAGACCGCATGATTCTTCTATTTCATATCCTCTGGCAATGCACCCCTCTGGCTTTGCCAAGTTCCAGACAAATCCCTTCAATGTCTTGAAGTACCTTTCGTATGGATACATCCAGCGAATATGTACTGGTCCACATAAAAACAGCTCTTCCACTAGATGAATAGTTAAATGTACCATTACGTCGAAGAAGGAGGGGGGAAATTCTTTCTCCAGGAGGCACAGTGTCTCAGCGCAGTCTTCGAACAATGATTCTCGTTCCTCCATCTTTACAGTCTTGCAGCATAATTTACGGAAGATCCTGCTTAGATGAATAATCGCTGCAACTGTGCTCCCATCTCCTAATCCCCTAAGGCAAACTGGTAGTATATCCTGTAACACGATATGATAATCGTGTGACTTTAAACCCTGTAGCTTTCCTTTACTTATTTTAGAGTGTAGATAACTAGAGTAATGGCTCGGCATTTTTATGGATTTTAAGCATTTGAGAAATTTGTCACGGTCTTCCTTTGAAAGAACGTAATTCGCGTTTGGCATGTACGCTTGATTCACATCTTCTCCCATACGACGCAGCTAGAGGTGGGTTTGAATATTCCTCTCTTGCAGATCTAACCGAACCTTTGCCGTATCTTTTTCCCCAAAGAGAGTTTTGAGAATATTTTTTGCTATGTTCTTCTCTGTGTGCATAACGTCCAGCGTGTGTCTCACAGGGAGATCCTAAAAAATTAACATTACACAGTTTTAGATCTTGCGTTCTGAAAGCCACATCGAAATATCATAACAATTATAAACAATTAAATTTACTGTCAATAAATCCTCTAACACAGTTATTGTTTCAAGCAACCACTGTATTGCACAATGTACCAAACAAGCATCCCAAGGTCATGTGATAGCGGAGTGCATGCAGACAGTTCTTTAGTTTTAATGCAAAGGACAATAAACAATAGTTAGAAAATAAACTTTAGAGAAGCAATCACAAACCACACAACATAAATCTACAGAAAGAAAAACTTTTGCAATGAAGAGCATGAAATTGTCTCTGACGAGCCTACAATAACGGTAGTGCCGCATCATCGAATACTGTAAGAGATCTATGGACTGAAGGAAGTGACGACTCTTCACTAAGATTTGGAAGGCACATTGTGCACTCGAGGGGTCATTAGTTATTCTTCAGACGCCTGCTCGCTATGATGTAAATTTAATTACATAGTACAGACCATAGCAGAGAAAAGAGGCACCTAACTCGAATCCCCCCAAACAGAGTTATACATGAAAACCATATGTTTTAGCTCTGGCTAACACACTGGTTGCCTGAAGACGATGTTCTCTGCACTCATACTGACCAGACTTTCTAACAGTTTACTATCCATTTAGAGTCTGGCAGACATAATAGAGACATAATAAGTGATTTTTGAGAATAAAAACCATTTCATTCAAAAAAAAATTTAGGACACAAACAGATGTCTTAATTATTAGAGATGTCGAAAGTATAGCTTCAAAATTACATGAACAACTACAGCATCTATGATTGGATGTGGACAAGTCTAACAAAAACAAAACAACTAGCTCATTATGATCGGGACTACACATAAGCTTGGACGGCGCTATATCATTTGAAAAGGTCACTAACTAACAAGTTTATGATCAAAATATATTGGAATTTTTTTGTAAAGTCTGACTTCGTGGACTGTGTTTGATCTAAATTATCTGTCTATGACATACAAAACCTTAGTAATTTTTGGTAGACTCATCAGGAGCACCCAACTACACAGGATATACCTAGGCAAACTGCGAATTATCTATAAATGGAAAAATGAAAAACGAGATCCCTGTGGTTCTGAAGGACAGTCATGTGCCTGATACTTCAAACCATGCGGGGCCTTCCTCTACTCCTCCGGACTTCCGAGAAGAGATTAGGCCCGCGGAGTCTCCAAGGATGCACAACGCAGATTTGCGTGCAGTACGTGGAGGCGGGTATGTTCCAGCACCAGAACGGAGGTCCTCCACTCCACGGTCCTCGCCCACATTATTCGGTAGTGGATAGCTTGGTGTTGCACAGTTGGAGACAAGCAGTCTCTCATTGCATGATTCCTAGCGCACACCATTGGAGGAACAAGCAAAACGACGGAAACCCCAGCGTGAATTTTCCAAGCCCTACTTGACAAAGATGGCTAGCGCACACTCCGAGCGTAGGTCACCTGTCATACACGTCCCCACAACAACAACAGGTAAGCCCATCGTTTTACGTAGTGCTTGGCATAGACAGGTCCGCTTGATTGCAAGGCAAACCATGGACCAACTTCAATCAGGAGTTATAGGGGGAAAAAAGGGGCATGGTGGAAGGCTGTACAGAGAATTTATGATGCTTTAGGTGAAATATTCACTTATGATTATCCTTTGTGCTCCACGTATCTTTCTAAGTATTTGAAAGGTGCAGTGAAGAATGATAGACTAGAGTGGAGAGAATTCTTTTTTGCAAACCGGGGTGCGCAGCATGACTGTTGCCCCGATGAGGCATTCGGCACATTGCAGAAATACTGGCTAAGTGTGGCAGGTAAAGAAGAGAGCGAGAGTATGATAGCACATAGAGCTTTCGGTCCTCAGAAAACCAACAGTAGTCAAGGGCCCCATGTCAACGACACCTTCAAACCCCCAGGTAATTTTTTACACACACTCCCTCTCTACTGGTATGGAAGAATTTGACAAATTATATGTCTTTACAGACTGAGTTCAGATGATATGAAGAATGAATACATCTTTACACTACAGCATGCAATATGAATCACCTTATGCTCCTCTATGTTTTTTTTTTTTTTTTAATTCGAGAATTTGTATCAGGACGGAAACATTCGAAGCTCGTCGTCTATACCTTCGGGCAGCACCGGTATGGGGGATAGTGTTCTGCCAGCCTCCTGTGGTGCAATGGAGGCTTCCACTCGAGGCTCTACACGAGAAGGTGGCGATGGTCCCATGTCCGTAGGATAAATTTACATAATTCAGTGTTCGTGGTTACATATTTTGACAATCAAGGTCAGATGTATCGCGTATAGCAAAACATTATGCTAGGAGGGCAATTATGTAATTTGTCGTCATTCGTGTAAGGTATTCGCCAATTCTCTTTTAGTATGCGGCAGAATGACCATTCTAAACATCTTCAGAACCTTGGAGGTTGACTGTACTGTAATGAAAATCTTATAGCAATTGCCCAAGAACTGTTGCCCAACGAGTACTGTGAATTCCATGTAGGTATCTTACTGGATTCACATGACATGTTCGGCAGTATTCGGTACGCATCATTAACCGACGGTATGACGTGGTTATGTTTTTTTTTTTTTTTTTGCAGATCCACCAGTCAGCGATCTCACATAAATACTGTCGACGTATGTTGTGAAAAAATGTTTATGTGCATCGACAGGCACTCCGGAAACCTCGAATGTTGGGTTGCACATGCTTTCTGGAACTCTTTGTTCTTCCTAATGTGCGTACGAATTTTTTTTTCTTGCATGTCACTCTACATTGAAGATGCTTTTAGTTCTTGTAATTCACAAGGCTGATATACGTACACCTATTGGATTGTAATCTGTGATTAGCCATACAGCACACCGCATTCCGGGAGAGGTATTCCTGCACACATGCTTTCGATTCCAGAGGCGAGCCTGACGCGAAGTGGAGACCAGACTCGGATCATTGACCTCCAATCCCGGGTGGGCAATCTTGCCACCAAACTGACCCAGAATTTTGCTATGGTGGAAGAGGTTCTCCACACTCAACGGGACTTCAAAGAGATTCTTCTGAGTCTCGTGAATTTGAGCACACAGTCAACACCTACCTAGACCAGTGACGTTCTAGCACAAGAGACAACCAACGCTTGTGACGACTGTCGCAGCTTCAGAACCTCTGATTCATAACCCCGTTCCTCCGTATGACGATCACGCTCCCGTACGACAAGCTTCGACTCAGCCGTCGTGGATGTCAGCAGAAACGGTGCTTCTCACTCCCCCAACACCCAAAACAACTTACAGCCCCAACGAGATGGTACGAGAATCATGGTGGCGGTTTCCGCCGATGTATCCGACCAATCAATCGCAAATGGTTATGTTAATGACAGCATTGGAATCGCAGATAATGGCGCACCCGAGTGTGAATTCAATCCTCCTACTACGGACCCAAGTGCAAGCAATGTCTTCAGAGGTCATGATCGAGGACCTCCCCCGTCACTGCAGGATCCCCACAGCATCTGTGGTCCGGGTCAATCCATTTTAACAAGGGGTAGGACTGTGAATGTTGTGACCGATTCACCTGATGAGAATGCAACGTCCACCCGTATGCTGAAGTTCCCTCCTAAAACGGCATGCGATGCAATGGCTGTGAACAAGCCATGCTTCATAACACATCCCGACACGGGTGACGAAGCAGTAGCAGAGGGTCGGACAAGAGGATCGTGGAAAGCAAAGGCTCAGAAATTGGAAAATCTCTGCCAACAAGGGAAGTAGATGGTCCAGATTCACAAGGTCTTGGTGAAGAAAATGCGCCTACTGCACGTGGAGGATCGCCAATCCTTTCAATATCTGGACAATGCACTAGTGAAGTGTGTTGGATCCAATGTCTTCGTCAAGTGGGACTGTAAGTATATACACAAAAAATCATTCTGAATGATTTCCTTACAATAGTTTCGTCATGTTTTATTCCCTTGTAGAATATGACTAGATCGGCATTACATATTTTTTGTTATATGTCGCAGCACTGTCGCTGTTGGAAGACAGGATGGTTGGTTTCGAAACACTGTCCGATCGTTTTTCATTTCAAATAAAAACTGGTAGTCCAGTACGCGGACTGCAGACTCTTTGAATTAAGCCCGCTTTGTATACCGAATATTGCGTCTCTATACCTCACCGACAGGGGGTGCTTACTGAATTCCATTTTGCAATATCGTGTTCACTACTGCAGTATGCAAGCACATTTATCCGAGATTCACATAAATCGCCTCATATACACGCATTTAGAATATACGAGAAACCCGTCTCCACCAAAATCCGAAATCAATTAATGGAAAACAGTATTCTAATTTAATATCTCTTCAACCGGTTATCAATATTCAACTGGCCGGGTATATCTACCACGGCGGGCATTGCACACCCCGTAGCGGTCCTAAGTTCAGTTGGCGGGCTTCAAGTGGAATGGCGGACATCAACCGGCAGAAGGCGATGAGGCGGACCTCCACTTTCCATACCGGGTGAGGATGTCACCCCCGGGTATCTTACAATATCAACCCGGACATACATTATCCATGTCACAACAGCAGTATCATTCCCGGTCCGGATATCGTATCCAACGACGGTTCTAAATAAGGGTAGCACTACCTCATACCCCGGCCCGATATTAGGGTGAATCACAAGCAGGGTAGGGTATCGAGGAAAATTACTACGCTACCTTTCTCACAATGCATTCTAGTGGGCCCGTGAAGGCAGAAAGAATGCCTCGAACTTTGAGAGCGTCTCCCTGATTAGCTTGTCCGATTTGACTGAAATGAGGAAATGATGACTAGAACTCAGCACGGTCACCTGCCCCCTTTTTAGTCATGGAATTGGTCCCTAAACCAGTCAAACTGGACACCCCCTGCACTGCACTAGTGAGAGAAGTATTTTAAAAAGAAAAACGTTACAGTATAAAAATAATAGAATAACTTCAATTTTTATTTTCATTTTAGGTATAGATCAAGAACATAACAACCATATATATTAAAGTATTAATTTTTAGTAGATTTTGATACAACCATCACATTGTTGGACCATTGTTCTAAGGATGAAACTTTTATCATTAAAAATTTATAGTGCTGAAAAAATTTCTATTCCAAAAGCGATGAAGTTTCATATACTTGAATACATTGCATAACAATTAGAAACAATAAATAATGAATGACTTCTGAGCAACTAATATATTTTAGGAAACAATGGCTTAGATTAAAGTAGTTAGATATAGAAATAGCATAGCATTAGCAAAAATAGTATCATATATATCAAATTCTTTTGGAGATCAATGTGTATTTTTAATGTATTTTTAAATTTGATGTTAATATAATTTATTCAATTTATATTCAATATTAACATATTTTATTTAATCAATGGCTTTTGGACGTGCTTAATAAAAACAAAAGTGATGAAAGTTTTGATTTCGATGCTTGGAAGCGAATGCATTTGAAATACATACAACTTGAAAGTTTCTAGACATACATCTTGAAAGTTTCTAGCATCATGTGATTTAATAAGAATGTCCATTTTCAAAAAAAATGTTATGGAAAAGATGAAATGCACTTTTCCAAGGTCAAGTGCGTTTATGTCCAATATAATGTTTCATGTCTTTATCAAAAAGTTGGAAAAATAAACTATTATAACGCAATTTAAAAATAAAAATAAAACACTTGATTAATATGTTCCTATGATTTGTAAAATTTCAAATATATACTATCATTGTATAATCACATTTTAACTCCTAAAGGACCATTGTCCTAGAATGGGCTTTTTTAAAATTAAGGCATGTACCTGTGACTTCAATTGAAGTCGAGATTTTTTGAAACTTTTTGTGAATGTAGGCCATAACAAGAACTTTGAGGGAATCTAATTTTTTTATCAATTGGGCATTTATAAAAATAGTTATGGAACCCCAAGTGGAAAATGGTGTTAAATGGGCAATTCGGGCAGCCATGCTAAATATATCAATCACCTCTGAAAATATTTCTATAAATACTTCATGATGTCATCTTTGAGGTTTCCAAAAAGAATGACTTTGAGTGCATAATGTTCACTCCACAAAATATCAAAATTTTCTCACCGTTTCGGGCAGTGTACTAAAAAAACTTCTTCTTTCCTTCATAAAAGTTAGAAAAAAATTTATTTTAGGTTTTTTCTTTTTTTCAGTGAAAATATGGACATCAATCTTTACTTTGAACATTTGAATTAGGACTTTATTCAATAATGGAATTTCTAGGAAAGAAATAAGATTTAGCACTCTTACGTATTCAACTTAATAAAAATATTGTTTTCAACATGCTACACTTGACTTTTTGGTGTAATTTTTTTTATGAAATTACCTAACTTAGTCTTCTTTGACATGCACCAAAACCGCCAAAATCCATAATGCAAAAAACCTAAGAAAAAAAAAGTTAGAGTGTGTCAACCTAATCAAAACTCTTGTCAAAAAAGTTTGTTTTTAAATTTCAATTGTTATAATATTCTAACCTCTACGGTTGATTATATTGAAATTTTTTGAGCTCTCTATTACAATAATCCAGTTGAAGATCTTACGGTTAGAATTAGAAAATAATGATTTTTTAGTCATTGAAGCTTTTTACATTGGAAATGGCAGTTTTGGAGCGTTTTTTGGTGAAACATAGTCAAGGAACTTTAGGGGTTAAAACTGAAGTTGTGAAGAACATGCATTTTTTTAAACATTCTTTAGAACTTCTTTAGTCCTTTATAAGATTGTATCATTAACCCCTAAAGGGCCTTAAGGGTGGAATATGGCCTCGGCTGGGATTGTAACATGAATTGAGGCACCTTGCAATGCATATTACTTGAAACAACCAAAAAGCAAAAAAGGGGCCCAAAGATGAGGAAAATTGTGAAACCTTCAAAAAAAAAAATTGGAATCACCATGTGTATTCTATGGAGTCTTTTGTGCCCATTTATACGTATTTGCAGCATATACATGCCGTGGTAGAGTTGCTCTAAAATACTCCAAAATTTTGGAACATCACAACATCACAACATCATTTTCCAGTCTTCAATGCAAAAATACATGTCTAACCATTGAACACACCTACGTATGCATATCCTTTTAGGGGTTAATAGGATATAGGTTTTCAAGTTTAATTTTTTTAAAATAAAAGTCATAACATACTTAAAAATCATCTATATAATTAAAATCTAATAATTGGTGTTAGATTTTAAATGTAATGACTTTGGAATCATAATACATTAATGATTTCATTTTATTCCAAAGTATTATGATTTCCAAGAAGTCTATTGATTTGTGATGGGTGCGTCATCGATTATGGATGTCTATACCTTACTTTATCTTATGTAGCATTCTATGTGACATTGTTTTGGAGCCAAGTCTTTTTGGTTGGTTTGATGCAATTGGAAAGAGGTTTTTCTTTTGCTTAAACTCCAAATTTAAGTCAGAACTTGGTATGGATTGGAGGCAATTATGAATGGGGCTAACCTTCCATATAGCCCTAGCCTATTTTACTCTTTTCTTTGTTAAAATAATAGGTTTCAGCTTCTGAATATCATTTCATTTTATTTTAGCATATTAATTTGAAATGCTAAATTAATTTGGGCTCTGACCAACTTTTGAACAAAATTTTTTGTAGTAATTCTAATTTTACTTAATTAATTTGGAAAAAATCCCCATTCTTCACGAACCTTATTTTCCTAAGTACAAAAAATTACTCCTTATCGATAATCCAAACTCTGATATGCTGAAATGCTTAAGTTATCAGTTATAGGTGCTTATACCTTAAATTTTGTACCCAACCCTAGCATAAAACCGTGGGCCCAGGTTTGAAAGAATTGAACAATACTATTAGTTGAAATTTGAAGAATTTTTTTTTTTTTTTTTTGAAGCAAATGAACGGGATTCATTGCAAAAAATAAAAGTACACACCCTCATCGAACAAGCCAGGGCAAATTTGAAGAATTTGGCTTGACCCCTCAATCCAATCCCAAGTATGAAATGGGCCTAATTTAGAATATGAGCTTCCAGATGCCCAAGTACATTCCACTCAACTCAACTGCACAGCACTCACCCAACCCAAATTTGGGAACCCCACAGTGCTTCCCAACTGTGCCAAGTCAGCAGCTACAAAACAAAAAACAAATCATCGAAATGGCGCTGCTGACTCAGCTCCAAGCTTCTCCTTCTCCACCCCTCTCCTGACTCACCCCCACAACCGCGCTCCCAACTGCGCTTAAAACCGCGCGCAGCCACAACTCCACAACACTCCCCCCTCCTTCAACCACGCAGCTAACCGAGACCGCGCAGTTCTCCCCGGCTCATGCATAAGATCTTCAGCCTGAGCATGGGCCTTCGATCAATCCGATCATTGCACTCACTTAAGTCACTGCTTTGCTCAAGCTCAAGCATTTACTCTGGAAAGCATTCATTCGATTACAGCTTCAGATCAGCTTCCAAAACTGTCACCTTTGGAGTCTTTCAAGCTCCCAAGGTAGGAGTAATTTTTTGCACGAGTTCTTCGATCGGAAAAAAGCTCTCCAGGGGATTTGAGGTACTAGCCAACATCTACTCTTCGATTGTGTTTCTAGTTTGATGTGTGTGGGAGAGAGGTAATGTGAAGATTAGATGCAGTGATGTTGTAGTGAGTATGTCACGTTGTGATCGAGTTGGGTACTGATTGAGGGGTTTGAGCTTCACTCTGATTTGTTTTTGTAATGAGTTTGTGAGTTTCGGGGTATGCTCAGTAGTTTTTTAGATGAATTCTCTGATATGGATAGCTAAACCGGATGTCTAGTATGAAATGAATAGTGTTGTGTGTTTAGGGGTTTGAGTTAGTTTTTTGATGATTTGGTTGTGAGGACTAGATTTGGTAACTTAGTTGTTAGAGATGGTTTTTAGGCGATCTGGTAATACAGAATCCAATTGGGGGTTGAGGTTCTCCTTGTGTGGTTGTTTGAGAGGAAGAGGGTATGATTATCTGGTGTGAGAATTTTGAACTGTGTTGTGGATTGTTCGTTTTGCAGACAAGGTAGAATTGATTGCGAGAGCTGTGGAAATGGGGCCCTATTTGACTCCAAATGACGGCAATGGCAACGGCATGAGAGTGGGGTATACGGTGGATGACAGCGAACACGGGAAGGAGCCACTCGTTGCGACTCTGCCTCTCTTGCAGCATGCCGATCTCGAGGACAAAGTTGTTCTCCTCCGTGTTGACCACAACGTTGTCAAAAAAGGTCCGATTCACTGTCACCTTCAGGAAGAATTGGGTTCCACTCTTGAAATTTTCTGAACTAATCTTCTTGTTTTAGTTTCTTGAGCTTAAACTGGCAACTACGTTTTGGTGCAAATGAGTTAATGTTGAGTGATTTCTGTGATCTAACCCTTCCAAGTTCCAGCATTGCCATGATACGCTTGTTTCCGATTGTCAATTGATTGCTCCAAGGTTTTTAAAAATAAATTCTAGATTAAACTTCTTCCCTCAATTTCGCTGCTTCTAATTACTGAAGGGATTTGGTGTATATGTCAATGAGCGATCACCTGCAAACTGGTGAAAGGAAAACGCAGTTAGCAAAGTTGTTTAGAATCTAGATTCTTTTCTGTGTCGTTAGAATGTGGATTTTTCTTGTATAAAATGTTTCAAGGGTTTAAGGTAATGTCTCTAAATGGCTGTACTAACCCTTGCATGTGATGGGTTTCACAGGAAAAATTTTGGATCAGTATCGTATTGATGTGACACTGGCAACTATGTACAACATCATCGAACGCGGTGGCAGGTATGCTTCTTGAGCCAATTTTTTTTCAATTCTTAGCATTTGATTATCAAGCATCGGGTAAGTGTAATCATCACAACCTGGAGTCCAGTATATTCGTTAGCAATCACAGAATGTGAATATGCTTGTTTATTTGTAAGTGCATGTCTTTCATAAAGAAGAGGCATATTGACAATGACATATTTTTTATCCATAGCTAACGATGCATTTCACAAACTTCTTGGACAGGCTCATTATAATGACTCACGTTGGGCGTCCATATGACAAAAAGACAAAAACCCTGACTGTCAAGCAGGATGATGCTGTTGATGCAGTAGTTGGGTACTTGCAACGAAAGTTGCGGATCAAGTTTGCTGTCCCCAAGTTCCATGTCTTTGAGAAAGAGGGAATTCATGATATCGATACCTCCATCAACTGGTTAATTCATGACCTGAGAGCTCGCAAAATAGGTGGCATCTATTTGCCAAACACTCGTTGGTTTGCGGTGAGTACATTCTGATTCCTTCGTTCAGTATGCTACAGAAGGTCTTCCTGCATTATCAGCTTCTGAGAGCATTTTGGTTGAATTCCCAACTGTTGTGTTTTATGAAGGTGTGCTCTTGGCACTGCTATTCTTCTGAAGCTCCTAGCAATGACTTCACAGACCTCTGTAATTCATTATCCGCTTTGTGGACAGGGAGAGGAAGACCAGGGTGAGAAAATGGAACGTCTAGCAGTGCAACTGTCTGGGCTAGCGGATGTTTACGTGAATGATGCCTTCGGCTCATGGCAACCTCACACCTCTACTTATCACGTTACCAAGTATTTGCCCTCCTTCGCCGGCCTCTGTATGCAGGTGACTTTGCGCAACTATTAATTTGAGGATTTTCTCTCACTTGGGTACCATGCCTTTAGATCACAAATTTCCTTCGCTTGATTTCAGTATCTTCCACACTCTATCACATGGATCTCCTCATGCCTTACCACCAGGAAGCCAACAGAGTAGAGCTGATCCATAAATTATCATAGGATAAAATTGAGTTTAAACGATCTAACACCAGACCTGTTACTCATTCAAGATTACACTTTTACTGGTCTACAGGATGAGCTGTCCAATGTGAGGGCAGTATTGGAACCAAAGAGACCGTTTGTAGCAATAGTTGCCGGTGCCAAGTATGACACCAAAATTGGGCCACTGACTGCAATCTACAAGAGGGTGGACCATCTCATCCTCGGCGGGCTTATCTACAACACATTTTTGTGCGCCAAGTACGGTGTCAAGATCAAGGGTGTGCAGGTGAGTCGGCTAATTTTATTCTTCGCTTGAAGGACTGAAACTGATTTCTAGATCTGTCTAATTCTAGTACTTCGTGTTCTCTTTCAGTATTTGTAAAATTCAAAGAATCATCATTAAATATCTTGAATGATTGGACACTGTATGAATATTCAAACTTATGCTTCATAGACCTTGAAACCAAAAGACAGTTTCTAACTTTCAAGCTGTCATACATTCTCTTTTTCACCAGATTCCAGACGTGCGTTAATCATCCAGATTAGTGCACTTGATCAAGCCTAATGGTTTCTCTATCTTAGATACTTACAACCCGCATGGTCCCCGCAGGATTCCGACATTGCATTAGCAAAAGATCTCGTGGAACAGGACAAAACCGAGAAGAAAATCCTGGAACTTCCTTACTTGGTGGAGTCTGATACATTAGAGGGCCGCATCGAAGGGAAGTTTCGAACAATTCACACCAAGGTATTTTTTTATGTTCCCTGTCTCCACTATCTGCAGATAGTTTTGTTTTCTCATTTAGCACACTGGATATATCCTCAAAGGACATCCCAGTTTGGCTCTCGACCTTGCGTGTCATTCCAGTGTGAGTGATAATAAGAATTGACCTAAAGTGAGCATGAATCTGGGAAGCGGGTATCAAACTAGACACAGAGCTCATCAGCACTCTTGTTCAAGAAGGGATGAAAAAATAGCTTAGTACCAATTTTGGTACTCAAATGAGGTTGTTCCTACTTTGTTTTTAAATCTTCTTCCCTACTTTAGAAACTCATTCCATATTTTACCCAAACTGAAGGTACTCATTCTTAGTTCCAAGGGATTGCACTGTGTTTATTTGTTTTTGTTGCAGAGTGGAAGCAAAGGCAAGTGGCCGAACTAAGTCAATGTCCTTAAACTTGCTAACTGGGCTTTTGTGCTGCTCGGTTGTGTAGGACTTCAAGCCAGGGCAGGAGTTCCAATTCATTACGGACGTGGACCCTGCATCTTTTGACACCCCAGAACTGCACGAGGGGCTGGACTCTGCTAAAACTATATTTGTAAACGCGGTCATGGGCTTGATGCCATACTTTTGGCATGGGACTAGCAAGATGGACGAAACCATCGATCGTAATCGCACTGCTCAAAAATTCTTTGGTGGAGGTGACACTCTCCAGGAGTTTAAAAGGTCAGTGTTTCTAGTGTTGATATTCTCAACTCTCCCTCCCTTTGCCTCAAATTGGTACTGCATATCCTTATGCACATGGGCACTTGTTGTGGACAGCAGATAATTGTCACCATCTTGAGGTGTGGTTTTTTTAACTGAATCCTTCATTTTAATACTTCTGACTGATTTTATGCAGTGAAGTGCATATTGTTCTTCTGTGTTTTTGTTCCATTTTAAACTTATCTATTGCAGTTATAACTAGTGTTGCTTATTTCGTCGGTTCTGTTCTCATTTCCTTCAAATTTTGTCTCTTTTTTGCTTCAGCTTCTTCTATGTTTTATCTTCTACTTCTTTTATAAAAAAATTGATACGAATGAAGGTGACATTACCGTAGTGTATGGGTTAATCGGTGGTCTAGGAATGTTGTCATTCATGCTCTCCATCATTGTCCTTTTATCTCTTGTAATCTTGTGCATATGCACAAATTACGAATTTTCCTCTACATTAACAGTACTGATGTCTTTTTTTTCTCAAGAAGTTGACTGTGATTTGTGGTGGTAACAGTTTGCATCCAGGTCTGTACCATGCTGCGTTGGATAGTCCCAAGTACTACATGTTCACAGGAGGAGGGACAGTTTTGAAGGTGTTGGAGGAGGCTGATCCCTTCGGTCTGCCCACTGTCAAAGCCCTCATTGCAAATGGCGAGGCGTTTGGATACCAAACCTGGCTTGCCGGCTCTGAAGCAGTGTAGTTAATGTAGCAAATCGGTTCGAGATGGCGAGACTCAATTTCCAGCAAAGTGAGGATTGAAAATTTTGGGGTAGCACGAGCTACTGGTGACCTAATTAGATATCTAGAATGAGAGCGAGATATAATGTGAACATTCAGCATCAACGTTGGTTCACCAGCATTTGAGCGATCCATGGTTTAGACACTCCAGGCTCAAGTTAAGCAAACCCCTGCGCAACATAGTACTGCATAAGACACTTTGTTCAGATGCTTTGTAAACTTGTAAAGTTGCATTTTCCTATAACAGTGGCCAGACACTCGTACATGTTTTTTATTTTATCGGGCTTTCCTTCAAATACTAAGTTTGCGCGCACGATGTAGACCACACAGAAACATTCCATTTATCAAACAATTGCGTGATATGTCTTAGTTGAGTGAACTTGTCACTCATCTCTGAGTCGTTATTTTTATTCCACATGGTAAGTTTGGTACCGTAAACTAATGCTCGCTACTTTGGCTGTGGATTGTCTTCAATAGCAGCTTTCATGCCTTTTGTGATCAGGAACATCTTTGATTGTCAAAGAGATTTACATTATGAGTAATTAAACTGATCAAGCACTTCTTGAATCGGTACAGTTCCAATCTATGCCCGGCCAATCGATATAAGGTTCAAAATTGCTGTGCAAACGTTTGCTGTAGATTCAATATCTCGAAGACTGCATCTACTTTGAGAAGCTCAGATGCTTCACAGTAGAACCAAGCTGTTCTTTGCTTCTCTCTTCTTTTTCCGCCCGATGTGAAGTGCAGAATTGTGCCAAGTGACAGTCATTTTACTCTCTTCCAGAGTGTTCCTTTGCGAGAAATTAGAGTGCGCTCCCGTAATGATGTGATCGTCCGGTGATTGTTGTGAAGCTGCCAGTGCCACTGTTTGAGACCTGTTAGTACACAGACTACATGGCAAGAATAAAACAGTAGACAGTAATGTTTTGTCTAGATCCACTTTTCTGAGTTCAACCACAAGTCCTAAGTGGAGGCCTGTATACTAAAAAGGAACCGTAGACATCAATTCTAAATCTAATGTTGTAGAACATACTGCATAATATTAATTATACTAGACACACAAGAAGGAAACGAACCGAACTGAATTCATTTATGTGCGGCTTCAAAACAACTCCGGTAGCAACTTTCCTCAGGACTGTAAGCAATGCTCAATACTGATCAATACCACATTTATCCTCCAAACCATCCCAGATTCCCATCAAAAAAACTGGGACACTAGTATCCATTCTCTTTACTCATCAACTTCATAATTAAGTAATCTATACAACATAGCGGCCCCAACCTCCCAGTCGATCAAGGTCATCCCAACTCAAACTCCTGCAGATCTCTCCACATGAACCCATTTCAATCAAGCTCCAAGGCACGTAAACCACATCAACGTCAATAAACCATATCCTTTGAGCTCAACACATTCCGGTGAAACTCACACCAAGGAGCAGGGTTACATATCCATACTCAAACCGGGTACCTGATCATCACTTCCAACTATCTAGTCAGATGGGTACATTATCCTCACCCGTTGAGTGCAATCTTTCCATTCATTGAAAACGTTAACTGTCAGCTTAAGTTAGTTTCGGTGACGAAGAAAAACACCGTCACTGATGATAATACCGACAGTCGGATGGAAGTGCATGCAATGGAGTTGGTGGACAACTTCGCACAAGATCAATGATTTTCAAGATGAGGGTCGGGTGATGAATGCATGGCAATGCTTTGCAAACTAACACATGACACGTCCTTGCCATTACTTCTCTGCAACATTTGACGTCCTTGTGACGTCTCTCGCCATGATTATGACAAATGTGTGTTTCACCAAGTTTACCCTGATTTGCCGACAATTGTTTTGTCATCTGCTTCTTTCTTTGGATTGCATCTGCATATTTATTTTTCCCATTTATTTTGACACAGTTTTTCTCTTACTCAGATCACGTGAAGAAGCTGTGCAGCGAGTTTCCTTTCAAGTGTGATTGTGGATTTGAGAATTTCCACCCACTCTGTTATTATGGTTGTATTTGATGAATCAGTGCTGAAGTTTTAAGATTTTCTCTGCAACTTACTCAATTGGAGCTGGCCTTCAGAGCTCCAAGAGCTATCTTTGTGTGAATTAATCATCTGAAGTTTCAAGTTTCCTTTCTGTGAATTTATGAGGATTCATGCTACATTTTTCCTGAAAGCTGTATTTTTGTCTGAGTATTTGTAATTAATTTCTTTCGGGTTTCTTTGTATTAACCCCTAAAGGACCAGGAAAGCGAAAACTGCTTTTTGCTGTTTCGGGCAGCCTAGATGAAGAGGTTAAAAGTAATATTTTTGTCTAAATTTTTTACTGCATGCTCCCTTTACCGCAATGTGTACGTGGTAAAATTTTCAAAATCAAATTCCAATTTTAGACCCTTCATCTAGAAATTTTAGGTTTCAAGTCCAAAACGGGCAGTTTCAAATTAGGTTTTTTTTTTTAAAAAAAAACAGAAATATGTTTATAACCAAATCACTACTCAAAATCCAAAGTGACCCAAGTCAAAAAGTTTACCAATTTTACAAGGGCAGCCTCCAAAAATTACATGAACAAGCTTCAGAGTTTTTTGTAATTTTGCATTTTCTCCTTTCAAAAATTGTCAAAATTTGAGATTTAGGAATTTTCTAAATTTGTTTTTTGCTAAAATTCACAAACTCATAGATGTAACTTTTAACCGTTCACATTTTCAAAAAACCAATATCATTTAACGTTATTTAAGTTTTACCATATTGTGGTTTTTGTACCTTCTTCTGGAAAATAATTTGCATGAAGGCCAAAAAATCAAAATGAGTCTCCAAAATTTTGCATGGAGGTGCCCAACTTAGTTACCTATATGAAAAAAAATATGAGCAAAATTTTTGGGGTAACAATCATCAAGTCTCCCTTGGCACCATTTAGACTAGTCCTTTACGACAATGTCAAAAAAAAAAAAACAGTAAACTTTGATTGTTATAATCTCCCAAATGGTCAAGATCCAACGGTTGAAATTTGACGAGGTGTAAGTGAAGATAGTAAGGTTAAAGATCTTACGGTTGGAAATACCAGCAAAGCAAATTTTATTGGAAACATACATCAATTTCCATAAGGTGGTTAAAATCTGCAGTTTTCGGTATTGGAGGTGCCAAAACACCTTGGTCCTTTAGGGGTTAACATGATAGTCTAGCAAATTATGGTTGCCGATACATCTGTGGATTATAGACTGAAGAAGCATTGTACTTGAAAGTGTTCTGACGTTTTTAAAATTTCATGGTTGAAGGTGCAATTTCTTAGTGAGAATGGGATCTTGATGGTACTGTTGGACTTGAATACTGTAGCGTCATACCTGGTTCGTCGGAAAACAATTCTAAAACAAGAAAAGGAAAATATTGGAAAATTCAAAGGATTAAAAAAATGAAAATAAGATAAATTAGAATTAGTGAAAATTGGGCTCTTTCTCTGTCATTTGAATATATTTTCAGTATTTTTGAAAGTTTACAAGAATGAATAAACTCCTTTTATGTAAATGAAACTTATGTTTTTCAAAAATGAATATGTACTTATTGGTAGTAGATGAGGGATTTGTGGTAATTTGATAATGGTTGAAAGATATTAGCGGTGCTTTGTAGTGATCCCTAATAAACAATTGTCCATAGCAAGGTTTTTAACCCCTAAATTTCCTTGTGTTTTTGAGAGCTTGAATCCTCAAAACTGCGATTTTTTACCACTATGCCCTCCCGAGGATATGAAACAAATTTTTTATCTTTTTTTGGAAATTCAACCGTAAGATCTTGTACCTAACCCTACTTGGAAGAACTGATTCAAATTTCAACCGTTGGATGGTTTTCATTAGTGAGATCATAGTGTTCAAAGTTTCAGCAAATATTTTTTTGGGCCTTAGCCGAGAGGCATGGTGCAAATGGGCCAAAGGAAGACTTGATGATTATTACTTCAAACATTTTGGTCACATTTTTTTCCATGTAGCTAACTAGGTTAGGTATGCTCATGCAAAAATTTAGGCCAAAAAAAACGCTTTTTAGACCTTCATAAAAATTATTTTCTGTAAAAAGGTATAAAATTGACAAAATAGTAAAACATGCATTACAAAAACAATTTGTGAGCTAAAGAAAAATTGAACGGTGAGTAGGTACCTTCATAAATTTGTGATTTTCAAAAGAAAACAAAATTCAAAAATTCAAAAATCTCGAATTTTGACAAATTTTTAAAGGAAAAATTCAAAAATTACTAAAAACTTTGAAGCTTGTCTTTGTAAGTTTTGGAGGTTGCCCTTGTAAAATTGGTAAAATTTTTGACTTGGGTCACTATGGAATTTGTATAGTGATTTGGTTATGAACATATTTCAATTTTTGTTTTTGTAAAAAGACCTAATTTTAGACTGCCCGTTTTGGACTTGAAACCTAAAATTTCTAGATGAAGGTTCTAAAATTGGAATTTGGCTTCAAAATTTTTACTACATAGACCTTACCGTAAAGGGAGCATCCAGTAAAAATCTTGAAAAGAAATATTACTTTTAACCCCTCCATCTGGGCTGCCCGAAAGTGCAAAAACCCATTTTGGGTTTTAAGGATAGTTAGGGGTTAAAGAATTGGGTAGGTTTCTTTATGTCGATTTTAAGTGTCATTTTAAATTCATTAATTTTAAAGTACACAAATAATAGCACTGTGGGATGTAATACAAGATCTATCCACTACCTCTAAAATTTTGTATAACATGATCTTCTTTGAAATTATCTTAAATAAATTAAAATTCTATGGTATAATAATTTCAATCTTTAAAAACTATGTCTATAGTTTTATGATTCTTACACATTTATTTTGTGTCTAAAATTTGGTACATTAACAAGCAACATGGTATCTTTAGAATGGTCAAAAAGCCTCAACTTACATTAGTACCCAAAAATCACTTCAAAGAGACAATATTATTTAGGACTAATTCAAAGTGTTAACTCCAATGAGGGGCATTTGAAATTTGCAACGTAACCCTATATTCCTTTGATTATGTTTCACCAAAAAAATAATCATTAAAATTGCCATTATTAATGCAGGGAATATAAAATAATTAAATAAATAACAACAATAATAATGAAAATTTTAGAATTTTTTTTATTTTTTATTTTTTTCCACTTTTATTCATAGGATCTTAAATTTTATTATTAAAAGAATGGTTTCAAACCACAAACCTTTTCTAGGGCACTTGATTGGGAAAGTTTTCAAACCTGAAACTGAGTTCTCTGAGTGACTGTATGTCCTTTGTCTGCATGGGTTTGGAAGGCAGACATCCATAAATCAAGCCAGTCTCCAAAGAGCCCATTGATTCAGGCCAATCTCCAAAGAGACTTCATCAAAGCGACCTTGGGACTTCTTGTCTGTACAAACATTGGGATACAGACACAAATCACACGTAAGTTGCCATTGCCAGAATGCGTGGAACTGCTCAGTGTTCATCTGGTGATGCATTTCATATTCAAATTTCATGCTTCTCCTTCCGAGTTCCAATTGACTTCCACTAAATATTATCCAAGATTTCTTGATCTTGAAGTTGAAAGTTGTTAGTTCCGTGGTTTCTTTGACCAGATCTGTGATAAGATTGTCGATCATGACTACTCATGCCGCATGTGCCTTAACTGAGTGGTATCATGGATGGGGAGGTTATCAGAGAGTTGCATGCTGCATTCTTGAATTAGACTAGTACAAATATACCTATTGCATTCAGATGCAAATAAATTAACAAAACTTTATATTTAAGCAAAACATCTTTGTTGCAAATGTCTGTTGCTGCTATGAAACTATGTATGTAGTAGCAAAGACACTATGTAAGGTAGCAGCACCAAAAATCGCCACTTTTGTAGCCTTTCTCATGTTTAATCCCTAAAGTTGAAAGACCTCCAAAATGCCCAAACCCCTCAAAATTGTCCTCTTTCAATACAAGGTGTAAATTTTCAAGTTTTGATGTATTTTGGGGAAAATAACCATAGGATCAAGTATCTTACTTCTACATGTGTAAGTATCTCATATGTTAGATTCGAATTCCTTATCGTTTGTGAGATTCTAATATTCAAAGCTGGGGAAAAAATAAAAATTCTTTGTTGCAAAATGGGTTTGAAGTGGTTTATGAGCCAAAAAATCAATTTCAAAAGTGAATTTGAGCTGAGGCTCTTCAAATTCTTGTTCCTAGGTGGGTAAGGAATATGTCTATGCACTTTTTACCCTCATACGACCTATAAAACCTAACAAAATGCTTGGTTTTTCGCATGGAGGTGTGCTGAACTTCAAATACAAAGGCCGGTCTTTGATAGTTAAAAAGGCATATGGAGAAATATTGAATTGAAAATCTGATCTGTAAAATCATGCCTTAAAAGTGTTTTTACATGTACCACAAATAAAATTTTAAAAAAGTAAAATCACATTTTTTGGTAAATTTTTGAAGTTTATGTGATTTGATTAATTTTGGGCATATTTTGAGGATTAATGAGCATATACCGCAATTTTGGGCAGATTTCAGCATACCCCAATAGTGTTTTCAAACTTTGAATGTAAATATCTACTAAAGTATGAGGAATCTTGAAGCATGAATGGTCTTGTTGGAAAAGTATAGAAAAACTCCACAATCTCCAAAAAACATTCAATTTCATATGATCTATATTTGGTAACCAAGAGCCTGACCAAAGTCAAATCGACCATGTTAGGGCTCTTTTTGACTTTAGGGGTTAAATAACATAGTAAGTGTGAAAAAAATACACCAAAATCAATCATTTTGAATGAGATATTTTTGGTATCATTATTATACAAAATTCGAAACATTCATTATGCCCCAGGTTTTCTGGTTGATATAAAAATATTATGAATTTTAGAGAATGCAATATTAATTTTCAAACAAATCATAGGGTAGATTTCACAGATATATTTTCTTTAGTGCCACAAGCGCCAATAATTTGTGGTAGTTGATAGGCCATCACGTAATCTAGTTGTTATAATTTTTTGAAGTTCTTTTAAAAAAAATCATATCAACTAAAAAATATGTGTAAATTCTCATTTTTTTACAAAAGATGCATTATGCATAGTTGAACATCATTGTGGGAGTAAAATTATGCATATGTAAAGAATTTTGGAATAGATGGTTTGAACACAAGAGGAGATGGATGAAAGACCATTTAGTACGTTGAAAAGAAGAAATTGTATATTATTGAGAAGCCACAAAATTTGGCTTTGGCAACAATTTGGGGTTGAGGTACGAGAATCATACATACACTAAGATGGCACAGAATTCAAACAACGTGGTCCCACAAGCTCCCACAATACTGCATTTGCATATGAGCAGTCCACATCCAACACCCAAATATTCTCAGTTGTCCTCTTGTTTTGCGAATACTGGCCATGAATGTTGAGTATTCCGCATCCAATACTATGATATTCTTCTGCTGTTGTCCTCTTGTTTGGCCTTTTCTTGCTACTGGAATCCGGGCAAATTGTACCAACAAGTCCAAGAACCAATTGGTGGTTCATGCAGAGGGGCCTGCATATCTGCGGATAAGGATACGAGAATTCTTGCGTTTCTTGGGAGTTTCTTTGCTATGACTTGTCTTACGTTTGCAATTTGGAGCTCCACTGTCCTGCCTCGGGTCACATGGGCTGGACCTTTCTTGTACAGGGAGCTGCCTACACTCAATGTGGATCAAGACGAGAAAGAAGTAGAAATGACAACTAGGTGGTCAGCTGAAGATTAAAATGGATATATTCACCTGACCGAAGCGAAGTCAATTTTTTTCCAATTTAGAGATTTGTAAATTACACAAGGGAGTCCTTCTAGCTTTTTCTCATCTAATAGCCTAGTACAATTTTAAATCCGTCTCGAATGTGCCTCTTCATCTTGGTTTCTAAAGTGGGACCCTTGGGGGCATAAATGATTCTTTGTTGAAAATTTTGGTCCAAAAATTTGCTTGACTTTTCATTTTGCTTGTTTTCTTGAATCTTATACTTATGGTTTAGTATAGCTTTTAAAAATGTTCATTCAGTTTAGCGGTATAATTATCTTATACAATCTATAAATGATTCTAATTATATCTCCTTATTATGTTCACAATTGAATATACTATTTTATATTGGTTGATAGAGGCAATACTCCAACTCAAGGAAAACATAAACTTCAATAATCATAGTTATACTATCTATAATTATTTTTTGTATGATGGCTCTATTCCATTCAAAGTTATGAAAATGGTCATTGTCTGCTAATTTTATAAAAAATTGTGTTATTTCAATATTTTAGTGTAGTATAAAAATACGGTCATTGTTATTTTAATTTATTGATGGGTCAATATGGAAAAGTTATTATTTTAATATAATGCACTTCAAGCAAAACATTAATAGAAATATCCAATATTAACTATACTTAAATTGCAATGGTTTCTGGAATTAGAATAATGATTCTTCTTATACTTAAATATTCTTTAGCTGAAGTGCACCGTAACAACGTAATGAATAAGTGAAACAAACATTGAAATAATAATTTTCTATGTTCATCCATTCTATAAATAGATTAATATTGAATGAATGGGAGAAATAATGAATTAAAATCTTTGTAAAAATATAATCACCAAGAAGTGCGTAAAATAAAATAAAAAAATAAATCATATTGGATGAAATTAAAAATATTTATTATATGCATTACTATCCATTAGAATGTGACTTATAGGAATTATTCTTGACCCTTTTATGTAAAGCAACCACTTAGGGTTGATTGTGTGAATTCAACAAAACAACTGTAAATATTCAAGCATGCTATAATTCCAAATTGGCCTTGGCCCCTCATGACTCTTGTAGGCTTTTGGGTAGTTCTAAGCAAATATGACTTGCTTATAAATCTTGAAAACAAGATTTTTTCTATTTTTAATTTTAATTGTGGTTTATCATCTTTACAACTAAGAATCCTGTCATGTGGATGGTTACAAGTGAAAGTATTGAGCAAGATGTTGATGGGCCAGGCCTTTGAGCATGAATGAGGATCGAGATATAACATTCCGCATAGGGAACAACAATGTCACAGGGACCAGGACTCAACACAAACTCATGGCTAGAATGCTCCAGTACAGAGTGGTACAGGAATAATTTGCATTGGGTTACCTGGAATAACACATAAGAGCTTTTAGAGGCTGGTATGATCACAAAATTGCATCAAGTCAAGCATCGTGAAGTGCATGAGAATGGTTCCTTAGCATATTTTTTAAGAAAATGAGTGTGCATCCCAAAGATGTTGAATCGTAAACCTATAGAATTATTTAAGTCTATTGTATATCATCTAGAGGCATCACTATTAATATTAATACAAATAGCATTTTAAAAGGTGTAAGAGTGAGGAAATCAAGTATCTACACATATACTTCTTCCCACCTATGTAAATAACTAATACTAGTTCATTGGATTTGGATTTGTAGTTGTAAAAAGTTTCAATATCGTCATAAAATTGTCATAAAACTTGAGAGATTTAGATTTAGCAAACCAAATTAAAATATATTACAACATACAAGATGCGCAATGAAACACTAATATTATAATTCAAATAGGAATACATGTAAAATTTAGTTATTATGGCATTTTAAACTTATATGAAATGTATGCACAGCTTGTTGAGAATGAAGTGTTGAAAAGAATCAAGAATTTTGAGGTATTGTTGGTTGAAATAGAATTGTTTAATATTTTTACATGTAAATTTTTTATTTTAAAAATTTGATTAAATTATTTTTAAATATTGTTACAAAATTTTAATGCTAAAAGCAAAACATAATTGGTTCTTCCATTGCAATTATGTAATTAGATACATTAGAGAAGATCTTGTCAAAGTTCATGTGCTATAGTTTAAAAGACAATATCCAAATTATTTATGTATTTCGCAATACAAGATATACAAAAGATAATTGAAATGATACATGGCTGCTGAGACCTCAAAATTTCAATTTCAAGAACACCACATTCACTACATCATCATCTGCAAATTTTCGTCAGTAGCATGAACAAAGAAATAGAAATCATACAATAATTTCATCGAATTGACCTCTAACTATTGCAATGTCCATATTTGGATGTTTTTACTTTAATGAACCATATTTCCTCCATCTAGAATTGACCTCTAACTATTGCAATGTCCATATTTGGATGTTTTTACTTTAATGAACCATATTTCCTCCATCTAGAGTCCGAAGGGACCAACGTGAATATTGTGTTTGTTCATTATATTCATTAATCCGATGGCCACTGTGAATATTGTGTTTGTTCATTATATTCATTAATCCGATGGCCACTGGACAAAGGATAATGAATCTAGAACTAGTCCCCCTTTTCGAAGGTAAACACTTTTCTACACTAAGTGCCTTGAAGACAACCGACATGTCATTCCCCCTAAGGTCTTTTTGGATACCCATACAACAAGGTCTCAAGACCCCCCACCATAATTGAATGGACTATGGTAGTAAGCACCACGTTGGCATTGGGATTTGAACACACAACCACCTTGACAGTGTGCCTTGACTCATACCACTACACCACGGCCATGGTGCCTAATTCGAGTGTCGCCGACACCGATGGAGGAGTAGGCTCAAGAAGATGCTTGCCGCTGTTCAGATGCATGTGGTAGGCAATTCAATTTCAAGTTATATTCAATTTATATTATTAAAACCTAAACATAATCTAAGACATTCTCAAGATTTTTCATAAGTACTTTATTGTTCTCCTCCTTTAGTAAGAGAAGTTTAAAAACACAAAAATAATGTTTTGTCAATGTTTTGTCTCTTCATTAATATGATTAACTAGTGGGACCCGTGCCGTTGAGCACGTTGAGCTTGGGTTGTTTGAGGCCATAACATTTACTAGCATGCATCGTAGTAGATAGTGGGACCCGTGATGTTAATCACAATGACATTAGTTTAATGTTCATAACTTTTATAAACTTCAAATAATTTGATTCAAAAAATAAAAATACATATGAAATGTATTTCTTTAAAAAAATAAAATATACATTGAAGGCCTCAAACATTGTCTATATTTTATTTTATTTTTGATAACATTCTATTGGATCAATCTTCAACATATTATTGACACTTGAAATGTTTTTACTCTTTTTAAAAGTGCATCATAACATTTGTGTGTAGCTACAATACAATATACAGTCTCTACAGGTCCGTAATGTATATTTGAAAAATCCACGTTTGAAATTCTAATTTCTAGTGCAAAAGAGCCTATAATCCAAAGAGTCAACTTTGATGCAACATACACATCAGTTGCTAAACTAAATTTAGATACTTCTAATCCATGGTCACTCATTAAAGTAGGATCCACCAAAATCCGTCTCATTTTATCTTATCTAATTTCCTTTGCGATCGATATAGATAATTGAATTGGTGAGGAAAGTCTATCCTACATGCAAATCCCTAATCACGGACATCTATATACATATTGTCTCCTTTTCCATGCAAAAAAATGTTGTCGAGAATCAAATCACAATGTATGCTACCGTTTTTATTCAAGAAGAGAACATCATGTAAAAAATGTCAACATAATCTTATTCGTAGTCGTTGAAACATCTTCACATTCTCCTCGTCCACTCTTGGCACTATAGGTAATTTGTTATTACACTTGTTAATCATACTTCTCAAAGTTTTGGCATTCCACCATTGGATATATTCATATACTTTGATGGGATGGATAGCAAACAACTTAATAAATAAAGGATGAACAAGAAGACAACTTGTTGCTTTCATGGTTCATTGTTGTTATAGCATTTCTTTCAACTAAAGTAATGAATGCTTTACTAGCATATTTTTCATCTCTTGGTATAAAATCAACTCCCACAATGTGACATTTGTAAATGATACCATAGCTACCTCTAGCAAACTCCCTATTTCCATTCAATAAAATAACTTCAAATTCAGGTGGAAGAAAATGCAAAAAAAATCCATCTGACAGATCTTTGTCTATGCAATAAACTAATCGTCGAGGTTCAACTACTAATTTACTTAGCTCACTATTAAACCAAGTTACTTTATTCATTAAAGAGATATAATCAAGATCAACACAATTTAGAATGTGATTAACCCAATTTTTTAAATTCCATGTTGCCCTTCTAACCTCCTGGCTAATCAAACTCTGAAATCTTCTAGGAGACAGCTCGTTCTTCTCATATTCAAATTCATTACCAAAAATTTCATTTAGTAATGTTCGTTCTACATGTCTTTTATACTCTTCAACCCCTTCGACATTACTATTCAAAAACATACAAGGTAAATGATTCTCGTAACATATACTATAGAACTACTTTAGTAAGTTCATACAAACTCAAAACTTCATGGAATTTTATACAAAAAATTGAAATTGAAAGCTTTTGGACTCTATTCAATAAAAAAATTCCTTCACATAGAAAAAATTAAAAATCAACACACAATTTGCTTTCTTCAATAGTGTTCCAAATCTAGTAATACCACTTTTTGTACGAATTACTTCTTTCATACCTACAGGCATGGAAGCAATAACGGTTTGCAAAATGTTTGGAGGTATCTCTTTCCATATTCTATGAAGATATTCCACCAATTCTTCTTTATTATGTGGCTGGGATGTACTTTGAACTTTGTCTTTTATTTACTTCCATAGATTCTCTTTTGGAATTAGATATGGAGAGTTGGCTAGCCAATTCAAGTTCTTTATACCATGAGCTTCTCTCTACAACTTTGTCAACTTATTGTAGTGAACTGAAGTGCCATCCTTCATTAGTGTAATGTCTAATTGACAATCCTGGAGAAAATAAAACCCACTTAAAGTGCCTTTGTAAATAAGATAAAAAAATTCACTTGCACTTCTACTTTGTGGAAGATGACCATATTCACTATTTTGAAACAGTTTTCAACTTTTGAGACTTTTGCCCATAATTTCAGCAATTATTTTGAGAGAATTCATACATTTTTCAGAAGTTATATTTACAGATTATCCTCAAGTCAAGGATAACCTTTCTATATATTGTTAAAAAGTCAGTTACAAATATAGAATCAATCAAAAAATCAATGAAAAATCTAAAATAAAGCATTAAATTGAGACTACAAAAATTTTCAATTTGACAAATATGGTCTTGAGGTATGATTATTAGTGGAAAATTATCAAAACTACTAAATTCACCTCAAACCATCAAGGAATTATGTATAGACTTAAAAATAAGTGCAAAATATTTAGATGAATATCACTCATATTCCTTTTGCCACACTCTAATTTGTCTAGAATTTTTTCCAATTTCAAAAAATGATTCATTGGTCCAAATAACTTTCTTTCAATCCTCCTTATTCCAGTTTGTATACTTTCTAGCAAATTCTAGCTTGTCTGCTCTTTGCTTGTCATTAAAAAAAAAGGTTTTTATACAACAACATGGATTTTGTAACCAAGGGTTTTCAAAGGATTCTTCATAATACAAGCACTAACATCTGCAATACTTTCCATCTAATTTTTAATCTTTGTGACCAATGAAGAAAAATCATTATTAAGGAGGCGTTATAAGTGTCTCATTTTGCACTACATGAACTTTCAAGGCTTACCATGTGACTTTAGTCAGACTATAATTCCTCGTTTTTTAAAACTTCATAAAAATACAATAAACAGTGGAAGATGTCATTTCTAGCTCTCTTGCTATTTGCGTCCCTCTCATTCCACCTTTATACATTCCAACCATTTTTATTTTCTCTCCATCTTAGGGATTATGCTACTTATCCTACCCCCAACACCAAAGAGATTTGTTTCAACGAGAATAATATAGCTTATGTTAAACTAAGTCTTAAATTCACATACAATCATGTCAAAGGTTACCCCTGCAATTTACAATGCAATCACAACACGATATTGCATACATATCTTCTTAAAAAACAATGGTCCAAAAAATTGTGATGCGGCAATGAGGCTAAATGAAAACTACATGGACACAGTTTAGATAGGGCAAATGAGAACTACAACTTTACATGGTTTTTTGGGATAATTATCCACATACAAGTTACTTTTTACAATATTACTCTTAATTCTACAAATAGGTAAAAATTTCAACGCAATTGCTCACAAATTGAACTCCTAGTGGTCACTTGAAGTTCACTATATGTAATCTTGTATAATTGGAGTTAATTAAAAATCCTGTAACATTTCTTTGGGGTACTCTTCAGTGACAATTTCTCATATGGAGAAACTGCAGGCTTTCATGTTCAGAAAATTTACATTCTCATCAGCAACATCTATCACTTTCTCAAGATTTTCTTAAATTTTGTAGGGACTGGAAACACGCACGGTAAGGACTAGCCTAGTTTACCGTACTACTCCTATTTGATGGAGTGCAATGCTCTCAACCCACCATGCCAATCTGCATTTCAGGGGGGCTGGCACAAGTTCTGAACCTCAAGAGGGTGCAGAGGCCCTTAGATACAATACGCGGCAGTCTCCATCCACCTTCCCAAGTGGACATCCGCGACTGGGTGAATGATGTCCAGTTGATTGATATTTTGTTTTTTTTTTTTGAAGCAACAAAAGGAGATTCATTGCAGGAAAATAGAGTACAGACCCTCTTCGGACCAGTTGATTGATATTTTGGAATGTTGCATGCAACTTATGCAAGGCTAGGTACAGCCATGTACCTACATCCCTACAGATCAATTACTCCTTTGTAAATTGGAATTTGTGTCAGTTTCAGTTGGTGTAATACCATCAGCTTCATCAAGTCATGATGGTGCCCAGACGCCCAGACTCCAGACTCCTTGGATAAAGCCTATGACGAGGTCATTCCACAATTCTAGAGCCTGGTCACTTAATTGGACCAGTGTTCAGAGTAACTTATGCCCATCTGAAATCAGCCATTTCATGAATGCCCGGAATATGCCTTCGAGTGGATACCATAGGCATGGGTGTAAACTGGACTCTGGAGTATCAAAGAATGGATCGGAATCACTCAAGCCCGTAGTTCTCAATCAAATGACCATGGAGTAGGGAAAATTACTGAATGGAGTAGGGGAAATTACTCCATGTAATAGGTTATAGGTTACAGTAGTTTGGATTGCATACGATAGAAGAGAGGAGTGAGAGGTGAAGGAAATTCACGCAACCACAGTTTTAAATGTAAAGATACCTTGTTTAACCCTTATTTGACATCCTTGTTTTGCACAAATTGGAGAAAAATGTAACTTCATAGTCTTTTAGCCATATTTTCGCATTGAAGATAAAAACAATTTTGAAAATTGGAAACGGTGAATGTCAAGGTAACTTGGTTATCTAACCAATGCAACAAAAATCAATTAGATCGAGTAAGATCTCCAAAAATGGCAGTGTTGATTGTGTGGGACCTCAAAAGCAAAAACAATGACCTTAAGGACCAGAATGGTTGTCTTTGTCAATTAAGGATTAAGCAAATCCTTTATTACCTAAAATCTGGATTGTGGATGATGATGATAATGTTGGAAAGATTTCATAAAGCCACTTTTAATAAGCAAAAAACATAGCATAAAGTCACATCATGTATTACAGTTAGACCTTGATAAGTATTATGGATTGGGAGCATACTTTCAGGAAAAACTTAGACGGTAGTAATACATAACACATCTAGAGGGTGACGCCCATGATTTGTAACACTGATTAAAAAAGTAACACTTAGAAGAATTTAAAAGATAAATACGTATCATTTATAGAAAAATGGATGAAATTTCAAAATATTGATTCATTATTCATCTAAGTCTGTCAAAAGATTAAAATTGACCAAAATTGTCTAAATTGACTCTTTTCTACTTTAGGCTTAATAAATCTCAATTGAAGCATTTTTTAATAAATTTTGCGGTAAGAATCTAATATTAACTTGATGTACTACTCATATACCAAAAAATGGACTATTAATTCCTCTTCATTTGTAAAATCATAAAGATTAAAGAGGGCTCAAATGTCTTTTTGGCAATTGTGAAACTTTTTTTTGCCAAACTTTGTAGCATGCCCTTGTAAGACTCTTGTATACTCCAACTTGTATAAGTTGATATTTTGAGTAGGAATTAGGTTGAGAATACATTACAATAAAAATATTCAAATAATATCTTAAAAAAAAAAAAAAAAAATCTTGCTTCCCTACATTTGAAGAGAAAAATGAGTTTATCGATGAAAAATTCCCAAAAGTTTACAAATTTACAAAAAAAATAAAATCACAATTAGTTTGAAATAAAATCTTCCATCTCAAAAAAATTTACACCAAAATATTATTTTTTATTACTTCATCTAAGCTATCAAAATTCCAAAAAGTAGAATTGGATTTAAAGGAATTTTAGGGATAAAGCCTTGAAAGGGACGACTTGAATTGGGCAAAGTTATCTGGACAACACCTTATAAAATTATAGATGTCTTACTTGCACCTCATTAGATGCAAGCTATCTCCAGCAGCTATAAATTCCATTATGTGGAGTTTTAAAGCCATAACTTTTGCATACAAAGTAAGGAAAACGTTTTTATAATAAGTATAATTTAAATTAGTATAGGCTCTTGGATTCTCTAAGGATTAATTTTAGGATTTAATATTTGAAGAATATATTTTGAAGTAAAATCTCACCATCTTTTTTGAGCCACGTCTTCAACATGAAATGAAGCACAGAAAACTCATTTACTGTCTCTTCTCTGTAAATTTCATTTGTGTACAAAATTAATAAATTGTAGAGTTTTTTAAAATATGTTTTGAAAATTGGATGAATACCATCTGGAGATCTCTGTCAATTTCTGGTACGCTAACATCAAAAATTTCGACAGTGGCAGCGTACTGGCTTAATCCAAATGAGTCAGAAGTGCTAACTTAAGCTGCAATGGTGGTAAGGACCTAAAATAGAGAAAATCCAAAGTCCACGTGAAGGTTTCTGTAACCAACCCATATTTTGTCACTGTGCAAATCTAAAAATAATTTTACAAACTGTTCAATTATTTTTGAAATTTCATTTGGAATAATAGTACTATATGGCAACTCATGAAATCCTGTGATGAGGAATTTTCTGAGATGTTGTGCATATTTCCTTGATTTCTGCTGGCTAATTTCTGGATTCATAGGTACCTGTTTACAGTACATATTCACATATTCCACTACAGATTGCTCAAGAATCATATTGAAAGCAGCTTGCAAAAAATTGGTAATTCTATCCATTACAGACAAGGAGATTTGCACTAAGTCAAATCCATGCCTATTTTCTCGTTTCCTATTTTCATGCAAACACCATAGCATTCTCAATTTCTCAACACATGTAGAAATATCCAAGCATTTTTATTCTCCTCTTGAAACACACCACAGAACATAGATGCCAGGAAATCACTAGCTCATGTAAAGCTTCCATTCAATAGGCTTTTATAAATAAAAACACATTTCATCGCACTCAAAGATTACACCCTTATCTCTACCGGAAATACAGTCCTTCATGGTTCATGAGGGATTGAATAATGAGCACATAGCGAACCAAATGAATGTTAACGTCCCTTGATTACACTAATCACCGCAAATTTTTATTTAAAAAAAAAAAAAAAAAAAAAAACATCACGGAAGCACTGATGTGCCTCGAACTTGAGGCATGTTTGGGCCAGGTTAGACAAGTTTCGCCCTGACATTTGGAGCATGTGCACTGGTGCAACATCATATGGTTGCAAATTGCACCGTAATTTAGCCCAAAATAATTAGCGATTGCATGGTTGCGGTGTCTCTCTCCAAGGGGCAGGACCCATGCCCAGTCCAACAACATGGGACAGTCCTCTAGGGCAGGAACATTTCCAAAACTACAGTATGCCTAGTCACATGGATTCCAGTTTTTGGAGACAGCAGGTAGTGGCAGGTACCAAGTTGATTGCTCCCATCTTTTTTTTATAATAATATGTGTTGACACAAGTGAAGAAAGTTATTAGACCACAGTTTGTTAATAAACTATGAATGTAATGAATGCAGTCCGTTGTAAGCGATCTGTTTAACTTGAATATTTTATTTTTTGAAAAAATGAAACTTGTAGTATTATTTTGGTTGGTATATTTAGAAGTTGAAGACTTTGATTTAAGTTAAAATAGTTGTCAAAGATGCAATAGTGTAGACACAAATAGTTGAGAGTAAAGGAAGAGCTTAATTCGACGGCTGGCAATGTTCACGGGCAAGGCATGTGGTTAGTTGTGGGCACCCCGCAGACCTTCTCTAGAACCCTCATCATTACCGGGAATATTTATTATTATTATTATTACTATTATTGAATTTTTTATTAATTTATTTTATTCAAGGAGTGGTTGACCCCAAAGACTAAATGTAAATTTGTTGCTGTTATCTCTTTTCATTCTAATTGGTGCGAGTTTTCGACAAATGTGATGCTCAATTAGCAAAGCCCACATATAGCATGCTTTTAATCTCAAGTAAAAAAGATTGTTAAATTGCATAGCAAAGCAATTTTTATGAGGATATGTTTTAACTTAAATTGTCGAATGGTGTGGATCATAATAAAGATAAAATAAAATTGAGTCTTTTTTTTATTTTTTGGACAAATGGCACTTTTATTACCAATGAAATTTAACACAAGGAACAAAAGCACTCAATGAACCAAGTCAAGGCCCAAGACCTTAACCGGCGAGTGAAGAGCGCGAGTAACAGCCTAAAAACGAACCCATCTGATGCCTAGACAAAATTGAGTCTTTGACGTTCATAAAAAATCACTTCGTCTTAAATATGACTTCTATTTTTAGAAAATACACCCATGAGGTGAGATTCATGATCAGGACCAGGTTCATTGAATCTACTGATCGTCCTGAACTGAAACATCAGATGCATCATCTGGGAACTTAGGTGCACAATTTCTAAGTGAACCATCAGTGAATTCATTCAAAACGATGTCTCCTGATCACCATCCACAACCAGATACATTGAACCTGGACCACGCTAAATAAAAGTAATATGAAGCTTTAAAAGTAACTTGTATTTTCTATTTTTTTAAAATAAAAAAACCCAGAATTGTTGAATCATATTCATCCTGATCAAATAGCTCCTTCATCAAAGGTTCATTTGTAGCAGATTCTAAAAATTATAAACAAGATAAAACTGGAAAAACGAAAATAAATAAATTCTTGGAGAACAATCAGTGATTTCATTCAAAATTTTGTTCCCTGATCACCATCCACAACAAGGTACATTGAACCTGGACCACATCAAGTAAAAAGTGACATCAAGCTTTAAAAGTAACCTATACTTTGTGCCAAAAAATCAACCAACCGGAAATTGTCGATTCATATTCCCAGGGACATGTAAAAATCGGAAAAAATCAATAAAAACGAAAATAGAGGATTAAAATCAACGAAAACAGGCAAAAGCTAGCAAATTGAAGAAGTGAGAAAGAATGGGGGAAAGTGGGGAAAAGTAGGGAAAAGTAGGGAAAAAGGAAAAGGAGGGGAAAAAGGAGAAGGAGGAGTCTAAATCGGGGGATCAACATGAGGTGAAACCGGGGAACAACAGGGAGTGAGCGGAGAGACTGACGGGAGAGACGAGGCGATGATTGGGAACGCCCGTGCTATTCTGACGGGCACGGATAAAGGGACTCGAGCCGAAGACCCCCGCTCCACGGACACGAGCACAGTCAGCACGCCATGTGTTGAGCGCTGGCTGGTACCGGTACCCGTGGGAACCCGCCCTGCCCATCCCCCAAGTGTGCCCCCGAATTGCCCTCAATCATTTTGAATGGATTTTGATAATTCCCTCGTCAGTCCAATTTCAAGGGGGCCCCAGGAATATTCATTCAATTGTTATTATAATACAGTGGATGAAATTAGAAGATTGGCATCTCAGATGGAGATCATCGGGTACAGCCCTATAATAATCATCGCTGGTATCGAGAGGGACTGGGCCGGGCCGGGTGGAGGGAGCCCGTTTGTACGATTGGGGGCCTGGATCAGAGGAGCGGGTGGCAGGGAGCAGTACGCCCGTGATTTCTGAGGGCCTTCAACGGTTGAGTCTGGGTCTGGTACAAAGTGAATGAATTTGGCACAGACAACGAGGAAATGTCATCATAGAATGGAGTGGTGCCTGACTGAACAGTGGGGACTGTGGGACTTACCTTGATACGCACACCATGGCCTTATCAATGATCAAGACGCTCAAGTGTGTAAGAATGGGCAAGCTACTTACATGCATGGATGGCTGAGGAGGAGAATGGCCTAGCTGGGTGGGGTATATTTCTTTGGGACACTTGCTAATATGCTGCTATGGGGACCAGTGCTTTTGCTTTACTGGTAGTTGCCCATGTGTTCTACTCCAGTAATTTTGCGGTCCTACCCAATTCTTGTGCAAATGTTGTGATGATGACAAGAATATTATGTAGTCTGGTCTTATGTTGTTGAGATCTGTACGCATGCAGAAGATCTAGCACCTATATGTGAGGTTATAAAGTATTTTTCTTGGACAGTAATATTCTCCTGTGGTAGGGAGGTGTCTTGAAAGGAGAATGCCAAGCAGTGATCAAGTAAAAAGGTGACCTGTACTTCTTTGCTACGGTAATTGTTGTAGCGGAGCTGAACTCCACGGCCCAGCTTTCATGGACACCAGGACTTCATGTTGTTGTGACAATGTTGTCATTCCCTGAGCTTGTGGCTATCGCACATTCAGCTGGACCCAGCACAAGCATACACATGCCCTTGCAGTGGCCACGCAGTGAAAGTTTGTCACATGGGCTTAAAACTTTAAATTCATGCTGTACATATTTCATATCATTTAAACATCCAGGTTTCAGGTATTTCCCCCACAACCTGAGACAACAGTCCCCATTTACCAACATTAATTACACCCAACCCTCCATTCGCCCCATGACCTCCTCTCCCAAGCTGTCTGCTCCCCTGGAAACTAGCCTGGAGAGCATGCACCTCGCCACCTTTGATTCACCTCCTCTTCAGGCAAGAAGCAAGCAAACACCCACCCACCCAAAGCATGTACACAAGGGATTTACATTATGAACACTGTCCCCTCCCAAAATAGCCCCCCAAATTGGTCTACAAGCCTGGAAGCAAGTGGGAAGTTGGAGCACCATGCTACAGCAATCCCCATGCCCAAACCCGAAAATCTGAAAGAAAAACAACAAATTCAGGCTACAGAACTGAGGGTGACGAGGCCCCTCCTTATCTCTTCCAGAACGTCCCGCATTACACATTCCATCCGAATGTACCCATTTGCTAATTCCGGCCCCCCCTCCCTGTCACGGCGCCCCGTGGGGCCCAAGTATCGGACCCCCTCCCCCTCCCCCCCATGGCCCCCCGGGCCCACCCCATGACCCACTCCCCCCCGCTCCCCCCTGTTCCCCACCGTTCCCCAACCCCCAGAGTTTGACCCACCCGGAATCATTCAGCTGACTCACTTCCCCTCTTCACTCATCACACGCAACCTCCGAACTGAACATCCGCTTTCATCCATCTCCGCCTCATCCGTCCATGGCGACATTCTCTGTTCTTCCACTTCCTATAAGTCTTGCCGTCGCCCCCCGATTCCATGTAAAATCTTCCTGAGGCTTCCAGAGCATTCCTGTCTAGCTCTCTCTCTCTCTCGAGTCGTCTTCCTTCGATCAAATCACAACTTGTACACAGTTTTCCAATTGAAACGATATCGCTATCGCAGTGAGTTGAGAAGAGGTTTGTGTTTTGCGTGAATGAAAAAGAGAGAGTTCCGGGTGTCCATGGACGTTGCGATTGATCTCTAGCGTTTGGTTTTTTTGAGAGGGCGTGCGTTCTGAGGTGAAGATGCCTGCAGTGTTGCCGATGAGATCGGTCGGGGCCGGGGCGAAGGCGAGGACCGGGGGGGGTCGGGGTTTGGCTCGGGCGAAGAGTGAGCAGGGGCGGGAGGAGGGGGCGGTTGTGGCGATGAAGGGGGGGAGTACGGTGGGATTGTTGTCGTCGCAGCTTCGGGCGTGCGCGGCGGCGGGGAATGTTGTGAAGGGGGCGGAATCGGACGCGGAGAAGATCCGGAGTAAGCTTTTTGGGAATGGAGTTGATGTGGAGAATAGGTTCGGGAATCAGTATATGAGCAGCGGGAGCGAGCACGAGCTGAACTCGGTGTGCTTGGGCGCTATGGTTGATAGGTTCATGGAGGACGAGGTTGATAGTGGCCGGAGTGTGCGGTCGCGGTGCAGCTGCAAATTCAGCGGGTCGATGTGCGAGTGTGATTTTGATGAGTATAGGTCTTCTCTGGGCGGGGAGTTGTCTGAGATTCTGCAGGATTTGGTGCCAAGCGCGAACGTGACCGAGCGGATGTTGCTTGGCGAGGTGAACAAGGCAATCGCCGTGGCCAGCGATGTGGTGGCCGCGGAGGGTGGCGTGACCACCTGCCTTAGGCGCCAGGTGATGAAGCACCTGAGGACCGGCGGGTACAATGCCGCAATCTGCAAGTCGCGGTGGGAGCACGTGGGGAACTTCCCTGGCGGTGACTACGAGTACATCGATGTGGTGTTCGAGGGCGCTACGGGCAAGAGCGAGCGGATTATGATTGATATCGAGTTCCGGGCGCAATTTGAGATCGCGCGTCCGTCGTCGAGCTATAACGCGGTGGTGCAAGTGCTGCCGGCGGTGTTTGTTGGCAAGGCGGACCGGCTATTCCAGATTGTGAACATCATGTCGGACGCGGTGAAGCAGTCGCTGAAGAAGAGCGGGCTGGACCTGCCTCCATGGAGGAAGCCGGAGTACATGAGAGCGAAGTGGTTCTCGTCGTACAGGCGGACGACGAACGACACGGTGCACAAGGCGCACGGTGAGGACATGGCGAACAATATTTCTCGGATCGCTGTCCGGGACCAAGGGTGGAACGCCCGGTACACGGAGGAGATGGAGGTGGACTACCTGCGGGTCGGTGAGAGGCGGGCGATGAAGGACCTGAAGAATCTGATCGCGAAGAAGCCGACGGAGGTTGTGAGCACGAAGGCAGCGGCAGTGCCTGCGGTGGTGAACAACAGCGATTGGACACCCCCGGCGCTGAAGCCCCGGGTGTTCCAGCGCCGCGGCCAAGCAGGGCTGGCATCGATATTGAGGGAAGCCGGGCTGACGTCGTCAATCAGGAGCTTGATCGAAGAGCAGCGCATGGAACGGAAAAGTCTGCCGATTGCGGTTTGAGACGCTTAACCGTGTTTTCTTGACATGGCGTGTAAAATATACTTATATGGTGGATGGTTGTAGATGATATGCATATAGCGCCTCTAGTATCAACGAGGCTGGCATTGTTGAGAAGTAGTTGTGCGAGATTTTGTAGGGAAAATAGTTTGTGAAATTTTGGGCTCGACATTGCCGAGATGAGAAGTTTTAGACGAGCCAGAGTCCGCGAAGGATAAGTTATGCGGCTGGTAATATAGGAGAAGCCTGCTGTGCTGCAATTTTTGGTAGCCAGGTTGCACAGAAGACTGGTATAGTTAGTGTATATATTCTAGGAGCGGTTTTTCCGCTCACGATTACGAATTTTTGGACGAGCCACTGAAGTTGAGGCTCTGAGTTCAGTTCACTTGCTTCCATTGCAAAGAACATGTGGAAGTCTCATTTGTTGAGTATAATGAAAGACAAGTTTCATTGTCTACCTTGAATCAAGAAATCTTCACACGCTATTTATGTGATGTTTAGTTTGTCGTCACCCAACATCATACTAGTGTTATGGGTTGATTGCTGTAATGTTATTTGCGTTGCTATCTTCCTTGATGGCATACAGATATTTTCCCCAATGAAGGCATCTTTGGTTGTTTGTCTTGATTCGGTACTGTGCAAGGTTTCTTCTGTTCTTGAAATCTTTACCTGTCATCGCAAACAGTCTGGAATCTGGGGTGGTATGTGAAGGACATGGGTGAAACTCCAGCTTATTGTTACCGTAAGCCTTGCTATGAGTGCATGTCACGACTCACGAGTGTGTTGGATTCCAATGCATACAGCATGAAACTGTAGGTGCATGTGAAGATTTTCTTTGGATATGCAGAATGATGGGAGGCCTTTCAGCCAACTTACACTAGTCCCCTTGAACCATGGTTATGGATGGGAGGTGCTGCTTGCTTGTTCCTGTGAAATGAGTTAGAGAGCTGTGACCATACTTGGCATTACATTGCACTTGTTCCGTAAGTAGTTGCAAGCTAGTGTGTTTGCTCGACGATTCCCCTCATATATGATTTCGGTTGTTGAGTTCAGCGATTGATTCCATGGACTTGTCATTGACGTGACCCATGAATTCTCAGGACAGTTTTTTTAGGGTTGCCTGGCTGTTTCAGTTGGACTTGTTCTCTCTAATGTGGGTCCCTTGCCAAATGACTGGTCCTCGGCTCCTCTGATGGCAACTTGCCTTTGTGTTCAATGAGAGTTTCGATGACTCATGACTCACACTTGACATACCGAGGGCCAGGTCTCTCAGTCTCTGCTTCTGGAACAGTGCATTGTTTATCATTCATAGTTCTGCACGGCCGTATTAGCATCCTGATAACCTTTAAATGGACAATAACTATTGAGTGATTACTGCAGCAAACTATATGGGAACTAAAATTTTATTGTTTTTTTTTATATACTTTAATTTACTTTTTGATTTCCAGGCCCCATCTGTATGATTTCGTTTCAAATTTAAATAACACTTTTAACACTGTTAACTAGCTTTATTGATTGCTGTTTCTGGGTTCAGTTTTGCCTAAACCCTTTCGACATCTGCATGAGATTTTTCACTGGGTGGAAGATTCGTTTCATGATTCTAAGGTACACCAGCAACTTATGCTCAATCAGTGGCCTAACATACAGACGGCAGTGTGAGTTAACTTTGCAGCTCTCAGAAATCTTGAGCCAGGCCCTGCATTTGGTAAGACTTTGGATCTCGAACTTGAAAAAAGAAGTTACAGGAAGAGAAAAAGTAGTTGAGTAAAGCTGCATCTCAAAAATATCACCCTCGCCAGCAGGTCGGGCCTGCTCGGTTGGCAGGTTGTTTTCCTTTTTATTTTAAATGAAGTGTTAACACCCTTGTTCCAAAAAAAAAAAAAAAAAAAAAAAAGCTGCATCAGTGGTGACGAAGTCCCGAAATCATTGAGCTTCAATGCAAAGCCACGGTAGTCAGTGGTGTCATAAGAGTTGAACCGTAATTCACCAGGAGTTGAGGCAGTCACGACTGTAGCATATTCCGTAAAACCAAAAGCCCAAAGGTAATATGCCCAAGAATGTCGTGATTGCTTCGTTTGCGATCCAGAAGGCTTCAGTTCATGGCCTCTCCGTTCAATGATGTTCCCTGCCCCTTTCACCGGAGCCATCTTCGCTGTGTCAGCTCCACGCGTGTGAATAAGTTTTCAGCTCCCATTGATTGAGCAGAGTAACTCCACTTAGTCCAGCAGAAGGTGAGTTACTTTGGGCGAAATTCATCGCACTTGGGTGTAATTTTCATCACATCTTTACAATGTTAATCACGTCAGTAAGATAACCCTCACTTGTCTGCAGTAAAATAAAATCATCCGGTTGGGCGCCCCAACTGCCCCCCCACCCCACCAGAATGAAAATATAGGGAAGAAGGTGTAAAATTGGACTGTCTGTGGGCTGAAATGCAACCTGGATGTTTCTTTGAAAAGTAGGGAAATCCATTTGTTTCAAAAAAAGAAATAAAAAGTTGGCAGATCCTGAAGCTATCTTCCTTTAAGCGATTTGATGCTTCTAATTTCCTGATAAAGCTACCGTAACGGAGGCAGAGTTCAAATATGAGGGGTGGGGGGAGCACGTGTCCCTTTACTAAAAGCTTTCATGAGTATGCTAATTCACACTGTATGAACCCATTACATCCACCTGAAGGGAACCTTCACAGGCATCCCAGTAGAATCTCCAGAATTCTCTAATAAAACTCCAAAACTTCAGTCCGGGATCAGGAGGACTGCCCTGACATCAGGGCTCTGGTATTTCCTCTGCCACTTCCATGATAAACCTACCCATTTTGACACATGGTACAGACTCGGTGATGATACAGTCGGTATTGGAGCCACCCCGTGACCACAGCTCAGGATTCATCTGCTTGATTTTTGGATGCAGGGACGCCGAAAGGGATCACTGTTTGGCCTGCACACAGAACAGTGATTTAGACGCACTTACGTCATTTGAAGTCAAGTTCCTTACATTCAGTGATGTGTGATGACGTTGTGGCTACCATAAAAACATCATTAATTAATTATATGATGTGTTTTGAATTACAGGATAAGTATTGTTTTGTTTTGCTGGCTGAAGGATTTCAGCCAAGATACAGTCGACAACTTGGGTTCCTGAAGAAGGCATTGCAAATAGTGCGAAACACTTGTTCTGATACCCCAACTACCGTAAATCAGCTGAACCAGATCAGGGCACAAATACGGCAGATTCCTGTCACGTGTACGATGGTATTCTGGAGCCTCTTGCATCATGGTGTAACTTGTGCGAGAAATCTCTGCGCTATTTTGCTTTGCAGCCTTTCGCAGCCTTTCCCTGCAGACATGTTTTAGAAATTTCGGATGAAACATCAGACAATTAACTTACCGATTTCTGGAAGCATAAGTCAAATAAGTTACCGTGTAATTCTTGTGTGGCCTCCCTCATCAATGCTTTCGCGTCAGTTATACACACTTCCCTCCGGCTTCTTGGGCTTCTTTCTACTGTGCGTGGACAGTTTTGGAACACCTCGTTACCATGATCTGTGCAGAAAACTCATACACCTGGTGAAGTGCTTTTTACTATGGGCTTCTATTCCAGGAAGTTTAACTTTACCATGCGGCTGCATTAATTCAAAAGAAAATGTATTTCACAAATAATGTGTAATGAGTTGGCGCAATCTGATCTCAACACCTGGGCAAGGAAAGGCATGCACGAAAATATGCAGTTATCCAATAATCCATAATCGTAATTGCTTACAAAAAACTCATTGCCACATGGCACCTAAGTTTACAGCCCACCGATGAAACAGACCTGAGAAAGTAACAAAAGGAAGTGAACTCCTTAAAGACAACTCTGGTGGATGTAGGCAGGGAACTTTCTGAAAGACATCATTGAACGTCGAGGCCATGAACCGAAGCCTGGTGGTTCACATGCGAAGCAATTGCGACATTCCCAAGCATATTACTTTTGGGCTTTGGTTTTCCAGAATATGCTTTAATTACATCCGTATGAACTGCAAGTGAGTTGCAGTTGGACTCTCGTGACACCAACTACATTACTAACTTGCCTTTGCACTACAGTGGGACGATCTGGTGACTTCGTCACCACCGATGTAGCTTTACCAAACAGTTTATTGTTTTTGTTTATTGCTTTGTTATTTGAGACTCCACTTTTCTTTCAAGTGCTGGCTCGAGATATTACTACCCACATCTCTTTCAGCCGCCGGCTTTGGTCACCGATTCGAGCGCAAGTTACTCGGAAATCATTGATAGAATATTCTACAGGTGAAATAACCCAAACGTGATGTACTCCAACAACTCCGGAAGAACTCGATGTTTGGCTAGGGCCCATTCATGCTACCTAACTGTAGAGTACTGACGATGCTAAGAGAGGCATGCACGGAGTCACGAAAGTTGTGTAATATCTGTGAAGGTAAACGAATCGAGGTGTGAATAGGCTCTTGAATTGCCCAGCAGTGATCTGAGACGCACAGCATTGACATATGAAGCTTGCCATGACCATGAAGCTTAGGAACTCAGCGACATGTACTTCCATCACCCTGCAAAACCTTCCACAAATCTCCAATGCACCAATCATATATTAGGCACTGAAATTCAAGAATCACTCTTACGAATTCATAGACTTATGGGGATGTTCTAACGGAAACAGACTTATAGCTGAAAGTTCCCCTAAGTTCTTCACAATTCCACCCCCGAAACCAGAGAAGCTGGTACAGCTGAAAGATATTTCTAGAATTTTAAATAACCAGAAAGCATTTCAGACTACCATATGGACAAAAAATCTGGGATGTCATTTCCTGCATATGATATCACCTTGCAAACAAGAAAAACAGCACACAGACATATGAATACACATACATATGTATACAGCAAATATCACATTGCAAGCATCATGTAGCAACTCAACGTATGTACAAGGATTTTTTTTTTTTCTTTCATTTATATACTCAATGAATAAGACTTCCACACATCTTTCGCAATGGAAGGAAATGAACCAAACTCAGAGCCGCAACTTCAGTGGCTCATCAAAAAATCGCTAATCGTGAGAGGCAACACCCGCTCCTACAATATATACACGACCCTTAGCAACTATCTGTCAAAAATTGAAGCACAGAAGCATTGTTCTATACAACGATATATAGTTCCATAACTAATCCTCTGCTGTCCCTCCTGCACCATAACCCCGCTGCCTCGGCGACATGCCTGTCTCGCAGCAAGCATTGTCATCCCGGCAATGTCAAGAGCCCTAACTCCTGCCCAAGAACGTATCCCGCAAATGCTCAACGATTCCAGCCTCACTCATCACTTGAGGCACTATATGCATATCATCTGTACGCCATATATCATATATACCTCTATGTTACACTATCAAACCGAGCCATGTCCGCATTTCGAGGTACTGAATCTTAAACCGCTATCGCCATCCGCTGCTCTTTGATCAAGCTCCTGATTGACGACGTCAGCCCGGCTTCCCTCAATATCGATGCCAGCCCTGCTTGGCCGCGGCGCTGGAACACCCGGGGCTTCAGCGCCGGGGGTGTCCAATCGCTGTTGTTCACCACCGCAGGCACTGCCGCTGCCTTCGCGCTCACAACCTCCGTCGGCTTCTTCGCGATCAGATTCTTTAGGTCCTTCATCGCCCGCCTCTCACCGACCCGCAGGTAGTCCACCTCCATCTCCTCCGTGTACCGGGCGTTCCACCCTTGGTCCCGGACAGCGATCCGAGAAATATTGTTCGCCATGTCCTCACCGTGCGCCTTGTGCACCGTGTCGTTCGTCGTCCGCCTGTACGACGAGAACCACTTCGCTCTCATGTACTCCGGCTTCCTCCATGGAGGCAGGTCCAGCCCGCTCTTCTTCAGCGACTGCTTCACCGCGTCCGACATGATGTTCACAATCTGGAACAGCCGGTCCGCTTTCCCCACGAACACCGCCGGCAGCACTTGCACCACCGCGTTGTAGCTCGACGACGGACGCGCGATCTCAAATTGCGCCCGGAACTCGATATCAACCATAATCCGCTCGCTCTTACCCGCGAACACAACATCGATATACTCGTAGTCACCACCGGGAAAGCTCCCCACGTGCTCCCACCGCGACTTACAAATCGCAGCATTGTACCCACTCGTCCTCAGATGCTTCATCACCTGGCGTCTCAGGCAGGTGGTCACGCCACCCTCCGCGGCCACCACCTCGGCAATTGCCTTCTCCACCTCGCACACCAGCACGCGCTCCGTCACGCTCACGCCCGGCACCAAATCCTGCAGAATCTCGGACAACTCCCCGCCCAGCTGCGACGCCTTGTACTCATCGAAATCGCACTCGCACATCGACTTGCAGCTGCACCGCGACCGCATGACACTCCGGCCACCACCAGCCCCATCCTCCAAAAACCGATCCACCATCGCACCCAAGCACACCGAGTTCACCTCGTGCTCGCTCCCACTGCTCACACACTCTCGCCCAAACCTGTTCTCCACATCAACTCCATTCCCAATCCTCTTGCTCCTGCTCTTCCCCGCCTCCGATCCCGCCACTGCCTCACTACCACCACTCCCCATCGCCCCGCATGCTCGCAGCTGCGTCGACAACAATCCCATCTTCCCATTCCGCTTCACCACTGGCGCCATCCCAACTCTCAAACAAGTCTGCAACTTCACCAACTGCAAATTAAACCTGCACTAAAACAGTTCGATCAAAGTCTCAACCTTTGAGTACTGATTTGTTCCTTTGTACTGAGAACTGATCTAGTGAATTGTTTGTTGATTGACAGTGAGCTAGTCTAGATCAGTTGTGAGATGGGTACAGCGGCAGGATCATCAACTGTCGAAGTGTGCTTTGCCATCTGGGTCCGGCAGCGGAGCTTAAGTAGTGATCGATGAGAGAGGAGAGTGTTGGAGAAGTTATGATCGAGAGAGAAGCTTGTTCAACACAATATATTGCGTGTGCGTCGCCAACTGCTGTGGTTTATATTTGCAAGCCTGCGCTCAGGGAATGTATGTGCATTGTCTGCAATTAATTGGATGGATGGAAGGATGGATATGTGTAGTTGTTTTTGGTTTTTTTTTTTTTAATGGTTTTGGTTTTTTTGGATTTTTTGGTTTTTGTATTTTTTTGGTGTTTTTGTTTTTTTTAGGGGGTGGGTGATGGATGATGATTGTGGACATGGATTGCGTGTGGATTAGTGCAGTTGAGATTGTATGGGTGAGTCAAAGTTATCTTCAGGACTGTACTTGGCATCCAGGATTGTCTGAATTACTCAGAATTGGAGTGACTTCGAGTTATGGGAAATATCAGAGATGTTTGTGAAGTTTCCTTCTTTGGTGTGGGTTGATGGACTGCATATTCTTTGTGTTGAAATATGTGTTCTAGTTGTGCGTACTAACTGGGTGGAAATGAAGAAAGGTATTGAACAGTGCATCTTTGGGAAAAGAACTAGGCTGAGGATTTTAGGTGTTGCCAAGATTTGGGAGCTCCTAAGAGGTATCGCAGTCTGGGGATGTTGGATTCTGCGAAATGAAGCCCTTTTCGAAGGCAATCACTGGTCGATGGCGAGAATTCGTTCCTACCTGTGGGACTCCATCATCGAATACGGCAGGATCGAATGGGGCAAATCCCTGCTCAAATACAAACGTGCGAAGACTCCCGAGAAGGCTCAAAGTGTTCTGGAGGGCTTCGATGCCACTTGGACAATTAGGAATCTCTTTTGTATTAGATCTGGTTTGTCTGTTGTGTGGCACCCTATGCCTTGTGACAGTCCCATTATTTTTTGGTAGCTTTGTCCCCGGTGTTTTGTCTCCGTGGGTATGTACTCTACTTTCTGCAATGGAAATCCTTTGCGTCAAAAAAAAAAAAAAAAAAAAAAAAAAAAAAAGAAATGAAGAAAGGTCATTAATGAGTCTTAGGGTGGAAAAAGAAGAAATGATGTTGATAAGGCTTGTGGTGGTAAAATAGGAGAGGTCATTAATGGATCTTAGGGTGAAAGAGGGAGAGTTTGTAAATAATTGTAGTGATCCTTGTGTGTCTATTTGGATCAAATTGTATATTTTAGATATAATTTTTTCAAATAAATCATTTGAAAACTTTTTGGGGATGGATTTATTGAAAATTTTGAAATAAGATTGAAAATTAGTTTTGTTTTATATTAGTGTACTAAAAAGGTTACATTATAAATCACGGTAAAAAATTTACTATTTATTTCAATTCAAACATTTATAGGTTATGATTTAATATGTAATTATAGACATTTATTTGAATGATTTGGATGATGATGGTGATTTTATTTGTTTTCAAGTGAGATAAAATACTTTCTAATTTTACAATGAGTTTCATGCAAGATTAAAGCATTGATACTCTTCACAACAAATAATGCACCAGCACCAAAATTCATCATTTAATAAAACAAGTCTAAAACATACAATTCTCCACCGACTCATGCAAAAAGTGTATCTTCCGATGCCATTTGAGTTGGTGAATCACTCACATTCCATCACATAAACAAATAAATCTATGATTGTGTTATTTTAATCAAGACCCACCCAAATACACAATTAGTATCCCCTTTCAACTCTATGGTTTATACTCCCTTGAGGATGATATTTGAAGTGATTTGGCCTACTTTACATCCAATTGCATAATTAGGGCCACTTTTCACATTATGGTTAGCAATGTCTATATACGATAATATGATAATTGGTTTGTTTAAAAACAATTAAAAATATGAGAACATAAAATTGGAAAATTTGAAGGATAAAAAATAAGACAAACTATTTTTATTGACATAAGAAACAAAGAAAAGAAATTTTGGTCTCCAAAGGAGATCAATGTGAATTTTGTTTCTATTTGTTCCACCACTAATTCAATGCCTAAGGGACAAGGAAAACATAAAAAATAAACCTTATTTCTTCAAAAAATTATAGCATTTTGTTTGGAGGTTAACGAACCAGCTACCTGTTACGGTGTTGTTTACAAACCACGGGTGTTGATGTTATCATTGTTATGCATAACATATTTCCATCTAGCTGCACTAATGACAAAGGTGTACAACTACACCAAAGATGAACACCAAGCAATGACCAATTACACCAAAAAAATTCAAAATCTTGGTGTAGTTGTAAACCTTTTCCACTGGCTCTCCATCATCACATAGCATAACTTGATAGAAAACACCAAGTTCAGCCTCACAAAAGCAAGCATCCTCACAAGAGACTCCAGAAACCTTCTGTGTGTAAAATAATTCAGCCCACATAAGATAAAAGAGGTGATATTCGTTACATTAACCCCTAAATGTGCACAAGGGTATATTTGACCCCTAATGCTCCTTTTAATCCAAATAAGATAATGGATACTGAGAAGCTCAGATGAAGGAGTAGAAAGTAATATTTTGATGTGAAATTTTCTGTGAAGCAAGATTTTACTGTAACGGATTGTCTAATTGTTTTGGTGAATTTGTGATTTTTGGGGATTTTTCAAAAAGTTTGTATTCTTTCAAACCCGGATAGCTAGGTTTGAATTCTCTATAAACCCGGATAACAAAATCTATGACCTCATTTTTTTCGAAACCATTTTTTAACTTAAGTCAATAAAAATATGGCTTAGTCAAAGTTCAACATCCATGTAGCCATAGGGCTAGCAAAGAATGGAAACAATGAAAAAAATCGAAAGAGTAGAGTTACAATCTGTGAAATGTTCCAACAGCACGTTCAGTGAAATGCGTCCGTCATGGTGTGATTCATCAAAGGGATGCACCATGCATAAAACTTTACAAACTATCCACAACACAACAATCACTGAGTGATTGATTACCTCTTTAGGACTTCTACTACTCCCCGTGCCAGCGCTGCATCCTGATTTTTCACACTAGTTGTTAGCCTACCGGCATTGACAATATTATACCAAACTCGAGGTAGCAACTCTGTCTTCGCATTATCTTTGAAGTATGTCAATTTAATAGAATATAGGAGTGGTGACTCCTCGTAGCAAGTCCAGATTGGAATTTCAGATTTTTTTTCTAATATATTCTCCATGAAACATGCTGAACTTTCATTTCAGATACAAAGAGTACATGACAGAACAGAAGCACAACTGCAACCAAACAGAGCATGAATCTAAATCGGAGAACCGATACACCAACTGCTCATAGATGCCACATCATGGTCTCCTTGAGCTCCAAGTAATGCTATCGGTGTTAACCCTGCAGAAGAATTCGGAGATCAGTGCGTCATTCCTGGACAGCCAAATAAGCCAGATGGGACCTCGGTGCACAGATCAGAGTTTCTTGCTCGGTTTTACACAACGTTGAAACAATGTTGAGTGTACAAGCCTCCCAATACATTCAGATATTAGATTGGAATCCTTTTTTCTTCTTTTATTTTTCACCCAATTTTCGTGAAGATCGAACGGAACACATGTTATTAGGAAGCTTTGTGCACTGTCGCCTGACCATAGACACATCAGTGAAGATAACATTCGTCATTGAAAGCATTGTGCACTGTCATCTGAAGCTACATACATCAGTGAAGATCAAACAAAACATTCTTCATTGAGAAGCTTTGTGCACTGTCTTGTGAATATTCATACATCCAAGAAGATCAAGCAAAACACTCTTCATTGGGAAGCTTTGTGCGTTGTCATCTGAATATTCATGCATCACCAAGTGAAAGCGGCCTTCTTGAAATTCTGAACATGGCGTGTTTGTGAAGTTTTATTCGACTCTGATCTGTGCGGAGTACAATTAATGGGTGTTGGAATACTTCATTTTGTCCCTTGATTTTTAAAGTAGGAGGGGGGTGGGGGGGTGTGGCTATAAAGATTTGAAACTGAGATTCACCAAGGCTTCGGTTCAAATGGGCTTTCACCCAGCCGTGGTTTTATGCTTATATCCATATTTATGGAGATCAGTCGATACTTGACCTTTGGGATACCACATCGCACGTGAAGGTGCAACAGCTACAAGCTATGGGTAACCATGGACCCTACCTAAAATTATGAAAATGCTTCATCCACGAAATGCAAGTGCTTCGAGAGGTATTTATACCAATATGAAATGACGAGATGAGATGAGACGAGATGCCCCAGACAATGCCGAGACCGTGGGACGTCCATGAGAACAAAGTTCCAGCCAAGAGCTAGCACCAGGGGTATCATCAACATCACATACTTGAAACTGTTAGAAGAGACCGTGAACTCCCAAATACAAATAAATCAAACCATCACAGAAGATCAAACCAGTGAAGCAATACTCCAGTTTATTTTCTGTGCATGCTCAGTCCTGTGGCTTCCAACTTCTGTACCGTAATCACTGCAGTAATTTTGGTTATCAGTACCGTAATTTTGGCCATCAGTACAGCTGATTACGGCACAGCTTTGTCGTAATCTTTCCGCCGTTTAAACCATCACTTACTTGAGAAGAACGCAAACCGTTGACGTGTATTCTCAATCCTCAAACCTCCCACTTCGGAAGCCCGCATCCACCATGCACGATTCGTAGCAGTGAATAAATGCAACGTGCCAGCCATTCCAATCAACGAAATCCTGCACTAAACTCCAATCGTAGCCCAATTTCTTGTGTTCGTTACTTAACCTTCAATGGTTCAACCACTGCTCCAATTCTCCGGCCAAAGCGACCACCATTGAAACCGTAGCTAAGTTGAGTAATGCAAGAGTGAATCCACTTGTCGTTCCCTCAGCCTGCACATCCCAATTCACCAAACCTCGCCGGTCTCGCGCTTCGAACTCTCTTTCTTCCTGAATTGATTTGATCGATAGAGTTCAGCTCGACAGCAATCTTGGGTAGCACTGCAACACCGACCGTCCCTGGTTCGCATTTATAGCGGTGGCGACGTGTCGCTGCTTCCTCTTTCGCGCTAAGTGTCTTCCATAGTTTTCAGTTCTTGTGGATAAGATGCGCTGGTGGCTTCTGTTCCATTCATCGCAAAGCTGCAAGTCTTCGCTCAAGGTAACCGCGTCGTTAGCATTAACGGAAAACACAATTACAAAACTATTGGATGTGAGAAAGTTGCCAGAGAGTTGCTTCTAGGAGCAACGATACTCCCAGCAGACGCTTCTGAGGTTTAAGATTGCGAGGGTTTTAGAACACAGCTGGTGATGGCAGTTGTTCTTCTGTTGGAGACAGTGATTGACCTGCAGGATTAGCAGGAGGTGATGGGAGAGAGGATTATAGAACTGGGTTGGATAAGGTATACTGTCACGCACAGCTTCGAAGAGAGGAAGCAGCCTTGAGAGACGAAGATAATCTCCAAGCATAGAATAGATTGTCGTGGTGCGGAACATGACCAACACGGTTAACATCCTCGAAGCTGGTTGATACAATTGCATTGCAATCTGGAAATGAGACGGGACAACTAACAAACAAAACTCCAAAGGACAGCCACCAACCAAATTTAATGCAACCAATTTCTCAGATGAAGTGATAAACCCCGAGAGATACGTAAGCAACTGATAACCGCTACGCGACAAGTGATTGGAAACGGCACCCCGCTCATACGCGTGGGTTTGAAAACTTCCAATTGATGCTCCTGTGCAATTAAAATACATGCTGTAGACAGTTGGATTCCGAGGCTACTACGAGCGAGAAAAATCCACAGGAATAGTTTGTACTCAAAGAGAGAGGTCGCAAGTGACCTCGAGCAGCAGAAATGCTATGCTATGTATTGAACGTATGCAAAAATAGAAGTGTCTGTAACCTACCAAACCTGAATTCTAAAACCTAAACCCAATATGTAATCGAAAATTGCCTTATCACCTTGCAGTCGTATTTAGAATAGAGGTCAATACTCCGAGCACCATAAACGCTAGCATAGGGCTCAAGTCAAGGGCATTAAAGAGCGGGGGGATAATGTTCCTAAAGAGATTCAAGTAAGGGTCACACATATCGCGAACAGCCTGCAGGGGCTGCCTCTCCCAGGGAATGTTGGGAAACCAACTGAGCAACACGCGCACCATCAACACCCCACTGTACAGCTCTAGCCACTTCGCCATGCCACTCGCAACAACCGTCAGCGGCGTGCTCACGGACCCCGGGGTCTGCGTAATTGCGGCAAAAAACAGAGGTCCGGCTGCCAGCACTAACCTCCCCTTCAACGCCGTCACGAGCTCCTTCTCCGCATTCGTGGAACCATCAGGCAACGGCGTAGCCGTCAAAGTATCCCCCAACGCCTTCGCCGCGCGAGCCACCGCTTGCGCCACCACCGCCACAACCAAAATTGCGCGCGACACCGCCGCGCTCCCAATCACGGCGCCATTGCTCCCGCTCGCGCTGGAACTCGAATCCTCCGACGCAGCGGCGCAGACAACAGACGAGCAACCGGACTTCCTACTCCTGCCCTTGAATTGCGAGCTCGACAACGACGACGCGTGCTGAACCACACCGGGCGCTCTCCTGATTGCGAAAACCGATTGCGGCAACGGCTGCAGGCGAGAAATGGCTCCCCTGGAAGCCACGGATTGCGTACGCACGCCGATTGAGGTGGTCGCGCCCGTGATCAAGGACGCCATCGCTGATGCCATCGCAAAGTTGTGTGCAATCCCTCCGTCGTCCTGCCAACGCCCAGGCTTCAAGAGACTCGTCTTCCTGGCTTTGCTCTCGCTTTGGTCTCTCTCCCTGCCCTCCCCTTCCAGAACCTTCTGCTCTGGAATCTCCAAACTAACAAGATCTTGTATTAAATTTGGGAGATTTGGAGCATATAATGCTAGATTTGGCCTTGAAGATAATGATATGGATTGGATTATGGTAGATTTGAAGTGGAGGATGGTAGATATGGAGCTGAAGATATTGATGATGTAGATCTTAGTTGCGAAGAGCGGTGTGCTGGTTGTAAGCGGTGGGTAGATTAGTTTTGAGCACTTACGGACATTTTTAGTTTTTCATATCATAGATTTCTGTGGATTTCTACGGATTTCTATGTCTTGATTTTCATGTTTACTTTTAATAAAATTTCCTTAACTCTAATAACGTATCTTTGGGGGAGCTTCGGTAACCCCGAATCGAATGATCAATTAATTTCAAGTTTTATTGTCCAACTATGGAAAAGTAATTTTTAGAAGTTTGGAAATAAAACTCAAAATTATTTGTTTTTTGTTTCCTAAAAAGTCATTCACAATTGATGGAGTTTTATTGGATGTAGTAGACTTCATGCAATCACTTTGAACATTTTTTACTTATTTGGTTTTAAGTTCATATGTTTGATTTCAAGATATTAGGCCCTCTTTACACTAGAAACGAGAAGACCATGAGAAAATTAGCCAAGGGCCACAGCCCATTCTTGAAAAGACCAACTCTAAATTTGACGTCCTTTGGATATAGTGTAAAGTGAGAAGGGGCCTACAAACATGTGCTGAAATTTTTAATACATTTTTGTTACGATTACCTCGTAACAGCTGGACGTATGTACGGTAGTTACGTCGGTTTGGCAGTTACAGACGTCACCCGTAGTCCCCGAGAGAGCACGTAAATAGTCGTGAGAGAAGATCATGCTTCACGCAACCTCTTGTAAACTTCCCGAATAATGATAATTCCGATTGCATGATCTCCTTGTTGTTTCGTCATACATTTCCTGATAATATCGTAAGCAAGTCTGGATCCAGCTCAGGCAGCCGCTGAATCCATATCTCTCCATATCTTTTGACTCAGAACCTGATTGTCTTGAGAACCCCGACCGGGGTGTCGACAAGGAATTCGATTGTTGTCAGCGATCCGTAACATTAGGTTGCGTCCACCATCTGTCCACGCCTCGGGGATTCGCAGAAGCAGTTGCAAATCGGGGTAACGATCAACAATTGTCATGGAGCGAGAAATACCGGACGGAGGGCGGGGACCTCCATCAGCCGAGGGAATTGAGGCTGGTTGGGCCGAGTTCATACAACAACAAGTGCAGAGTGTGTTCCAGGCTGCGTTGCCGCATCTGGTTCAGCAAATATCGGAAAGGGCAGTCACGGCGCCTCCCCATACCTCGCCATCTGCGACCCAACACCCAGCTGATCGGGATCAACAGAGGACCGACAACAGTGGGGAGTCTGGGGCGGGGGAAAGGGAATCGAGGGTTGCCAAGCCGGAGAAATTTACGGGGAAAAGGGGTGGGGAGGTATATCGCTGGTTTGCTCAGCTTCGGTTGGTTTTTCGGGCAAATCCGCGCACGTATCGACAAGATGAGGACAAGGTGGCCTACGCATTGTCCTATCTAAGTGGGGCTGCTCAAAATTGGGCGATGCCACTATTGCAGGCATTGGATGAGGGGCGCAGAAATGACCTGTTACTGGACTACGATGCATTCCGAGAAGCCGTGATCTCAGTATATGGAGACATCGATCGGAGGGGAAATGCAGAGGACCGGCTTTCCACACTCCGGCAGACTGGTTCGGTGGCAACATACATCTCAAACTTCAACGAGCACGCAGCGCAGGTCGACTGGAACGAATCGAGTTTAGTTGCGCGGTTTCGGGGAGGATTGAAGGATGACATTCTCGATTCCGTGGCAACCGCTGAAACCCAACCCATGGGCCTCAATGATTGGATGGCAATGGCGTCGAGGATCGACGAAAGGCTATGGACAAGACGTCAATTGCGGCGACCTCAGATTCCGTCCGTGAGTCCGAGGGCGCCGGTCGTTGCTGGGAGGGAATCGAGCGGGCGATATCAGGTTGCCTCGGAGGCCCCAGGCCCTGTGCCAATGGAGTTAGGCGTCGCTCGCGTCACCACGGCCTTGACGAAAACTGCGGCCGAACGCTTGGAGTTCCAGCGCCAGGGAAAGTGCTGGGGATGCGGTCATGTGGGCCACCTCCGGTCGAAGTGCCCAACAAATCCGTCAAAACCGCTGATCTTAGCAGCTTCCGAGGCGACTGAAGTATCTTGAGAAGAGCCGGGAAAAGGTCCCGCTCGGGACTGAGAACAGAATCTCAGTACCCGGGCCCTATGGGAGGGTCGATCGGGCCGTCATTGATGCTGCCAAACGGACAGCGGGGGGAGGTGCAGCGGGATCTACCTCAGGAGGAGCAAGCTGAGGTTTCCACCCCGCTGTATTTGAGGGCAACCTTGGATCCGGAGGCTCATCTAACAGTAGCCGGGCACATTAATTCAGTAACTGTAGAGCCCTTAGTGGACTCTGGCGCCACCGGGATTTTCATGCACCCGGATTTTGCTCTCAAATGTCATGCTTTCATTGAACCCAAGAAGATACCCCGAGAAGTGAGGGTCATCGACGGAAGGGAAATCAGCTCGGGCCTCATCACCCACGAGGCCACCGTGAATTTAAATATATCTGGGCATCAGGAGGTGTTGGTTGCAGATTTGACCAACACTGGGAGATACCCCTGCATACTTGGAACCCCATGGTTGATAAAACACGATCCCACGATCCGATGGGCAGAGAAGAGAGTGGTCTTCGATTCCCCATATTGCCACGAGAATTGCTTGCGGCGGGAACGAGATCCGACATTGGAGTGTAAGGTGCCGACGGGAGAAAGAGTTAGTTTTCAAGACCCAGGAACGAGAGGAGCGGAGAAGCTCCAACAGAATCCAGGAAAATCAAAAGCGCCGAAGCACGCTATAGTGGCTGCGGCCGCTTTCAGATTGTCCATGAAACAGGCAGAGGTATACTCGCTAGTGATCTCAGAAATGAATGACTTAGAAGAGAAAAATGATTTGGGTCAAGTCCCAAATGAATATCAAGACTTGCATCAAGTTTTTAGCGAAAAATCCTCAAATGAATTACCAGAACATGGAATTTCTGACATGAAGATTGAGTTCAAAGAAGGACAAGAACCAAGGAACACCGGCTTACGACCCATGTCTCCCGTAGAGCTGGAGGAACTCCGGGCGTATTTGGAAGAAAATCTAGGAAAAGGTTGGATCCGTCGATCCAAATCCCCAGTGTCAGCGCCAATTGTCTTTGCCCGCAAGAAAGATGGCTCTATTCGAGTGTGCATCGATTACCGAAATCTAAATAAGGTAACCATAAGGAACCGCTATCCCTTGCCACTCATTCCTGAGCTTATAGATCGATTGGTGGGGGCTCGTATATTTACAAAATTAGATGTGCGCCAAGCATACCATCGTATTCGAATGGCTCGAGGCCATGAGTTTAAAACAGCCTTCAAAACTCGTTATGGCTTGTTCGAGTATTTGGTGATGCCGTTTGGGCTTATGAATGCGCCAGCGCAATTCCAATCGCATATGCAGTATATTTTTGCTGATCTCCTGGACATCTCGGTAGTGATCTACCTAGACGACATATTAATATTTTCTAAAGACTTGGATGAACACCGGCAAGTAGTTCGAGAAGTACTTCAAAGATTGCACAAGTATGGCCTCTACGCAAAAGCTTCTAAGTGCCATTTCCATTGCACATCCGTGGAATTCCTTGGAATGATAATTTCATCCCAAGGTCTTGAAATGTGCAAGGACAAAGTTAAAACCATTGAAGATTGGCCCATTCCAAGAACAGTGAAAGAAATCCAGGCATTCTTGGGGTTCGCAAATTTTTATAGACGATTCATCCATGGCTACTCACAAATCACAGTCCCATTGACTACATTAACCCGAAAAGATCAACCATTCGTATGGAGCTCGGATGCAGACAACGCTTTCAAAAACCTTCGATGTCAATTTTCACAGGCTCCGGTATTATTACACCCGAACTTCGAAAGGCCGTTCATCATTGAGACTGACGCCTCTGACACTGCTACAGGTGGCATCCTCTCACAGCATGGTGATGACGGACACCTTCATCCTTGCGCATATCGCAGCTCAAAAATGTCGCCCACTGAACAAAACTACGACATTTATGACAAGGAACTCTTAAGTATTGTCCTTGCGTTCCAAGACTGGAGAGTTTATTTGGAGGGATCTCCCCATGAGGTCACGGTAATTTTAGACCATAAAAACTTGGAATATTTTTTATCGACCAAACAGTTGAATAGGAGACAAGCTCGTTGATTAGAGATGTTATCAGCTTTTCACTTTGTCATCAAGCACAGGCCTAGACTTTTAAACGGCAGAGCCGATGCTTTATCACGAAGGGCAGACGTCACTGACTTGAACGACCCACACCCTCGACCACTGTTGAAATTGGCAGCGCTCGAATCGTGCGAACCGGTATGGACTGACCAACAACTGATACATCGTATCAAAGTATCGACGGACCATGACCCAGCTTTACAGCCAATCGTGGCATATTTCAAAAATGGAGCAGACCAGGCTCCCTCTGACGTACGCCGCCGATTCCATGGATATTCTTTCAACGATGGCGTCCTACGGCTCCACAACAAAATTTGTGTGCCGGATGATGAGAACTTACGCCGGCAAATACTCCGATCCAGACATGACGCCCCATCAGCTGGACACCAAGGGCGGGCAAAAACCTATGATCTCGTCACAAGGACTTTTTATTGGAGCACGTTGCGACGTTATGTACATCGGTACGTCGATGGGTGCGACACCTGCCAGAGATCTAAACCTTCTCGCCATGCGCCATATGGACTGCTGCAGCCCATCCCCGCTGCCGAGGCTCCGTGGAAGCGCATATCCGCTGATTTCATCGTCAAGTTGCCAATAAGTGGAGCCTATGATGCCATATTGGTAGTCGTAGACAAGAACACCAAACTCGCACACTTCATTCCGACCACTGAAGCAATAGATTCCAGTGGGCTGGCGACATTATACCTTAATCATGTCTGGAGGTATCACGGCATTCCTAACGAAGTTATTTCAGACCGGGGACCCGTCTTCGTTTCCAAATTCATGAGAAGATTGTCGGAGCTCTTGCGAATTCGGCCATCTCCGACCACAGCGTTCCATCCTCAATCTGACGGGCAGACCGAGCGCGTTAACCAGGTCCTTGAACAGTTCTTGCGGATGTTCACCACACGCCAACAAGATGACTGGGCTGATTTATTACCCATTGCCGAATTCTCCTACAATAATACAATCCACTCAGCGACTGGAGTGTCCCCATTTTATGCGACATACGGATATCATCCCTCAATATCTTTCACGATTCCTTCGACCTCTACAGTTCCGGCTGCAGAGGCCCGAATTCAAGAGTTACAACAAATTCATCAAGAAATTATAACAATGATTAAAATTGCTGGAGATCACGCAAAGGCTAAGTACGACCAAGCGGGCCACCTACACCGCGTTTTCCAAGTCGGAGACCAGGTTCTGCTTCGACATGATAATATCGTTACCACCTGTCCGTCCAGAAAACTGGCCCCGAAGTTCCTCGGTCCTTACGTGATTACAGATAAATTTTCTGACGTCGTGTACCAGTTAAAGCTACCAAAGACCTTACGAGTGCATAATGTCTTCCACATTTCAGCGTTGGAAAAGTATAATCAAGACACGATCACTGGACGGAAAAAGCACCCCTCCCTCCCAGTGATAACTCCTGAAGGCCATATTGAATGGGAGGTCGACAGCGTCCTTGATTCACGATTCACTGGTCGATGGAAACAACTGAAATACCTGGTTTCGTGGACTGGATATGGCCCAGAGCAGAATTCCTGGGAACCTGCGTCACATCTAAAAAATGCACCCGATCGAGTGGCAGATTTTCATCGACTACACCCGAATGCACCAAGACCTGGAGGGGGGTAATGTTACGATTACCTCGTAACAGCTGGACGTATGTACGGTAGTTACGTCGGTTTGGCAGTTACAGACGTCACCCGTAGTCCCCGAGAGAGCACGTAAATAGTCGTGAGAGAAGATCATGCTTCACGCAACCTCTTGTAAACTTCCCGAATAATGATAATTCCGATTGCATGATCTCCTTGTTGTTTCGTCATACATTTCCTGATAATATCGTAAGCAAGTCTGGATCCAGCTCAGGCAGCCGCTGAATCCATATCTCTCCATATCTTTTGACTCAGAACCTGATTGTCTTGAGAACCCCGACCGGGGTGTCGACAAGGAATTCGATTGTTGTCAGCGATCCGTAACATTTTTCTAATGTAGGGTTATGAAAAAATATTTAAAAAACGGAAATGATTGGCTATGAGAATTTTGGCCATATGGTCCCCCGGGTTTTTAGTCAGGCCCACCTCTTTAGGTGGGCCTAACTAAAAATCCGGGGGTCTTCAAAAATGTGCCTTTTTGTTGCCACCAAGGACAAAAGTGTTGTCCATGTCATTTTCTCCTCTCCTTGTCCCTTGGCACTTTGGCAGGACATCCCCACGCTGGGACTTACCAAGTGCTACGAGCGTTTTTCGGAGGGGCAGGGTTGATGAGCCCTTAGTTTTTGGTTTTTTATTTTAAAATTCCCAAGAGGGTCCCTCTAGAGTAATTTGGGGCCGCAGGCCACATTTTTGAATTCAAAATTACCAAAAATGATCTTAGGGGGTCCAAATTGAAAATTTCAGGGTTTTGGAAGAAAAAAGCCAACCAATGGGAGTGGCTCCTAAAAATGCTCGTAGCACTAGGTAAGTCCCAGCGTGGGGATGTCCTGTCCACGCCGTCCCTTGGGCTGAAATTTTAGGTGTAAAGTGGCATTTCTTCCTCCTCTCAATTCCTACGCATGTGATTGGCTGAAATTTCTTTTATGGCGAACTCTCGCCTCTAGTGTAAAGGGGCCCTTAGTCATTCATTTGATTTTATTTCACGGTTTTTCAACAAATAGGCAACACAATTCTTTTTTTACTCCGTCATTTATATTTAGAATTATGAAATGCCGAGGTTGCCCCTAAGGCACGATAGTGGAGGGGAGTTACAAGGTGAGTTATGGACCCCTAAAGGACTCAAGGTTACATTTAGTAGCAGGTGATGTATGTGTATCCAGCTGACAATACAAAGCTTCTCAACAAAGAATGCTTGGTATAATCTTCACGAATTTGGGGAAAAATAAAAGAAGTAAAATTAATTCCAATTTAATATCTGAAAGTATTTGGTAGGCTTGTACACTCAGCATTGTTTCCACAATGGCAAAGACGGTGGAAGAGGCGTTTCAAATCTGAGAATTCCACTCTCTACTTGCTTCAAGGAGTTACCACTCATATGCTCTAATGAATTACTAGGTGCCCCATGTTGAATTATCTGCCTTCACAGACAATGTCAAGACAGACTCGCTATCAATACCAGTGGGCTGGCAACCAGTGTGTTAAAAATCAGACTGCAGCGTTGGCATGGGAAGTAGTTTAAGTCCTAAGTGGTAATGAATCATTCAGTTAGCAAATGCTGTGGCCACTTCGGGTAAACACGTTTGTAAAGATTTATGCACACTGCATCCCTTTGCTGCACTACACCATCGAAGACACATTTCATCGAACCTGCATAGAAAAAGAACACACAGTCAATACTCATTACTGTAATCAATGATCCTTGAAGTATCCCGAAGACATTACCACCTAGATAGATACTAGAGTACATGATTCTTGCTATGGGTAAATTAATATTTAGTAACTCCTGTTCCCGTGTTTGTCGTTAGAGCGGCAGTTTGAAAATAGGCCACCAGAGAGTAGCATATATGTAACTACTTCTAAGGAACCTGTTTGGGAAGTTTCAGGTGTAGTTTTTCTAGTTTATCCTTAATGTATCCAACCCAAAAAAATTCCACCAGTTCTAAGTACTGGAACATACCGTGAGTGCCCACAGGTTCTTTAATGCGACCCCTCCTTCCGTATTTAGTCCAGAGTTCCAATGGCTGCAATACAATAATGTCGAGACGAAACCATTAGCCCAAAACGGGAAAAAGTAGTTAATGCAATAGGCAAAGTTACGAATAATGACGGCATTTCAGGGGCAGTACTTAACAACCTAAAATACATAAACAAAATAGTATAAGTACACGCAACATAAAAATATGTGTTACCAAAGAAAGAGTGTGAAGATTACCCTGAACCAGCGCACATCCTCCGGATTGTGGAACATAAAGCGAACGACAGCTTTCCTTTTCTGTACTCTTAGTGGATATCTGTTCAGGATGTCCACAAAAATTGTAAACACAGGTTAGACCAACATAACTCAGGATAATCAGCGCGAGAACTAGTTCTCTTACACCATTGCCAAAACCTAGCCGTCACTGCAGATTTCCGAAATAAAAAAGACGAACGGGATAATTATACAGCGGGAGAGAACAGTTAAAAACACATCATAGTTAACAGATACACTCATCTCATCCCCCAGCACCTAGCAATGAGATAGTTATCTTTTTAATTTAATGCATGTAAATAGTTACAATGATGGTTTTTAAAAAAAAAAAAAATCTAAATTTACGCAATAGGAAGAGATACATACCCTGACAAAACAATTTTCTTCAATATAACTCTGTCTGGGTCGACACTTCGCAAGGAGCCGTTAGCAACAACGGTAGCTCCTACATCGGTTTCTTTGAAAACGATGAGCGGAAGAGTTGGAAAGCTAATTGGTGCAAAGATTGAGGCAATTGAGAAGCGACCGGGATGAAGAAACCTCTCAAACTTATGTTTGTCCATGTTAAGATCATCAGTGGAAAAAATAGGCCTGCAGGAACAAAATAACTCGTCAAGAAACTCACCATGGCTAGAATAATGGAAGAGGTCAGACAAAAATCCTCCAATAATAAATTAGACTCAATATCAAAATGTCTGAGGATGCCTTGAAAATGAGTCCGAAAGATAGGATTATGACTCTAATTATTCCCAACCATGATTTATTCTGAAAACTGTTTCATGTACCTTGTATGATGCCGCCTGAAGCCAGTGTGAAATATCAGCAACTCCTTTGACTTTATAGGATCAGTGTAGCTTTCGCTCTTCTTAACGCTGTTACAATATTAGCAAAAAAGGGAGTTCAGCACAAAAGATTTACAGCCAAAAAAAAAAAAAAAAAAAAAAAAAAAAAAAAAAAAAAGAAGAAGAAGAAGAAGAAGCTCTCATTACTTTCCATAGAACAGGGCAGAAAGAATGTTTTGAGCACAATGTCCAAGAGAGAAAATCAATTTTCAGTATGAAACTTAGGGAACATGACTTTGAAAATGCAACTTGGAATGGTAATGCAGATCACATCAGTGTCAACCAAGCTCAACCTTCACTAGTAAGATCATAAGATAAGTAGACAAGTGAGTAAATCAGTACCTGTAATGCAAAACTGACATCTTCGTCTCGTGTTGTAGAAGGCCACACACCACAACTGGGTTTGTCTTGTAGGACTTCAATAAAGGTTCAACTTTGGATGCAGGAACTTGCAGGATATGTAATCTCACAAAGCACCCAGTAGCAAAGCTGCCCTCTTGGATGCCAGAGTCAATTTCTTTAACTTTTGATAAAACACTTTTTTGGGTTCTAGGAAAATTATCGAAGGCAAAGATTTTGGCATACTCAAATGGCAATGATTCCTGCTCCCGACAAAATCATTGATGTTCAATGTTAGACCTACTATATGTGCGAGAAAAGTAATATTATGTGTCAAAGCAGTATTTGAAAAGCACCCACAACAGCAAGTGCAGTGTCAGCAAGCTATTCATGAACTTAAATGTATTAAAATTGAATATCAACAACATCGAAACATCCATACGGATATCCTTGTGCCTAAACAATTAGCAGGACAAAAAAGAAGAGTTAATGTCGTTACCTTTGGATCCCAAGGTGAGGTACGAAGAGATTTCAAGCCCCTATACTTTGCAAACCGTTGCCGAGCAGGTATATCGCTCGGAGTGTCCACTTCGTCAGGAAATTCTGTACCCAAAGTAGAACACAGAAACGAAACCGATAATTAGAACTGCTTAAAAGATACTCCTGATCGTAAAATGCGAGCAGAGGAATAGTAGCACCAGATCAATAAGAGTCCTAAGTACCTTCATCGGCAGCATGAGCAGCCTTCAAACGCTCTATTTCTGACTTCCTCTGCTCCGGTGTCAAGTCTTCTTCATCCTGAAAATTGAATAAAACAATTATGAATCACACCACAATATGTATAGACCAAATCAAGCAATCAATAACCAAACAATACAAACCAGGATAAGAAACAAGATTCTTGAACTGAACTGTACCAATTTGGACATGCATCCAAACTGCTGCTACGATGAACTGTTTTGAAATAACAAGTCCTCAAAATTTACGTACACGTCCCTTAATCCTGAAAACAAATACAATACAGTCCAGAAACCACCTATAAATAGCGAAACTCAAATTTGGGTACTGACCATCATCTCGCTTCTTGTGTCGTCACCATCCCAAACAGATGTTGCTCGGTCATCTTCACTAATGACACTGCCCTCTCTGTCATCATCCATAGCTTGTGCGTCTAAGCCAGCACCTTCCATATCATCATCAGCATCGTCGTCATCACCAGCATCTCCCTCCTCCTGATCAGAGTCCTCTACAATCCAGGCAGCCTGCATTCAAAATGCTCTCTGTTAAACAACTAATGCAAGCTAAAATTCCAAAAAAAACAGGCTCTTGGTACAGCTGTAAACCAGTAAAAAAATCGTCCCCCATATCACTGTACTAAAGTAATCGCAAACAACCACCTCATCACAAGTATAGCGAGCCTTACTGCACTATGGATATGAAATTTACTTAATGGGCTAAAGAAGCTGTTGCACAAAAGAATTAAGACCAGTAATGCAGATGGTTCGAAATATCAGATTTCGCATTATAACCTGATACTCAGATGTGCCTCGGGGTAACACACGTTTCTTTTTGCGATGTTTTGCTTTTCCAGCCTGTGCAAGCTCCTCTTCCGTTGGCCAAGTCTACAAAATATATGAGACCACAAGGTCAGCAAATGCGAATAGCCAGTCGGATAGGGCAGGGTTATTTGTGTCAATGCGTCATAAAACCAGGCGTTAAGTATCCATAACGAGCATCCTTTTAAAGCCCAAATCATGAGAGCAAGGACGCTGCTAATAGCCACTGGCCTTCGAAAGGTATTCTGGAAGCATATTACATAGTCACTACATCAGCAGGACTTCAAACGACCATACGATTCCAAAATGGTGCTCAACTTCAAAGAAGGTGTAAAGAGATACCTGTTCTCCAGCAAGATCATCAGGGATGTTCTCAACGATAAGAGCCTCCTGTAATGCAGGGTTGGCAACCACAGATGTGCTAGCCTGATGTACACACCACATAAAATTCTTAGAAACATTAAAAATGATTTGTTTCAAACTCACAGAAGATTTCCGTGAGAACCACTCTCTTGAAGTCAAACAGAAACACTCAATATACTTGAATACTCTTTGTCAAAAACGTGAACGCAAAAATTGTAGTGTAAGTTAGTAGAACTTCACCTTCTGGCCTGCAGACACATCTTCGACTTGCATACTGTCTCCACTAACATTTTGACGCTTCTGCTGCCTCAAAGGACATGGATCTTCCACCATGTCAATCTGCTTCAGCTGAAAGTCACCTACACCAGCTAAATGTACCTGCACCCGAATACCGACAATAAGATTAAAATCACATGGTAAAACCCTGCATGTGAAATTCTAGGTGAGAATTACACGCATGCAGTACTTTAATAAAAGCCATCAATTTCATCTCGCAAAGACGATCCTCGTCAAGATAACACTGTTCTCTAACGCAACTGTCTCATCTACCCAAAGAAATGAAAACAGGAGAAATTTAAAACAAACAAACAAATATTGAAAAAAACCGTTCGCTTCAAAGTTCACTTAACGCGATATGAATTACATACCAGCTGATTGACGGATATGGCTCGAGAACGAACATAGCCAGACACCCGCAAAATGCCGGTTCCTGAAGAATTAGGATCTGCCTCGTATTCTAGCTGCAAAAGGAATAGAACCAATATGAGAAAGCCGACAACTTTGTACTTAGTATAATCCCAACGATTGAGATAATGAAGTACATGTACGATAATATTGGTCGTTGTTGTGGAAATCGATCATATACCTGTTGAGCAACCAGATAAGGACGTTGCGCGCGCCAGGTTGGGTTTGATAAACGCTGCTCTGCCAGATGGCGCAATACCTGTGTGTCCAAACGGAAAATTAGCATCTGGTATATCATACTCTCGTCTAACTCATGTGATAGGCTGAGTCGCTGGCATCGGCAACGTTCCTGAAGACTTGCAGTCTAAGGGCAAGGCACACAGATGGAAAAGCAAAAATGTGGGAGAATGATAACATCATATTCTGAACGTACCTGCTGACACTCATCTGTGGAATCAGCAACATGCATCTTCGTATCTTCTAGAAGTTCAGTCTCCAACGCTGCAAGCGCACCTTTTTTAACATCTGATTTCTTCTTTGCCGCAACATCAGCTAGACCCTGTTCAAATTACAGCAGTTCCAAAAAACTCAGAATGAAGAATTATGTGACGAACCTAAAAACACTGCACAAATATGCAATCATCGAACTAAGGATCGAGACAAGACGTCCAATTACATTTCTTCAATGTGCAGTCGAAAATTAAACGCAATATATACAAGTGTTTATAAAATGGTAACATTCAATATCCAGACCGAAAGATGGAAACGTGCCAAATAATTTGATTTTCACAAAGCATCAAGATTTCATCACAGAAGTACTGGAAGGACTTACCACCAGTAGTCCGGTAGTTACTGGGAGGCCCAAAGATCTCAACATTGACAGACATTTCCTTCCGCTTGGATCAATATACCCGCCTTCGTCTGGCACGACATGACCAACGAATGCAACAATATCTGCCACCTGCATCCAATGAACCGAATACGTGAATCCACACGGACGCAAGTACTGATACTAGTACTCCTCAGCAATAAAAATAAAACAAAATAAATATTAGCGTAGGTGCAAAGAATGATACAGGAGCCATCAAATATAACAAGTGGTTCTGGACATACCTTCGCAACTTCAAGACATGCTTGTAAATCATCACGTGGCGCTTCTATAATCTGTTAATTAAGAAGCCCAGACATTAGGAACAGGCCAGAATCCAAAGAAATTCAAGATTACATCTCTAAATGAATTGATAAAGCACATGCAACCTCAACACTTCTGACACTTAATAGAACAGTTTGTGGTCACGTTAAAATGCACCGTCTCAAGACAGACGTCTTAATATGCATTAAATGCAGTTGTCTTCCTGGTATTGGCATCTATATTGTGTGGTTTCTTCTTAGACTTTAAGATCATAAATACGTAAATCCATGACATATTGTTCATGTGTGCTAGGTTTGAAGTAAGTGATCTGAATGCGACACTCTAGTAGTATGCTCACCGTCAGGCGAAGCTTGAAGCGGGGAACAGCAACTGTAATCGCTCCCGGTTCCTTGTTCTCTCGCACAAAGGTACTTTCTGTATCCATAGCGTCGCCATTTTGACCAATGGTTCCATTCACTTCTGCTGTCTGGCACACCGCCAATATTCGCTCCTTCAAGGCTTCAACATTGACCTTTGCTGAAAGACCTACAAGAGCCTGGGAGAATGACGAATCAAAAAGTTCAAGTCAGCAGTTCAACAGATTACTAACCATACGTGACTACAAAAACCAGCAACTTACGCATTTCCGGAATGCGGTTTTACTTGCAGAACCACGATCAGCCCAATAAATGTAAGAAGGACTAACCAAAATCCTTGGGGCACTCGAAGGGCTGCTGCTTGCACGCTTCTCAGCTAACACACCGGCTCTCTTTTGCTCGCGAATCTGCTCAGGAGAAAAATAATAGGGACCGTCACTCTCTACGGTAAAAATACACATCGATCGGCAAAACAACACGTATGAAAAAACGAATGTTCGGCAGACGTCTTCCGGAAGAGTTCTATTATACTAATGTAATGCCCCCATGGATGAGATCACCAAAGCCTTTGAAACCCTAATTATTGAAAACTAAAAAAAGTAGGCTTCGTACGTTCTTGTTCCGCTGGTGTCTTATCTCTCGAGCAGCTTGGCCGGGTGGAGGAACACGCGCAGCACCTTTTCCAGCAACTTTGTCGCCTGTACATACATTATTGGCATTGCCAACTAAATAAACATCACGACAGCTTCAAGTCGTTCCAAATTTTGAGCTGAAAGAGTGAATTTTTTTCTATCTCTCTCTTCCACGCACACACACACCCTCCTTGACCTAAAATCAACAGTATCGACACCCTCGCCATCGCCACAACCAAACTCATCCTTCAATTTCACATAGACTATCCCCACTGATCTAAAACCAATGCCCGTCCGTCCACTTTCCAAAACAATCCAACTTCATCAGAACACTCCAACACACTAGGAACCAAAACGTCATGGAACACGAAGACAACAAAATTCGGACAATACAAAGACACTGAATCAACAAGTTCACCCAAAGATAAGCCTCCCCACAGTGCGAATTTCACATTAAAAACTAGTAAAAGCTACTACCAATTCGAACACATCCACTGCTCCTAGGTCCAGCTAACCTTCAACCAACAATTCCAATTCGAAGCCACAAACCTAATGCACCAAAAATCTGCTAGACATAAGCCCCCACCCCAGAAACCTCTAAACCTCGAAGGTAAAACTCCAGTTGCAAGAGATCATTGCGGTATGAGTGTGAGTAGATTGTGAGATGAGTTTAAGATAATTGTGAGGTAGAGGTGGTTGGTGAGTTGTTGGTTACCAGAGGAGAGCTTGTGAGCATTCCGGGAGGACTTGGAGGCGAAGCGCGTCTTGTGAGCCTTGTTCTTCTGGGTTCTGCCAGAGCCGCCCGCCATGGCGACGGAGCGGGGGAGAAAGCGGGAGAGGGAGGGAGAGGGAGGGAGAGGGAGGCTCTAGCACAGGGAGGACGCCATGGCCATGCTGTGCGACTGCGACTGCGACAGCAGCGTCAGGTGAGCTCGGCTTGGGACTAAACCCTGGAAAACAGAGTGAGTGAGTGCGTCGGAGTGTGTTTGGTTAAACCCTAGAGAGGCCAAAACCCTGCAGTCATGTGTTCAGGCCAGGCGGCTCTTGAGTCTTGTCTTCCCCACCTCCACCAGCCCTAACTTAATTAATAAGTTAACACATGATATGGCCAGGCTCAGCTTACAATACCAACTTCCCCTCTATTTTATTTTACATAACCAACATGTTAACACCCAAAGGGGAAAGAATAAAATTATAAATTATTCTTGTCTGATTAGTAAACTTTTACATTGATCCTTTGTAACATTCTTCTATTTACTTTTAGATTTTATACACAAGGAATTGATATCATCGTTTTTGAAATTGTCAAAACTATAAAAAATATATATATATAATATAGTAATTACACATATGTATATATATATATATATATATATATATATATAAAATATAGTGTAGTATTCTTTTTTAAATGCAAATTCAACCTACTAGCTAGCTTCTTAAAAAGTACAATTTTTTTATTATTGTACATGTTTTTGACACATTTAATAAAGATTATTTTTCCCCTGAAGACAAAAGGTGCTAATTTTTTGTAAATAATTTCTTTTGATCATTCAATTTAAAGTGAATCACGAGTCAGTCATTTGATATCTCCATAAAGCATCAAATATTCCAATTACAATCTTTTTTCATAAGTTCATAATAATTACAAACATTTAGATTTAACCTAGTTGGAGAATGAATAATGGTATGATTGAAAGAAATGTGCAATTTAATTTGTATTTCTTTCCTTATACCGTAGGTTAAGAGCAGGTTCGGCAAATAATAATTCCAAAAACAGATGCCGAAAATTTTAGGATATTATTGGCAATTTTAGCCGAAAATAATATGTATTATTTTTCAAAATTGCCAAAAAGTAAGAAGTTTTTACTTCTCACTAGAATTTTACCTATAGTGGAAACTAATACGAATTGTGAAGGAGAGAATGTGCTCCTTTTGTAATCAAGCTCACTCACATTAGTTCACAAAGAATATGGGTTAAGAAGTAGCAAGACACTAAGTGAGGCTTTTCAAATGTGTTGTACACAGATTTTTGGAGTCCAATTGAGCATAGAAGATGAAGTTTTAGAGAATTGTGTTTAACTAACAAAAGTTGAGAAATCAATCCTTCTTCTACCTCCAACAAGTTTTGTGTTAAAATGAGTCTTTATGCAAAAGATATGAACAAATCATTGCAGCCATGTAAAGATCCAAAAAAAAAATTGCATTCATAACAGTTTTTCGGAGGTCATTTGTGCATAGAAGATTAACTTTTTTGAAATTTTGTTGGTCTTAGAAAAGCTTTAAAATCAAGTAATCTTTCACCTCCAACAAATTTTATGTCATTTGAAGACTATATGCAAAAGTTATGTGTGTTATAAAAAAAAGACTAACTAAGTGCTTCACCTCAAAGTTCACATTTCCCATATGCATTGTTGGACACAACTCCACTCCACTTGAATAAAGTAGAGAGCATTCTCACAACGTCACTTGCATCTAACTTGTAATGTAATGCATGAATGTTGTACATGATACAAACTTAAGTAGAAATGTAAAAAATGATTAAAGCCGAATTTTTTAAAATTTAAGAAGAAAGATGCCGAAATTTTGAATATACTATTTTTAGGTGACAAACACTAAAATCATAAATTAATTAATTATTCGGCAAGATAGCGCCGAAGCTGCTCTTAACCTACGGTACTTGATGTTATAATTTATATCTAATTTATAAATATAAATGATTATTTTATGAATGCTTAGATATATATATTCATACATATTTATGAATATTTTATAACAATTGGTATTTGGCAATTTCATGCATAAAATAGAGTTATTAGAAAAGGCACCAAAGTTTGTTTAGTTTTTATTTTGAATTTGCATATTTCTGCAAATTATAACTTAACATTCAGAATACTATATATTTTGATTTAATTTTGATTTAATATTTAATTTTGATTTTAGTTACAATATTTCAAACTTCACTTATTCTTATTGAAGCCATGTGTTAAAACAAATCACATAAGCAAATTCTTATAGAATAAATTTTTTAAGGAATGATTTACTTCTTCTAAGTAACAATCACCTTGACCAACTGCTTTGCAACTTCATAGATGCATGACAATGTATCACTTTCTCCTCCAATCTCAAAAGCTCAAAAATGTCAATTCTTCCAAAATGCATTGAGGTTAATAAAGCAGGTAGCACATTGTCATGCACTCTATGAAGTGTCATAATGGTTAACTCAAGATATCTTTCATTTGGGTGAAGCAACTTATCTATGTAAAAAAATCAAAGCCACTAAAGACCATTTTTCCATAAATATTATACCTCACCATGCCTCTCATCCAACTTTTCCAAATCCTAACTCACACATAATACATCCAACTCAAATAGAGAAATAAACCTACCAAATTCCTCCATGGTCAACTCGAAAATGTTACATGGCAACCATACTTCTTTGCCTTTACCCTCCAAAATTCACCAAGACAAGATTCTTCATCCTTCTTCCATCTAGTCAATTTGAAAACGAGTGCCTTCTTGTAGCTCAACTTTTTCTCTTATACTCCCTAACAATCCATTATTGAGAATCTGCTTGTGTGACTCTCCTGCTCATGTTAGTGTTTTTCCACACACAAACATATTTCATACATTGACAGGATATTGTGTAAATATTTCAAAGGTAAGGCACTAGGGCCATGTTGGTGAATTAAGAGAAGGGTTTGGAGATTCAGTTTGGGTGGATGGGCTGAGAGTTACTTCTCATCAAACTGGATGCAAGGCTAATTTCTTCGCTGCGCTTCAAGTGAGTCTTTCACATAATTTTCATGCGAAGACAATCCCAAATTCAACACAACAGTTGAGGATGCTGTTGCTGTTTTTTACTGTGCTTTCTTACATGAACGATTCTCCTGCATTGGTTAAGGTCTAAGGTTTGCTATGGTTGATGTTTAGCGGAGAGGATGATGGAGCGGTGGAATTTTTACAGGAGCTTAGTTTATTTTATTGTCCGACAGTATGAGATCATGCCCAACTTGTCTTTCACTTGGAAGGCAATCACAGTTATAGGCTTCAGCTGCAGAAAGGCTGTCCTTTCTTGACATGGAAAAAAAAAATCTTAGATTTTGTGGAAATTCCCCGAAGTACAGTCAGGTACAGCTCATTTACGAATTCTTGCCCTCAGCCTTCTCTGTGCTTCACAAATTCCAAAACTTTAAAAATTTGCCAATGTCGGTGGAATTGGTTGTTGACTTCGAATTTTTTTCACCTGGTCCCACTGCTAGAACTAGGCCGAAGACTTATTTCTCCGCCGTCAAATGCAATACCATTTTCAGAAGAAAAATTTAAATCTCAACATGGGCTTCACATGGCCACGCCGCCCCCTCATGCTTATCGCCACCGCTCTCCCAATTGAGAGATATAACATGCCTGTTATCTCAATGCATTCAAGCTCCACATATGCTTGGCAACAAGGTCCCCAAGCCTTAGAACATCTCCCATGCTCCCTCGCCCCTGCATTTCCCGAAATGCATAGGATATACCCAGTTCACGAATGCCCAGGTTTAGCTCAGGTTCAGCTCAGAAAAGCAGCCCAGGTTATGCTCAGGAGCTCGAGGAGGGAGTATTTATCCTTGTGAGATTGCCGAACCCCAGTGCTTATGGGATAATCTGCAAGCACTTCTTCTGAGAAAGTTACTCATCGGCATAGTACTCCTGCTTTTCTGACGAGATCCTCGAATACCGAAGTGAATGGAAGTATATTCATGTGTGTGTCATGGCTTTCAGAAATTAGATGCTATTTCTGCAAGGCATTAAAACTGAGCTGCCTGGGCTTTGCCGTATGTTGTTATGTGCAGGATTTTGGTTATCCCCAAACCACATCAACAGAAGGTCTCAAGTCATTTGTGTTTAATGAGCCTGTGGTCATAGATGCTGGTCGGATACCTTCACTGGGCCCAACTGCTATGTTCGTTGTAAGTTTCTTTTCCAAGTCACTAGTTGATGGATCTTAGCTTTGTTGAAAATGAGAGCAGTTTCTGGTTCTGCATAGATATGTTGAGATGCTGGTTCTGCATAGATCTGTTGAGATGCTGCTTGAAGTGGATACTGATTCGAAACTGGTTCAACTTGAAGTGGATATTGCCATCAGACAGCTTGAAGTGGATAATGATTCAGCGTCTTATGAGCTCAGCTTCAATCGTTTCTTCTCAATTCCACATCATCTTCAAATATATATTTGGTGAGTTTTATTTCCATATCTTCTTTGGTCTTATTTTACAATGAATTCTCAAATGTTTCTTCAATTCTCATAGACTTAATTGCAATTTACAGATCATCATGCGTACCCGAACATTGAGCAATCACGAGAGGGGTCTAATCATAGAATTGAGGAATGCTGGGATTAAATCTGGACGGATTGCAGAATTACTGGGAATGCCTCGTTCTACCGTTTCCACAGTTCTAACAAAATGGAAGAAATTTGGGTTTAATACCACTCAGAAACCTAAACCGCGACCACCAAAGCTATCTAATCGTTCAGTTAGGGATCTAGCACGCCTTGTTCAAGGAGATCGTCGATTAAATTTAGTATCAATTGCAGAGAGTTTTGGTGTTCATAGAAACACCATCCGCACTTACATGCGACAACTTGGATTTGGAAGTCGGGTAGCTATAAGGAAACCTTTCCTTAGTTTTATGCATAGAAAAAAGAGATTAGCATTTGCTCGTAGATACAGGCATTGGACAGCCGAAGATTGGTCAAAGATTATCTGGACCGATGAATGTTCTCATGAATTGGGTAAAGATTCTCGGCGGATTCGAGTTTGGAGAAAAGGTCATGAAAAATATGCCGACCAATGTCTTGCGCCAACATTCAAATCAGGGAGAACATCCGTTATGGTGTGGGGAGCATTCACAGGTTTTGACAAGAGTCCTCTCGTTTTTTTACCAGAAGGGGAGCGAACGGCAATTCCTTTTGTGGAACATGTCTATGATAGTGTTCTCTGTGGCTTTTATTTCATGCACGATGCATCACATGAACTTCTCTTAATGGAAGATGGTGCTCCTGTGCATCGTGCTAAGCTTTCTGGACTTTGGAGACAAGCACATGGCATTCAGAAATTGCAATGGCCTGCCAATTCACCCGACTTGAACTCCATTGAGAACCTTTGGAAAACCATGAAAAACAAGTTTCGTTATTACAAGAGACCGCGCAACAAGGAGGAAATGAGGGCACTCATTCAAGTCATTTGGAATGACATTTCTCTTGAACAACTCCAACGGCTGATTGAAACCATGCCTAGACAAATGCAAGCTGTGATTTCAGCAAGGGGGGGTAGCACTCGATGGTAGGTAGTTGGCACGTTAATTATAGAATGTTTCATTATTTGGAAGTTTCATGTATTTTTTTTTTTTTGTAAATAAAGTACTCTTCACTACGAACCCACAGCAACTTTCGGTTTGAAAATCGGACTGTTTTTGAGCATGATACAGCTTTCCCAAGTTCATGAACTTCCCTGTGCACTTGGGCTGCAGACAAGAATTCGTAAATGAGCTGTACCTGACTGTACAATAGGATTTTCATGAAGTGATTGGAAAGTGAGAACCTGTGCTAAGAGTGGCGTTGGGTTGTGCCGCGGCAATTTTGATTCATACAGCGATCGAACTCCACACGCTCCAATGCCCTGAGCAAGGGCTCCAGGCCTGGAAGAAATCTATAAAAGATAGAATCGAAAAATCTAAGGTTCGGAGGGACAGAATGCAAGCACTTGTAGATAGAGATGGAGAACACAAGAATCAAAGTTTGAGGACAAAAGTTCAGAGCTGGAGGTGAGAACAAGTAGAATCAGTCTTATTGGGCTAGGTTACCTTGCATCTCCTTGTCATCGTGTACAATTTGTGAGAAACTACTGTAAAGTATTGTCAGAAATGAAACCACTTGCCTTGGTCACAAGAACCAGTAGCTGTATCAACTCACCAAGAGTTTACATCCAACAACCATACAGGAGTGACCAATGTCCAAGCTCCTCACGTTAATTCAAATTCTCAGTGGCCTTACCACATTCTCACAGCTAAAATTAGCAGTCCGTCCGTAAAGGTTGTCACTAATACTTCCAGGCACTTGGAAGCAATAGAAAGTCTAACCTGTGCCGTCTAAAAGAACCGAACTATGCCGTAAAATCCAGCAGGTGAGCAATTTTCCAGCATGACCCCAGCAACTCGTTTCCCTTGAACACCTAATCTAACCAGCAGCAATCGATACTCACAAAATCTGGTCCATACTTTCTCGATAACAAATCTTTCAGAGCAGAGCTCTGTGCAAATGGACTCTGTTCTACACAAAGTACAAGCCGATGTTGGAACACGTGTTAAGATTTCCATGATGCACAATCTTTAAGCTGGAGTTTGAAGAGTGAAGTTCCGGGCAACAGTGGGCTCTGCAGCTCGGGTAGGCTCCGGCCGGCTCCTCTCATGCTCCAACGGAGTGGGCTTCCAAGGACCTGGAGGGAGACCCTTTGGTGCAGGCTCACCAGTGGACATCCGTGTCGCGACACCATCTACTCCAACAATTCCCTTGTAGATAGACAGCGCTTGAGCAACCATAGCTGCTGGGTCAGCAGTATTGCTAGGAAGAAGCATCGTTGTACTTTCCTTCGCAAGGTTACTGAAGGCTTGTAAGTACTGCTCTGCGATACGAAGGGATGCTGCCTCAGACCCTCCCTCTGCACGGATGGCATTCGACAGCAAGTAGATACCCTTCGAAGTTGCTTCAGCACGAGCCAAAATAGCTTCCGCCTCTCCCTTTGCTCGGTTCACCTGACCAAAGAAAGCCATGAAACATGTAAGACATGTAAGTATATGCAAACAGGGAGCCTTGAATCGCAGTATAGACACTAAAAAACAAACATGGATGGAGCTACTAAAACATCGGGAGCAAGGTGTGATGAGAGAGCCTGGCGAGCACGCCTACCTGATCCATCATAGCTGCTTCAGATTCCAAAATCACCGAATTCTTCTTTCCGTCAGCAATGTTAATATGAGATTGTCTCTCTCCTTCAGACTCAAGAACCTGCGCTCTCTTTCGCCGCTCTGCCTCCGCTTGCATCTCCATAGCCGCTCTCACACCTGGAGGTGGAGATATGTCTCGAATCTCATATCGCAAGCACTGGAGACCCCAGTCTGAAGCAGCTTCGTTGATCGACTTCACAATGTTTTCGTTCAGAGTATCTCTCTCCTCGAAAGTCTTGTCAAGGGTGATCTTACCGAGTTCCGACCGCATAGTTGTTTGCGCAAGCTGGAGTCAACACAGATGACCATTATCAGAAACAAGTTACGCCTCCAAGCTGAATATTGAAATGACAAAACAACTTCTATGAACAGCTCGAGACATAGTTTAAAGACACTAACTATCGAACTCAAGAAAAATTCCTAACAGCACACGGGTTCATAATTTTGTTATCAGGCTAAGCAATTTAGCCCACTCGTATTGTAAATTGTAATTATCTTGACACAGTTTTCCAAGCAGGAAACGACAGGAATAGAGCTCTACACACTGGTCACCAGAATTCAAGAACTCGGGCATCAGTGTCTACTTGACAACAAAAGTAAGATAGGGCAAGGAACCTACAGACACTTTCCATCTACCCATTAGATCGTCAGAATCTAAGCCACACAAAGAGAACAATTAAATTGCATTACTTAAATACCTGAATGATAGCATATATCGGATTTTCCACTCCATATGAAGCCCGAATAGGGTCCACAATCTTGAGGTACAGCACTCCATCAATTGAAATGCTGACGTTGTCTTTCGTGATAGCAGTCTGGTTCGGAATCGGAATGGCTTCCTCCTTCAAAGAATGCACATAAGCGATCCTGTCCACAAGAGGGATCATGACATGGATACCTGCTCCCACCGAGATTTTATTCAGATTCTCAATCAAACGTTCCCCATTTGCATTCAAGCTCATCAACTAGAGCGCAACTTGAAATTCGTGACAGAAAAACCAAAACGCTCTCAAAATCAATGAAAAAAATTCTTACACCCCGCAACCAAATCAAGAAAACCCTAGCACGACCGCAACGCGAAATCAAAAACTAATCAGAGAGAATCCAGACCACATTCTCAAAATTCAGGCAACAAACCTGATCCCAGCGTCTTCAAATACTTCCCGAAGCGCTCGATCACGAACGCGCTCTTCTCCGGAACGATCCGCAACCCCCAATTCGTCGGCGGAGACATCTCATACCGAAAGCTGGGATCATCGCGCCCGCTCCTAAACCCCCGCACAGGCGTCCAACTCCCGAGCGCTCTCACCACGGCATTGTCCGCGCCACGAGCCCCAAACCCCGACACAAACCGCGACGACGCACCAACGCCACCACCACTCCCCGATCGCACCGCACTAAACCCTCCCGTCGCCGCAGCTCTGCCCGCAGGCGATCGCGCAGACCTCAACAGCGCTCTCGCCCCCAACGTCCCCAGCGCCTTCGCCACAGTCGCACCGCCCCCCGCCGATCCCACAGACATCGCCAGCGCCCTCGCCCCCAACGTCACCACTGCCTTCGCCTCGCCACTCGACGCCATCTCTCCCAATCCTAACCCTCAATGCCCCCCTCTCTCTCCCTCAATTCACAACCTCGCCCTCAATTGCTGAGCTCTCTGGAAAGCCACATGCTCTGGTGACGTGTTAAGGCTTCATGGCGTCATTATAATGTGCGACCTGCGATGGTTTCCGTGTCTCCGACATGCTTGGGCTCCAAGCCAGTGTTGCGATGTCTGTGTCTGTGTGCGTTTCCTTCACGGCGTGACTTCGCTTCGGTTCTGTGGACAGGGTGACGGATTCCGGGTGGAATCCGGGTAGGAAATAGGGTCGACTGTTCTGGAGACGATCGTGTCGTCGTGGTTTGGAAGGGAGGTTTCGCGTTGGAACTCGCCTTGTCGTCGTGGAGGCGCGAGTCCGGCAGGGATAAGGGAATGACGTGCACACGTGCCAGTTTCTACGGGATAGTAAGTTACGGTCTGCATTTTGTGTGCATGCGTTTCTTGAGGAATTTTTTGTGACACGTCACACGAGTTTTTTATGATGTGTTTGTTTTCTAGAAAAGAATATACTCATAGTAAAAATGACTTGAAATGGAGTACAGAAGAGTTTTAATAGGGGGTTTCAGAGTGCTAGGCAATCCTTGGGGAATGGGTTATCAGGGAATCATTTGTTCGTCCAAGTTCAGGTAAACCAGCCTGCAACTACCACTGACTCATATATATATACACTAGCTGGGGAATCACTAGAAATACCAAATACAGTAGAACCTGCCTAAACTAATACTGTTGGGACCATTAGATTAGGAAATTTATTAGTTAATGGAGGTTGGATGTACTACTTGCTGATGTAATAGTACTGTTGGGACCATTAAATGAGGGAGGTTATTAGTTTAGACAGTAAGTTATTAGTTTAGACAGTATTAGTTTAGACAGGTTCTACTGTATGTATAAAAAGTTGATGATAGTGGTGGAAATGGGTCAACCGGAAGTCGAGAGCTTATTAGCATGCATTTCCAAGGTTACCTCGGAGTTACTGTATTTGGAGGTCAAAAGAACTTGACTACTAGTGTGATTTGAAGAGAGCTCCCAGAGAAGTGGAGAGCCCTCAGAGGATTAGGGCTACAAATGATGCAATTCCCGCTTTATATACCCGCACCCACGGTTTAAACAAAGTATTGGATAATCATGTCATTGGAGAATCAAAGCAAAAAAATGGGGCACTTGTATTAAATATGTTGAATAAATAAACAATCATTTGAAATTATAATTCTTTTTACTCAACCAAAAAATAATTAAAATTAAAAAACATTTTGAATTGTGAGATGTATGTATAAATTTGTATTTATTCCATCAACGAGGAACTCGGAAGAAAAATTGTCGCTGTGGTGACCATCGTTGTCATGTCCTTTGGCATGATTGGTCCTATATGGTTGTGAAAAGAAAAATGAGATTGAAGTTGGAGTTGGAAACTTAAAAGGTTGTTTGAAAGGTTATATAGATTATATAGATGGCTATTCAAATGGTTATTGCAAAAAGTTATTTCAAACAATATTTAAAAATCAATTGACATATTTTAAAAACAAAAATAAAGCCTGACTTCATTCATTTTTGTGTAAATTTTATTTTATTTCATTTTTACATTAATACCTTTCATTTTTTATATTTAAATTGAAAAATTATGATTTTTGTCGACGGTCGTACGAAGCATTGCGTAGCCCTAGTTTATTTATTTTTAAAAGTACTACATTCCAAGAAGTAAGTTTATAGAAATAATTTGGCGTAATATTAAAAATATAAAACTTTAAATTTTACATACCCTTATACTTCTATATTAATATGTTATTAGATTTTGAAAATTAAAATTTTTTCATTGAAATTCAAAAAAAAAAACATTTAATGTTTATTATGTACTTTTTACTTCAATAGTATTACATCAACCACCGCAAATCAATGACGTTGAAGGCGCCAATATATATAAGTACTTAGAAATTCACACTACGAAAAAAATGTATGTCCATCCTTCCATTTGTCCGTCCATCAATCACAAACCAATTCCACAAAAAATCTTACAAGAAAACTTATTTATGTATTTTGTAAAAACATGTAACCTTTTTTTATCTAAAAAGGTTATTTGTATGTTGTTTTCAAGTCTTCAATCATTTTTAGTTGAATTTTTTTTAATCTTCTTGTTACATGTCTTTGTATATCATAACAAAATGCACACTATAAATGCATTCATAATTTATTTTTTCAAGATTATAAGCAATTTTGAAATAATAGTTATTGCAAAAATGTTTTTACAATGTTATGTTTATTTATGTAACTATTTTTACAAAATGTACATTTTAACATGCACTTATGTTTTAATTTTTTCTTATAATAAAATTCTCCATACCAAATAAAATAAAACTTAAAATATATTACAATGCAAATTACTTTGAATACTTAACTACTTTGTCAATTGTAAAAAAATAATAATAATAATAAAATAAACATATGAGTTTTATTTGTGTGATGTTTCATCATAGCTAATAGGGAATGAATTTGCATTGGCGCCATAAGTACCAATGATTTACAATGGCAAGTAGGGCACTCCATAATCTAGTCTATAAAATTTTGAAAAAATACATCTACCTTACTAAGGCTTTTTACAATAAAATATATAAACAACTTCTATATAATTTATATTATAGTAGAATTATGAATTTTGTATTTTTTTAAATTAAAACATTATTATGATTAAAAAAATAACACAAATACATGTTTGAAATTAACATTTTATAAAAACTAAACATAAATATAGTATATTAGTAACGTAAATTTTAAAACTGGTTTTTTGCTTCAAATATACCAATTTTAAGTTCACGTGTATATTTTGTAAGAAATTAGGAATTTGAAGTTATCATTTTTAATCTTCAAGATTTGTGGGAATTTTGAAAGTAATCATGAATGCATTGTATGAAGATGTGTACAAACATTTGACTTCTATATTGAGCTGATAGGTATATAAAATACCTGAAGCATTTCAAACAACACTTAAATAATTTTGCAATTGATAAAAGAAGTTGCATATTTTAAAGATATATAAATTTGGTTTATATTAAAGGTTTCATGTGGAATTGACATCATGACGAGACTAACATAGTTCTTTTTTTAATTACATATTAGATTTTGTGGTGGCTTATCGACCATTGCAAATCATTAGCACCAACATAGCCAATGATAGTTCATTCCTATAAGCCTTCATAAAACAATGATGTTAAAAAAAATGATTTATCCAATTTATTAAGTTATTTTTTCATTGTGAAAGTAGTTTTATATTCCAAGTAATCTATATTACAAATGAGCATGGATGTCTCACTCGACGGTTCCACGCCGGAATCCGTCGAGGAGACACCCATGCTATGACACGTCGACATGCACAAGCTGCAGTTCCGCATCTCCGATGCTCTACTTTCCTCTGCTCCACGCAGCCTGCGCATGCTGCATGTGCCGAATGGTGCAGAGATGACGCGCATGCCATTTCTCCTTCACCACCACCATCATCGGCTCCATCTCCACCGCAATCAACCAGGTTTGCATTGCTCGCCTCATCACTCAATTCTGCAGCTATAGAAATGATTTTCTCTAAGCGAGTTGGCGATGGTGGAACTTTAACGGAATAGTTGTGGTGGTGCAGGAGCGACAGTGGAAGTGCTGCGGCATTACGACCACTTGAACGACTGGTGTGTGCTTAGAGATGGCCTTACCTTTCCTTGCGGGTTGGCTGATCCTGCAAATGTGGAGCATATCCTCAAGACTAGCTTCCACAATTACTCAAAGGTGTGTTGGGTATGGATTGTTCTGAATTTGGGTCCAAAATGGGAATTGACACAGCTATGAGGTTTGAGAATATTCTGATTTTTTAAGAAGTTTCGAATTGGATCACTTTGTCTGGAATGGTGCTCTTTTTTATTAATTTTTTTCTGATTTGGCTGGGTTTGGGATTTGGTATGGTCATGCAGGGGGAGGTTTTTCACAAGACGTTCGAGGTTTTCTTGGAGATGGGTTCTTCAACGTGGACGGTGAGTTGTGGAAGAGGCAACGTAGGTTAGCAAGCCATGAATTCTCTTCCACGAAGTTGCGGGACTTTAGTTCGGTGGAATATCGTGATTACTCCTTGAGGTTGGCGAGCTCATACTTAGCGACGCTTCTGCGACGCAACGGGTTTTGGATATGCAGGTCAGCTCTTGTAATCCTTGCGTAAATTTAACGTGATTTCTTGGATCTGGATATTATTCTTTTTGGGCAAACTCTGGTTTAGGGTTTCTTGCAAAATGTGGCGAAATACGGGGAATTGGATGTGAAGAAATTCTTTGAGTTTCTGAATCTGTCAATGCTTATAAACATTCAGGACCTCTTCTTGAGGTTTACCATGGACTCAATCTTCAAAGTTACATTCGGTTACAAACTTGGTGCCCTGAAACCTGAGCTCCCTGACATCCTTTTGCCGATGCTTTCACCCTCACGAATGAGATCGCGTCCAGCAGATTCATGAATCCATTCTGGAAGCTGCAGCGAGTTCTAAACGTTTGGTCAGAGGCAATTATCGCCAAGAGTGCAAAAGTAGTGGATGACTTCATTTACGACGTGATGAAGGCGAGAACTGCAGAGAATCTGCAGAATTCTGTGAGTGCATTGTCTTTCACCCTAAGCCTTGAGTGTGGCTCGGATAAACCGGATGTGATTTCTTTTTCAAACGTTGTGAGAGTGATCATGAGTGTAGCATTTCATTTTCTATCTTATGATCATTCTGACATAGAACGCTTTCTCTCTAAGTAGGGGCAAAGAGACCTCTTTACCAGATTCAAGTTTTTGAACGAGGGAGGGAAGGAGCTCACAGACAAGACCCTCCGTGACACATTGTTGAATTTCTTGATTGCTGGTAGAGATAGTAGTGGCCTCACCATGTCATGGTTTATATACATGATGACGCTTCACCCGCACATCGAGCAGAAGCTATTTGAGGAGCTACGTGACCTCGACACTGAAAATGTAGTGAATGGCGACATGAGCAGCAAAGAGGTGCCACAAACTGGAGATGACTACTTTCATGAAAGAGTTGAGAGATCTTCTGAGCTGCTTACTTTTGATGCCCTACTGAACAACCAGTACTTGCATGCGTGCATCCTGGAGACTCTAAGGCTTTACCCTATAGTGTCGCTGGTAATTCTTTGAGACTCCTGGCTTTTGCAGAAATTTTGGCAACATTTCAAATTCCTTGATGAATTGGATATGATGAGAAATGCCAGGATTCTCACAAAAAACTTTCTGAGAACTGCATTTTCAGGTTGACGAGACAAGATTTTTGCAGCTTGTGTTTGTGGCTTTGTGACCCAGCATATTACAATTAAGGTGGAGACTATTTTCATGCTGCCATACATCACAAAGTTCAACAGTTGAGGAAAAGGGCTAATTAGTCAAGAATTGTGTGATAATTTACGTGCAGAATCCGAAGAGTGTCGCAGCTGATGACACACTTCCTGATGGAACCGAAGTGAAGAAAGGTGAATTTGTAATGTATGCAGCTTGTGCAATGGGACGATTGCCATACTGAGTTCAAGTCAGAGAGATGGCTTGTGGATGGAGGTGTCCAGCCTGAATCCCCCTTCAAATTTGTGACATTCCAAGTAATTAAGCACATCCCAGATTCTTTGCATTCTTTCTTTCTTGGCTATCTCTTGTGACATAACCATCTCGGGACCAAAACATAAGCCTGGCATGGAAGGAATGCCAATGCAGAACATGGGGCCATGTCACTGAGATAGACCTCTTTACCTGTCAGGAAACTAGCAGTGTTAGTCTGAAACTACTGCCAATGCAATGCTCACAGACATTTTAATTTGATTGAGTGTCAAGTCTGAAGTACTGATGCGTCAATTATGGGTTCTTTAAATTTTTTATAGCTCAATTCTGTGTCAACATTAGGAGTACGTGATTTTTGTGCAATACTCTAGCTTGCAAGAGTGACGTAATCACTGCTAAGATTGCTCCGGTTTATTTGGGCTAATCCATTCTACCTTCCTCTAATTTTGCAACGAAGGCTGGACCTCCGATTTGCATCGGCAAGGACCTAGCCATGTTGCCAACTGCACATAGTATTAGCCACTTTGTGCAGGTTCTTCACATTCCTGGTGGTGCCGGGCACTGATGTCAAATACATGTAGATGTCTACCTTGTTGCTGGCCCGTCATGGTTTACCTGTCACTGTAGCGAAACGAAGTTTGGATTGATGATTGTCGATCGTGAGTTATATGGTTTGGGAGAAATCATGTCAGTCCTAGAACATCCATGAATATCTTCTACATGTACTTTTAATACCTTAAGTAGCATCTGCACTGGAGACAACCACATCCTTCACGCTCTGCACTGTGTCTTTGCCCAAGCTGGGCTTTGTTTCCTGTTGCAACAAGCTGTTGACGGGATCTAGTTGGCCTCCATGAAGAACCAAGCCTCATAGTCTCTCTGGCCTATGCCACCAAGCTAGGGAGATGCTGGAGAAATTCTTGGTAATGTCAGAGTTCAGATCCTTTGTATGATCGACCATCGTCAGCATCTCCTTAAAAATATTAATAGGATGTGTGTTTGAATGAAGACACATTTTCAATTTGGTGTAAGAGTGCTTCCATCTTGGCTTTAAAAGAACAACAGAAATAGTACCTCTTTGTCCTAATATTTATTGGAGATCAAAATGAGAGTCATTAACAGTAAACTCGATATTTTTAGAGGGAAAGTAGGCCTCACTTGACAATGTTTATGGCTGGAAGTATTGCTCTATAAATCTTTTGTATATTTTCTTACTTTATATATTGAAGAAATCAATTGATTCTCATGAAGGAAAATTATAAAGTCAAAATTATCTTTTTAATATCCAAAAGTTTATTTTTTAAAGAAAATTTTGATTAAATTTAGATGTGTTATAATATATGGTTTCTACAATTCTAATGAGCTCATCAGAAGGGTGAGGTTCATCGAAAGGGTGAACAACCACGGGAGGACCCCAACTTTTGAAAAAAATAAATCCACCTTTCCTCTCCCACCAATATCCGGGAATTTGAATTTTGGATTGTACACTACATGCTTACTACAACTATATAGTGTAGCTGGAGACGACTGCTATGTTTCACATCTAAAAAGAATAGAGACATTTCAACGGTCAATATCCATGTTGATAATTGATCGAATAAAATGTTATCGAAAAATGAAATAAAATAAAGACAATGTTTGAGGCTTTTAATGTATATTTTATTTTATTAAATAAATACATTTGATATTTAAAAAAAAATTAATCAAGTTATTTGAAGTTTATAAAAGTCCTTAACATTTAACTAATGTCAACGTGCTCAACGGCACGGGTCCCACTAGTTTATATTACAATAAAACAATATAACCTTATGTTTTAAATTATTTGATATAATTTTTTTATAATTAGTATTAAAAAAAAACAAGTTCATGTAAAAATATACATTTTGTAATAATACACATATGAATATATAAAATTTCCATATTGCACTAAAACATTTTTTGTATTGATGATTAGTTTTAGGTTTCAAATTTACATCTTTTAATTATATAAAGTTTTTTGTGATTTCTTTAATTTTTTTGTTTTGTCCAAAACTTTTAGAATTTATGAAATTTAAAATTATGAAGACATTGATAAAGTGCATTTTTGAAGGATATGCAAATAATGTTAGAAGAAGGTTGTGATAAAAATGTATATTAAAATTGGTTGATTTGAAGAATATCAAACAGTAAATTTAACTCTTTAGGTTATAAAAAAAAATGTTCATAGAATACACATAGATAAGGTTTCATAAAAGGTCTTTTGTAGAATTGGCTTGTAATAGATGGACAAAAATATAGACATAGTACTTATTTTTTTTACAATACAGATATCATAAATAATTATTAAATAAAAAACATGAACTTATGTTGATAAAATAAATGTAGCAATTTCATAGCTCGTAAATAATGGTTGTTCGCGTAACTTTTCAAACTTCTCATTCCTACATCATATAAGTTTTTTTTTTGTAGTAGTCCTCATGATGATCTGCTTTTTTTTTTCATTCATCTAGATTTTATAGTTACATCAATGTGGCTACTCTATGGCGTATTGCTAAATTTTGGAGTTACACAATGGTCCATATCAATTTTTATAATCCATTGATGAAAAGTCTTTATAGGTATATAATTTATTTGGCTTTCACGTGACCTTGATTTGTCCAATGAATTTTGCAATGTGCAACTTCAATGTTGTTGAAAAATTAAAGGGCAATATTTTTTTATTCAGTCAACCTTACAACCTTCTTATATACAATTAAATTTATTTGCTTTATTTTTTTTCTAAAAAAAGCATTTAGATAAAAAAGACCATTATTTAAAACTTTGTAGCAAAAAACTTAGCACTAAAATTAGCTAGTATTTTAAGTGTCAATTCCTAAATTTCTTTGAAGATTTGTAGCTAAAACTATTAAAAGTGAATGCTTCTTACTTTATGTATAATAGATCTCAATTTAGGCATTATCTAGTAAAATCAATTGTAGGATCTTAGAACTAACTTCATAGTACAACTTACATACCAAAATTAAACCGTCAATTCTTTAACATTTAGTGATGTAATGATCGAATAGTCTTCAAATTGTTCTCAATCATTGTATAAACTTTTTTTTTGGGTCATACTTTAAAACCTCTTCTTATAAATTGAATGTACACTATAACTTTGATCAATTAGCAATTTGGATGAAAATTTGGTCAAAAATATCATGACAAAAAAAAATCCAAAATAAAATTTGAAGATGATTTCTTTTTTTTTGAGCTATTAGAGGTAGGTGCTGAAACTAAATAGTTTCAAAGTCACAAACTATGGATCTTCTTTGTGTGAAGATTTTTTTCATAGAAAGCTCTTTGAGTTTTCTTCAGTCATTGAAAATTTGAAAATGAAAGAATAAAGATTGGTACTTCATCTAAGATGACTACACCTCCAAAAGTCCCAAAACCAAATTGGCTTCAAAACAACTTTAGAAGTTAAATGTAACTAAAATATATAGTACTAATGTAAAATCTAAAATCCAGTATCAATATATAGATAAAAAAAAATTCATTCAAATTCAAATATAATTTAAGCTACTTCTGAAAAATGGGATTAACATTTTTCTATTTCACAATACAAAAGATGGAACCTTTTGCTTTGGTCATGATAACTAACATTTCTAAGGTTTATATCATTGTGAATATCAAAAGCATATGCAATAACATTGAGATCACAAGATGAACCATTCGATTGTTGTTATATCATAGTCCACATAATTTATTTATTTTCTACAATGATTGTCTTTAAAAGCAACACTTAATGATTTGCAACTCCATATTGTGATATTTTTTTTGCTGAATCATATAAAATACAACAACCTTTTAGAAGGTTCATAAAAGCAAAACCCAACGGTTTTTCTTACAAATAACAGACATAAAATTAGACATGTCACATTCTTATTTAGTTTGGCTAAATAAAACTAATGCTGAAATTAAGTGTGGCTGAATTTAGGGTTTTACAAAATGTTCATAGCCACATTTAAATTATAATTGCCCAACCATGTATTTACTTATTTTCCGATTCATCTCTATTCTTGTATTTGAATTAATCTTTTCTTATCCAACATCTTTCATTCAATTCATCTAGCTCTCAGCCTTAGCCTCTAAATCAACATTAATTCATAAACCATGCATTTTCAAGATACCAACTTTGACCCAAAAATGAGTCATGTTCAAGGGGTGATATATGTAAAATTTCATGGTCAAAAAATTATGGTAGTAAGTGTGATAAATATTTTAGTGCAGTGCACTGTTCGGGAAGGTTTCTGAGCCAACCAGCCTATTTCCACTATTTTCAAAAAGCAGCCGGTTATTTTAGATTATACCCAGTTTATCATGTCTATGAATACTAAATATAATTATTTTTCAATCATTTGATCCGGTGATTTGCCTCCATCCTTGAAAATCTACCAGCTATTTTCCAAATCCATCCGGTAGCCTTGTAACTAACCGCCGGCTCTTCCCGGACAGTGGTGCAGTGTTTGAAAGCAGTGTTGCAAGACATACCGAAGACCATTATAGTATACACTACCTGGACACTAAAACTGAATGTTGATGATTTCATGACTATCATAACTTACATACATCTGCAAACTCATAAGTCACTCCCTCAAAATTCAAAAAATAGTATCCTTTGACCAGGGTGTTGTAATGTGCATTCAAGAACTCTGATATTGATACCAGTCATTACACAATCTTTGTAGGTCAGTGTAATAACACCTTCTGAAATGCGCATAAGTGGAGTAATTCATGCATCTGAACAAGCCTTTTCCTGGTGTTTAGTTTCACACATGCCTTTTCTGTTACCCTTCTGAGTTCTGACCATTGATTTACAGAGTCTTCCCAAGCGAACCGTATTTTTCTGGAAAAATAGATACCATAACACCATAGCAGGTTCGCCACTTGGCGCACAAATATTGTTTTTTTGAAAAAAATGAGGTTCACCTCATAAAACTTGAATTTATAGAGTTTCGTTTCATACCAAAAAATCACTGAAACTACTCTCAAATGGGTTGGAAGTAACAAAATATATCAAAAAACAATTAATTTTATTTCCATTCTTTTGTCTTCATGATTTTTATTTTTTTATTTTTTTATTTTTAAAATTATTTTGGGGATTTGGTATTATGATAGTTTATTGTAACATCCAACTATATACAAATGTATTTTCTTCAGAAACTATTGCCTAATCCACAATGCCCATCAAGAGATTATATTGTGAATATAGGAGGAGGAGAAACTTTGGTCTCTGAAGAAAACCAACATGAATTAAGTGTTTGTTCGTTTGCAATTCTTTAGCATCATTAGTCAAAAGTGGTTTGGAGAGACTAGCATGTATAGCAATGACCTGGTGTGGGATGCCAATTTACCTGCAACCTGGTATACTCCCTGGTCTATTCAAACTAGACTAGGTGGCTCAAAACCCGCGCAACACCAGAAACCACAGTCTACACCTATCCAAGCAGGAGGTAAATTATAGCCTCCAAATTCGAATTTCTTTGTAATCATGGTATACATTTTAGACCAGCGGTTTTTGAGCCACCTACAAGTTCCCCTTCCAAAATTCATAACTAATTCAAAATTAATTATTCCAATTGGTCTAATTTTATAAATACGTTCCACATATTCCAAAAATTGATTCCCTTAATAACTCCCCACCAAGCCTGCCAATCTGAAATCTGAGCGGTTTCTGAGCCACTTACTATACATTTTCACTCTTGCGTGGGCCGAGTCCAAAGTTCCATAGAATCTATGATTAAGTTTTCCATAAATCTGAAATGATTTGTTCGTGTACACGCATGGAAGTTCAGAATCGAATGTGACGATATGTATCCAAAAACATGTTATTCATAATTTATTGATGGTCTTTTAGACAGAGAAGGGCCTCTGGTATATGGTTCACAAATGAATATCATACTGGTTATATCATGGACACCAACATTTTATACTGGTTAGATCAGAGACGATGAAATAATTGAGAAATACATATGAACAAAGATGAAATGTGAAAACCTGAAAATTGGTTGATTTTGTATTACTTATACCACAGAACACTGGCATTGCTCCAGTAGCATACTAGTATATGTCTAACTTTTTTAACAAACATCTTTTATCACATCAAGTAGGGGCATGCCTTTCTTTCTTGTGCCACTTTTTTATTTGATGAACTAACTCAAAAACATAAATGAATATATCATTTATTAATTCACAAACTACGGACAATGTCAATTTTTTAATCTGAATAGTATTTTAGGGCCAATTTATACCAAAAACATGGGCTCCAACACCCAAATACAAGTGGTATCTTGTTCTTTGATTAATGTATTGTAAGTAAAATACCATTTTTGAATAAGGACTTTACAAGTGAGTGGTGGCCCAAAGTTTTTGTGTAAATATAAAAATAAACATTAGAGCCCATAGTAAAATAGTCACAATAACAAGAACAGTGAGGTCTACAAAAAAATCATTTAAATTTTCAAATTTCAAAGTTGCTTGATGTTTAGATTTGTTATTCTAAAAAATTTGGTTTCAAGATTTAAAGTAAAATTTTGGATTTCAAGATTTATGGAACAAGAGTCTTTGGTTGGTCTTAAAATAGGGTAATGGAACCTATCCCAAAGTTCATGCAAAATTTACTCCATACAGTAAATCAATGTTGCTTGAATCTCAAAATGAAAGTTGAGATTTGTGGAAATGGGTTACAAGAATAAAGATGAGTAACAAGCTCCACAAGGTTACTACTTCTAATGGGTAAAACTCAAGGAAAACATGATCCACCTTTGTCATATATGATATCAACTAGATTTTTTATCCATTAAAAAAAAAAACAAACTCCAATCCAACTTTTCCTTTATACAAACCCAGGAACTATGTACTATAACTATCTACCAATGAATTTATATTATTTATGTGGACTCCAACCAATGATTTTTGGTGAAAAATTAACCCTTGGTTCTTATTCTTTTTTACACAACAATATCAATATAATGACTACATGTAAGACAAATGCAAATTATTCATGATGTTGTTTGTGAAGCGGTTTATTGCATTTGAAGTGTTGTGTCAACATCCCAACCTGAATCTTGAGGGTGGAATTCTGAATTGCACCGGATTCTAAGACATATCAAGTCATATGAGGCCAATGATCATATTTTGGTAAGTTGGCCTCGAAGGGTTGATGCTTGTCCTTAGAAGTGAGGTTGGTTTTGTAAATTCTAACCCACCAAGAGGTCAATTCATAAAAATGCAGATGGTCATCATTTGCCTTGCTAGCAGTTGGTCAGTCTCTTGTCCTCTTCGAGGTAGCACACCTTTCTATCAAACTGAGGGGACCTCAAGCTATAAGCTAACAATATTCTGTAACCATCATTGACTTGGTTTTTCACATCAAATGGACTCGCAAAGAGTCAGTCATTCCTCAGAATTTCAAGTACTGTGTCTGCAAATCAAGAAACTTTCCATCAGCGCAATGGGCCTACCATAGCCATAACAGAGCTGAATAGACATTCTATTCAGCTCTGACTCCCAACCCAACTCCCATAGGGTACACATTTATGAAAAAATCATTTTAAGTAGATGAAGGATCAACTTTTGGACATGTTATAATTTCATATAAAATCTCAACTTAAACAATTAATATTAAAAGAATGTGAAGTATATTAAAATTTTACCTCCAAATATAGTAAAGGGGGAAAACAAGAAAGAATTCCAAGTGTGGTCAAAGCTATTTTATTGAGCACCATCCTTCACATGGTGAAAAATTTCAGACACCTTTTGAAGTGAGGTTATTTTACAAGATTTTTTTATGAAAATCTCATAAAAATGATTTTGGTTACTATTATATATTGACATTTTGATATTTTTGATATTTTAATACTCTTCCATATATTATGGAGGTGTAGGTAAATTTCCTATGTTCCATATCATTAACGAAAAGCCTATTCAAAATAAAATAATTAATAATTTTCATGCTTATACCAAAAAAAATTTCAAAATCCATTTCTACAAAGCTCTTACAAAATCTCAAGTCACACTTACAAGTGACCTCACATGTGTATAGCGTATATTTCAATAGTCTTTTCTATAAGCAATCAAATACTCATTATTTTCCAATATAATCTTTTGTACAAAGCAAATTGCTGTAATACAAAATTCTTCAATAGAACCGATGGTTAATTCAATGAATATTCCATACATTTTTTTTTTTTTTCTAAATAGGAGTCTTAAAATGATAAAACAATTAATCATGTCATGTCATAGTTGATAATTTACATTATCCGAGTAAAACATGTAATCAATTATTATGCTGAATATACATCACCTCTAAAATGATTACAGAAATAGTTATAATTCTTGTAATTTGTCATATAAATTATCATTTTAATTGATAGACATCATTTCACAGCAGTGATTTAATATTGCACAATTGTTTTGGCTGTATATTTTACTTTGGAAAAAATTATATTTGATTATGCATTGTTATCGGTGTCAGTATAATTTAAAAAAACTCATGTCTTCATAATTCTTACACTTTAATATTCTAAAATGTACATTCTTAAGTTAAATGATGAAAAGAAAAAAGTTAGATATTACAAGAGAAATAATGACTTCATTTTCATAAAATCACAAACAAGAAAATGTTGTTGATTATAAGACTTTCGGTTTCTTGGTGAGTTTTTATAATTGTTGTTTAGTTTTTCCAAACTACGTTCCTGTGCCTTAGTTTGTTGTACATAGTTAACAACAATAAGAGGTAGATCTATTATTTTATTTTTGTTTGCAAATTTTTTGTTTGCTCCATCTTTATCCTCTTTGTGATTTTCTTCCACTAAAGCTTTTCCCTCTTCAAGTGCTAATTCTTTGTTGCACTTTCACCTAATTAGAGGTGATATTGCCCTCAAGCATCCGTGTAGCTTTAGCTTGTGTATTCTTTGTTTTGGGGCCTGGACTTGTCCACACAATACTTGTCTATTAACCCCTAAAGTTCTTTGACTATGTTTCACCAAAAAGCACTTCAAAACTACCATTTCCATGGATGACTAAATAATTATTATTTTCTAATTCTAATGGTAAGATCTTCAATAAAATTATTGTAGTAGATAACTCAATGAATTTCATCATAATTGACCATAGAGATCGGAAGATTATAGCAATTGAAATTTATAAACAAACTTTTTTGATATGATTTTTGATTAAGGCCAATACACTCTAACTTTTTTTCCTTAGGTTTTTCGCATTATGGATTTTGGGGTTTTAGTGTATGAAAAAGACAACTAAGTTAGCTAATTGTATAAAAAAAATTACACACTAAAGACAAGTGTAGCATGTTGAAAACAATATTTAAATGACCATATTCGTTATTTTGAGACAATTTCAGAGCTTGGAGACTTTTTGCCTTCAATTTCAACAATTGTTTTGAGACAATTTGAACTTTTTTTTGACTTTCTAATTGTAGATTATCCTTGACGCAATGATAATCTTACTATATTTAGTAAATTTTTTTTTGATAAATATAGAATCAATCAAGAAATCAATGAAAAATCTAAAGTCAAGCATTAAATTGAGACTCTGAAAAGTCTCAATTTAACGAATATGGTGTTATTTTTATTAAGTTGGATATAAAAGAATGCTAATTCATATTTCTTTCCTAGAAATTCCATTATATAATAAAGTCCCAATCCGGGCAAAGTAAAGATTGATGTCCATCTTTTGAGTTAAAAAAAGAAAAAAACCTAAAAAAAACAAATTTTCTAACTTCTATGAGGAAATGAAGAAGTTTTTTTAGTACACTACCTGATACAGTGAGAAAACTTTGATACTTTATGGAGTGAACATTTGACATTAAGTATTTATAGAAATAATCTCAGAGGTAACAAATGTATTTAACATGGCTATCCAAATTTCCCACCAAATACAAAATTTCACTTTAGGTACCACAACTAGTTTTTGAAATGTCTAATTGAAAAAGGAATTAGATTCCGTCAAAGTCTTTGCTATTGCAAACATTCACAATAAGTTTCTAAAAATCTCAATTTAAATTGAAACCACAAGTACATGCCTAAATTCAAAAAAAAGCCTAAATAGGGAAAATTGTCATTTATTGATTAAGTCATTGCAGTGATTACGGAACTTTCTTTGTATCCATTGTGCCTCTTCTGCCAAATAAATTTCTTAGACAACCTTAAATTTCTCACCATAGCACTTATTGAGCCAATGAACCACTATCCAATAATGACCCACAGTTTTATCTCATAATTCGTAATCACTTGGTGGCCTGACTTTCTCAAACCGGTATAAAATGCGGCTAGATGCTGCCTTACACCTAAAATCCTAGTGTCGTGCGCCCCCATGGCTCCTCCAAGCTCCGCCGCTCCGCCTTATGGCAAGTTGGCAACGCCTTAGAGTGCCTTAGAAGACCTCACTATAATTGCAAACTTTGTCCCAATTTGCTGTGAATATGCAGTGATAACACTAGTAGAAATTTGGGTTTTTAGGACACGATAAATGACTCAAATGGCTATCATTTTGGACAAGGTGAACAAACTGTGAGAGAGGGAACTTCTGTCACAAAACTCTTGTCTTTGTTTTGCACCTGTCTTTTGGGACCTTTTTTACTGCTGCGGTAAACAGGATTGTCGGGTTCAGTGCCAGTCCGCAAATGATCACTATCAGTAGAGCAGGTATTATACTCTCTTCGTACATGCTGGACCGTTCAAGAACTAGATTTCGTCGATGGACCTCCATGTTCACGGGAATTACAGGCACATAATGAACCAATGTTATAATATAATCTTCGTATTGCACTTATTGAATGGTGACTCACTGCTGGGATCCTCGGATCTCTTTTGTCGTCAAAGGGTACGTGTCATGTGGAACCGTTTTCTCTGTATTTATTGTTTTGACATGAATTTTATATTCTGTCCTATCTGGAGAGGACACGTGTCGTCCATTCTAGTATCGATTTTTGGTTCTTCCGGTATTTTTAAATTAAACCGTTTCTCCAGATCATTCGAACACGATTCAGACACGTGTCTGTCTCTGACAGAATCTATCAGTTTACAAATGCTGCTCCTCACCATTCGATCTCATAGAGAAGTCTGATATATTATTTTATAAATAACGCATGCTGAACATGGAACTCATTTTCCCACTATAAGAGGTACTTGGCATACTCTCCTCGGTACATCTAATCCCATGTTCACAGATCTCACTGTGACATGAAAGCTGGTTCCCTCAATAGTTAGCTCCATTCTACTCTATGACTCTTTAACAACAACTAACGACATCGTACGGTACTGGATGAACTCCTCGTGAGAGTTTTACCAGCAAATACTAACACCGTCAGCCATAATACTGTAAGATTGTACTAAACATCTTTCACTGCAGCATATGTATCCAAGTTACCGCAGTTGTACGAACCGTTCTACTACTGCAAGAAGACGAGACCCTTGAACCACAACACACTGGATCCCATTGCATCACTGAGATTCACCTGATCCGCCGCCTCGAGAGGTATCATGAGAGGCAAATCCACTAGCACCTCCTCCAGGTTCACGCGTATATATTCCGGGGGAATTGGCCGATTGTGAAATAATCCACGGCCTCCGGTTGTCATAACTGTACCACTGCCAACGCGAACATCTGGATCTACCGTGTCTCCCAGCCACACTCTATCTCCAGGTGCTATCTGTTTTCAGCATTACTTGGAGATTAGTGTGTTGTTTCACCCAACTATTTCTAGAATAATTGTTCTGAGCGTATACATCTGCAAATGCATTAAATACCGTCTCAATTAGAAATGCGAGGTTCACAATGTTCATACCTCTTTGTCTCTTCGATTTACAGGGCGTGGAATTAAATTACCCTCTTCAGAAACCTGAAACATCGAAAACGGTCCGCTATCAAAGATCCAGATAAAGAATTGCAGTTACGCCGGCCTTACAATGTAACTAAGAAACATTCATTCGGAATTCACAACTGTCATAATGCCACAAATGCCTGGGATTCGAGAGATCACTCTACCCTTGTTCAGCACACCCATTATACAAATTTGTGAGTATATAAACCGGAATTTCAATGCAGCATGTGAGGTAGGTTCTAGGTTCACGATAAGTGTGAACATACGAATTGCACCTTCACAGAGAATACCATGTCAAACAGTCCTTATTTGTTAAACACCATTTCCATCATCATGAAACTAGTATTACATTACACCAAATCTTAACTTGTCGTCTCATTCAATAAAAACCAAAGAGAAGGAAATATTAATTCAAGTCCCATGAATGAAGATTGAGTTAACATTTTAAGAATATACCTTTTCCTCGGATTGTCCCTTTGGAGTACATTGCATCTTTTCCTGGACCTGTTTAACATAGAGGACGCGTAATTAGAATTTATACGTGTACTGCCCTAACCGTAGTAAGTTTATTCATACAGAAGAAAAAGTAACGACAACAAAACTTATTTCATGCAATATAATAAACATAATCTAAATATAAAAAAAAAACGATCCCTCATTGTGTACATCATCCTGCTTACATCAACCAAAAAGACTTTGTCATCAGTACGTTTGTTCAATTCAATGTTTTAATCGAAAATAGACAAAATATCTTAACTATTACACAGACAGTGACGGTAACAGTTTCAATGAAAAGGTTAGTATTTGGTTTTCCTCTTTAATTGATCTGATTCACTATCCTTCTGGTTTCATTAGAGTGAATTTCTGATCAGTGTTGGATCCATAACGAACAAATTTCCTTCTATATCACAATGACATACTACAGATACATCAGATTCCAGAAGCAGAATAGTAAGAATGATTCAAGATAAGATGTATAAACATTTTGGTCATAGACGAGAGCTAGAGAATGTGTGATCTCCATAAAGTTACCTTGTTCTGGTTTGAACCTTCTTTCACTGACATAGTCTTGCCTTTACGACATAAATTGGAACCCTGGAAAAAAATGTGCATATCATTAGTTCCATCATAACCGAAGTTACTATCAGTCATTACCATCTTTCAGTCAATGAGGTTATCCAAACTACAAATATAACACCACACGATGTCAAAGACAGAGAGTCTGCCATGAAGCCCGTGCTGGAATTTAACTGTTAATTAATTCTTTATTCTTTTGTCATGAAACTAACACATATAACAACTTCAGAAGCCACATGCCCCAAGGCCTACTTCGCTGCAATCACCAAAGCAACGATGTAGATACTGCGGTGTTAGTAACAAATTCAAACAACAGTCAGATAGTAACATAATACGTGTTTTAAAAACATCTCTTACTGGAACGAGATAACAAACAGTACGTGGTGCTATACCTCTGGATCATCGAGACAAAGCTTTTCCATGATTACATATTATCAGGACTCTTGATCTTACCGAAGGATCTGTTGGCGAATCTTTGCTTCTGCGTTGTTCGCCTGCAACATCCTCATTCTCTGGTTCATCATCCGATGTCCTGCACAGTTTATCCCACCAAAGCTCGCTGCTGTCCTCTACATGCGTCTTCTCCCCTCGTCGGCTTGTTTCTACTGAAGCACGCTCGGATGATTCAACTACCACTTGCATATCTCTCTCTTTCACCACTTTTCCTATAGAATCTTCATGTGTGGATAAACTATTTATAACTGACTGAAGCATCCCTTCCAAGTTCTTGTTACTGTTCATTACCTCCTCCCATTTCTGGTTTGCTTCTAAAAGATTACGCTCCATAACTGATAGTCTCACTTCGTTATTTTTCTCCAAGCCCTGCATTCCACCTTCCTTCGACATAAGTTCGCCGTTGTCAACATACGTAAATAATAAATGATACATAATATTTAAATCCATCCGTGTAACAAAATAGAAAATAAAATGATATAACCTAACGTAAGAAGTGTATTCATGAATAACAAGGTACAGATGTTTCTTAGTCAGTTAGGTTAAATTCAATTTCAGTCGACCTGAAATAAATGCTTGTGACTACTGTAACTCAATAATTCAGAAGAATTGATCTCCCCTCGAGACCTAGAGTAATTCCCCATGACAAATATACAACACTGATTACAGGAATTATTAAAACGTAGAACCAAGTATCGTTCCGCGGATCAAGTCCAGTAAAATAGATTGAGACAACGTTGTTCATAAACATCATAAGCAATACGTGAATTACCGCCGGAGCCGTGTTCTCGACGGCTGTTTGAATTTCCGATGCCATTTCCGTCAAATCCGGAGTCGTTTCGGGTTCCTTCCTCTATCGAAAAAGAACGCACAACCCATAGTTAAATGAAACGCATTGCCACTACAGAAATCAAATGTACAGAAACATATAATAAGACTTCATACGGGTTTAAACTCAATGGGATACATTGACATCATTGACATAAAAAAATATTGGAAAACACCGTAAGATTACAGAAGGTACCATATGCGCCGCTTTCCCAGTGTAGCCATGCCGACCTACACGCGGATTATATACGACATTTTTTCTGGTCTGAGTCATCTTATCTGATTTCTGCTTATACTCCTCGGATTTCCAATACTTCCTCAATTTGTCCCATTCCATTTGAGTATACCTGGCAGGGGCTTTTATTTCATTGCCGTGGAGCCTTCTCACTCTTTCTCTGTCCCTCCTAATCCATGTCTTGATCATTTTGTTAAATGAAGCTTCCGTCACCTCATTGTCAGTGTACTCGAACTTGTTATCCATCGCCTTTCGGAGTTTGTCTATTGAGCTTTCGTTCTGGTCCTCGTAATTTATAATACTCATGTCCAGAAGTCGAGGAGTCAGGTCCCTAACATACTCCTGCCACTTAAGATGACCTGTACAGCCGCTGTCTATAATTCCGGATGGGCGTACCTGGACGGCATACGGCCTTTTTCCAGCAACTTCTCTCCTAGCAGCCACCTCATCTTCTTCCCTCCTCTTCGCTCTTCTGATGCGTTTTTTAACTGATTCTTCCTTTACAGAAGAAGACCGCGATGCCAAGCTTGGTCCGCATGTTACATCTACATTTCCATGTATGTCGTCTCCTTCTTCAGTAGGATCTCCGTTCAGGCCATTCCAGCTTGAAGGGAACCTTGACTTCGAATAAGCACCCAGTTCGTTAATCATACCTGGCCCTAATCGGTTTTTAGGTACCGCCACCCACGTATATTCTGAGGAGTTGTCGTTAAAAGTAGAAGATCGAAAGGGCCGATCTGTTCCCGAAGTTTTCGAGATGTCGTTCCTTCCTCGTCTGTGGGCCGTGAGCGGGGATGTCTTCTTCTTCTTCTCGATTCTGCCTGTGTACTCCGCATTCTCTGAGGCTTTCCTCTTCTCTCTGTGGACAAGGGTCTTTTGCGAAGACTCGTTCCGTCGTTCATAAGATGTATCCGGTGAACTTTCTCTTGCGCTGCCTTCTGAAATTAGGTTATAGACTACTTAATAAAAACACCACCTTCTGTAAGTAACACATCATTTTTCTAAAGGCGACTTAGATCACGAATCAAGTTGGTCATCCATCGGATGTCGCCAACCATGGCAATACACTATTCTGATTTCACATTCCACAATCTTCAAGGGATACACGGAAAATTCAAATAAAAAGACAGAACAACCGAATAACATCAACGACTTCGTGAGTATGGAGATTGGAATTACAATTAACGTACTCCTTCAAGGCACACTTGCCGATGCACATCGGAAATAAAGTACGAAGTAATTACAAAGTAAACTTACCATTGTAGTCGGATGAGGCAGACGTATCATCCTTCGAATCCGAGGACGAATTTGGCGAGTTACTGCGCCGTCCCCGACTTCTTTTTTCCTGTGGCTTCTCAGACTGCAGTCTTCCAGATCGACGGATAGGTACATTGATACTCTCCTTACCCTTTACCGTAGTTCTTTTACGTTCGGTCTGTATTAAAGAACTCCTAACAAACGACAAGGGACACGCACGAGAACTGTTACAAGATACAGTGGTTTTAACAGGTGTGATTTCAGGTTTAGGTCAACCAAAGGGTTAAACCCTAGCACGAAAGATCTGGACCGTTCACCCATGACACGCGCTTAAAATCCAACGACAGTTTCATTGAGAACGTAGGTTTTCAGAACATGAAACAGACTTACAATTGTCTCGCTGTTTCCATAGCCGGCTGGAGCATGGCGTTGTTCTCTGCTATTCTGGCCGCACGTTGCATCTCGTACTCATTCAGCTCGGGTTCTTCTTCGGCGTCATTGTCTGAGTCCTGTGCGTGAAGCCTCGCCTCTTCGCCATCCCTCATCGGCATAATTAAAATGAAGCACCGTTGAAATTGGAAAAGGCGTGATGAAACGAACAAACCTCTCACCTCCTCAGAGTTTAGACGATGCGGGGAGAACTCCGCTCAGTTCACGGAAGAAACTAACTCTCTTGCGATGGAAGGAGCCTCCTTGAGCTCGAGAACTAATGCCGAAACAATGCAACCCTAAGCAAGGAACCGAGAACATGAGTCCCGCTTTCTTCCTAACTACAACTGCACATCACAGTTCATTATAGTAAGTTCTGTGAATTGTGATTCTTTCTGATACGTAGACTACTGCTCTCATCTGCAGTTATCTGGGTGGTCAGTCCCGCTTTGTTTTCTTCTTTTTAGGATGTTCTTCACCGTGAGCAAATTGGTTAGTCGTTGTCTACAATTCCCACATTCGTGTACTGATTATATCGAGGTGTTTATTTGCTACGTTGTGGTCTATGTTAAATTGCGCCCGATTCAGTACTCTAAGTCTCATGCGATCAGTTCTGGTAAGTGCCTGACGTTTTTCTCCGTCCTCTTAAGTACGCGGAAGTGCTCTCACGTACTGTTCTGATCATGTTTATTGAGAAATTTTGTCCTGATGGGTTTCTGTTTTGTGCTTTTCAAGAGCGCATCGTCTGAATGTGAAACAAACGACCCAATACGAAAAAGAGTGACTGAATTCCTTGTAGTCTTCCGTTGGGCGAAGCCAAACACCTCCGACATGGCAATGCGAGTGTTAGCTGCCTTGGAACAGGGTCTTCGTCTATACCTCATACGGCGTCCGCATAATCTTAAAGGTGAGCTCGTTCTCCTTTTAGGGTTTCATGTTTAGTTATCCCCGAATATGAAATGTAGATTACATTCACGCACAATGACTCCGTAATTTGAAGTTTGAACCTGGAATGTGTAGTACGTCAAAGTTTCTTTCAATTCAAATGTTTTTTGTTTGTTACCGCATTGCATAGACAATGGACAGTAAAGTACTTCATATCCATGAAATTTAAATGCTGGAATTGGTAGTCTTCCATTCTTGTCCCTCCCATTTTTGGCATTAACTCTTCGCCCGTCCTACCTACTTCGAACTCCTCTGCAGATGGAATGAATTGTTAGGACGCATGGAATGTTTGCAAGCACAACTGAAACAACAAGCAAGGAGTAATCCGAATTACCTACCAAAGTAAGTGTACATCATTTCTGCGTTCATTGTGCTTGGAATGTATTATGACCATGTATGCCGTTATTAAAAAAGCGTTGTTATCGTAAGTGAGGTAAGAGACACCGTGTATCGTAGACACAACTTTGATGGATTTTATTGATTTCATGACTTTCTAGTTTGTAATTTCACATTCACAGCTTCTGAGGCCCTTCCAAAAAAATCATATCGTCAACCTGATATTCCTGATTCTAATACTGGAATTTTACAATTTCAGTGAAATAACAAACTGACTTTTTGGTCTATCGAATAAATAGGCAAGATGCATTTCCTGAAGATGGAAATGAAAACACATTGTGTCGAAGGTTGCAAGTGAGTTTCTTCAATCACTCCTTCATTTACAATTGGAATGGATATATCGGCAGTGTTAACAAACTCTAGTTAATCTCGGCTTAATTTGATCGTTGTATTTGTTTTTGCTCACATAATCATAATTACTGAATTATCAATTTTACCACGTCTTTTGAGTTCTCCGCAAAGTATTGTACGGGATTTTATATCAGTATCTACTTTTTTTAAAAAACAAACTGCTTTGTTGAGTTTTTTTGAAGACATTCGCACTGGATTAGTAATGGAGGAATTGGACGATTATTTAAGCCTGCGGAGAATATAGAGCAAGACTCCTCGGTACCATAAACTATAAAATCACACGATTCCCATCTTTATCTCAAGTAAGTCCTTGAACACTGACATCTTCCTACAAGAGAAATGTATTGGTCTTGTGTTAGCTAATCGCATAGGACTTCGACTTTACCTCAAATATGAGATACACTATAATCTGAGATAATTAATGTAGAGCTTCAGTCCCATTCATTTTCCTGTTTGTTATTTAAGTTTTATGAACTGTGAATTATGTTCTTAAAATACTTCTGATACCGAAGTTCTTTATGTGACTGTCGGTTACTGGATTTGCAATTCACTGACCTACTAGGTTTTCAAAGGCATCCTTGCAACATATTGTTCACGATGTCACTTTTGTATGGTTGAATTACAACATGTTACATAAGCATAACCATCTCTGTAATTACAACTTACAGTTCATCTACTTTCATTGCATTGCGATACACGTATAGTATTGCTTCAACTTGTATATCTAATACGTGGCAAAACTAACTTGGACAGGATGGTAGGTAAATTACCTCTAACGGATATAAGGCGCATTACAGCGCGAGATAATAAATTGTGGAAGCGTGACAAGGAACGAGCTTCGTTGTACAGTTTTCATAAAGTTCCTTGTCCTTGCACTAAGCATAAAGGAACTGGACACCCGATTCGTATAGAAGAAGTTGAAAGGCATCTCATTCGTTACGGAAGATCGGTGGAGTGCAGAACTTGGAGGGGTCCTGTGGATCCTGATTCTTCAGACGAAGAATGGGAAGCCGATTTTACGTCAAGAATATTTTCATCAACAGTGCCACAGGGGCAGAGAGATGGTGGAATCGAGATGAGAGACATGCTTACACATATGTATCAGCAGGTACAGGAGGTTGCCGAAACTGAGAACAAAATCAACGACATAGCCCTTAACGCAATGGAGACGGTGGATAATATTACTGGAACCAACGTGGAGGAAGCATCGAAGCAGAACACGCAATGTAGCGAGCACAATCAAGGAACAGGAGGTGAGGGGGACGCAGATTACAACATAGGAAACCAAGACTCAGGGCCTCCTGCGAACGACAGAGACGACACTGTTCACATTCATTCAGATTTCGGAGAACAGTTCCCAGCTAGCGACCACCATCATGACAGTCCTGAAGCCCATGTTAACTCCGATCAACCACAAGCTAATGTTGCAGGCACTCACTTACCAGGATCGCCAACAGAGTCCGTAAGCAAAGAATTAGAGGAAGAACGCGTGAAGGACGCTAAAGCTCTGGAGGATGCGATGTGTTTACTGTTTGAAGGGTCGAAGCATACAAAGTTGGGTGCAACGGTGATGATCGTGAATTTGGTAGCAACCCACTCGGGAATTACCGAGAAGGCTGCAGATGACATCCTGGCCACTATCAAGGCCATTTTGCCGGCGAACAATTGCCTTCCGGGATCTATGTACCAAGCCAAAACATTGACTAGGCGATTGGGGCTGGATTTTCGAAATATCGACGGATGTCCGAACGGCTGCGTCTTGTTTGATGAAGGTAGAACACGCGATCTCGACAGGTGCCCCAGGTGCGGAGCTGGTAGATATAAAGATATGTTTCATAAGGCTAGACCATTGAAGGTGGCGCGACATTTTCCAATCATACCTAGATTGCATCGGATATTCAGGATACCAGTTCTCTCGAAGTTGATGAGATGGCACAGGGAGAATTTAAGCAGAGACGGGAAAGTGAGGTTCCCCGGGGATACGAAGGCATGGAAAAAATTGGATAACATGGATCCAAGTATTTTTGATACAGGTGGATTTGGAAGTGACGAACGGCACGTACGAATTCAGATATCATGCAATGGTATCTGTCCATTTAAGTTGCATAAATCGACCTGGTCAGCCTGGCCTGTTCTTGCGACTTTCCTCAATCTCCCTCCCTGGCTTATAACTAAAAAATTCTTTACTATGTTGACGTTACTAATCCCGGGAAGAACGCAGGTACCTTTCCAATTTTTCGATGTTTGGATGAGGCCTGTAATTAACGAATTGAAGGAGCTTTGGGTAGGGGTTTCAGCCTACGACGTTCTCCAACCTCCAGGACATCGAGTTTTTCAGATGAGAGGGGCAGTACTATATACTACGCATGATTTTCCCGGATACGGGACTGTATCGGGATCTGCACATCAAGGATATTTCGCATGCCCACCCTGCGGAGATCAAATGAGGGGAAGATATGCCCAGGATAGTAGGAAAATGACGTACAGAGAGGCGAGGAGATGGGTAAGACCGGATCATCCAATACGATCTCCTGTATATGATAATCTGTTTGACGGGAAATCGGAGACAAGAATGCCTCCTACAATTAAAACTGCAGTAGAACAACTTGCAGCCGTTGCTGAGTACGAGGACTGGTTGGCGAGACAGGAAGGAAGTTACGAAGGAAATGTAGGTGGGGTTAATACAGAGGGCTGCGGGAACGATGCTTTCGTTAGAAATACGAGGAGGGATCAATCAGATCTCGGAAATCCCTCCACTGGAAATGAGAGCAGATGTCCAAGAACAGAACGTAGAGAAGACCAACAGAGTCCATCTCCTGTGAAGTCTCGAAAAAGGAAAAGGCAATGTCCATCGACTTCCACGTCTGCACCGGAAGGGACTCAGACAGGGTCTACCTCTCGCCGACGCGTTTCTGCACAGTTGAGAAGACCGACACAAAACCAAAGTAGGAAACGAGGAAGGAGTCCAGACCCCTCCAAAACACACGGAATGAAACGAAGGAGCATATTTTTCGAACTTCCTTACTGGCAGGTCAGATTCCTTGCTTCATTGATTGAAAGCTTTCAGCTTATATTAAATTTGAACTGTTTACTACTCGGTATTTGGTATCTAGTTGTTCCCCGTTCTAGTTCAGTACAAGTTGCTTACATCGAAGTGTCGTTAACTCTTTAACTGATTAGTTGTACCCACTTTGAACAACTTAAACAATGTATGACTCTAAGAAGACAAAACTATCGAGATACAAAAACTTGACGTTATTGTGTTCTGAATAAACCTTACAGTTCTTATATGTTAGCTATATATACCTTACCATAATTTATTAGGAATAAGAAGACCTATGTTCTGTCTTAGATAATTCGATACTGATCGCGAAGTTTTTTAACAACGTAAAACATAGGTTACTGTATTTCATTTCCAATAAATGATTGTTTCGTTACCCTACGGAGTGAAAATCTATTGAAAAATTAGTTTCAAAATACTCAGTAGTTTCAAGAGAATGTAATTTCTAGAGTTAGGCGAGGGAACACTGTATTGTTCAATCTCTAGTACCCGGTGTTTAATGGAAGGATATTCCTATCCTCCATAAAATTGTGGACTACATGATTGCTATTTGCTACGTCTAAATGAAATGTAGTTCAATAGAATTTTCAATTTCTTAATACTCGGATGTTTTTTAGCTTATACTTTTTGTATCTGACTTGTACGTCTATTTATTCTTAAGTCCATAGACGGCAGATTTTCATACGTAACTTAAATTTCAATTAAACATAAGTTAGTAAGATATTTACCAGCGATAAACAAAATCCAGAATATCATTGAAAACAAAGTAATTGTCCTGAATATCCGCTTAATGATTGATTTAACAACGCCTCTATATTTTCGAATTTTCCAATTCATATATAATACAGGTAAAATGCGTGTATGACTTTTATCTACAGACCATATCTGTCCTGTCGGTTTAGACTTTATATGTACGTCCATACAAATCAATTTAGTGAACACTTAAAGGTTTTAAATACTGATTTTTTATTTATCATTAATTAAGCTGCTTTCTCTGTAAAAGGGTTTCTGTTTATTGCTAATGTCATTAAATTTCTGTCTGTATAATTCCGGAATAGAATCAGTTGTTTTCGAACTTTAAGAGAAATGAAAAAAGGATTACTGTTCTTCGATGAAACCAAATGACAGATTCCAGGCTTTCTGAACCTAACTTCTCTCTGGTTTGTGCAAATCAGTACTTGGAGATTCGAAACTCTCTGGATATAATGCATTGTGAGAAGAATTTCGCGGAGAATTTGATAAAGACAATTTGCGGAGTAAACGAGAAGGACACCGTTAAAGTCAGGCGAGACATGGAGAGAGAAGGCATTCGAAAACATTTATGGATGACCAAAGACCCAGATAACGGCGCACGAATGCTCAAGCCAGCTGCAAACTATGTGCTTACATCGCAGGAGTTCGATGTGTTTTGCAGACGTTTGGAAAATTTGAAGGTTCCAACAGGGTACTGCTCGGAGTTAGGTACGCATATCCGAAACAAGAAGTTCGGTGCTTTAAAATCACATGATTATCATATTTTGATGCAAACTTTACTACCTCTAGCTTTAAGGGGTCTACTGGATTTGAAGACGAGGATGGCAATCATGAGGGCCTCAAGAATTTTTCGGCGATTATGTTGTAAGGTCTGGGACCCTACACAGGAGAACAACTTACATGAAGATGTGGCAATCACAATGTGCTTAATGGAAATTACATTTCCACCGACTTTTTTTAATATCATGTCCCATCTTCCGTTTCATTTGGTAGGAGAATTGATTATACTTGGCCCGACTCAAGTTCGATGGATGTATCCCATTGAGCGAACTATGATGACTTTGAAAAACCACGTGAAAAACCGTGCACGGCCTGAGGCTTCTATTGCCAATGGATATCTATTAGAGGAGACAATGGGTTTTGCAACTTCTTATATGCATGGTTATGATGCTGTGAGACGAAGGGTGTGGGATGCTGATCCTGAAGATTCTGCTGAGTTCGAGGTTCTACAGGGGGCAGCAACAGACTTCCACTTGACACGAGTACAACGTGATTCTGTTCACAAGTTTGTGCTCAGAAATAACACCCTTACAGCAGCGTTGTACAGGTTAGTTTTCTCGGCCAACGTCGAGAAGAATAATGTTTTATTGTGTTTTTGTTTCCCATGTACCGGCGTAATCACAGCAACAAGTGCAAGTGATTTTGTAGATTTCGTTTCAGCTGCATTATCTGCTTTTATCTCAGTTAATTATTGATAAATAGTTCTTTGTGCAAATCGACAGCACAACAGAGGGTCAGATCCATACATATTGGCCACTGTCATTGATATATATCATTCTGTTTCATATCGCAAGTGATATTCAATCTAATTTCTAGTTTAATGTTTACGTACTGTAAATCATTGAATGGGAAACACAGTGGAGAAACACAGGTGGAGGGGTTGGACCTGTCGAAATTTGGATGAAGAGAAAGGTACATTCTATGGACCTGGACATGAGTGATCCGGATCACGCAGATACGGTTCTTTTATCGAACCCGCCGTCAATGGTTTGCAAGCGCTACTCTAAAATGGAAGCATACGGTAATCACTGGCGTGTTGACGACGATTTTAGCAGGAGCAAAACAAATTATGATAGTGGAGTGGCATGTCTTGAAGCAAATGAGCAGTCCGCCGGTACAGGAAAGGATTATGTCGGTGTGTTACAAGACATATTCTTACTGGACTATGGCGATATCAAGACACCTGTGGTCGTATTCTCCTGTCAGTGGAAACGAAGATATGACAACCTGAAAAAGAACACATACATAAGAGATTCAGATGGTTTCCTCGTAGTGAACTTCAGACATAACACTTCCAAATCTGTCGATCCCTTCGTGTTTCCGAGTCAGTGTAATCAAGTATTCTTTGCGGATGATGATTTACAACCACCGGGTTCGGATTGGAAAGTGGTGCTCAGGAAAGAAGCCAGATCTCGCAGGATGGTGGAGGAAGATGATGATGTGTATATTTCTACGAATGTAGAAGCAGCTGGTACGGTTCCCAGCATTGCATTGGCTAACAACCCTACCGAGCCTAATTTAGCTGGTGCTATTGTTCTGAACGACTCCGAGAACGCCCTCGCTCTTCAAAGTTTTGATATTCCCGACAGCCGTTTGTTAAGACGCAGACCATCAGTCCCAGACAATGCCAGCAGAAGAGTGAGAAGAAAAATCTCTACGTGACCAAGGTAAGCTTCTCCGTTCTTTCATGAACTCATTCTTTGGTTTCCATGTAGGATTTAGTGAACTTATAGAATTGGAGACAGGGAAAGTCGATTTAAGTCTTTACGTATCAAAAAGTGCAGATTCTTTTTAAATAATTGTATATTATATATTTGTTTCCTCTGTATATCTAGCTGATCTTGTTTTTAAATAACAAGTAATACGAACAGTTACTAAGGTGATGTATATTGTTATTTTTTCGTGATGTGTTGGATGAAAAGCAGGCATTCCTATCGTTTGTGTAATCGCTCGTTTTCTCCTGATTATTTTGACATTGTTTACAGTGACGACTCCGCGCCTTGTTTGTTTAGGAGGTAACCTGGTTATCAAACATGGAGCGACTAACACATTTGCGAGTATTGACTCTGCATGATCCACGTAAGTTGTTTTACAGTATTCTCCGATTCAATGCATGAATAAGTTGACTGTATTCAGTTTTCCTTCTTTAATGAATATTTGCTGGTGAGATTCTTTCCCTATATAGAGCTGAATCTGAATGTCAATTCGCAATTCAAATGGGCACTGTTTGATGTCGAAATCTGGGTAGTACATTGTAATCAGGGAGACGATGTTTGCTAACATTCACTGTTCTTGCGTGTCTGATATGATTCGTAGGCAAATACTCTGCTCGGTAATTTATAGTTCGCATGTGTCAGCGCAGTATTTCATTACCAGGTTTTCATTTCACGAATGTTTACACAATCCATGTCTAGATGTAATAATACAAATGTAAACTTGGCAGGCACGAAATGATAGGAGCGTCAGAAAATACCAGACGCAGTGGATGTTTTAAATTGCAGTACAGATTCACGGAAGAATAGTTAGAAGGTTCAGGACCGTTTCGACGACCCAATTTTCGTACGAACAAAGAATGTTCAACTCTAGTATGAATTAATGCGATGTTTACCACTACGTCTGACTGTTTTCATTAAACGAATAAGTGTTTCATATAAGGAATATGCTGTTTATCACAGTTCCCCCATTATAACATGTAGTTATGAACAAAGTATTGCTTACAAGTTTTAAATGTGGGATTCTGTAGGCTACAGTACAGTAATTTAGACTTGTGTGGTTAATTTCTTTACGATGGATAGAAGATAGCGTAATGTTGAACCATGGAGTACTTGAAGTCCAGCAATGCTGTACATGGTGGACTTTTTATGGGACGAAATAGCAAGATCAGATACTTGGGCCAATGAAAGTGTGCAGGGTATTACAGTAAGTAGTGGTTATAGTTCAGATCATACAACCAGCATTTTCCATTTCAACAGGAGGAAAAAGAAATTACCCTGCAACATTACAGATTTTATTCAATAGAACATCATATGAAACGAATGCTTAAATTTTTAATTTTGTGTAATCTATAAAAATAAACGAACTACTTGTACGAATATTATTCATAGATTATGTAAGTCCTTTTAAACTTAAAAATACATTGTTGTAAAGGGTCCATACCAAGGCCTCATTCAGCATTCACTATTTACTATGATATGAAAGCTACGCCTAGGCCTCAGATAATCATGACAGAAATGTTACTCGACTACATGATGTGGTCTGAAAGATGAAGCCAAATGTCAATTCCATTACACATGTCAGTAATTACCATGCTTATCCCGTAATGACGGATTGTATGTTTCAGGTGATATTTGGAGATAGCATAGTCATCTCAACCGATTAGAAGACCCAAGACGCCATTCAGGGTTGTTCAAATAGACGTCCGACCCGGCTCCGGACGTCAAGACGTCCGACCCGGACGTCCCCCGTCCCGGACGTGGCGTCCCCGACGCTCGAGAATTACGCCGCGGTAATAATTTTGCGACCCCGGAGGGGTAAAAACATTCCCCCGCCGTCCGATCGGCCGATCCCGCCACCACGCCTCATCTCGGCCGTCCGTTCGCGGGGACGGCCGCGGGGTCGTTGCGGACAGCCCCACGTCGATCCGACGGCCAAGATGCGGCCGTGCTGGCACATCGCGGGCCGTCGGATGTGGGCGGCCCTCCAGGGCCGTCGGATCCCACGGCCGTCGCCGCGGCCGACCGCGGGGACGGCCTCGGGGACGGCCGCGGGATCCGACGGCCCGGATTGATCCCGGCGCCTGCCATCGGGGACCGCTCGATCGGCGCGGCCGACCGCGGGCCGTCCGATCCCGCGGCCGTCCCCGTGGCCGTCCCCGCGGTCGGCAACGGCGACGGCCGCGGGATCGGACGGCCCGCGGCAACCATGGCCGCCGCGGAGGGCCGTCCGATCCCGCGGCCGTCCGCGTGGGCGACCGCGGGGAGACACGGCCGTCCGCGTGGCCGACCGCGTGCAGACGGGGCCGACCGCGGAGACGGCCGCGTCGGTCGGACGGCCACGCGGCGCCATCGCCCGACGCGGCCGTCCGATCGGACGGCCGGCGCCTTCGGGCGGAGTCGCGCCCGATCGGACGGCCGCGGGGGCGTAGATCGGACGGCCGCGGGGACGGCCGTGGGGACGGCCGTGGGGACGGCCGCGAGGTCGGCTTCCCCTATATATGGGGAAGCCGCCTCTTCATTTTTTACCTTTTTTCTCTCTTTTCGAGTGAGGCTGATTGCTACTGGTGGGGGACTTGATCCTTCTCCGTTGGTCGTTCTCACCGGGAGGAAAGGGGTCCTTCATTTGGGGGGGGGGGGACTTTTCGAATTTTTAAACGGTTTTTTTTAAAACCCTTTGGATTTGTATTGCTCTTATTAATCATTGTGGGAATTGAGGGTTTCTTTGGAGTTGCGGTTACGATTTCTTGAAGCCTTGAAGGCTTTCCACGATGCCGAAGAATAAGAAGCAGAAGAATGTGGGGGAATGGGCGAACAAATTCGATGACATGCCGAGCTTACATTGCAAGGATTATATTGTGGCATTCATCGTGGAATTTTACCAGGAGAATACCCTTGTTTCATTGAATAGTCGTTACGTTCGGTATGAGGAAGATGGGCCCAGGAAATTCAAGTCAGAGATGGAGACAAAGATTAGGGATCGTTTGATGGATCCGTGCTGGCATTCGGATACACAGAAGCCTGGTTACGATCATTTCGTGTCACAACGTGCACACGATGCGTTATGGAATGCTAAAGAGGTTATCACTAAGTATGCAAAGGCGCAAAGGGGGGGAGTCCAGGCCTTCAAGGATACTATTGCAAAGGCAGATTGCTTCACGAGACTAATGGCGCCCCATAGCTCAAGAAAGCATCGACGGGCGTCTATTACTTGGTGGAATTCTCCGATTGGGATGGAGACGGCGGCTGACTTACGTAAACGGCATTTGACTATCTTGGCAGACTTTGCAGTTTTCTATTACTTGGACAAGGAAGTCCAGAGAGGTGGTTATGCTACCATACGTAGGGTTCGTATCGAAGGAAACCCGCAAATCCCACCGTACTGGGAGTTTGCTGAGAAACGGCCGCTCAATTGGTCTATGAGGCCGGATTTGGCACGTGTGGACCACAACAATGAATCTCTTGCGATAAGGATTCCCCATCCTGGTGTCATCCGCTTCCAGGCCATTCATCAGTTGGAACATGTGGGATTCATGTTCTGGTGGAACGGTGGGACCCTTCGAGCCATGCTACAGAGAGACAACGAGGCCCCGGGTGACCTCCCCATCGACTACATCTTCAGAGAGAATGCAGACGACAGTCCGATTCTAGGGAAGCGTCTCCAACTTTTCCGAAGTAAGCGTACAGAGCTTGCTTGGGCATTGTGTAACATCATAGATGCCGTACACAAATACGGTTACCTCCACAATGACTTGTCACCGGACAACATCCTACTTTACTTTCCGGAAGATGAGTCCAAGATCTACATCGGGGTTTGTGATTGAGGCTTGATGACGAAGACACTAGAGAACAGAAGGTCGCCTTGGGTTTTTGAGAATGTCCATCAGAAGGAGGAGACTATGAGGAGGCGATACTGGGTGGATCCTCGCGTGGTATACGTACACAAGGAAAACCAAGATATTCAAATCATTCCAGATTTGACGGTTGCATCGGAGGATTTCGCAGCTGCGAAGATAGCGGCGAAGATCAACAGGGGCAACATGTGCACGGCATACCACGAAGCCGAGCCAGTAGAAACACGCCATTTCCAGAATATCGGAGAACTCGCAATGGTTTTCGAAGGTTACCTTGAGAGAGTTTGCCAAAACAACAGAGGAACGATTGGTGGACTCGGACATCTTATTAACCGTTTCAGAGATACACACAACTGGCCCACTCCCATCGAGCACTATCGCGAGGGTTACTGATATGGAGTTACATATCTACCTTTCCGTATTCCTATAAAAGCATAATGTTTTTTTTGTTACCGGACGGCGGGCATAGCTCTTAGTAGTGAATAGTCCTATTTACACTCTATATTATTATGAGATGTTGGAATCTCAATTTTTGTACACCGGTCAATATTTTGTTTATAAAGTTTACTTGCATTTGGTTCAAATATGGTCTCTGTACTAAGATTGGTCTATTTCTACCCCTTGTATTATGAGGAAAACGGATTGGCTCCACACATCTAGCTAAAAGTCGATACTCTCAATTCTAATTATGAAAATTATGCGATATGTGAATTGTAACATTTATGCTTTGTAATTTTTATTCTTACAAATATTGGCAAGCGTATACTCAAGTTCTTTTCGTGAAGACGAAAGCGTAAGGGCCGCAAAACGTGATTGCTCATAATCCTTTGTACAAACAAATACCTTAGATATAAATATGCAGTCATCAAAAAATATCATTCACGATATTCTTATTAATTTAGCCAAAAAAATAATTGAAAATTATTTTGCATACTGGTCTTGAGATTCATTATATTCTAGTGCTCGTAAGCCGTAGACTCGTAACCCATGTCAATAGGAAGTTGTCATTTTAAAAATAGTGATATTGATAGTAATGTGCACTTCGAATACGGCTACAAGAATATTAAAAAGGTAAATTCCTTTCAAATGTGAAGACAACTACAATATAAAAGACAACACAACTACACTCTAAAACACTAATTATATCTATTCTACTTGCAAAATGTGGCACGTGCCTGTATTCTTGAGTCCTTACATTTTAAACCTCCATCTACAAAACTGCAAACTACGTACATACTATGCTTGCATCTTTTACTTTCCGTTCTAAATTTGTAATATGCGAAGTCCACATTAAAGTCTCGGTACGCTCCGATGCTGTAGAAAGTACTACCATGCACCCCATTCTAATAGTCTCCCCTCCACCCTAATCCATTGTAGTCATATGGATGATAATAGTTCCCATCATTGGGGAGTTCGCTTGGACCTCCCCGATCGTACGTTTCTTGTGGCCCGTGCCTTGCAGAATTTGTGGAGGCTCTCAGAAGTCTCTCTCTCTCCTCCATCAATCTTCGATTATCCCGTCTTAGGTGGAACGCATGATTCTCCATCTGTAGTACGTAATTTTGCCTTCTTCGCTCCAACTCTAGTTCTTCCTCAAAATAGCTATCTCTTACAACTCGACCGAGAGGGTATCCAAAAGGAGGAGGTGGTACTCCGTCATCGCGATGAACTACGTTGCGGTTGTCCCCGCTATTGTGATCAGTACCGTCGGTGTGATAACCTAGAGGTGGAGGAAATATTCCAGGCGGAGTCCGCGAAGATGATCTGTAATCATCTTCTGCAAATAGGGCAGATGGGGTACCATGACCACCATATCCGCGGTATGGAGGGGGAGTTGCGTAATCATCACGACCGAGTCTCTGCGTATCTTCTTCGCGATGTGGGGAATAACCGTGAGGTACCTCTCTCGGAGGTGTTCGATGGCGCGGACTAGCACTCCTTGGAGGACTCGGTATTTCCGACCAGCCGTCGTCATAGTTACTAAAGTATCTTGATCCCGTTGCATAATCTGGCCACGGTCGTCCCCCATAGGGTCCATACGTGCTATCCGCAAAGTCAAAGGGTAAATCAGCTCCTTCCGGTTCCCCGTGGCCATAGCCTTGTTCGTGGGGTCCCATGTCCTGACGATCTAGCGAACGATGTCCCCCGTGGGCAGAGCTTTGTCCATACTCCTCATGGTTGGTACGTGATGACTCTCTGGCACGATGCCCTCTGCGATTCCTTGGATTTTCGTTTGAGCGACGCCCTCGATAGTTGTCTTCATCAGCATAGCTTAAACGACGTCTCTCCTGTTCCTCATCATTATATTCGATGGCTAGAGTTTGTATTCCTGCATCTTGTGCCGGTGGACTCCGACGGTTTGAAATATGTAATGGGGGACAATCGCTATGTCCACTCCAGTCTGTTACAAGATCCATGCTCTCTCTGTTCATTCTATCTGTCCACAGGCCCGAGACTGTGGTCCAGTCAACCCTCTTATGTAAGACTATCTCCGCCCACACCATTGCCATATTCGAATACAACATGATATGAGGTCGGGAGTTCTGGATTCGTGCTGCTCGAAAAACCTCGTTGTATCGAATTTTGAAATGATTACTTTCACAATTGTCGATCCTGATTTCTCCCCGTGTTGCTTGTTTCTCCGCAGCCTCGGTACGTAGATGTACTGGGATCAACTTCATGAGGTGCTTCATCTTGACATATTCCTTGCAAGTTACCATCCGCCATGGTGATGGTTCCCCCTCCCATCCAATCTCTGCTACACAATCAGGGTCATTCGTAGCGTATGGATCCAAGGGGTGTTTCCTTTTAGGAGTGGAGGGTCCTCCCCGGTCGTTACGAGGCATGGCGAAAGTCCGGTAAGCGAGTAGCTGTGAATACCGTGTATCGTACCAACCTCGTAACAATGCCTGTAACTTCTCCCCACCGTATAAAAGTTGATTTAATCTCGTATATATCTAGTGCATAAGGACTAAAACAAAACCCAGAACTCCTGCCAAAAAACCGTACGTATGAAGCACTATATTGTTGGTTTCATAATAACCAACAAACGGTGCTGACAACCCTAAACACAATCCCACGATAACCCGTGGGGAAGTAGTAAAAGCTTGGAGGAACGCAACTGAGCTGAAGTAAATCCAGCACATGTAGCACGAGCACCCAAGTGAAGAAAAAGGAAGAAGGGCCAGCCATTTATGCTGGCCCGAACCCCTAGGCAGCCAGTTAGGTCAAACGACGGCCCCCCTACGGCCGTTGGATCTCGGGGAATGGAGAATCCAACGGCCGTAACTGGTCCGTCGCGGGAGCGGTCGCGGCCGTCCACGATCGCGGCCGCGACCGGTCGTGCGGCCGCGACCGCTCCCCAAAGGGTGCGTCGGTGGACCGCCGCCCCGCGGTCGGGACGGCCGACCACGTCGACGGGCGTCCCCGGTGTCGGCCGCGGCCCACCGCGGGGATGGCCGTGCTCCACCCCGCGGTCGGAGGCTGCAGCGGCGTGGTCGGCCACGGCCGACTACGCCGACGGCCCTTCCGACCGCGGGGTGGGCCGTGGCCGTCGCCGGGGACGGCCGTGCTGAACCCCGCGGGGACGGCCTTGTCCGACCCCGCGGGGACGGCCGTGCTCCACCCCGCGGTTGGCCACGGCCGTCCACGCGGTCGGCCAGGGCTGTCCACGCGGACGGACCTTCCGACCGCGGGGTCGGCCGTGGCCGTCCCCGGGGACGGCCTTGTCCGACCCCGCGGGGACGGCCGCGGCCGACCCCGGGGTCGGAGGGCTGCGACCGCGGGGTCGGCCACGGCCGTCTCCGCGTGGACGGCCGTCGTCCGCAGCCGTAGGATCTTGTCGTCGGAGAAGATCCGACGGCCGTGGGCGACGGCCGTCCACGCGGGGTCGGCCGTGGCCGTCCCCGGGGACGGCCGGGGAGGGGGGGGGGAAGGTCGAAGGAACTCCCCTCCCCTTGTGTTTTCTCTCCTCTCCTCCCCCCTCTCCTGCCCTACTCTCCCCACTCCTTCTTGTCCCAAACAATCCCACTTGGGATTGTTTGGACAGCATATCTCCTACAAATGGAAAATTCAGACATATCCCGGATATTGTGGGGAATGTCCTGAAGATCCTGTGATCGGGGAGGTGGGGTCGACGTTTGAAATTGGGATCCAATGAACTATGTGATATTTTGGTTCTTTGGGGGTGGATAACCCCCAAAGATCTACAAATAATGTGAACACGTTTATGAAGAAGAATATATATCCTATTGAATGGAAAGAACCGTAAACATTGTGGGTACACTAAATCAGTTTTTACCAATTGTCATTTAAAGAAACGAAGTTACTCATGTTTTAGCATACGGTAATGAATTAACATTTTATACTAACGAATCAAAATAGTAAATGTCAACAACAATATGATAAGAGGAACATCGTGGAGAGAATGCACTAGAAGTAATTCAACGCATAAATTGATGTACACACTTGGTTTTTCATGCGGTGCACCTTACGTTTAAATGGTTAAGAGATTTGCATTTATATTTCACCGGTTTACGGTTTAGGGTAATCTCTTAGAAATATAGATCCAATTTCTTCTCGATTAGTGGTATACAATGAAAATATTTATATAGATTCTTTGACTCTAATTTTTAATGGAATGATTTACCCCAGTTTTATTTCTTTAATTTTGCATACTCTCGTTCTTTAGTATTATGCAAGAATCGAAAATAAAAACATAAATAGTAGTTTAGATTTTGAGAGAAACTTAAGATAATAATAAAGTGAAATAAACCAAAACAAACATTCAATTCTCTTGGGATTATGCAATTCATGGGAGGAATAAAACTCAAATCATTTGTTTTCATAACAAATGGTCCAATTCTAATTTCTCATGGCTGGTTTAGAGTTATTTGAAATATAAAAACTCTCCTTCCTCTTTAATGTCTTTTATTTTACAAACTTCCATACCGTAGTACTGTGTTATCATTTAAAAAAAAAAAAAAAATCACTAGCTCACATTATGAGATGAGGAAGGGATAATAGTAAAAAACAAAATTAAAACAGAAAACATTCAACCGTCACTGAATAATGCCAATTTGCGAACGACTATAATTGAAATCATTGTTTTTATAAACAACTCTAGTTTCCAACGCCCAGAATTGAGTTGTACCTTGCCACTTATATGAAATAAAATAAATAAATTAGGTAACACATTTACATTATACTCTATACAAATATATGTTTATTCATATACACTTTAACGTAAATATAAATATGGAATTGGATTCCAACTTGTACAATGTATAGTAAATACGTACAAAAGTAATCACTTACTAATGACACAATGAGAGAATTTAACAAGCACGAATGAGAGAATTTAACAAGTAAAATGGTGGAATAGTGGTCGAATTAGTAAAATATACTTTAACATGGGTCATGGAGGAAATAAATCGAAATACGGACGTTCAAAACGATATGAAAGGAAGAAATTCACGAAATGACATTTATGGAGCTTCGAGGGTTGAAGTTCTGAATTAGACAAATTAAACGTTAAAAAAAGGGCATAAACTAGAGGGGAATAAACATAGAGGAAAATAAAGAAGAGGTAAATGAAAACAATATTCGAAAGTGGAAATTGTATAGAGGGAGGAACGTTAAAAGTACATAAAGAGATGGTAACTCGAATTAAATTGATAATATGAAGCTGTTTAATGAAAGTATAATAGAAGCACTTATGTATTTAAAAAAACAAAAATTCAAAGCGGAGAATAAGAAGACGGAGAACTATTTAGATTACAATTTCTGAAACAAGTTTAGATGAGTTCGATTTCTGCAAGGAACTTTTGGAGTGCGATGATAGACCACCTTGAAATGCGTACGATAGAAACAACAGAAATAATGATTCAAATAAATGACACATACATTAACTTCAGTGGAGCGTACGGAATAATGACTCGTTGAAGAATTTAGATGCTTTGCATACCATGAAGTATTTTAATTCATGTTTACATTAACTGCTGTTCTCATTTTAATTGGTGAAAGAAATTAACAGGTTTAGTGTAATATGTGGTCGGAAGATGTAGCATTATATGTTTTTTTCATTTGTATTTTAAAAATGGGGGGGGAGGGAAATTTCCCGCGGCCGCGACGGCCTCGTCCCCACGGTCGGGGGTCGTTTCCACGGCCGTGGGCCGTCTCCGCGAGGGCCCGTCCGCGGGGACGGCCCTTCGATCGCGGCCGTGATCGAACGGCCGTCGCCTTGGAGACGGCCCCGATCGGACGGCCGCGGGCTGTCGCCGACGGTGCCGTCCCCGCGGCCGTCTCCAAGGCCCTCTACGCGGCCGTCCCCGTGCGGTCGGCCGCCATCGGACGGCGACGGCCGCGGGGACGGCCGCGATCGGAGGGCCGGAAGCCGCCCCCTCGGGGGCCGTCTCCAAGGCCGTCCCCTCGGCGACGGCCTTCATCGGACGGCCGTCGCCGAGGACACGGCCCGATCGGACGGCCGCGGAGGAACGGGCCTCCGCGGCCGTCGCCGTGGCCCCCGACCCGACGTCCCCCAACGGCCGTCGTCAGGTTCGGGACGACGGCCATTGGCCGCGGCCGTAGGTTCGGGGGGCGACGGCACTAGGCTCGGGGGGACGGCCGTAGGGTTGGGGGCCGTCGCCATATATGGCGACGGCCGTCCCCCACTTCCTCACTTCACTCTCCTCAATAGTCCCTCTCCTATTGCTACAGTTTCCCAATTCACTTGGGGGCTTGTTGGTACGTGGGGGTGAGGAGATGGGGGTCCCTTTTTATTGTGGGGGGGGGGAGTTTTTGAATTTTCTGTATTCGTTATTTTGTAAACGTCATTTATCAACTCCTTGTTTTCTTTAAAACAAAACCATATCGTTTTTGTTTAAAACGAGGCTACTATGGCGGATCCGGAACATGATGAGATTGGAGGAACCGGGAAGAGGAACAGGCCCAAGGGAATGTGCCACAACTTTTCTTGGGAGATCCTAGACAACAAAAACATTGTAGCAGAAGAAGGCTGGGAATCTGTAGGGGAGATTTTCTGGACTTTCAAGGAGTGCAAGAAGTATGTGAAGATGTATCACATTGACAAGTTATGGCCCCGAGAAGAACACGAGATGAACACACGGACTTTTAGTTGCAAGCCCTGGTCATGCATGGATGACCATTTCTTGCATCGGGCATATGAAGTCTGGACTACTATGTTTGGGCAACGGAAGCCCAGCAAAGGCCATTTCAATTATACCATTTGCAGTATGGTATATGCGGAGCTAATATTGAAGCGGAAGATTAGTTGGTGTACGTACCCCACTACGAAAGACAGGCCGTTGCAAATTGGATGGATGGTAACAGACATTCCGGATTTATATCTGATCGATCCTTTGCAAGCACAGAAGGTTGTAGCGGAGTTCCGAAAGCGGCAGTGGCCACATCTAAAGAGCTTTCCGAAGAATGAAGTAAAAAAATTACAGAATGAAACTCCGCATCGTCCAGAGGAAAAGAAGCCCGTTGCCATTGCCAATGTGATCGCTACGATGTTCCCCGTTGCCACAGAAACTAATGCCCCTACTATTCCTAGAGCAGACCTGGAAATCACGGTGAAATCTTCCTACGATACAAAGGGCAAGGCAGCCGTAGATGAGGTGGAAGTGGAGGTGGACAATGACTGCTCAACACATATTACGGCTGCGGAAGCCGGATGCTCCAACCCTTGTTCAGTGGATGATGGTCCAAGTTCCTTGGCAATAGTACAAGTGCCTACCGAAGAGGATAGCACAAAGGATGCAGTTCATTCCATTTCGGAGATTATGGAGCTGGTGAAGTCGATGCCAAACAATGAATCATTGAAGGAGTTACTAGATTTTAGCATCAAATTGACGGAGGTGTCCTCTGATGAACAGCGTGGGGGCTTAGAGAATACCACAGAGGGAGACGCTGCAAGAAAAACCACGGAGGAAGTGCAACAAATTCATAATGTGTTGAAGATTGCACACACCCTGAAAGAAGGGGCTTCTGTATTAGGCGCTATGGCACCAGATCTCATAAATATGGCTCATGCATTTGGAAGTATCACTCCGGGCATGATACAGGGTGCCCTCGGCTTTGACACTTTGGCATCTTCCATTAAGCCTCTTCTGGAAGACCGTGTGAAATTAGGCGAAGAGAACATGTCCCTGAGTAAGGATTTAATGGATGCAACGGAACAAATCAAGAGTTTGACAAGAAGGTTGGACCAGGTGAAGATGAGTTTTTTTGCACAATTGGAAGAGTGCAAAATCTACCACCCGGTAGAGAAGGAGAAAAACAAAACAAAAGAAGTGAAACCTACGGTGAAGAAGGAAGTGGTGAAGGTGGAAGGAAAGGATCGTATCATTGAAGTACTGAGCGATGGTGAGGATTCCGATGACCTTGGCCTTTCTAAATTTTCAAATAAAAGTGGAGATGGGGCCACACAAGGGATGGCGTCTCAGAAGTCTAAAATGACATCTGGTCCAGTTCCATTGGACATTGGCTCTAGCCAAGCAACACCAGGACATGAGGATAGAGGAAAAGGGCCAATGGATGATTCAATAGAATTAGACATTCTTTTACGGGATTTGGAGGTGGCTAGAAAGGAAAGAGACGAGGCCCGTACGGAACTGGAAAGGCTGAAGACCACCATAAGGATGGTAGATGATACACCATCTTCCATAAGGGCATTATCATGGCTTGGTTGGGTCCACAAACTACGAGATAAGGAGACAATAGTCTCTAGAGCACAACAGGATATGAAGAAATGTGCAATTACTTCTATGGATGTCGAAGAAGCTATCCAATCATCTTTACAGAAGTATAACGAGGCAGCAGCCAAGGGCGGCGAGGATGCTACAAAAATCACGATATGGCGCGATGTAGGAGAAATGATGGAGCGTACATTACATAGTTCCAAAAATAAAGAAGGGGTCATTGACTGGGCGCTAGAGGTCGAGGAGGGGTGGATGCCGTACGATGTACTATCATCTCATTTGGATGAATCGAAACGTGTGGTTATCCATACCCGCAAACCGTCGGAGGAATATTCGAAGGAAACGTGTCCCATCTGTCAACAATATTTTGGGCCGGAAGGGGCCTTTGAGATGGGAAATTGTAATCACAAGTTCCACATAACCTGCATCGCGAAGGCTGCTTTAAACAACAAACAGTGTGTTATGTGTCGCTCCCCAATTAGTTCACGTTTTTACGAGATGCTGGGACTACAACACGTGATGCCGCCTGGGCATGAGTTTGATCGGTGGAATTTACCACTAGACCAACTACCTAAGAAAGAGCTGAATTATTATGATTGGGGCAAATCACTGGCTTGGAACCCGGAGACAATGACTCACCAACTATCTACGGCTAACGATGCCGGAATGGACGATTTTTCATGGATGACACACGACTATGAGGTGGAGATGAGGGCAAGTGAAATTCCGGATGCCAAGGACCGAGAATTTTTTTGTAGGAACTTTGGTGGACATTGGAGTATACATCGCAATCGCTTCTTCCGGTTTCCAAAACCGGAAGTTGTGGTAGATGCCGACGGTAAGAGAAGAGAAGTAGAACGGGACTATGGCCAACTTGATGAGTACAAGATGTATGACAGAACCCCGGTTGGTAGAGCACTTGTATTGGCCAAACTAGAAGAAGCCATTCAGCATCGTCGCACTTTTACAGAGGAATCCTTCAAATATTCGGACCTAGACTACTGGGTGATCACTAAGAAGTTTGACGATGCTCTTCATAAAATAGTTAACGACTGGAGGAGGGCACTTCGTGCGGAGGATAATTCCTCTCGTTGGTCACGCAATAGGATTGAGAAGATTGTGCAAGAAACAGTAGCCAAGATTGACAAGGCAAAGGAGTTGTGGAACGGGAAGAATTCCAAGAAGCGCAATCGAGACAACCCTTATGAAGATGATCCCGAATGGGGGGAAGATAATCGTCGTTCTTTGGATCGCGTGGAAGAAGAATATCGATCGGGGGGTACGATTACACATCCAAGCCAGCGACGCCAAACTCGGAGGTCAAATGCAAACAATGGACGTTGAGTAGAGTATTTACGTTGGACATGGTACCCGCATTACTACGGTTAATGTGACAATACACTGGGTGATAGTCGGATATAGAGCAGTATATATATATATATATATATATATATTGGTTGCGGAGCCGGGTGTATGGACTTTACACTACTTCTATATGTACTTGCAAAAATTACCTCTGGTTTTAATACAATTTCATTTATGTTTAGTCATAGTTGCATTTGTGTTGAAAGAATTGTTAGTACTTAGATGCATCGAACTTCATATGTAGATTGTGTACATTCATTACGAGAAAGAAATTGCGAGAAGTACAATCAAAGTAATAATAAGTACACAACGTGGAGGACAATATTGAAGAGGCAAGCACCACCGCTTAAATGAGATATAATATGATAATGGTTTCTAGAAATGGACATTCATAAAAGAGTGGCATTCTAGGGTGGTGCACTGGAAATGCCGCCTTCTAACTATCGTGCCCAATCAGGCCACATAATCGCTGTCGTCCTTCACTTCGGCCCCACTAGGACCGGAAGAATCGTATTCGTCATCGCCATCGCTCTCGCGTACCTTCTTCACCCTCGCCTTACTCTTCTTCTTTGACTCGAATGGGTTCAGGAATTTCTTTGGGCCATTCGGGTCATCCAAAGGAGTTTTTGGCCTACCAGGATTGAAAGCCAACACCTTCTGAGTCTTGTCTACAGCCTTTCGCTTGGACGTGGCTCTAGCAGGGGGTTTCTCAGGAAATATGTCCGGTTTTCCCAAAGCCAACTTCGGCCCAAAGAGATTCCCAATTGGAAGTCCGTCATCAGTAGAGAGGAGGCCCGGGTCCGCTTGTCGGGTTTGGACCAATCTCTTCCTACATTTCTCCGCTACTTCAGCAGCCTTAGCATCTGCCTTCATTTTTTTAGACAACTCAACCAACCTCGTGGACGATTCGAACCCGCCAACTTGGACCCTAGTCTTTGCAGTTCCAAACAATGTGCGAGATGCACCCGATACGGGTACGGGCACATCCTCCTTTGTAGTGGGTGGAACCATATCGTCCTTCAGGCGGTTGAAGTTTGGAGAAACAACCTTAGAAGTATCAATGGTGGGGTCTCCCTCTTTCTTTGGTATGACCAAATCCACGGTAGTATGAGAGGATCCTCCCCGGAGAATCTTATCACTGTTTAATAAACCGTCTCCATTCAAAAAAGAGGAAAGAGGAATCGTATCCTCCTCGTTGGTACCTTCTTCTTCGACATCATCATACTCGAAAGCACGCTCCATTGGCGCAGGAGAACAATGGGATTTTCCTTTCGGAGACACCTCGAGGTCGTCGACTGGGGCCTCGATGGGGGGGTCAATTGATAGATCATCGAAGGGTAGATCAACATCAGACTCACTAGAGTAGTCAACATCCTCGGTTTCCACGGCCTTCGGATCCTCCTTCCCCTCCAACTCCCCGTAGAACCTGCCTAAGGCACTCAACTTGGACTGGGAAATTATCTTGGAATTTGTATACACAAACACAAGGTCATTAGCCCTCTCCGGAAGTAAACGGTTTCGCTTCCTGTCGTGGACAAAGGAGTAGCTACTCCAATTCCGCTCGCATGAAGAAGAAGACAGGGGCTGAGCTAAAATCCTTTTTGCAATTGGGGAAATGAATTTACCAGCGGATCCGTATATATCCCACCAACCAGAAGGCGGCAGTTGTGACTTAGAGGATTCACGTACGTCACGAAACGGAGGATAAGCTTCACGGAATGCAAAGAACTCTTCTATGACCACTTCCTTCAGTGTCGGAGGAGCCATCGACAACAAGACCTCCTTCGCCGATGCCATTGCATCAGTATCATTGCGAAGGTCCTCATCGTCAATAAGATAAGGGTTTAGAAGCGCAGCAGCACACTGTAAGGGTGATTTAATCATGGCTTTACACTCGTAAAATGAGTCCTCGCAGTAATCAGCATTGTCTGAGTCTAGATTGAAGGGCTCATGGCGTAAAGAGAGAACATGCTTCTCAAGGTTGCGGAGAACAACGTAGGCTTTACCCAATGCCGATTCCTTCGCATCAAACTCTCGTAGGGCATATACAACGGGACTCGTCATCCACTTGAAGTTTGCACATTGCTCCCAGAAAACGTCATCCAAGACAACCCTCTTAACATCGCGTGAGATCTTCGCTTTGTCACGGGCAGATAAGGTCTTCTTCGTTTCGTAGTTTCTCCAGTCAGGATCCACAACGCTCTGCTCCAATGCTCCTCGAACCTTCAGTAGACGGGAAATCATAATGTAGTGCGATGCAAACCTAGTCTGACCAGGCATCAGCAAGCTAAGTTTTGCCTCGTGCTTTCGAAATACCGAGAGTGGCATTTGCCTTATCTTTATGAACTTAACCAAGTTCTTAGCCCGATCTAGTAGCTCCTTCACCCACTTCATCTTACTCCAATCCTCCAACAAAAGGTCCATCGCATGGGCAGCACATCCTTGGACAAATATGGATGGATAGAGTGCTTGGACCAACTTTCCGGCATTAAGCATCACCGGAGCATTATCGTAGCATACTTGAATGATGTTCTGTTCTCCAACTTGTTGGATAAACTTCTCAATGACGGTTGCTACGAAAACAGCATCCTTCTCTTTCCCACTCGTGTCAACGGCTCCCAAGAATAACTCACCAGCTGGAGATACCAGCATTGCGTTTATTAGAGGGCGACTGCTTACAGAAGTCCACCCATCCAGGGCCAATGTTCCCCCGTACTTCCTAACACTTGAAAAAATCCTATCATTCAAGGAAGTCTCCAAATCAGTCCTTGCTTGGGCTAGTAAATTTGTTCGGAGATGGTGGTAAGATGGAGGTGTGTATGATCTCTTCATGTTGGACGTCTTCAACACCGCGTCCTTGAAAGAGGCACTCTGAGCCACGTTAAACGAGATACTGTTCTCGTAAAAAAATGTGGCCCATGCTTTGTCGCATTCCTGCCTCTGAGTCTCTTCGAAGCCCTCTTGAAGGGTAGATTGCCTCTTTGCCTTCAAAGGAGGAAACGGTCCACTACCTTCCCCCGGAAAAGTGGAAATGAAAGGTACACCCTCACCAATTAAAACGGGTTCATTCTTCGGAGTTGAAACCCGGGATCCAGCGCATGAGTCCACATCCATGGGAGTGTTCACTCTCGGGGATATATTGCCACGAGTCACCGGGGAAGTACTCTGCTCCGACATGAATATTCTGGAGTCGTTAGGGAATTTGCCACCGCAATTCTTGAACAAGGACAGTATAGCGGGTGACAAATTAGTGCAACGACCTACTCCACTAGTCCGTACCCCTAAAACTTTGTCATAGCCCAAATGACTGAGCATCCGCTCAATCCTCTTTGCGAAAGTGTTCTTGCATAGCATACATTGAACCATCTCAGTCTTCTTCTTCTCCGCATCGCTCATATGGACTTCGGTATACCATGGGGAGTAACTTTTAGACGCCATTGGTGCACTTGATAGATCGCCCGGAAAAACTTCAAAAAATCGGGGTACCACGTCCTCAAGAGAACTAGAGCCTCCGAAGAAGCTCCAATTCAACACACTTCTGAACGCCGCCGTTCACCATGCAACACATACACACGTATATTAGTGGAACTAGTAGCACATGGAGTACAATTCAGAAGTGTAATGGCAACTTTCAGGAGGGGTCTTTTATACTCATTCCCTGAAATGCCAAGGGGTAAGCCCTAAAAATCAACGGAGGACGGCCGTCGAGGCCGTAAGTCAACGAGGGGCCGTCCGATCATGGACTGTCACGGCCGTCGAAGGGGCCGTCGCCGGGGACGGCCCCCCGCTCCGCGGCGACGGCAAGGGGCCGTCGCCGGGGACGGCCCCCCCCCACCGCGGCGACGGCAAGGGGCCGTCGCCGGGGACGGCCCCCCCCGCACCGCGGCGACGGCAAGGGGCCGTCGCCGGGGACGGCCCCCCCCCCCCACCGCGGCGACGGCAAGGGGCCGTCGCCGGGGACGGCCCCCCCCCACCGCGGTGACGGCAAGGGGCCGTCGGCGGGGACGGCCCCCCCCCACCGCGGCGACGGCAAGGGGCCGTCGCCGGGGACGGCCCCCCCAACCGCGGCGACGGCAAGGGGCCGTCGCCGGGGACGGCCCCCCCCACCGCGGCGACGGCAAGGGGCCGTCGCCGGGGACGGCCCCCCCCACCGCGGCGACGGCAAGGGGCCGTCCCCGGGGACGGCCCCCCCCACCGCGGCGACGGCAAGGGGCCGTCGCCGGGGACGGCCCCTTCTCGACGCGTCCGACGGCCCCCCCCGCTCCGCGGCGACGGCCGCACCCTCCCCCGCAACCCCTCCGCCGCGTAGAAGATGTGGTTTCACCCCGGGGTGAAACCTATGCGGGTGATTTTTTTTTTCTAAGTCACAGGACGTCCCCTGGCGCTGGCGGACGTCCGCGGACGTCCCCACGTCCCGAGCGTCCCGGACGACCGTGACAACCCTGACGTCATTTCAGGTGTACCCTATAATCATTCAGTACGCAGTGGAAGGGATCTATTTTAAAGGGCGGGATTACAAAGTGTGTGTTAAACCGTTGTTTCATAGAAATGTACTTTGTTTGTTCATTTGTGAACCTGAACCTGTAGATATGAAGTTGAAACCACTAAACGTATTGTCAACTGCGACGAAGCTTCTCGAGTTCTGATCAACAATGGCACAATTCACCGTGAACTTTTTGCAAGGTTGCTTTGTTCTCTCTTGTTGTGCGAGAGGACACAATTGCTTGCAGTGATTCGTTGGTTATGGTGAGGGGAGGAGGTCGAATAGCAATCATTTGAACTACATCGTGGAACACATCAGCGCATCAAAGTGAGAATGCATTTGCTGTTTGATTTATTCCCGTTCAAATGTGTCTTTCAGGATACTCTCTTTTTCGACATCGTGGCTGTTGTGAATGGCTTCGCGACCATCTCCGGAATGTTGTATGATTGATAAACCGGTGAATTAGAATGTTATGTTATATGTTTCAGCAAATCGTCAAGTTTTTGTGCTTTTTATTTGCCAGTTTACTCTGTGGTACAAGATTGTCTTGTTATTTTAAGTGCGGTACTGTTCATCGTAAAGTAAACTTAAGCTATGAAGCATTAGCAGTTCCGAAAACTACGTCTGAGGAAGAAGATGGTCCCGTTTGTTGTCGTAAGTTAAGAAGTTAAGTACAGTCTAATGCATGAATAAGTTGACTGTATGCAGGTTTCAGCATTACTTGTTGCGAAATATGATATACGTTTCATTGTGCTAGGTAGTTGTTGGAAGAGTGTTGTACATTTTTCTAATGGAGGCATTGTTGTTTTTCTGTTTTCTAGCTCTGACGTTACTGATGTACATAAACGCGGAGTTTGATTTTTACGTGTCTCACCGGTTTTTTTTCCCAGATTAATAGCTCGAGCCAAGGACGATGCCTCCTACAGACAGTATTCGCTCTTCGTCATCGGATGAACCGTCCACCTACATAGTCGCAGGTAAATAAATATATTTTCTGGGATGCAAATGTGATGAACGCTTACCTTCACTATGCGTGGTCAAAGATTTCCTTAGTATCTTGCACAGAAATGAAATAGTCGTCGTGGGTTCTCTAAAGAAGCAAAGTCTCGAAACTTCTGTACAACACTATGAGGTTTCCAAAGAGAGGCCATAATATGAATTTGACGTATTAGTCCGCTCTAAAAACATAATCTTTGAATAGGGCAGGGATACTGCTTTTGTTCATTAAGGATACATTGTTTTCCGCTGTATTAGACAGCGGCCTGTATAGTGTTTTGAAATTGGCTGCTTTTGTTTTCTTGTTTTGACAGTTACATATCCAGACATGGAGGACACACTATCTGACGACTCATACGAGTTAGCCCCTCCAATCTACAGCAACTTCGCGATTGGTGGACTGCATGTTGAAGGAATTGGAAGTCTGATACCAAAAGAGAATGGAGATATCGTCCATGACAGAGGTGGAGAGAGATTGAATGGTGAACATGGAATTGTCACCGTCAGAAATGATGATACGGTTTTGTCTCCCATTGAGGAGCACGGGGGAGAAGAAACACGATCACTTCATCCTCCGGTACTCCCGACTGTTGAAGACACGATGACTGGTCATGGGTTGAATTCCTTAGAAAACGGACTGGATGCCTCATTGGTTTCACTCGAGGGAACAAATCAACATGGTTCCATTGGGAATGAAGGTTCTTCCTTGCCTGCCGCTGCAAGTGTACACGTTGTAGGCACTGGAGATGGAACCATGGACTCTGAGGTAGGGATAGATTTGGGGAATTCAACAGAAGGGATGGAGAACAATATCATAATCCTAAGTGATGATGACATTGACGATCCGGAGATGTACGAAAATCCGAATGTGTTACTTCAGAATGGGAATATTGATGTTGAACCGAATGGAAATATCTTTTGTACTCTTCAGTGCGGAGGTCACAGCTCACCGTCTTTTGCTGTAAGACTAGGAAGTGCCACCGAGAGTTTGAGACTCACGAGCATCACAACATATACAGCTCTGCAGAAGTGGGAGTACCAAATGGGCTTGCCAGTCAATGGAGTCGACAATGTTGAAAAATGGGCGCGTGATGTTGGATTAGTGGACACGACAGAAGAGCCTGTACTTCCATTCAAGAAGAGGAAACTCAACGACGTTCATGATCCAACGAAGTACGGGGAATCGTCAATGCAAATTTCATACGAGGAAATTGACAACCCTGGATTGCCTATCGCAGACGAAGAAGACGTAGAGACAGACGACATGGAAATTGATGTAGTGCAAGACCCGAAGGGAAAAAGGAAGATGGACGATCAGTGATTCCAGAGGTATGTAAGATTATATTTGTATTGACAAGTACTTCAATGCACATGAGTGTCCGGGAACACAATGGTATTATGTAATATGTGTAACATGTGCAGTGCTTAGACATTGTCATCTCCAGTGTTTACGTGTTCATCGAACTAGTCAGGGCAGATTGGAACAGTTGGATGCAATCTTAAGAACACATCATTCGAGCGAAGTCTGTAGGAAAAAACTAAAGGTTCAGTTGAGTGACGACACTTTTAAATACCAACGGTTTTAGATATGTAACGAAGCTAGTTTTTAATATTCTTTTTATTGTGTTTTTTGCAGAGTTTCGAGGTGACTGTCATATCTCGCAGATGCAACGGGGTTACGTGGTTATGAAGATCTTCGGTGTTTTCAATTTTTTTTTTTCACCCTATGTTCTTTTTTCTTGCTTGTTTCATCTCAGACATTCAGGTCCCTAAGTTAGTTAAGTGTTTGGATGTTGCTTTACAGAGACTTCTCCTGAATCTCGTTTCAATGGTATGGACTTTTTCTTTCATTTTTGGACATGGCGTCATTGGTATATAGCCGAGGAAAAATTTCAATGGTTCATAACAATTCTGTACTCCGCTAGTGTTTCCAAAATTTTATATTCCTGAGACGACCATTATATGCCTTTGGGATTGCTTCTAATAGACTTTAGATATCCGCATATACTATGTGATCATTTACAGCTATTATAAAAAGGCTAGACTAATAGTGCTTTCGTTTGGAAGATGTAAATGTTAGATTGAATTAACTTTCGGAAGACGTCCAGCATAATGTGTTTTTCAACCATCTTGAGCGGTTTAATTGTTCAGGGTAATAATTTGTTTTGCATATGAAAAGAATATTCAACAATTTCAACCTCTGGTGAGCCGTGTTTGAATCTAAACCATCGCTTTAAACTACCTTACGTATTCTGCAGTGTGATTAAAGGGATAATAAATTGGGTGGTCTAGTTTATTGGGAATGTAATAATATGTTTTCTCTGTATTGAAGTGATCTCTTTAATTGGTAACGATGTCTTGTTTTTTAATACTTGTAGGAGCATCTGAAACTGAGTTTCGTGTGGGTATTCACAGAGTTGAATGGAATGTCTTTAATTGTTTAGATAAATCTACTTTTAAATTGAAGAGTTATGTCAGGACTCAACATTCCCTGTTTCTCACAGGTCTTTGAGGTTTTTCTAATGCCTTTAACTTGACATTCTAGGTGTGCTACAAATAAAGAATCACATGTTCATATTCGAACTGTACGTCAACATTCTGTTACGGGTACTACTTTTCAGTTCTGACATGATTAAAGTAAGTTTGAGCGGTGTGGTGAGTGGAAATTTATCTCATCATTGGTGTTATCTCGAGTTATGTATTACTTCAGATTGTTCTTTCTTCTGGTCAAGGAAAGTATCCATGCACAGAAAGTCCTTATGTGCATTCCTAGGTTTGTTAAGAATTGCTGTTCCTGTCATTTTGTAAAGGCTAACCCTCTATGCGAAGTTATTCGTTGTGTACCCCGTTTGATGTTTTAGATTGTTACAATGGATACTGAAAAATGTTTTGAGAGAAACCATGGCTGTAACAATGTCGAGGTAGACAATTTGACTGCCGAGAAGGGCAAGGGAGAAAGCATTGCCGCAGTTGAGGAACAATGTGGAGGATCTGAAGGGGACAAGATCGCTGCTAGGCATTCTCCATTGAAGGTGTCACTGAAAAGGAAGAACGAGATAGACGAAGGTGGCCATGGTCAGGGAGATCATTCACCGGAGGTGAAGATGCCGAGGAGGATGATTAACGGGATGTTCTGGGAGGAGCTACATCCTCTCGGAAAAGGTGACGTTACTCCTGTACCTGTTCCTCAGATTGTTGGAGGTACTTCTCTGTCTCTGTCTCAGAATTCATCGCCCGGTGAGGACAACGATTTGGAGGAAGAGTCGTGGTATCATGCAATGCAGAGGAAGTACAGGGAGCATGTTCTAGAGTACGATAACGATCCCGATCCTGATTATTTCAAGCTCACATGGGAGGAATTCTTGTGCCAGCAGAAAATAGATGAACAAGAATTTGGCCCAGACGATACTCAGGTCAGCATATTGAGAGATAGTATGGATTTGCCTTGGCACGAAAAGGAGTGTACGAAAGAGTGGCGTCTGCGTGCACATCGATTCCACGAGGTTCGGAAGTTGAAGAAATTAAGGGAGACGAGATCGGAAGTCCAGTCTGATGTTTGACGGGGGTGGAATGGAGTACAAGGTTGCAAGTGGAATACACGAGAAATTGGTAAAACGGCAGTCCTTGTAGGGATGAATAGTAGGAGTCGAGACTGTTTGTCGAGGAGGAGATTGGGACAGAAGAGAGTTGGGTGGGCCTATCTGTGGACTTTGTCGGTTAGCTACGGCAGATTGGAAGCTTATGTTCTTCTGGATTACCGATTAAAATAAAGACAACTTCTGCTTTGTTCATCATTTGTGTTGCACACTATGCACGCAACATATGGTCGGTTGTGGAAATTTTGATTTTCGACTTCTACACAGTTATTTATTGTGGATGCTAATGAACTGCCGGGTACATTTTGTGCGAGCGAGACATTGAGAGGTCTTAGAATTGAAAATGCACAATCAGCGGTGGCCTAGGACATTATCCCCTGTTTGAATGACTTGTTTGATTAGAGAAGAACACAGAGTGGAATCGACTGACGGTAACATATGCATCCTGTCGGGGAGAAGTTAATTAAGAGTAGGGTAGAATGTGAAATTTAGAATGAAATGATTTACAAAACATTGTCCGGCTTAATTTGACGATGACAGAAGCTTTTGCTAGATTATATTGTTATGTTTTACCTTTTCCGGTACTCTGTGCATGTAGGGGATGTTCGAAACTACAGATGATGACTGGAAGGCAACATGGACGAACATGCTTGAACTCGCAGTCAACTTAAGATTTCATGGAAAAGGTGAGTGTGTACATTCTTAACCTTAAGCTTGCCATGCAGGGAGAAGTCGGCCATAAGAATGTTAGTGTTGTAGTCTTCCCCTCAGATTTTCACAGTCTGAACGAATTGAGAGATGGAAGAGCTGGTAAAATGCGTGGACCGGCTTCTCCACGCCGAGACTGGGACCTTCGTAGTACAGTTAGAACTCAACAACATGATGTTTGAGTTGCAGTTGTTAGAAAGAGATGAACCTGTCCTTCGTGAAGCTCTTCAGGATGCGCAAGAAGAGTATGAGAATGAACTTGATGTTTTATCTAACCTCCTCCAAATGTTTGCCCCCACACGGTACAGGCGTGGAGTCATAGATGTTGACAGGAGGCTGGGCAGGCAGCTCGATGACGTGATCAACTCGAGACGTGAGAAGGAGGCAGCGTTCAATCGTTGGTATCGTGGACATCGCAGAGCTGAGACTCTGCGACACTTGATTCGTGTGTCTGAGGCGGAGTTGGAGAGTTTATTGGCAGTTGAAAAGGTACCCAGGGAAGATTGTTACACACCAATAATTGAGTTGGCACGGGTGTGGACAAGCTCAAGACCAGCTGAGAGCAAACGCGTTTGATGTAACTTATATCGCTGGTAGTTTGTTTTGCGTTTGATTGTTTACCAGGGACTGTTTGTTCTTTGATGAGTGTTTATCAAGTAAGATTTTGGGACTAGAGAGAGTTTGGCTAGATCATACATGGGATCTGTCGGTTATCCATGGCAGATTCGAGTATCATGTTGTTTTAACTTTCCAATGAAAATAAAGACAACTTTGGTTAAGTCCAACATTGGTGATAAACAGGATGCACGCACCATAGTATTGGTGGTGTAATATCCGGTTGTAAACATGTACACTAACTTATGGTGTGGATGCTTATATACTTGGCCCGAGAACTTGAGAAGTGTTAGAGCGAGCTAGAAATTGAGTAGTCTTAGAATTGAAATGCGCAGGATGTGGTTGCCAAGAACTATTTCTCGTCTGTTGCTTATCAGTTCATTTGAGAGGAACACAGTACATTATGGTACGGCTGTTTTTGTGTAAAATGTAAACAGTGGGTATAAACATGAAGAAGTCGTAGAAACGTTGTGGGATTCCACAATCACGAATTGGAGTGCTCATTGAGCAATGGAGCGGGAAAACGCATACGGGATCGTGTGGAAACTAGGTACGTCTGTAATTCTCGCAGTACGTATAATGTGATTATCAAACGAAATCTTTACATTTTTGAGATGGGTACAGAGAGTTAGTGAAGAGGAGACTACTTAATATCGAACGGACACAAGTCGACACTACAATGTGACTAACTGTGGACGCCGTGTGTAGTACAGTGACGCAAAATGCACGCAGTTAAGTAACAGATGTAGGTCAAGTAGTTGGTATGGACAAAGACAGATACTTGTTTATATATTGGAAAATATTCTGGCCGGAAGCTTTCCAGAAGCTCCAATGTGCTGAGTAACTCATTTGCTCGCGGTGATATTAGACGCAGTAGGCTCAATGTGTACTACGCTGCTGCACGGCCAGTTCCATCCTCTCGCCCCCTCACGATATGCAAGGTAAAAGGTGGTTGCTTGTCTTCAAACTGCAGAATGAGGGAATCTCCAAGTTATTGGATGTGGTTGTTTAGGAAATGCATTAGCTCAGAAAAATTGAGAGACAGGAACTGTAACTACTGTGCGAGATTCATTGACACAAAGAAATAAGTTTTCAAATTTTCCTAAATCACACTACTGTATTTGGTAACCTGTATAATGCATTTCCATGCGAAATAGTAAGGAATACTCGAAAAAAGGAGTAATGTTCACATCTCTCTATCCCACCCGAGTTCGCTGGAGCAGTTCAAATTTGTTCCATGACATTTGTAGAACGATACCATCATTTTAATTTATGACTTCGTCATAAGTTCTCAAATCAAATAATTAATATTGGAGATTTGTAATGTTTGCAAGCTCCATCATGTCGATTGTTGTTGACAACTTGTAACTTTAAGACAGACTGTCCATCTAGTAGGGTAGATTGGACACCTTGGACTCAGTGTAGACTTGGATGATGAAGGAAAGGACGCACACTAAGCTGGAGCGTGATTATCATAATGAACTTACTCATGGAGATCAGGTATGATAACTGATTTGTACTTCATAAAAATCTGAAGTGTGTGCCACCTTGTGAGGCTTGTCAAATCTTTCAAATTTACTAATCATCGTTTGTCACAAAAATCTGTACTTGTGCTTTCCAAGGCATCTCATTCAAGTTCTGTAAATGATGAATCTACTAACGTTCTATGGTCACGCATGTGGGAGTGTAGAAGAATCCGATACTGCCTTGAGATAAGCAGTTGATTTTGCACCCATATGTTCTGCATACCACTCTCGTTGTCTAACATCTCCTCGTCTACCAGCTGCGTTGTCTCCAGTCTGCATTGATTACTTCCAGAAAAGAATTGCTTCTTCTTTCGTCACTGTTTTGCTGAGCTCCTGCTCCGATTCAGTACTTGCTCATCAGTTTCCAGAGGTCTCTGTGTTCCTTGAGTCATGATGGCTTCGTGGGAGTCAGTTGTGTGTGATGGTGTAATCCAGGATCTCCTCAGTCAGCTGACGGCTCGCCCCGGGCCCTGGGACGCAGCGTGGGAAGGAGAAGGCGCCATTCCACCAAACCCGCCGGCAGTAATTCGAGACCTTGAGAATCTGCGTCTTGCGAGTCCACTCTGGTGCGACATCATAGACGAGAGCCCGGAGTGGGCTTGTATCAGACTCGCCCGCCTTGATTTCGAGAAGGAGAACGGCGTGGCGTGGGAGGCGTATGAGCCCTACATTCTGAACCGCTTTTATCAAACCTGGGACCTGTTTTGCACATCATGGAGAATGGCTACTCCGATCACGAGCCGTCGTCTCCGACTGGATCCTATAGGCTGGTTGACCGACACAGAATTGGAAATGCTGCGTGGCCTACTCTGGGACCCAGAGAATGAGAAAATCGACGTGGAGAGCGGATCAGTTCTTCGTCATGCTGCGGATATCTGGGTGTCCCACCGACATCGTGGTTAAGCCCGTCGTATGGTACGTTTTTTTCAACTTGGCTCTTCAGTCCATTCATGCGAAATGTATTTTCAAATCATGTTTCGCACCTGTAACGTATATCGCCAGAATTTAATTCATACACTTGACGGTGGTTACTGCTCCTTCTTAAAGAATTGTTTTATGGATTTTAAAGTGCAATTGATTTGTTCGGCAGGTACTTACGAATGGGGAGCTGCGTCGTTGTCAGAGCAGCACTGGATTAGTATTTGAAATATCCTTGGAGGTCGTCTACGTGCACAGTTACTGAGTGTCCGCAGCTTCTGAAGCCTAGAAAAGAATTGGGAGAGTGTTGTGCGTCCTGTGTCTGCCTATGGTACAAACTTTATTTCCGGAGGATTTTGAAAGTACTATGTTCTCACAAAGACAGTACTAGGAATGTAGCAGTTGCTTTCATGACCTACTTTTTGGACTATATTTGTGTACGTAGTACCCAGCAATCATGTGCTTTAGTGGTAGATGTGGTTTCGGATCGTAGGTTAAGCAGTCGTGACTCGTTACTTGAACAGATTAAAACTCGGCATCTCCAGTGTACCCGGATGATATGTGTGTTTACATAACCGTGAGGCGTGTTCAGGGCGCTGACCCGACACCCAAGTGTGTTGTACTGTGTATAGTTAATGTAAATAAAATATATCACAAAGATTGTAAGATGACTGTCGGTTAATTTTTCCTCTCTTCGTGTATGCTGCTTACGTGGAAATGGAGACAGTAGATACACGGTAGAGGTCAGGGAGGACAGTGTATTTCCGAAAGATTTTGCAAAATGACTCCTATGGCATTGTACTAAGGTGCGTTTCTCTAGAGGCTGTTTGTCACTTTTTATGGTAGCGACGACGACGCAAGTGTGACTCCATATTCGCCTTCTTTGTATTGATTTGGATTCTTTGAGAAGTAGGTAACCGGTAATGGCGATTGGAAGCGGAGGCGCCATTGCGTACCGCTGGCGCCTCTCAAATATGTACTTTGTTTGTAGACAACGAAAGAAGTTGGAAGATGTTGTGTTTTTGCCTACTTGATGGTTTGGTGCATAGAGTGTTTAATTTGCAGAGTCGAGTGATAAAGAACTGCTGTCGTTATCATCATAGCGACTGTTACTTGTGGAAATTCCAATCCTTGATTGTGAGCGAGTTGGAAGGGTTGGCTATGGCGCCAGCGGTTGGAAGACACACCAGTTCTGTTCGCTCCGGGTGTTGGTGACGCTAGGATGTTCAAAAAATTGCATTCCCTTGTTCAGAGTTGTGACCAAGAACTGTTTTCACCAGAACTCTCTAACATTGAAATACTGTTTTCAATCTTCATGTAACACATTTTTTTTCTTTAATTTAGCAGAGTGAGCCTTAAGAATTGTAATACGGGATCTCCTCGTTGTATTGCAAGGTGTCTGCAATTTGGGGGAGGTCTCTCATTTCATCTTCTAAATTTGTGAACAGATACAGCTCCCAAGGTTTACTCAAAGAGAGCGTGCACCAATTGACACAATCTTGGGCAATTTTGTCAAAGGATGCAGAAGCGAACACAGCTGCATTCTGTAAGAGGTGAGTACACTTTGCGGAAGATGTTTTTAGAGACCGTGGAACTTGGATATAATTGCTAAGTAAAACCAAGACCCAATGTATGCAGGTTCGTGATGTTCCTTCAATCATATTGGCTGATGATTGTATGGCTGTGAAGTTATTGTTTTCCTAAGAACATCCTTCAGAGTGTCATCACTTATTCGTGTAACTACTTGACTTCAGGTGTTGCATGTTCTTTGAAATCGCGGGAGCAGCCAAGGGATTCTTCTACTTTATGCAGGACACCTCTGCTCCATCTGAAGAGAATCCCGAAGACAAGAGCCATGATGTACAAGTGTTTCGAATGGTAAGAGGAAATGCCACCCAACAATCCCCTGTTTCTATAGGAGTCTTTACTGTACTTCGTTTACAGCTCGCTTGAATTACCCTATCTGCAGTGGTGATAAGTTGTGATCAAATGGCAATAGTGTATGCTGTGAACTGTATCCGACTGCAAATTTTGGAATTTGTAAGAAGTTCCGGTTTTCGTACAAGTACTCTAAATCCCCAGGAGGACCAACTGCTGCGCAAATTAATTAATGGGTATCCTCCAATTCAGGTCATATGTGCGTCTGATATATTATGGTGGGTTGAAGATTACATACACTCACCAGAATGTGAAGATACAGACGTCGGTGTGTTGACAGAACCGAAGTCGTTTGAGTGAAGGTGATAACCAACAGACATGTCACACCGACAGTTTCTGAGTTCATACTATAATTCTGGAAGATTTCCAGATCTAATGTTCAATAGAACGCATCTCTACTTAGAATGAACGAAATTCAAACAAAGATGTTGCAAACTGCTACTCGTTGAGTAGATTTGAGAGACTACCTCGTTTGTAAGAAACTGTAGATTTTAGATTATTTGCTTCCATTGACATATCGAAGCAACAATCAGTCTGCACTTGAAGATTGCATGTAAAGAGAGTCGCACGAAGATCTCGTATAATCTCGGGCTCGTTAAAATTGCAAAGCTATCTTCAGTTTCTGAACAGAACAGAACACCCACACAGCCACGGCGGTGAAACAATCGAACCCATTTTACCTCGGTAAGTGGATAGGTCGACGAGGAGTCGCCACGTCACTGCACTTGAGTGCAAGTACTGCTGAATTCCAGTGCTGTCACTTACAATGACTATTTGGACGCAATTTGGACATCCTGTCATTCATGGGGTGAACCAGAAGACAGATTTCCTACTAGTGTAAAAAGATGATTCAAGGTTATGTAAACTAGAGTGAGAGGTGGGTTTGAGATTTGGATTTCTTCCACAAATTGGAATGCGTGGGACCTATTGGCTTTTTTGTCGGCAATTAGCTCTTTAGAGTTGGTGGAGTAGCAATCAAGAGGATGGAAAGAGATGCCACATGAGTTTGTTTTCATTGGCATCATTTGAGTTTTTTGATAAAATACTGCAAGTTTTATAAGTTTGATCTTCTATCTATTTTTCACAAACTTGACTTGCAATTTTCAATTGATGTTGTGACTTATGGGGACTTAACTATCATATGTGATTGATCTTTGTGTGTCCCATGATGAGAGTGCTACACAATTGAAAGGTCACCTTAAGCAATTGAGTGACTATGTGTGTGATATTGAACTCACCTATGATGATCCATCACCCGTCTTCATCTGAACAATATTGATGTAGAAGCTCCCCAAGTACTTATGTGATGCTTGGATCATTGGACACTACAAAAAATCGTAGTTCAAACCAACACATAATCAATCATTTTTCTGCTAGTTTAAACAAATTTAAGAAAACAACTTTGAAATAGATTCATTGTGTCACTCAAATCACCAGAATGAACATCAATCTCATGATTTCAACAAAAAAAAGATTATTTAACCGTTGATTTCAACAAAGAAATTTTAATCACTGCAATTTTAGTTTTAAATAATGTGATTAATGTAATTTTATTTACAGTAATTAATTTACAATAATCAATTACTATAATTACTTTAACTATGGTAGTTTACAATAATTAATTACTATAATAATTATAGTAATTATTATATTTACTTATTAAAAGTTGTAATGATTACTGTAATTATTGTAATTAAAAACAAGAAAAGGCTTGATTACTGTGATTACTGTCATTATTTTAATATACTTGACATATGTCACATGAGGAGTGGTGGCTTAATGATTTAGGAACAAAAGTAGGGATGAAAATTCCATTTGCATCTATTCAAATGCATCCCATAAAAAAAAGGCCGCTGCGACACTCGTGACCGCGGGGTCCCGTGCCTACGCCCCTATCAGTTTTCAACTCTAGGTTTGTTGGTCACTTTCTTTTTATTTTAATCCCGATGGAGATTTTAAGGTGGTTAAGGCCTTCATTTGGGAATTAAAAGGTTCAAGGATAGATTCTCTTGACCCTCGCCCTTGGCTTGGCTTAGGGTAGGTAGGTGGCTGGATCGTTTAGTCAAGACTAGGTTAGGTGTATTGCCCTTGTTACTTAATTAGGTGGCCCCTTGCCCTTGTTACTTAATTAGGTGACTAGGCATGGGATTTGAGGATTAGAATTATTAATGGATTTTGTTTTTACTATTTTTATGACTTGGACATATGATTCAATGAAGAGATTTGTGTTAAAATTGTTCCAAATCAAGAGTTTCTAGCCAACAAGTAGCATCAACAGAATTCTGTTGAAACTCTATTAAGATGAAACTATTTTTCGTTGTAGTGGTAAGTGGCAATTTGTTTGAGGTCTCGCAATAGACCTAGACCTTTGTGCTTTGAATACCTTCCAAACTACACTATTGATTGTGATATTGAAAATTGTACAACGTATCATGCACTTAATGATAAAAATGCAATTAAGTAAGAGTACCATGTTTTGTGATTGTGTATCTTTGGGACCCTATTGCAATGCATCAAGCTTTTCATCGGCCTTAGTGTTGATAATCATAAGTGCAAAAAACACTTTCACTTTATTAGTCTTAGTCAAGCTTAAGTGATACCACTTGATAGAATGGCTACTAGATGGTGGTCACCATGCGTGATGTAATCAAATTTTTCTATTTACAAAAAACTTGCCATTAATATCATCTATTCAAAATGACAAGAATTCTGGAATAATTATATTTTTACTGTCAGCAGGATTATAATCACAAAACGCAAAACCTTTTGTTGAATATAATCTAATTGCCAAGCATGAAGTAGGAAACAAGCATTCTTTTTAGCCTAATCACAACAATTTCTCTTTGTGCTTTTAGTTTGTTGAGTGTGTCTTGCACAACTTTGTAATTTAAAGCGTACATCACAACATTGTTTGTGTGGAGCACCAGAATCATGTGAAATCATTCTCATCACTTTGTCCCTACTATCTCTAAGCAAGCTATGCAAAGCAAAACAAATTAAAGATGCCTATGCAATTCACGCAAACAAATAATAAGTAATTTGTCATTTTATAAACCAGGAAATCCAAGTCAAAGTATGAAATGATTTTGAACTTTGAGGTTAGATTGAAAATTGCAAGGGGAGGTTTTGAAATATTTTTTATTCATTTAAAAAAATAAAGCCATTCATAGATGTGGGAAAAAATGCTAAATTCTTGGATTTGAAGGTGTTATAGTGTACACTTCATTATTATTTTTTATTGATGAAATATTATAATATTTAGTGCTCAACAAAAGTAAATGGAGGTCAAATTTAAAAATAATTAAAAAAAAAATTGTTTGATATTACAAATGCTTGATTTTAGGGATTATAAGTAAGTGAGACATAACTCGCTTTTTAAGTAAAAAATGAAATAAAATTCCTAAAAAATCTTTGATTACAATTAAATTTTGTTCAATGATATGTTGTAAGTGTAAAAATCTAAAACCACAATTGGTGAAGCCTTACTTTATTATGATTAACAACTGAATTTGTTTGACAGACCAACATAAAGTGCAATTATGGAGAAGAAAACATTTTTGAGTATTGAACTAGACCATTACTACATAAAAAGACAACTGGTGAAGAATAAGGAAGGTGTATTTCAAGACAGTGAATGCTCAGTGTAACATCATATTTTTTTTCCAAGATACTAAAAGATCTTGGGAATGAAGCCTTGTCAAGATCTTTTTTAAGGGAGATAACTCTGGTAACCAAAGCTTATTGTACAAAAAGAACCAAATATCCCTAAAATTAATGTACTAGATCTATTGTATAATTCTTTATGTGTGTATCTTGCACCACCAATTTCCTTTGTGTTGTCTCAATCGGAGTAGCAATCTCAGTGATTTTTGTTCCCATAGTTGGAGTGGCAATCTCATTGATACTTATTCACGCAAAGTATTGTACTTTTTTCTTTTCATAATCACACAACAAGTGCTTTACATTGTCTTTCTACTAATATATCTTTTTAGATAATATGTTTTTATGTCCTAGACGCTTACAAATTCAATTTTTGTAGAATTTGATGTTCAAGATTTTTAAACACTCTCTTGTCTCAATTAACATTTTAATCGTAGGAGTCTTAAAATTCTACTTGTCAGACCCTACTAAATTTGATTTTGTCAAAAAGGTAGCATTAGGATTAAATAAATATTTAAGTGAGTTGTTTTTTGATGTGATGAGATTATAAATAAATGATAAAATTGGAAAATTTGTTTTAGGATAGTGAAATGACCAGGGCCTAAGTTAATGGTTTAAGTGCCTTAAAGGACAAAAATGGATGATCCGCATAAAGTCTCCATGTGCAAGACTTATGAATCACCAATTCGAAATTATAATTAAGAAATTGACACCAATAAGTCCTGGGATGAGGCGGGGGGTACCTCCTCGGCTTTAAGCCTACATCTAGGCCCCCCTCTATATTTGAAAAATCCAGAATTTAATGGGCAACAACGGAATTCAAATTGACAAGCTTTCAATAAGTATGCAAACGTCCAACCACGAGGAACATAAGTACACTGCCCGGGTACCTAGCCTTACCCAAGACTTGTGGTTGCGAGTTTTGGTTCCCACCGACACAAGCTTCCATTGTTCCTCTGACGCTTGAGCCACAGTTTGCCATTTTTTTATTTTTTTATTTTCAGTGATTTGTTGTTAGAGGAATTAGTGACTAATTATAGTTGTTAGAGGCAGTGAATGTTGAAGGTTTAGAGGAGTTTTTGGAGCAAGAGGGGAATAACAACCACAAGGAGTATTTTGAGAGATTTTAGGATTTCAAGGAAGGAGGTGAACAGAGGTCAAGGCAAAGATGAGACTTTGTTGAAGATTTTAAATTTGTTGAAAGGTGTGGAGAGTCTACAATTTATTTTATTTTATTTTATTTTATTTTATTTATTTATTTATTTATTTATTTATCCATTTTTCTTCTTCCTAGGGGTACTTTCTCGGTCTTCCAAAAGTAATAGTAGAGTCTAGAAATTTATCAAAGCTATGACTGCCCAGAGAATATTAACACTTGCAAGGATAAATCCTAAAAAGTTGAAGGGCACAACGAAAAGAAGGTAGTTGATGGACAACCTTATTTGCATGGGGTACCGGAGGTGTATGAGAAACCTTGGAAGGTGCGACATGGTAGATTTGTAGAAGAAATTTTGCTTTCTGGAGAACCCTCAGGGTCTTTATAGAACCAACCTTAAAGTATGGTTGCAAGAGTTGTGGAAGCAAGAGTCCTTCACCAAGCTCTTCGAGTGAGAAGGAGATGAAGACATTCTCTTTGCTGCCTAAAAAACTAAGAAGGATATAGTGAAAGTGAAGAAGGAGCTCCGGGCATATCAAGTGGAGCAGTGGAAAGCTAAGTGGAGGTTGGAGAGGCAATCTGAATCTACCCCTCCAAAAGTGGAGCCATCCCATGCACAGAGAAAGTATTTCCCCTCTATAGTTCTTTCTCATGATCAAAAGCCTTTTCTTGTGGATTATTTTTGTAGAAGATTTTCTCCTTCAATTCTTGAGAAGGGTATTAAAGTGTAATGGAGGAAGAAGGATCTCCTTGTATACTATTGAAGAGAAACACTAGTTCCGTTAAAAATGTATATGCTCCTATATAAGTGCACTTACAAGAATTTTAAGTCTTTCATTATTAATTGGTAAATTCTCATCAACATTATACATGTTTTGATTGATAATTTTGTTGATAATAAGTAGCAATGCTTTGATTGATATTCCTCTAATAACATTCCTATAATTTAAGAATTTTATTTTTTACAATGAAAGAATTATAAGAACAATACATCATGTCATTATATTATAGTAAAAATCATTTAGATTTACTACTAACATAAAGATGCAAATCTTAGATTTGAAAAATGAACTGGGAAAGAAATTAAAGTCTTGAAGTATAAACATGATTGTAGTAGTATTGTCCGGGAATACAAAGATTTAACATCAATATGAATACGAAATAGATGATATCATCCATGGACTCTTTTTAACTCCATGATCATCATCACTTCCATTACAAAGTTGAAGATTAAGGATGTGCCTTAATTTATTAAGAAGATATAAAATCACACAATATTAATGTCCTAATTTTTTATAGAAGTCAAATGAAATTGGAAATGAAACATTTCGTTGTTGGAAATTTTCAATTCTTTCTCAGTTCTCATGCCACATACACTAGTTAAAGTATGTGTTCCAACTGTGTTATACCATCCAGTAAATATTGAGTTAATAGAAATCCAAGTATTCTCCTCTTGAAAAGGTTCCCATCCTTGATGTATACAATTTGTATATCGATTGTGGAAATAACCTTCTTCATCATATAGTCCAATAGGCATTTTGGGCTGATACCATAGAACCTCAACAGTTCCATCTTCAAAAGCTTGTTGGTTTAATGATACTACTTTTGCTACAAAAAAAGGAATGCCTTTCTTCCAATCGTCAGTCTCAGTCTCCAACCCAACAATCGTCCCTATTTTCACATCTTGGTGTGGATCAAATGACGGAAATTGATCAACAACAATAGCATTGGAAATTGCTGTATTTCCTTGAGTAGGTAGTCGCCGTCCACGTTCTCGCCCGTGCCCTCGTCCTCGCCCTTCTTCTAGCCTAGGCCCTCGTCGCCCTCTTCTTTGTCCACCCATTTCTTGTCCTCCATCTCCAAGTTGACCACTTTCTAGTTCTTCTATTCTAAATTCATCCCTTTCTTGACATCCTCTTCCTCGACCTCGTATATTAGATCTATTATCACATATACGATGTCCTCTTGGCATTTCGGATCGAGGTCCAAAAAAAGATGTTACCATCACTGGAGGAAGTGATTGAAGAACATCATCAACCACGGTACTAGACAGTGTTGACCTTTCAGGCAAAGGAGCATTTACGGGCTCCAAATTGTTTATTATCCACCAAAATGGTGCACGTGCTCCTTCACAATGATTACTTCTTGGAAAATCTTTCAAGTATGAAATGAGCCAAGTAGCTTCTTCAATAGCTTGAAGATTCTTTTCCACATTTATGAGTCTTGCAATACACCCGCTCCTTTAAGGAAATGAACTCGTCAAGAGACTTAACTTTCCTTTCATCATGATTGAAAATAGGTGCCAACATTGGTTTCAGTCGGACACCCGCTCCTTTAAGGAAATGAACTCGTCAAGAGACTTAACTTTCCTTTCATCATGATTGAAAATAGGTGCCAACATTGGTTTCAGTCGGACATCAGGTATTGCTTGAAGACAAATGTGTCTATTTTCAGGTTCCCATGAGGGAGACCTTGCATAATCTTTTTTTTGAACATGCGGTTTGTTATCTTGCATGTAAAACTTGAAATGATGAGGTTGGCTAATACCAACAAATGGATCTTTAGGCAAATATGGTGTAATAAATTTCTTCCAGTCTTGAATATATTCAAGATGTTCGGCAAGAAATAAATGGTTTTGTAAAAGTAGGGCAAGTTCGAATGATTTCTAACAATTCTTTCAAGGAGTCAATATCTTGTTGTTTCAAGGCTAAAGATATAAAACTAAAGCGTTGATCAATGTCTTCATGAGTATAGCCAACTATCAAAAAAGACAACTGGATTTCTTTAAAAAATCCAAGAGCTACTAATGTAGCACAGAGGCCAAGAATGTATACATTCTTGATTTCTCTTCCACAATTGTCTGCTTGAATGCGTAGAATAGGAGGATATCGTCCACGTCGTTGTTTTACATCTTGTAAAACTTTCATGATGGATGTAACTACTTGATTGCTATCATGTTTGTGATGAGAATCCACCCATACATGACAATATAAAACTATCCCGTGAACAAGTACTTCACATAAGTGAGTTTTTACGTATTGAGATTCTATGCCTTTTACAGTCTGCTTGAATCTAGGCACATACGTGGTGTTTTGGTCCATACCATCTATAATGATACTCAAAACATCATCTGGACTTTCAACCGCAGCTTGTCTTGCACGAGTATAGTCTTTTCATTCCTCCATAGTTTAATCTATGTGTATTTGATATTCTTGGGTCATAATAACCTTCATAGCTTCGTTTGGTACGGATTTGATACTTTCTTTGTACTTCCAACATACTTGGCATTTTAAAAACCGTGATTTAGATGGAACATGTACGTTTGTAAATTCTACTTTCCACATCTTCTTGAAAGTAAACAAACCTATCTTGGCTTCGCCCATACGTTGCAAAGAGTTGTTTATCCATGTCTATACTTCATCGCGGCGCATATTCATGGGTAGGAAAATCACTTCAACTTTCAAACCATCAGACTTTCGGATTGCCTGTTGATGAGGTTGATGCTTTCCAAACAATTGAATATATGACTCAAATATAGACCGAGCCATGCTCACATGAGTTCCTTCCTTCCTTCTTCCAATATTTCCATGAGAAACATTGATTGCATCTTGATCTCGAATACTTGACATTATCTTGTTCAATCTTGTAAGGCAATATCCACTTGCTTTAGCAAAACAAGCATGACATACTTTACATCCGACCACCTTTGTTTCAAATTTGATTTCAGATTCTGCACTTAAAGACGAAACCATGAAGCTTTGAAGATAATTTAGGATCCAACGTGCTTGGTCTTCATACTTTGTCATGCTCAATGCTTGATGCAATAGTGATAAAATATCGTGATCATGGATATTTTGAAGACGGTTTTGGGCACAAACTCTTCTGGCTTTCGCTTCTTGTACTGCATGTAAAGTCACTTTCTCTGATCTTGATAGTCCTTTCATACGAGGGCCTTTTGGTCTTCTTTGCTGGCAAATCTTGTGTATATATGGACGTAGAGGACCAGGAGTAGGCAATCCTTCCACAGTATGTTCAAATGATGATCGACGAGAACCGTGGGAGCCTTGAGTATTTATCAAAGGTGATGAATTGACTTCCATAGTAGTTGCTGCTGATGATACATTTAGATGGATAGATATCTCAAGATCCCTAATTTGAGATTGCGGCCATCTTATACACTTGTAATGGCATTCTTCCATAGTTTGAAGATGCAATTCATAAACACCGGTTTCAGGAATAAGAACTTTTTGAATATAAACTACTTAATCATTCATAGAAAGTGGCTTATTATTTAATATATCACCTACGCCCATAGTACCTTTGCTTCCTTCAGCGACCGTGATACCATAAATGTTTTGAAGAATGACCCCAGTAGCTATGGTAGTTTGTTGTTGTTGAATCGATTGATTAATGTGCTCATATTAACCATCCATGCCGCTTGTAAATCCTTCAGATGAAGGAAAGCCATCATCAACATCGTCCCATTTCCATCCAGTATCTACTTCCATAGAGTAGTGTGAATCCATACAAGACACTCTGGCACATATGAAAAAGAAACAGCCAGTGAATGTGAGATTTGACTGAAACATATGATAATTTTTTTTTTTCATTCAACCTAATAATAATTCATCACGAATTTCATTTTTATTCATTTTATATAAATGAGTATGGGATACATGCTTCCCTTAGATATACCCCTACGTTTATCTAATTCTACAATAGAGGCTTAGAGGTGAGATATATATCTCTCGCATCAACTGGAAATTCTTTATTGTTTTGTTAAAAAAAGGCCGTTTGTGTGACATATGCCCCCCCCTCCCCCCCGCCGCGCCCACAACGACCTTGTCCTAAAATATTCATTAGAGTTAAGAGGTGGGGAGGCATATGTCACACCCACGGCCTTGCCCTAAAATATTCATTAGAGTTAAGAGGTGGGGAGGCATATGTCACACCCACGGCCTTGCCCTAAAATATTCATTAGAGTTAAGAGGTGGGGAGGCATATGTCACACCCACGGCCTTGCCCTAAAATATTCATTAGAGTTAAGAGGTGGGGAGGCATATGTCACACCCACGGCCTTGCCCTAAAATATTCATTAGAGTTAAGAGGTGGGGAGGCATATGTCACACCCACGGCCTTGCCCTAAAATATTCATTAGAGTTAAGAGGTGGGGAGGCATATGTCACACCTACGGCCTTGCCCTAAAATATTTATTAGAGTTAAGAGGGGGGCTCAGGCATATGTTACACCCACAACCTTGCCCTAAAATATTCATAAGAGTGAAGAAGGAGGGAGGCATAGGGTGTGATATATGCCTCCCCTCCTGTACTTTTTATTGAAATCGTTAAATTAGGGCTCAAATGTGACACATATATATATATATATATATATATATATATATATATATATATATATATATATATATATATATATATATATATATATATATATATATATATATAATTTTATGTAATAAACTTTAATAATGGAAGTATGAATTTTGAGATGGGCCACGGTGAGACATATGACTTTTTCTATCCACTTAATGAATTTAATTAATGCAACAGTGGTGAATGGGAGTGGTTTTGTAATTTCTTTTCTTTTTAAGTTATTTTATTTAATAGAAAGAGAGGAGGTGGAACATATGTTTAATCTTATTAATGATTCACTTATTTAGAGAGAGAGAGGTACGAAATAAGACCTTTTTCAATTGCTAGTCTTGTCTTGCCATATTTCATAAAATAAAATAAATTATACTATAAATAAGAATTTAACAGCATATGGAACAAAAGACATATTCTAACACTTTAGTGCCCTAAGAGATAAAAATATTCTATGCTAACATAAGGAAAAAAAAATCCTGAAATCTTTGGAATTGAGGAATAGCCACAAAATCAATGACATCATCAATTTTTCAATCAAACTATGATGAATAACTCCTAAATAGTATGAGTAATGAATTTTTGTTATATACAAGGATTATAGCCATTGATATGCCTTAAAATTTATATATTTTTCAAAATTTATTTTTAGTCTATTTGCAATAGTTATAGAATTTTAAATTTTTCCTAAAATCTGCCAAATCCAGACTTCTAAGATACTACTTCTAAGATACTACTTCTACAAAAAAAATTAAAAAAATTAAAAAAAAAATAAATATATATATATATATATATAAAATAAAATAAAATATATATATGTATATATATTGATATTGATGTACATCAACTTCCAAAGCTAGAGCAACGCATGCACAGACACCAACAGAACACAACTCAAAGAATGAGAGAGAGAAAGCAAAAGCCAACCAACACACACACTCGACACCGCATGTCGACTCCGACCTAGCAGCCGCGAACTTCAACACTGCAACTCCACGTAGCTCTACTTCGACACTAGCAGCCGCAAACTTCGACCAGCAACTCCACGCAGCACTACGTCAACACTCCCGAAGCGGCAAAGCCTAGGGCAAGTTCTCACGCCTGCAGCGTTGGGAATCGTCTCCGTAGCCTTTCTCGTCGTCGCTTGTGAGCAAAGTTGGGTCAACGTAAACAACTACTTGCTAGGCTACTAGAACTTTTGACGCACAGCTCATCTTATCTTATTCTCGCTTGAATATCTTGTACCAATCAATGTGCATGTGGACATCGGTACCTTCAATCGCCTTTAAGAAGATGCCAAGTACTCTCAGACGATAGCTCTTGGTCTTTGCATGTTGGTGCTGCGAAGGTCGCCCGCAACCAAATGTGAGCAAAGCTGTTGCTGCGAAGGCTGCAGAGAATTCGAGAATCACCTCCAAGGTACTAGCATGTTGATCGTCATGCTTCTTCTCTTTTGGAGATGAGCTTCTGAGACGGTTCAGTCTCAAGTCGGCTTCATGGGTTGGCACTAGAGCAGAACAATGTCCAAAGTGACGTCGTTTAACGCAGTTTTTAACGCGGTTTAACGCAGTTTAACATGGACACTTTTTTGACGCAAAAATGGCAAAAAGGTCACGGACGTCACTTTGGTTTAACGTGTTGCGTCAAAACATGTTAAACGAGTTAACACGTTTTAACGTGCTACGTCAAAAGTGACGCAAACACAAATTATGGAAGTTACCTAGGGAGAGTAACTTCGCTCGAGTAAGTTTTTTGCCACGTAAGCAGTTCCATCCTTTTTGCATTCCACGTTGCATGTGACATGGACATTTTCCAATGTTAATTAATTCCAGGTCAGATATGACGTGGGCAAGGCTCTGTCGTCCTGATGGATGAAAAATTTGCTGACGTGGCATGGAAATTTGACGTGTCATTTAGGTTTTCAATGGCCAAGATTGTGACACGTGGCGTGATCGTGGATCAAGGGTATATTTTTGCATCGAATTTGGGATTTGTGTTATTTTGTGTTTATGTAAACGCAGTGTGATGTGTTTTAGAAGTGCGTCCCGGATGATAACTTTGACGTTGTTTGACGTTGATAAACACATGTGCCACTTATTTTAACGCGTTTACGGAAACGTCTTTAGACGTAGGATGATGTTTGCCACGTCAGTAGTGACACATTCAATTTGAATTTTGTGTCAAAAGAAACACAATGTAGTGTTCAACTTGACGCTGATAAACACATATGTCACATATTTTAACGCGTTTCGGAAAACGTCTTTAGACGTAGGATGACGTAACGTAAGGGGCTGCTCATGCTGGATCCTTCTTAATCTACACACCCCACATCACTGTGCTCACGGTGAGTTCATAGCAACACATCGTCCAAGGAACAAGGGAAGAATGGAGACAAGAAGAAGATGGAGAACAAGAATAAAGTTTAGAGAAACCCCAACTTCCCTCCCCCCTCCGGATTTTATTGAAGTACCTTTCAGATTATAGGTCGCCATTACTCCATCCTAGCTCAGATTAACCCCTAAAGTTCTGAGGGTATTTTCCATCAAAACTGCCTCAAAACAGCCACTCTTCAAAGCAAGGTGGATTTTGCAAACTTGGGGTCTTTTTTAGAACATCTAACCATAAGATCTTGTAGCTAACTTCTATGTCGACATGTCTACCAAATCTCACACATTCATTCTTCAACAATTGCAAGATCATAACATTCAAAGTAGAAAAACAAGTTTTTTTTCCCTGCAAAAAAAGGGGACAGCAGAGTTTTGAAGGCCCAAAAAACCATTTTTTTGCACTATGGATTTTGGTGGTTTTGATGCACGTCAAAGAAGACTGAGTTAGCTAATTATACTAAGAAAATTTTATTCAAAAAAGTTGTAGAAAGTTCCCAAAAAAATCATTTTCCGCTAGGGGGTATACTGAAATTCACAAACAAAGGCCGTTTTTGGACAATAATGATAGCATTTGTAAAAAATTTGGATTAAAAATCCGAACGGTGGGAACATGCTCTACTGCCTTCTCTATACATAGAAATTTTTATTTTTGAAAAATATCAAAATCTCAATCCTAGCGTGCCTTAATTTTTTGGAAAACTAAGTTGATTGTGCATCTACCTTCAAAATCTCAAGATCATAGGATCAAAATTCAAGGACTGATTGCTAAAAATCCGAGACCCTTCCTCCAGCCGCACTCCTTTGACAACCCCAACTTTGGGAGGCGATATCTCACTCCTTTTCACTCAGAATTGGACGTGCTTACTACTATTGGAAAGCCCTACAAGAGATCTACAACTGTTTCAAATCTCAATCTACTTGAACAAGAAACAAGGGACGGATTGGGATAACAATGGGAGACACTCTATGGAGTAAGAAGAAAACACAAAAAGTCTGAAAACAAGCTCTCAAATACAAGATAAGAAGCCGCCGAAGTGGCGGCTCACCCTAACCCTACCAAGGCTCAAAGCCCTAATCTAAGACCTTCATGGATGAATGTTTCCACCAAAGAATGAACAATGGAAACATGAGTTCACGTGTACATCACCAAAATCCTAGCCGCCACGTCAGCCATAGCCTCCACGCACATCTGACACGTCAGCTATGTGATTACGTTTCTTGATATACAATTTAACGCAATTTATGTCACTTTAAACGCGCATGTCACTATTGACACCCCCTAGGATGTTGACCAAGTCAAACCATAGCCGCCACGTCAGTTACGGCCTCCATGCACATGTGACACGTCAACTATGTCAATGTGTTTCTTGAAATGCAATGTGACGTGTTTTTATGTCACCCAGAACGCAGGCGTCACTATTGACACCCTCTAGGATCCAAACCCTACGTTCCAAGTCAGTCATATCCTCCACGCCTTCGTTCCAAGTCAACATGGCATTCCACCATTAGGAGAAGTTTGGGGTCTCCTATGGGCCTTTTCCCTGTTTTCTGAGCCTGAATTTTTGCCATGCCCGTGCACTTTACCTGCTGGCACCAACTGTGCCAGCAGGTCGCCAAATGCTGCCAGCAGTGCCAGCAGTTGGCATTTGGGGGGTCCAGCCAATCGCTTCTCTTCCCCACCCCACCCCACCCCACCCCCCATTGGACAATACAAGCAGTAATGACACTGTCACCAACCGTGTGCCCACTGCTGTCACCCCATTGAACAGTACCGGATCCTGTTGTCAGCGGATCCTATTGTCAGCGAATCCTGTTGTCAGCGGGGCGAATTTTGTTGTCAGCGGGCAGGATATCGACCAATGAGATTTCAAAGAGAAGTGTCAGCGGGCAGGAAGCTCACCTAATCCGGGTTGTCTTACAAGGCCCATAGGAGACCTGATTTTTCCCCTAATGGTAGGATCTGTTAATATGTTTTTAGTAACATAGTTGAACGTTTCCTATGTCACCCTAAACGCCCTCTATGTTAAAAGAAACGTGCTGACGTGGGATGTGACTAAATTTAACCATTAAAAAACTACTATGAGGTAAAAAACTCTCCAAAAAAGTTACTTTCCACAATGCAGATTTATGTTTAAGTTGACGCGATGTCACTCATGTTGTTATTTTTAACACTGAACCGTCACTTCAAAATTCAAGTTGACATTCTTTGAAAGAAGCCGTTAAAGCAACGTCAAAAGTGACGCGTGCACGTTAAAACGTTTAACGTGCAGTATGTTTATTTGGATCACATTCCACATTAATTTCCATAAATCCAGGTTTACGTTTCCGATGACGCAGTTTAACGCAGGACAGAATGTTGTTCTGCTCTAGTGTGGGAAGTCCTTTGAAGCGACTATTGATGAATGTATTGCGGTTCTGATTATTCTGATATGGTGCAAGCTTGGATGCGCATTCAATCTGCAGGTTGGGTACTTTGCCTCCGTGCTGTGCTCTCAGCCGTGAAACTGTAGGTGTTCGTTCAAGTTGTCGTCATCTAAGGAGTGGACCATTCTTCTTGCCTGAAACTCAGGTATTTATCTAAGTTGTACAGGTTATGCTCTCTTCTCGTGCGTTACTTGCGCTAAATTTATCACCCCTCTCAAGCTTAGGAATGACAACCTTTGGATGTTTCCCAGAGCAAATGTTGGGCATACATATTGCAAAGAGTTGAACAAATTAGTTTACTATGCTGGTTTAATAATCTTGAAGCTTGGCCTTGAAAATATGAGGTCATGGGGTTTCTTTTTGGTTCAAGTAAAAAATTTGGAAGGTTTCAAAGGGATGTTATGAATTGACATGGTATAGCAACGTTTAATTGCATCCATTATTTTACTTTACAAACATTATCGCGATAACTACCTCCCCTCTTTTCTATTTCTTTCCAATTGTCATAAATTTTTCTAATATATAATATCCTTGAGATAGGCTCATGTTCTACAGTGATAGATTTTACATTTTATTCCGTATGAAGAGGGAGGCGGTGAGGCATATGCCATAATTCTTTACTATTTCATTTTTAGCGCAAAGTCATTGTAGGAATGTGGAGGGGAGGTGGCATATGCCACACCTCTTTACTTTTAAAATTCTAGCCACAAAGTCTTTGAATAGAAGGAGGGGGGTGAGGCATGTGCCACGCCTTTGTTGTTTAAGAATTTCATGTTGCATGTGGAACACCAACATTGATTTCAAGTTTCAATTATATGGTTTATTGTAGAAGTGAGGCATGTGGTACTTTCCTTTAGCGCCTGAAATACAAATATAACTTTTGTTTTCTATTTTGTAGGATTTATGAGGCAAATTTGCAATGCCACCGCCACAAGAGAAAGAAGTTGTAAAAATGTCAAAGACTCCAAAGCCTTCGGATGCTTTTAAAGATTATGGATGGTATCTTACACGAGATGACAAACGTGTTATTTTGAAAATCACTCATTATTCGGGGGGAGAAGGAAAGGTTTTATGTTCGAAGATATGAAAAAGAAGAGCTTTTGTTCAAAAAATTGTGGCTCCAGCTTCTACATGGGAAGAGGGTTCTTGCGAGATTTTTGTTATACCAAATGCAAGAACCGGTGTTATTTCTTTTGTTATGAAAACTTTGAATATTATTGGAAGTTTGAATGATATGGTTGGCATGAAAATTACAGGTCTACTGAAAGCACGGAAATGGTGGGCAGAGTTGAGGGAGACAAGGCAAATCTTTATAATTCTATGCTGAATGTATTCATGAGTTTGAGTGAACCAGAGGAGATGGAGTTGACTGAGTTCATAGAATGCTTATGAGTGTTTTGCCTAAGTTGGAGATAGTTCAAATATTGTAGGTTTGGAGAAGCCAAATCGTCCAACATCAGACAAAAAATGGTATGGAGCACTCTCATTTCCAGATAAACATTCTCAAAATGAAGATTCACTCGTTCAGACTCCATCACTTCCTGAAGTTCCTGCTGGACATTTGAATTTGGAGAGCTTTGTGGAGGAAATTCACGTTTTGAACTGACAGTTGATGATCTTGTTGCATCTACTCAAGAACCCTCTCGAGCTATTTCCAAAGGAAAGAGAAAAAAACTTGTTTGCTCTAAGAAGAGTAATGAGAAATCTATGGGGAAGGAATTATTAGATCCCCCATCTCAAGATGAAATTGACAAAGGATATATTTGTGGAAGAGATTTCTCTTTTGTGGTTGATATTCATCGTGTGAGAGCTCAAACAGATGGATTAACTAATCAACGCATCCTCAATGTGAAGAATGCGGAAAAATTTACAATGCATTGCGATCAAGGCGGTTGGTGGAAAATCATTGGATAACTTTACGTCCAATGTATTATAAGGACCTAAATGGCATTGTTGAAGGAGAAACTCATTTCAAAGGAAAGAGTTCAAAACAAGCATTCTTGAAATGCTTAGAAGAAATGAACGGAGATTCTTTTGATGTGAAAAGATAATCATTTTTAAAAGGCATTGTATTTGAGCCGGTGGATGGACAACATATAGTACTCGCTTGTAGTATTTTGGCAAAACGTGATCTCGAATCTCAATCACTTTTGAAGGAGGACTATGACAATATATTTTCAAGACGACCTGTAACGCTTGTTCTTTATGATGACGATATTACGTATTTATTTTCATCAACAAGATTGAATGATATTACAACAAACATAAAGTACTACAATACTATAGGTGAAATGTTGGAGAAAACAAGATTACGGTGGGATACAACCTAACGTTGTCCTCTACACCTTAAATATAACCCAATATCTATCTCGGGACGTAATCCTGAAGGTATGTTGAATGTCAAGAAAGATTCTTCTAGTTAATGTCTTTGAGGCCGTATGGTTGAATAGTACAATCCGGGAATACTGCCAGGAAATTCGATGCGCCAAGCTTGGAGCTCGTCCTGAAGTGGTGGAGTGCGACCGGAGCCGTGTTACATAAAGGGTATGTACATCAAACTTATCCAATACCATGGTATCTACGTCGGAGAGATGGGGTCATCCACTTTGATGGCAAACATGATGATGAATATTATGTGTACAACAATTGCCGAGCTTACAGCGATCGTCTTCAGGATCTACGTGCAGATGGAGTCTAGACACTTCAACCGTTCTGTTTGTTTCAATTGCTTGAAGTATTTCATGCAAGAGGAACCTCAACTTTATTAGTGTGAATATTATCAAGGCATTGGATCAGTGGCATGGAGAGAGGCTGGTAGTCGTAGCACACTAGAATACTTTTACGGAGGATATGTTCCTCGTGCTGCAAAGGAGTTCCTCAAGGATTGGAGATTTGGAATTTTATTTATGGCGAGCTCTAGATCTGTGTCCCTTCCTGCATTTTTGTTGTTGCATTTTCATTTTTTGAACAACTAATCTTGGTCTTATAGAGGGAGCAATGAAGCATCCAAGTCGACCTTGTTCAAAGCAAAGTTAAGGTATGTTCAATAATATAAAGAGTTTGTGTGATTCCAGGCATGGCGCCGCGACATAAGGCAAAGGAGAAGGCCCCTTTGTCCAAACAACGTGCACTCTACATCACAAGTTGTGGTTGGTCATTATTAAAGGTTGCAACTGTTGTGTGCTCTTCAACTTATCCAAGCTCTAGTGCTTCAAGTTTTGTTGCACCATCAAGCACTTCTAGTGCTTTAAGCTTAGCAACACCATCAAATCCTTCTTCCTTGGCTTCACCAGGATCTATATTATTTGCTGGTAGCAACTCTTCCGACCTAAAAAATTGTAAACTTAAGTAACTCTAGTGTGATTGACCTCAGTGGGCCTTCCAAAAATAAGAGAATAGGGACGACAAAGCTAGATGAACCAGGCGAAAAGCTGTTCAAAGTTTCCAAGAAAAGTGGTCTGCTAAGTATCCTTGGTGTGAGCAATTGTTGGCTACCAATGGGAGCTTTGACAGTAAGCTTTGCACCATCTCCACCAAAGTTAATGGAACTCCACTGTTGCTTGACAACAAAGATGACAACCTAAAGAAAATGTTCACCAAGTAAATTCTTCTTGCCTCTTTGAATACCGGTCTAGATGTCAGATTTGAAATTTTGTGTTATGCTTGTGGTGTGTTTCCTTTAGGGTGTTGGGGTTGATATTGGTCTATTCTGGATTGATGGGCTGATGTTTATCTTAGATTGAAGGATCGATGTTTCTCTTAGATTGAAGGATTGAAAGTTGGTCTGAATTTCTTGTTTCAATCGGGTTGGACCAAGGCAAAAGTAGACATTCCACGACTAGGAGTGAAGAAAGAAGAGTATTTTTGGAACAAAGAATCAAGACACATGAAGGCATAGAGAGCGTATGCAAGTTTAGCACCAGATTGCATTTCTATTCTTGTTGCAACTAGGGTCATGAAACGCAGGGAAGCCTGCAGCTTGTAGTGGTCTTTCATTTGTTACAACATGGCAGACCAATGACTGAGTACGAAACATGCGATAACTTTTGGAGCAAATTGGATTACCGAGAATTCTTTATAAGCATTGAACTCATTCTAGCGGATGGGAGATGGCTGAGGCATTGTATGGCGTCATTTTGGCAAAAACAAAGGAGGTAGTCCGGTCAGCAAACTATAACTCAATTTCATGTGATGAGGTAACAACAATTGACAATCATAGCTAGATTGCGTACATTGCTATGTAATAGTGGAGTGGGTGCATGTATCGATATTTTTGTTGCTTGAGCATGTTACTCAAGGATCAATAAGTGACAAAATTACCCGGCATCTCGTATGAGCATTACTCATTCAGGGTGGTCTTTCGAAGAAAAACATTCAGAAGCGCTTGTTATGTTTTGGAGCAGATAGTGCTACAGTAATGCAGGGAAAGAAGAGTGGAGTAATAGTGCAACTTCAACGGTCTTTTGTCCCATTTTTGCAGGACATCCATTGTTGCACTCACTCAACCAATTTAGTTGTCCAAACCCTCTCTAATCTTGATTCAATTGCATTGAGTCATTACAGATGTCCTTACATTCATACTTCTCAAAATCACCAAAAAGGTACGTGGAATTAACCCAAATATTGGAGCTTTGCAGAGGAAGGGAGGAAAGGTACTCCGCCAGCTGAAAACCAGATGGATTAGTATGCTAAGCCCCTTGAAGCGTGTCTTGGAAGAGTACCGTAAGTCCTCTTTATCAAAATGTACTCACATCAATTTGTGATCCCAATGATCGAAGCTGCAAAGGTGAATTTTGAGCTCATGGCCAATGTGAGTAATTTGCTCACACTTGCTGCAGTGATGCCATTGTTGAAAAGCATCAAAAAGTTATGAAGTTTGTCCAAGATCCATGTGTATATGTCTGTGACTTCATAGAGGCATTGTTGGAATGTGTGGGAGATATTTACTATAGGTACAGAAGTGAAAACACTACCTTTCAAGGGACAATATTCAAAGTGTTGAATAACATATGTGATCTCTCAAATGAAACTTTCAAGCTTCGTTGGAAACTTGATCTCAATAGTGGAGAAGAACATCATGTGTTTAAGGCTCATCTGAGTACTAGAGCTGGTGCCCACTTAAATGCTATTGTTTTCAATGCTGAAAAGGTGTATTTGGCCTTGTAATTCATAATTGTTGGGTTAACATAATAGGAAACGTGAAGGATGAGATCAAAGGTATGTTCTGCATGTTCAATTTATTCTCTTTTTAAGTAGAAGGTAATGATAAATCCTTCAATTAACTAATTTTCAATTATTGAGAAGTGTAAAAGGTAATTTCTGTGTTGAGGTGTGTTGAGCTTGACCTCAATACAAAAATATATTCTTCTTTTACTTTTACTTTTGGTTCACAGTTCATTATTAGCTTTCTTTTACCAATTTTCTAATTTTGTTTTATGCTTGTTCAAAGGTGCTGCTCAACACATCGTGGAAGGATTGCATAGACGCTTTCCAGTTGCCACATCATGAATGCACTATCAATTGTCTATCCTCAATTTTGGAGGAGTCTTGGCCACTTGAGGAGCTTGCTAGTGCACATTGTTGTGCTGAAACAGAGCTTTGGCTTGCCTCGAGAGATGAAGGTGGGTGCAAATCCAGAGGATACTATGTGGTGAAATAGGTTATTTCTAGTGCAACATTGGATGAACAATTGGAGTTGTTCCAGATTGCTATGGAACACAACCATGAAATAGCTCTATTGCTCATTGATATCCACATCAATCCCTTGACAAAGTTATGGCGGAATCTTAGACTATCAACAATTTTGAGAAGAATATTCCCTGAGTACTTTAAGCGTGCAGAAATTGTGATGATTCAAGTTATTTTCCAGTGGTTGTACAACTCATTTGTTGTATTGTTTTTTTCTATGTAAACTAAATCAATGGTAATAGTCTTTGCAAAGAAAACTATTGTTTGTATATATTCTTAGTTGAGAGTGTGTTCTTTTTAATTGGAAGTGTGTATTTGTACAGATATTTGGATTAGTAGAAGATGAGAAAACATTCAATAGTGTATCATTCTTCAAAAACAAATTGAGGAACCATCTTGTAGACCATATGGATCTTGCAATATTAATCTATGCCCATAAACATTATACACTTGCAACAATGCATTATGCTGAAGCCATTAGTAGTTCAAAAGCTGCAAAGAGTAAGAGAAGTCGTTATGTTGTTTGTAGTTGATTAGTGCATCATACTAGGAATGTTTATGCAATTTTGACTTGTTTACGCATAAGACTGAGGACAAAATGTAACTCTTCAATTTCTTTTCAAATTCTTTTTGTTGTCATCTTTTAAATGTGTTGATTTTATCACTGAAGTATATGCAATGTTGTATGTAAAGCCAATGTTACTACTTAAAAAAAATATATAATAGCCAACAAACTTACCTATGGCATTAACATTTTGCCAAAAATCCTATGGAGCTCCAAAAAAATTAACATATTTAGCAACCAATCAAATTTTTTTTAAAAGATATTAAAATCGTTGACTCCCTCCATCGTTCCTCTGATATCTTCCGTCCCCCTACTCGAGAAGGACTTTGCCTATGTACCTCCAGTGATCTCTTCATGTTTAATGAGTTGAAGTCGCATGTTGTTGTAAATGAGTTGTTAGCTCTAGAAAATCTCTCGCCAAATTTCTGATTAGTTTGGATGGCTCCGCCGGAGGAATCCGCTCTCTCCATGGTGCTAATGTGATTGGCCTGGCAATCTCTGGCTTTCACTCATTATCTAAGTTGATCTCCGCTTTCGATACTTTTGGATGCTTATGAGGTCTTCATATTCCCAATTTCTCAATCGGTGTGGAGCTTGTTTTGTGCATATAGGTCGGCCACGTAGGAAGGCAGGGGAGTTCCGGACTTCTTCATCTTTTGGAGATCTTTCACCTTCTAGTCCACCAACTTGTATATGAGGTTGGCCAAGTCGACTATGATCTTCTTCCTCATAGATTTGAAGAATGTAGCGACCCACTTGGCTACCAACCACCTTGGCTTCTCCAGATGGAATATTGGATTCAAGAAGGCCACCACCACTTGAGCTTTCAAATTTGAGAGGTCTTCCATGCTAAATCCTTTCTTTGGATCCACTAACTAACAAAACTTGTTCTCTGAGAAGTCATCCCTCGATTCAACCACATGCACCTCCCCTCCTGGAATTATATGTCTTCATCCATTCCAAAACTCCCAAGCGGTTTGGATGGGCCCGCAAGCTTTTGTCGTACCAATTGTCAAGGCCTATGAGCTCTATGATGAAGGCTTCTTTCCTCCAATCCCACGGTACGTTGAAGAGGCCCTTACATCACATCTCCTTCCAATGCTGCTCCAATACGGTATCATTTTTCGTAGATATAAGGATAGCTAGAATTGCCTTCTAAACCATCGGCATGGTTTCCAGTTCCTTTAGACCAGAGGGTCGAGCAGTGGCAATCCCCTTTCCTACCATAGTATTTCGTAATCTCTAGTCTCCACGACACTCTCATCACCTAGTACACACATCGTCCTCATACAAACCCTTTGCTACTAGAAACACTTCAAAACTACGACTAATGCAAATCAATCTAAAGCAATAAGTAGCGACGAAAGGTATCGTAAAGAGGGGCGGAAGCAACAAGCAGCGACGGAAGTTGATAAGTTGAAAATTGGATGAATTGATGATGGGTGTGCACTAGAAGCTTTGTGCTTACGAAATATTAAACAAACTTTTTGACGACGTTGTGGAATGAATTTCATTCATGTGCATTGGTCTTATTACTACTTGTGAGTAATTTTGATCTTTTTGTTTGACATACTCTTTACCTAAGATTTTTTAAATTTAAATTTAAATTTTTTTAGCAGAGACATACATTGATTTTATTTTCTTATATGATTTATGGAATATTCAACAACAGCAACTATAGCTATAATTTTTATTCTGATTTTTAAAAAAAATATATAATATTATATTTAAATTATATAATACTAGATCTTCTATTTAAATTATATGATATTATATCTTCTGTTATTATATTTTATTGATAGTATATATTCATTGATAGAAAAGCAAAAAAATTAAATTAAATGAAATGTATCTTATGGATGAAGATTTGAAGTGATTATGATATAATGTTTGTTTTTGAAATTTTCATTTATACACCTTAAAAGCATTGACACATCAAGGTTTTTTATTAAAGATTGCTCCATAGATATAGAATAATTAGAGGATTTCTAAATGAACATGAGATCATTTGAGGATTTTTTAACAAGTGGTTGGAATTTTTGGATTCGGTCCTTTCTTTGATGATTTTTGATATTCTTAACCGGAGATCGAGTTGGTCTCTCCCTACCCCTTTTACTTTCCCTCTCACTTTCATCCAGACTGTCTCAACAGTCATCCATGGTTGACTTGGATGAATGCAATCATCTATGGTCGACTGGATGAACTATGTCACAGTCGACTGGATGATTCCTGTCAGTTTTCAAAGAGTTTTACCTTGTTTTATACAATTTGGACCTCTTTTTCACATGAACTTATATCTTTCCGACACTCTTGGAGGGTTTTGAGTGCCTAGTTTAGTTGGATTTTGTTGGGCTTTGATAGGTTTGTGAAGGATTAGGGTTTAATGGTTAAATCCTCCCTTTACCAGATATGTATAAGCATCAAACAATTTACCAATAGAATTAATAGTTTGTATACAAAGGTTTGTTTGTCAAAGATGACTTAATTTTTTGTATTCTTAACCCCTAAAGGACAAAGTAGCAAAATCGGATTTTTTTAGAGTTTCGGCATGTATCTGTAACTTCAATTTAAGTCAAGATTTTTTGAATTTTTTTTGAACGTATGCCGTAACAAGGACTTTGAGGGAATCTATTTTTTTTTTCAATCAGACATTTATAAAAATAGTTATGGTACCCGAAGTGGAAAAAGCTGTTTGAAGGGCAATTCGGGTAGCTATGCTAAATATATCAATCACCTCTGAAAATATTTCTATAAATAATTCATGATGTCATCTTTGAGGCTTCCAAAAAAAAAACGACTTTGAGTGCATAATGTTCACTCCACAAAATCTCAAAGTTTTCTCACAATTTCGGCCAATGCACTAAATTAGCTTCTTCTTTCCTTCATAAAAGTTAGAAAAAATATTGTTTTAGGTTTTTTCTTTTTTCACTTAAAATATCAACATCAATCTTTACATTGACCGTTTGGATTGGGACTTTATAACATAATGAAATTTCTAGGAAAGAAATAATATTCTTGTATATTCAACTTAATAAAATTACTGATTCAACATGTTACACTTGTCTTTTGTGTGTAATTTTTTTTATACAATCAGCTAACTTACTTCTCTTTGTCATGCACCAAAACCGCCAAAATCCACAATGCAAAAAACCTTAAGGAAAAGAAAGTTAAAGTGTGTCGACCTAGTCAAAAACTGTGTCAAAAAATTTTGTTTTTGAATTTCAATGGTTATAATCCTCTAATCTCTATGGTTTATTATGATGAAATTTATTGAGCTATCTACTACAATAATCTAATTGAAGATCTTACGATTAGGATTAGAAAATAATTATTTTTAGTCTGAATGGCAGGTTTGTACATTGGAAATGGCAGTTTTGAAGCGTTTTTAGGTGAAACATAGTCAAGGAACTTCAGCGGTCAAGTAATTACTATTGAAAAGTTACTTTAGATAATTCTTATGACGCAACTGGACATGGTGAAGAGGTAAATGTGGTTTCAAGTTGAAAGGCAAATATATGGATGTTTTCCAATTTATATGTAGATAGTTTAAAGCCCTCTCCGTAATTGGAAGGATCATGCCAAGACAGATGACTATAAGATTGCCTTCATTTGATTGAATTTTGGATCCATCAAGGCCATGCAAGCCTTGTCTATTAATCAATTCATTTAACGTAATGGATTAACACAAAAACCATTTATGAATATCAAACAATAGTTGGAAATAAAAGTAAATGTTTTTTAAAACGTAGTTCATGGAATTCTTATAAAGTCATATTAATTAAGAATGTCAAGCAATGACTTGTGCTTTGGATTAAGATGAATGTATAGGTGATTCTTTCCCTTCCAATGAATTGTTCTTTATTATTGAGTTCTCTCTACTTATATAGTGAAAAAACTCAGTTCTATCCTATAGAGTTATTATTTCATCTCACTTGTATAAATAATGTTACTAAAATTCAATACAAGTTGAATACTTGTTATTCAATCCAAAAAGATATTTTTTATCATTTTTGAACCTCACTTCTATGTCCACAAGAAATTTGTGCTTGAGCTAGCTATACCAAACATTTAGATATATTATAAAAAAATTATTGTAAGTCAAAGTATACATAGATTGCAAAAGACCAAATGATTGTTCTTCTTATCTTGGATTAATGGATGCTAAAGATTCAACAAGGAATGTTTGAATGGCCAATGATAGCCTTGCAATGTAGCTTTCAATTGATCTTAAATTCTTTACTCACTTATGGCATGTATTTGATGCAAAATTCAATCACCAACTACATATTTCTTAAATATGCAAGGCTATATAAATTATTGTGATTCTATTTTAGGTAGTGCTGAAGATGAGTGTTCATTTTTTTCAATGGAATTTGTCAAAAAACAAATTACGGAATTCATCAATCAAAAACTCATATTTAAATAATTATAGACTTTTCAAAGTCCATAATTGGTAATATGCTCATCCGCCAACAACTTGTTCCTCGTGAATAATTTATAATCATTGAATTCTTTTTAAAAATTAAGATAAATATTATAAAATAATTATTATTTCAATAGATTCACAAAAAAAATAGACTTGAAGTTGTCCAAATGTAGAATTTATTGCTGAAATATAATCAAAACAATGAATTTTAAGCTAAAAATGGATTTTACAACATATTTTAGGTGAAAAGTCTTACCTTGCTATTTTGATCGGTGGCCTACCGACAAGATGATTTTTTAAAAGTCTATAATTAGACATTTGCTCTAAAATTAATTAAATAAAGGTTCAAACATTTGCTTTTAATTGAATTTTTTTTTCAAGTAAATCTACAAATTGTCCACCTTCTTATATGATTCCACAGTTGTTATGTAGAAGGAGAAGGTAGAGAAGAATGGTTGTTATGCATTAAGAATGTAGAGTGCAACTTTTTAAAAGTGTACTTTAGAACTCAACAACCTCAACATCAACATGCATTTGAAGTATCTCACTTATTTAGTTTCCATTACTTTGAGTTATTGTAATTAATTTGAAGTTTGTTTTAGAGTATTACAATGGCCTTTATTTAAATTTTTATGTTGGATGTTGAAGTGTGTTTTTTGTTTATGCATGTGACAGTAAAACCACTTATTGTATTTTCCTTCCCTTAAGTTTTGATTTAAGCATTAGAATTTTAGAAATTAATGCTTAAGTGCTTAATAATTCGATGAGTGTGGTAAGTTAAAGAAATTAAAAAATTGAACTTCTTGAAAATTGCAACAACAATAATAAAATGTTCAATAATTTTTCTTATAGATGTATTTGTAGCAATCTTTGAACTTGAAAAAAATACATTACTTGTTGTATTTTTTCTTTAAATGTAAAGAATGTAGCCACGTAAATGGATTATACAAAAATAAAAATAAAATAAAAATAAACAAAAAAAATTTGCTACTATAAATGCAAAGTATATCAATATAAATGATTCATCCCAGCTTCCAGCAAATTCCATTAATGGAATTGGCTTTGAGATTCCTTAAATTACATGAAACTTTAAAAGTTATTTGATTGTTTTTTTAAATGTTAAAAGCTATGAAACAATCAATTGTGATTCATTTTTTGATCATTTATTTAGTAGACGTTACATTTAAAATTAAAATCAAAATTTAGGGTTTGATATAATTGTATTAAATGTGGTTCAAGATACCATGTGAGAAATTTTATGTTTTCCAATTCTATGAAGAGTAGGAAAAGATGAGCAAAAAATTATATTTTTTTATTCAAGAAATGACCAACATCTTTTTTCCTCAACTTTTAAAGGACCAATTGTTTTGTCAAAAATTAAATGTCTAATATATGTGATTTCAAAAAAATTCATAAAATTCCTTCGAAAAGAAAGAAAATGCAAATTATGATGGTTGAACCTATTTATGACAAGGGAATTTCAAAATTAATATCAGATCTTTGCCAAATAGTTCAAAATTGATTAATCTTTGAAAATTTACAAAAATTTACATTTTATATCTTCAGTAATCCAGTATTTGTTTTATGAATTAAAATCATAAACTACATCCAAAGAGAAGAAGCATGTATTACATAATATTCAAAACACCATTAGTTTCTTCAAATAATATTGTTACTATTACTACAAAACACTAGCTATGCTTTTTTTATCTTCATATGATTGAAATTTTGACCATGTTGATTTTCTTTTCAAACAAATAAACTTAAAAACATTCACATTAACAATACACCTTAAAAATCGATTAGATTTTTCCAAATCCCTAAAAGTCATTTAAAAGAGTGTTGTAGACAATTTTAGCCCTCAAGTATGTTTAGAGGTTAATCAAGTCTAATTAAAAAATTTGAAGTTCTTTTATATCATCTAAGTTTATTTTAAGAATAACCCTACTACGCAAAATTTTACAACAGAGAAAATGAAGTGATCAATCTTATTTTTATCTAGTTTAATGTTAAAACTCTATAAAATTAAGATCAAACTAGAAATGAATTGTTTTCGAAAGATTTTTAATTCTCATTAGGACTGTATTTTGACAATCTGTACATAATACAAAAAAAGTTACACAAAAATAAAAATTCTTTCTGTTAAAAATAATAAAACACATACGATAAGAACTACAGTTTTCGATAAAATTGACATCCTTCGGATTTATGATTTCTTTAATATTACAACGAAATTGTAAAAATTGGCCATGCCGGTACTCGTGTGGGGGCTGACCCCCGAAGTGAAGCGGGCGGGAAACCAAACCCCGCACCGGGAAAACGGAGGGAAACGCACCCCACCAGGAAAGCAGGGCGGGCCTAAAGAGCAACAGTGCCCGCGTGGCCCGCACTGCCCGTAGGACCAAAAAAATCACCCCCACTGCCCCCACGACTCCACCACAGAAAGAAAGAAACGGAGCTCGCAGAAAGAAACCCCCGTGCGTAACGGAGCCCAACACCCAAAACCATCACCACCAACATCTACAAAATCTCTAGATCTCACCCCAACTATCTATGCTCGGTCTTCGCTACAGTAACGGTTTGGGGTATCACCCCCGAGGTCTCACAACATGCAATAATAAACAACAAAATCCGAGTCACGACTCAAAAAAAGAAAGAAACACAGCGAATAAGGGACAGGACAGTCACCACAACCCATAACCGTCAGGTAACTGAAAACCGTTACTATATGGTTCAGTACCTTGAATCTTCTATATTTGAAGATATAGCCGGTTTTAGATGTAGTGACGGTTTTAGTGTCAACCTCCACCAGAATAAAGAACCCACGGACTCACGGCATAAAATCGAAAGAAAAATGGAAAGTATATAAAGTCAGTACCGAAAACCGTCTGAGGAAGATGTATCTATTGGGGTTGTGGATTGTGTGGTCGGAGATGTAGATGCGGAATAGATAATGTCGGTTGGCGGGTTTGGGTGCGGGCCGAATTCAGGGAAAAGAAGGAGGTGGGACCGGAAGACGCGAGGCAGTCTTGGGAGGGAAAGGCGAGGAAGGCAGGTCGAGAGAAGCACAAGACGGAGAGAGAGAGAGAGGGAGAGAGAGAGCACAGACACGAAAACAAAGCCTGGAAGCAAACAAAGCGCACGACACAAAACGAACGCACGGCGTTGCAAACAAAGCCTCGCTCGCGCGCTAGTTTCTGCACAGATTGTCGCTCCGCTCGCGGCGCCCGTTTCTGCTCCGCGGTTTTGTTACGTGCCGGGTCACAATTCGGTCACCGTGTCACGGCGTCGGTTTTCGTTGCGGGAGCATCGACTTGTGCTGCGGTTGCGGTGGTTAGAGCCGGCGCGATTGAGGACGACGCGCGAGGTTAATGCGGGAGGACTGAGAGGATTGGCGCGGTGTGAGTGTGAGGGAGGGGGAGAGAGAGAGGAGGAGTTTTTTTTCTCCGGTTTGGTGTGGAAGTTGCGAGGCGCAGGGAGAGTGGTGAAGAGGCGAGAGAGGAGGCGAGGTGAGGCGGAATGGGGAGTCCGGAGGCTGCTGTGGCTGTGGCTGACGCCGTAGGGACCCCGGAGGGGGCCTTTGAGGAACTCACGGGCGCGCTGCAAGGGTGGAAGCGCAAGGTCTGTGTGCTTAGCTGATAACCATGGGGGGAACTCAGTCTGGGAATCTTGCTTTGTGGAATTGTGCTCCTGGGAGTTTGTTTGTTTGGTTGGTGCTGTATGCAATGGTGGCCGTGGAGGTGACATGCGCACGATAGTTATTTCTTCCGGTTGTTTTCGGTGCTTTTCCATGATGTCGTATTAGTGCTGTCGATGTTTCTCAGGATATTGCGTTTTGCATGTTTGGCGCCCTAGGGTAAAATGATGTCACTGGAGCGTGTTAGTTCTTTTACGTAGGCAGCCTTCGAGGTTCTTGCCGCGGAGAGGTTCGCTTCGGTTTCGACGTTAGTGTGATGATATTTTGGTTAATCATGCGGCTGGTCGGGAGGTGCGTCGAGTATGCAGTGGTTAGGAGTGGAGTTTTACGGTTGCTGCAAGATGTTGCAGGATGACCGGTTATGTTTGTTATTCTGTCTTGGTTGTCATGGTTCAAGATATCCGCGGGAGAATAATTTCGCGACTGTATTGAATCGCTTGGAAGGGCTGGAAAAAACCGTAATCCTGCTTGTTCTTCCCGTTCTTTTTATTTGGAGAATAGTGCTTGATCGTTCTTGACGCGAGTTCTCTTCTCACATACTTTCAGAGAAAATCGCGTATTTTTAGCCATCTCCTGGGGTTTCAAGTGGAGGCGTAATATTGATGACTAGAGGCGCACCTAGGAGCTTCGCAAGATGAAAAGTGGCGCTCATTGTCTTCTACATGGGGCTTGCTGTGTAGATTTTGACTCTGGGTTGCAGGAGGGGGATAGTACGTTTTTTGCTCCAAAGCCGGGATAAACTTCGTGTTAGGGGCCTCGGGGTTTGGGAGCATCTTGGGATTGAGGGCCGGTTTGGACATGTGCTTTGCAAGAACGTGCGACGCCACGTTCTTGTTTCTGAAACTCTGAAAAACCGGTTGTATATCTTTGTCACTTCGGTCGACAGACTTTTACAACTTCTCTTCGTCGTTCTTACACGTTGTACGCTCTCCTGTGCTCGTCGGTGACGACATGCAAAAGCTCTACGTGAAGACGGAGAATGAGACGTTTCTGCTTGCCGACCCTGAAGGTCTGTCTCGAAAGTCTCCCTTCGCGCTCATCGCCTAGCGCAGGTTCTCTCGGTTTTTCCCGAGGGTCCTCACGTTTCCGTCGTACCGTCGTGCTACCGCAGCAGCTATGGAAAACACGAAGTCGAGGTTTTCCGCTGACGGAAAGCACCTTACCGGTCGCGACTCAAAGCGCGCTTGGGGTTTCGTTTAGTCTTTGAGGTTGTGGACATCCTCTACGTGCACTCCCGTCTTCGTGAATGTTTGCATGTCAGAAGCTACGCTTCGACATGTTTATTTGTTATCAATAAGTGAGTTGCGTCAATAAACGACGTGGTTCCCTCGTTTCTCGGAGGCCTCTTGCTTTGTTGCGAGAGAGCTCGCGAAACAAGGAATCTGGTGCAGTCCGCGATATGGCTCTTGAGGTCATACCGTCATAAGTTACCATCGTCGTAGGTTGGGGCTAGGACGAGAACCTTCGTTTGGATTATACATCCACGAGCTTGGTTGCTCTATTGTACGGACACTGTTCGTTGGGGAGCGATATCATCTACATACTTTCTGTGAATGCAGCAAAGTGATTGCTACAGTGGTCAGTTCATCTGAGGTCAAAGCTGGTGGTCATCCGCTCTGGTGGGCGGAGTAGGCCTGACGTGTGGAATCTAAATCGAATATTTTTGATCCTCTGACATTATTTTTAAAAATCTTTATTTATTTTTGGATGATTTTTGGGTTGAGGATGTTCTCTGTGAGGTGTTTAGCAGTCGCGGAGGCTTACTTGGTAAGAGAAAGCTCAAGCGTGGGTATGTACATTATTGCACTTGGTGACTTTCGTAAACTGGATTTGGTTTTTCTTTATCTTTGAGGTACTGACGTTTTCTTTCTGCTCTTGTGAATGATTTTCAGATAGGGGGTACTCCAAAGAAAGGGGGCACTCCAAAGAAGAAGGACATCACTTTTGTGGCTCCAGACGGTGAGGAAATAAAAAACAAAAGGCAGCTGGATAAGTATCTGAAAGCTCATCCAGGGGCACTTTCCGCCAGTGATTTCGAATGGGGTGTTCCAGGTAGGATGATTCCTCCATCACTCCTGATCTAATGAAACATGTTATGTGTGAAGTGTTTTCCAAATGTCACTTGAGTAATAATTTATATGAAAATTCTTAGAGCACATGCCTGAAAAGGTGAGCAACCTTTCAATCGTTTTAGATTGTCCCAGTGTTATGAATAATCAGTTTTGTATGAGATGGTTTTGCATGTTTGTGTTGCATGTTTCCGTTGCCCTGAGGTAGGACAATTTTTGATCGAACACGTGGGGAATCTGACATATCTTTTTTGCATTATCAAGCTGTCGATGCTGTTACTCCAACTGAAAATCGGAGGAGATCTGCAAGGCTGAATTCAAAGGGCCGTACTTCAACTGAAGGTCTTGAAGAAGAAGCGGAGCCGAAAGCACCTGTTCTCAAGCGGTCAAGGAAAAGTCGTGAGAATGGAAATGATGGTGGGTAACAATTTTGCCTTCTGAGTTCTGGGTAGCCGCTATTGTTGTACGGTATTTGTCCTCTGTTATGTTCGCTTTATTCTTTTGGGCATGTTCGAGTATTATAGTTTGGGTTCATCAGGCTGACTGAAGTACATGTGGATGTTTTGTGCATTACTAGCGGCAAGCAAGGATGAGCCAGAGATTAAATCGACCACTGAGGAGGTCCCAGCAGATAAGAAAGAGGAAAATGGAGAAGACAATGGGGATATCAAAGCCATGGATGTGGATGCATCCAAGGTGGAGGTCCCTGCTGCTGAGGAAACCAAAGAAGTGACAGCGGAAACCTTGACTGACAAAGCTGAGGATGAGAAGGTCGTTTCTGAGGGGATCAATGGTGAGAAGCCCCTCGAAACTCCTACAGAGCCGATGGTGGAGGATATAGCTGTAACTAACGGTGACGCAGAGAAGCCGAACGGAGAGGCGGAAACCCCACTGCCTCAGGGCATCCATGCCCTTGTTGGGGATGCCCCCAAGCCCCAGGAGGTGGAAGCTCCTCCAGTCCCAGAAGCAGCTGTTTAACTCGTGCGTTCAAGCAGCTGGGCATTAAGCAAAGACTGATTTCATGCACACTACTGTTAGCCTGGATGTTGCTCCAAGTCAGTGCTCAATGTATGCTAGAAGCTGCTACTCCTCACAGTATTCCAACACACACGTATCTGAACTAGGAGTGAGATTGCTATTCAACTTGCAGTTGGGGCTCATCATTTCTAGGTTGTTGGTATGCTTCTTGTACGTAACACACATGTAGAACAAAGATGCCTGATAACGACTGGTGATCCTTTAAGGACAAATGCAGGAACACCTTCTGCCCATTTGGAATGGCTGAAGTTAGAAACTTGGCACAACGGGTAGCGCTTTCATGCAGGCATCACCCATGGTTCTCTCAATCTGCACTCGCAGAAGAAGGTAGATTGCAAAAGTGAATCATACAGCAGACTTCAATTTTTGTTATCTTGTTTGGTTGTGAAGATCCTGTGTGTTATCTTTCTTGTACGTTTGTGACATCTTTTGAACAGAGCATTGAAGCTTTTTAAACAGTTTTCCTGGCCCGACTCTTGTGTGAAGACCTTGCTCCTGAAAATCGAGTTGTGTTTCCATCTTTGTTCTCTGGTTATGAGTCCTGTTTGCAGACCTAATCAAAGGCTGTTCTTCCGACATGCACCTCTTTGTAGTCAGTGCAATAAGTTGTAGCAGTGTCAGAGCGAGTTGGATGCTCTTGCGAATCTAGGAGGTGTCAGGTGTTCTGAGCCGCTGTTGAAAAATGATTTTGGAAGTGTCCCAGAGAATTATGGAGCTGTGCTGAATTGCGGGAGAGAAACTTCAAAAGCAGGGGGGGTGACTGAAGCTGGTTCACTTCGGCCTGAAGTGGCCGCAGAAGCGTACGATGGTATTGAATTTGTGCAGTTCTGGCTTACGGAAACTGACTTGTGATAGACTTGCAGTCTTTCTTAACATGTGCTGCAGCTTACCTTCGTGATATCTGGTGCTGCATCTGTGCACGAGCGTCTTCTGAACGATCCGCACTCACCGGTATGAGTTGTCTGGTCTTTTTGATGCAATTGAATGTACTGAACTGCGTGTTCTTAATCTGGTTAAGAATGCAGTATGCAAATGGATCTAATCCTGGGTACATGGTGTTCTGTCCTTTGTCTACAGCCGATGTCGGGGGTGTAAGAATGACTACCTGCCGTGTACATGATTCTAGATGCTGAGTGTCGTGACCATCGTATAACTTCTAGGTAGAAGGTGGAACTTGAGCACCTTCATTAAAGCCTCTGTTTGCCTTCAAGATTAACTTACATAATCATAACGTCTAAGACTTGAACGAATAACAAGTAACGAAACGCACTGTCAAATTGAGAACAGTACATACACAACGTGGTTACCTGACCCACTGGAGCAAATTTTTCACTGGGTAAAATTGCTCGTGCTACGCCCTTCGTTGAAGTCGTTTGATCCAAGTCACCTGAAAACATGACAAGTGTCAAAGAAAGAGGTACGATGCCTCACGCACTTATCGTTTAGAAAAACTTTCTGGAGACTGAAAGAGGTTCCTTCAATACGATTGCAGCAATTTCATGCTTGTGACGTCAAGGAGTAGTGTCGAATGATTGACCCCCCAGGCCCCCCTCGAAACACTCAAGATCTCGAAGTGGATCGCCTCTCTCCAGCTGCCGGTTGTTAGTTCGTCACACGTCGCAGAAGAATTATAGATAGTAACAATGTAAAGTGTATTTGCGGGGAGCGGGAGAAAGCACCAGGTCACATCCTCTCTGAGCAAGAGCAAGATGAAGTAAAGAAATTGGGACAACGTGCATCGCATAGAAAACTTGTACTTGCTTTCCTGAGTAAGGCAAATTGTAACCTTCACGAGATTCATCGGCAAACAAAACACCTCCATGATTGTGCCTCCTGAAAAGATCGCGTCCTACATGGCAGGACAAGGCAATCATTTCATAGGAACGCATGAGATCTGCGCTGCAAGGATAGAATCTCACGTCTTGCAGGGAATCAGTTTCCGCATGAGGTACGGCAATTCTTGTCAATTTGCGGCACACTTTTGTCATCAGAATGCACCAACCATGATAACATTTATGATTAATGATACTTTAGACCAACCTAGGCAACTAGAGTGGCGATTCCAGTTTATAGCATCAACACGAAGGTGTACAGACATGTGAGACACTTGATTTTCCTCTACCCAAAACTGCAGATTCCTCATTCGGGCTCAATTGTAAGGCTCAAGATTCTGCAACACTGGTTAGCCCATGGTACTGCTCTACACTCAATACATGCAAAATTGTCAGTTCCTTTGGCCAGGGTCGGACCAGGGGGTGGTAGGACTGCAATTTCAAGTCTAAAATATGCTTGCATTCATGAGTAACTTCGATTTGAAACCCGTGAAGGAAATCCCATACACGGCCATAACATCTTGTTGAGATAGAATCATTTCAACCCCAGAACTTCCATACGTCTGTGCTCCAACTTCTTTCCCACCCCAGATGACACGTGCTCCGGATAGCCACTTAAAGCACAAAAACATATTCCCAAGAAGGGGCACGGCACCACCACACTGTTCAAGTGGAAGTAGGCGAAAGCTCACTTATGTCCTGATCTTCAAACACCAATTTCGGCTTCCTGTCACAATCTGGAGACGAAGCAAAACATCAGTCGACAGCTCAGTAGATACACAAAATTGATTTTGGTGATACGCCAGAAATATAAAGCAATCAATGCATGTTAACATACATAAACATGATTTATGCACACCCGACAGCATTCGGTCAGATTTTGGAACGTAAAATCGTACTACAAATAAGCTTACAACCAAAACCCACAGAAACCTGCAGAAATAATCCAAACAAACGCTGCTCTTTTACTCAAAAAATTACAATGTGAAAAAAGTGTTCAAGAAACGGTAGAAATAATTTTGCAAGGAGATGGATATGCACAGGGCAACTAGAGTGCCATTGCCAACTGACCAAGATATCAGTACGCACAGGAGATCCATTGAATTCCTGGATCCAATTGCTCCAATTTCAAGTGCGTAGAACAAGGCACATGCCATGATGCGCTCCAGAGGAAACTGCGATTGCACGACGTGATGATTCTGGTGATTGATCAGGCTCTGCGGCCAAATCGACCAGGATAGGCAGCATTTCTGTATCCATGAGCCCTGAGACGCCAAGTTGGCAGTCACGATTCTTTCCCCATGTGTATAATTCACCAGACTCTGCAGTATGGAGTTGACAACGGATTTTAGTGCGGATTACAGAAAAATAAAAACCACATGGTCCATTACAATTCAGTCCTCAAGATGGCATATGTTACCCTCAAACTTCGACTTCAGCAGATAACGTTATTCATGGGTAACAAAATGATTTTGACAGAAATTAAAGAACTGATTTCAACCAGAAGTGCAAGTGGAACAGCGAATTATGCCCGTTCTGAGAGCCAATATGTTTATGTTTTTTCTCTTTGGTAGCTTGAGGACTTTGTTATTATAATAGCTTCACGGAACGATATGTAGTACCGGTAACAGCAGTGGTCCAAGCTCCTCCACAAGCTACTGAAACTGCTCGCTTGCCTTCTAGGGCTTCAACAACTTTTGGTGTTTTAGTGTTGGCAAGATCACCATGTCCCAGCTGGCCATGGCCTCCGTGGCCCCAGGTCAACACTTTTCCGTCGTCTGCCAACCACAGCAGATGGTTACTCGGGTAAGAAGAAAATCAATGACTGATAGAGTCTGTAAGTGCTTCCAGCTTAAATACCCAAAAATAAGAATTTGCAAAAATGTATGCAGTTGTATACGATGCATAGTGCATACTCTCATAAATACAGATCTGACTAGCTCTTCCAAAACGCCTCAAACTTCTCAAGAAACAAAACACGTGTCCAGTTGATCGGACCACGAATTGAACATGACAATGGGATGGATGGCATACCAGTTAAGGCTGCTGAGTGATAGCCCCCACAAGCAACTTGTGTGAGTTGGGTGTTCTCAACTTCTGGAACTACTCTTGGTCTCCAACTGGCTCGTCGATCACCAGTTCCAAGCTCATAATTACTGTTCCCTGGCAGTGTCAATACGAAGATTTGGATTAGAAAAACCTGAGGTTGTGCAAGCTGTCACATGTGCTGAACAACCAGTAAAACAGGCTGTTCTCAATGACTTAAGAGTTTTGGACATAACATCAAAACATGCACCTAGGATCTTCGGCTATAGCCAAGCAACGTGGCATTGAGAGCTCGAACTTCTTGAGGTACACACTACGATATTGACACGTGTATGTAGTAAGGGTGGCGTCAGAAGATAATTTTACCTCCCCAGCTCCAAAGCTGGCCCGCTGTTGTCAACGCCATGGTGAAGAAGCCACCACAAGCTACAGCCGCTATCGGATCAGGGATGCCACGAACTTGCTCAGGAACACAGGTTCCATCTTCATATCTAGGGCCAGGGATGTAGCCAAGTCGTCCTTCACCTTCATCTCTGCCCCACGTGAAAACGTTTCCTGTTTCAGAGACAAACGTAAGTTGTCAACAACGGGACCAAGTTGCACTGAGAAGGAAAATATACTGAAGAAATTAGTTAATATGTACAAATATATCATTGACGCATCGCAGGAGGTGAGTCTGCAGTGGACGAAGTGCAGAACATCATTACGGAAAAGGATATGAATACCTCAAAAATATGACTTAAAAATAATTATCTCTCAAAAAGGCTTTGCACAGACGACATGCAATCTGTACAAGTACAGTAATTCAAATTCACAAAAACCATTTTACAGTCCACAAACTGATGAGATCGAAGAAAACCATGTAAGCGACTTCTGAAACCCAAATCATCGAGGACTAACACTAATATATACTATTAACAAATTACCAAACTGTCCCAAAAGGATTACACTACTATACATATTGATAAAACTCTTCTGAGATGTAAAACTTTATCCCCAAGGTTTAAGGTTTAGCACCATACCCGACGCAGACACTGCCGCAGTATGAGCTCCCCCACACGCAATGTGGACGATATTGCTCATGCCTACGGAGCTTCCATCCACAAGCCGTGGTCTCAGCACTTTCTCGTAAGATCCATGACCCAATGCGCCAAAACCTCCAAACCCACTGCATTGACAAGCCAAAACAGAAATCTTATGCAAGGTACTTCCGAAACAGAAATGCTGCTCTAGAACAAATTAAGACTTGACGTGGACAGAGAACTGCTTCTGCTCTTCTTCACAGACGTCGAGAATTAGACTTAAATATCACAACTGGGCCGTCGTCTGGTTCTTGATGTTACTGGCTCCGATCAGAACAAGTATATGGAATAGGATTAACTAGAATGGTGTGCATCACAACGGCCCTTCGCATAACCTAATTCAAGTAGAGAGAGTGCAGCGACCTATGTGGTTAATAACAAGAGTTACGACATTCTCAATTCCTTCTCCTATCAATTCCATTAAAAATCAAGCAGATGTCCACAAATTAGCTGCTTTCCAAAAGTCCGAAAATGCAAGAATCTGATTGATTGCGATTTACATTTATGCATGTGGACGCATAGAAAGGCCGTCGGCCGTCAACATCGACATGAAGAGATTAGGCATGGTTCCAACAAAACAAACCACAGCTAACAATATCAACAAGTGGGAGGAATTTCAAAACTCACAATGTGTAGACATCTCCGTCCATGGTAACAGCCGCCGAATGCAAACCTCCCAGAGCAACAGTCTTCACATCTGACAGAAAGGGATTCAAGTGGGGTTTGTACAGCGAGACCTCGGATCCAGAACCCAGACGTCCACCATCACCTTTGCCCCAAAGCCAGAGCTCCCCATTCTTCCAAAAAGCAGAATGAAACAACCCGCAAGCGATCCCAACTTCCTCCAATTCTTTGCTCTTGTCTGCCACGCCGCTGTATCTCCTCACTGCGGTGGCCACCGGCGTCGCACACCCTACCTCAGAGCTCTGGGCAGAGAAATTCTGAGAATTAGGTCTTTGAAATTCAGGTGCATGAAGAACACCAGGCATGGGAGCGAGACGGTACTTGTGAGGAAGAAACTCCAGAAGAGAAGGCGACCGCTCGGTGCTCTCCTTGCCCAGCCCCAGCTGCCCAGCTTCGCCCCTCCCCCACGTCCACAGCTCCAGAGTGGTCTCCTCAGCTGAATTCCCCGAACTGTCTGATGCCACGAACCGTCTCTGCTGCGCCATCAGCAGCTTCTTCTCCTGCCCACATGCCTGCACCATTTCCGATCTCCATCGCTGCAATATCACTCGTCCTCTCATCGTGCTGAGCAATTGGAGACTACCTTCGCAAAGGTATACTGCGAGAATGCCCTCTCCTTAAGTCGCAAACTTCATATCCTCACTGCAATGTCAACAATCATCATAAGTGCAACTTATTTATTTGATGCAACAAGCTAGCAGATTGTGTAATGATGGCACAAAAACATAACCCAAAGAGCAGATACCTAGTTTCGAGTGAATGCTTCACAACTTCTGTACTCTCAAGCGACCCCACAATCTCGAGACCTCACAACCTGGGATGCTAAAACCTTAAACCCCAAACCCAACAAGTGATTAACAAGCCATGAACCAGAATTTCGGAAATCTAGCAATGAGAAGATCTTACAGTTGCTCAGAAGGCTTCCATTGTCCATGTTGATCTTGCAAGCGGCGTGAACGACTCCGAGTCTGTTTGAATTTGTGGAATCAAATGCGAGGACATCATGTGTACATGCCATAGCGGCAGAACGAAGGCGGTGGACGGTCGTTACGAATGTTTTTGTTCATTTTCATTTCCGTATTTTTCTCAAATAAATCTGGGAATTTCTGTCTTATTCTTGAAACCTGTTCGACTCATCCTTGCATCGGAGTAACTTTGACAAAAGAGGTGCATTGTTTTGAGTATCAGCATTCATGTTACAGAATCTGGGGAAGGCTCTGGTTTGGGATGCACAAGCGGCTCTACCTTCATGCTCTCAAATTTCAGACTCTCGTTACTCTCTTATATTTTCAAGTTCTCTACAACCCAGAGATTTGAAAGCCCAATTCTCATGTTGTGCAATCCATTGAAATCTTAAACAGGCACCATTAGTGTGGCTAATTCCATCACATCTTTCCTACTTCTCGTGATTGTTCGCCAACATGCGGGTCCGGGTTCTTTCCAATATTTTTCTTTCTTCGACATAGCATGATGATGTTTTAGCTGCCAACTTGTGAGCCACCCTCTCACTTGAAATCGGCTTCTCCTTGCTCCCAGTGCCTTCTTCTGCGGAATTTCGATTTTCAACCATGTGCACGAGATGGAAGTAGCTCAAGCCTGAGCCTCAATTCGGGCCTCTCTACTGTAGTGCAGGCCATGCTTCATTCATAGACCGTACATCCAGTCCTGGCTCCGACACTCTTGAAGGCCATCTCCAGGCGCGAGGGTACTTCTATTGCAACCTCCTTCTGTAGGTGCCGCTCTTGGTCTCTAATCTTCTAGGCTTTAAATCGCGATGTAGTAAGTTAGTTCAGTTGCGTTGCAATCTGTTCTTTCTAACCAGAAACGTAGCCGATGTGAATTCCATGTTTCAGATCGCATCATCGTGACCGAAGCGCTGTCCGAACAGACCAAGCCGGCGAGGGTTTCTGGAACGAGATGGCGTGGTCAATTGAGCCGACTGAGCACTTATGGTATGGCACTTGGTTTTTGTTGCAGAATTCAGAATAGTTTTCTTTGTCAATAACGTCGGTAGTTACCAGAACACAGACAGACCTTGTGCCATGATATCTTTAGGACAAATTACTTCGCAGACACTCTAGCTACTACAGTACCTCTGTCTACTCTTCATATCTTGTTTCATCTCCTTCCATTCTCTACCTTCCCATCCTCAGAGAAGAGCCACCATTCCATGTTGTAGGGAACCACATTTTTTGCCACCGGAACTGTCTGTGAGTAGAATTGCAAGCATAAGCATTATGCACATCTTTTTGGTGGATAACTCAGTGGATCCTTTACTTCTTCAAGCAAGGTTCATATGGATTAATTCTGCTATATTTTCAGGGCATGTGTTGCACAAGGTCTGGTTATGTGTTGTTGGTGGCTGATTATGAAATGAGTCCTTCTGCAGATTCTGATGCATAGTGTGAACTTTGAGATTTTTGCAGAATTGCAAAGCTATAGAACATGGGCAGTTGAGTGTTGTATCCACATCCAGTGGCAATTCAAACAGGTTGGTGATCTAAATTCCTGCATTTGAATGAAGATTTTGCAACTCCGCTTATAGTTTTGATTAGAAAGGGATCAGTGGGCTTTCTAACCTCAATTTAGAACTAATCTCTTGTCTGCCAAGCTGAGAGTAAAACGTTATGGGACAATTAATATCCTTTGTTTATGAGAAATGGGACAATTAATATCCTTTGTTTATGCGAAATGCGACAATTAATATCCTTTGTTTATGAGAAAACATCCTCCTGTACTATGTCCCCAAATCTCACTATGCACTCGGATTTGCATTAATTAATTAATGCAGGGGCTAGGGGAGAGGACGTGGCGCAGGTGGGACAGTCTTAGGGTTGGGGGGTCTGTAGGGGTCTTTAGGGGTCTTGGGGAAGCAGATGTTATCCAATAATGTTTGCAGCTCCTCACCTCCCTTGAAAAGTACAAGAAGGCTAGGGGGTGGGGAGGGAATTAAGTTTTCAAATACCAATTGCATCCCAGGTCCATGTGGCTCCCCTTCATGGGGTCCATGTGGCTCCCCTTCATGGGGTCCATGTGGCAGAAGTGTCTTTGGTGACATTTTTGCATTCATTAACTAATGCAAAAATGTCACTGTGGGACACTTTTGCCACATGGACTCCCTTGAGGGGGTGCCACATGGACTCCCTTGAGGGGGTGCCACATGGACCACTGGGATCTTTATAAATTTACTTTTCTACCCACCCCAACCCTCTTGTACTTTGAGGGGAGGTGAGGAGGTACAAACATTATGGAATAATGTGGAGCCATACAATAATTATTCCAAGTGGCACTTGCATTGCTTCTGCATGTATTCAATAATCAGCATTCCCTGCACATGATTAAATTTCTTCAACTTTTGTCCGAAAAATTCAGTTTTTTCACTTCGTACCCAAAATTCGGAACCACCTTAGAATGACATTAATTAATCAATGCGGGAGGTGGGGACTGGAGAGGGGGGGGGAGGGGGGCGGAAGGGGGTAAGTGGCGCAGTTGGGACGGTCTTGGGGTTGGGGGTCTTCAGGGTCTTGAGGGGTCTTAAAGGGTCTTGGAGGCTTTATTCCATAATGTTTGCAGCTCTTCACCTCCCATGAAAAGTACAAGAGGGCTAGGGGTGGATAGGGAAATAAATTATTAATTATCAATTGCACCATAGAAGCCCATGTGGCACCCCCTTGAGGGATTTCATGTGGCAGAAGTGTCCTTGGTGACTTTTCTGCATTAATTAATTAATGCAAAAATGTCACCTGAGACACTATCATGGATACTTTATTGATGATGGTTGTGGAACTAAGATGGTTTTAAGTGGCAGTGGCATTCTTGCTCAAGTGGTAAATGATTGTGGAGATGATAGCGTGGATGGTGGCAAAGACAATGGTGGAAATGATTGGAGGGATGATTTGCTAGTGGAGAAGATGGTGGAGATGATGCACTACACCTCAAGCATAGGTTTTCTTGAGTCCCAATGGTTTCTAGAAAGGTTTTGTGAAGCATTTGAGTGTGAGGTAGAGGGATGTTCAAGCCTACTTTAAACTCGAGCCAAATTGAGGGCGGGTTCAAACTCTTCAAATTTCAACAAATAGAATTATTTGATTTTTTCAATTTGACTTAAGGGAGTTATACTAGAGCTAGGCTTCAATTTATCCTTCCTGGCAGCCAATGTGGCACTATTTTGGGGCCAAAATATTTGAGCTAGTTTAATGCAATTGGAACAACTTAGGTTTTTCATTATCCAAACTCTTAACTTAGGCCAAAAATTGGGCCAAATTGGAGGCAAAATAATTCTAAATTGGGTTGCCATTCCATCTAGCCCAAGCTTGTGTATAAAGAGGGTTTCAAAAGCACCTATCTATGAGTTGTAAGGTTGTTCAAAAGCATTTATGTGTGAGTTTGGAGGGATGCTGAAGGTTTTCTTTTTTCCACAAACGTCAAGACAACCAAAACATAGGTTCTTATAAGCCACAATAGTTTTCAAAAAGATTTTGTAAAATATCTGTATGTGTACCTCGAGAGTAACTGGAAGATTTTCTTCTTTTGACAATTGTTGAAACAACTTACCAATTCGATAGGATGTCTAAAGCATATCTTTGATGCATTTCGACAATGTCAAGTAGAAGTGGTGATCTTCTTAAAAGAATTCTTCGAATCAAAGTGATCAAAATGGAGTTGGTGGCTATGCATGAAAGGGTGCTTGATGAAGTTGACAAGAAGTCCAACTCTAATGATACCAAAAAATTTAGTAAGACTTTACAAAAAGAATTGGATGAATTGTAGTAAGTGGCTTACATGTAGTTCGTGACTTTCATATTGGCATAAGCTGGCTAAAAAGAAATTAATTTAAGATGAAGTGTCTACGTACAGTAAATGGTTTGGTACATGAGGGATTGGATGAAGTAAAATTAGTGAAGAAGATTGTAGACATGATATGTAATCTGGTTCTCCTAAAAATTAGAACAAGAGATTTTTATTTTTAAGGGAGGTTACACTTATGCAATCTGAGTTTGTCACCATTAGTCTTACTACTAAGTCATTACATTTAAATAAAATGGGTTATTGGCTTCAAGTTGAAGAAAATCGTAAATTAACCCTAATCGGCCATCACTAAATTTTCCCAAAAATCGTCAAAAATATGTCATTTCTAGTGCATGGAATGAATGATTGTCAAAATGAAATTCATATTTTTAACTTTTAACCTATAGGATCTGAAATAAGATTGCTTTCACAAATTTTGGAATTTTTTGGGCATTTTTGACCACACGGATTGGAAGATTACATCATTTGAAGTTCAAAGAATACATTTTTTTCAAATTCAAAAACGTCCATTCTATGACAATGGCCGCTTAGGGGTTAAACAAAATATGTTTTTTTTAATTTTTAACTTGTCTTAAATATGAACTTACAATGTCAAAATGTTTATTTTATAGAGATGTTTTGTTCACTCTTAGTGGCTTTTGATAAATGTTTTTTTTATATCCTCAATATAAGCTAATGTTTGGTACATGTATTATATTGTTGAAAAAATAAAAAAATAAAATTGATGCTTCAAAAAGTTCAAAATTCAATCATTGGACTCTATGGAATATATGGAATTGGGAAACCTTGCATTTGCAATGCTTATGCAATGCATTCTGATGGATTTGAAAATTCTCTGGAAAATTATGTCATGTAGAATTATAAGGGGAAGTAATGAAAGCTTATTAAAAAAAATACCTAAGAGCCTTATCAACACTAGTTGTAACTGATTAAACAAATTCAATGGAGATCTCACGGAGTGAATATGATATTAATAATTGAAAATGTGCCAAGATCATTATTTTGTAGATTTTATATAAATTTTAAATAATTTGGAAGCCAAGTTGGTAATCAATGCCATTTTTTATTTGTAGTTGAAGTCACGCAATGCTTTAAATAAAGAAATCATCAATGACATGGAATTCTTAGCTTTAGACAATATGCATGACAATAACACTACAAAAAATGAAGTGAATACTTATCTTTTGAAGAAGCTTTGGTTAGAAAGCATTTGTAATGATGTATATACAATCTAAGGACTAGAAAACCTTCCATTTATGATAGCAACTATAACAAAATGTTGAAATTGATACTAAATGAAGACACAATCACATAGAGCTATATAGTCGATGAACAACAAATCCTACAATGAATAGATGGATGTTGTTTTGAGAATGATGAAGGCAATGAGGGACATAAATATCATTTATGAGCATTGAATGTATTAAATAAATACTTATGCAAACTTAGGGATTTAAAAGAATGGGTGCTACTATATGATCGGCATGATGAAGACATCTTCAACCGTAAAAGGGTCCAATCTTCTTCATCTTATAGAAGAATATTGATGCATTGTACTTGGGTAATGAATTGTTGATTATGGATGTTGCACTTTATCAATCCCATGAATCCTAATGTTTTCCTATAGCTATTTACAATATGTTTGAAATGTTGGGCATTGTATATAAGGTCCAAAAGACTCATGGTGTTGCAAGAATTGTGAGTTTGTAGTAAAAAAACTTAGCATTGTTGTTGATTAGGAGTATCACTCTACATGTCAAGACCTAAGAGATCAGTTTTAGATGAATAATAATCATATTGAAATGCATAGATGGAACCACCCCATCAATGTTACTTCTTTGATTCATCACTAAAAACAAAGGGGCTGTATTGGACACAAATATACTTATAATATCACCAAGCATCTTCTTGTCCATAAAAAGAGTTTCTAGTAAATCTTTTATTTTTTAATCTATTTTTGGATAAATAATTTCAAATGTAAATTTTGATATTAGATTTGTTTGTTAGATTCATGTGACGTTTTGCCTTCAACATCTCTACAAGTAAATGAGCCCTTACTTTTTACCAGTTCATAAATACAAGTAGAATTCTTTCCATGAGTCTGTAACAGTTTGCAAACATCCCATTGGATTAAATTGTTTCAACAAATACTAACCCAAAATGATTATTAATCCCTATAGTTCATTGGTATTTTTGTAACAAAATTGCCAGAACTTACTCTTTTCTCAAGATCCATATTGAAAAAATTGTATAGACAAACTAATTGAATGGCTTTGAACAAGATCCTAAGGTTAGATTTCTCAAAATCAAGTTTAAGAACAAATTGTGCAACTATTTCAGAAAGGATTGTTTGGAAGTCATTGTAGACATGTGGTCAATTTCAACTTTAGAGGTTAAAAACTTTCAGGAATCCAATCCAAACAGCTTCATTCTCCATTTGCTTTACAATCCCCATGATTCAAAGTACAACATAGGGTTCTTTTTCAGTCATGATTACATTGAATTACAACAAAAGGTCTCTACTTCCCAACAAATCCCAGAGTGATCGCCTCTCCTGAGTTCAATACACAGGTGACAGCAGCATAGAGACTCGGTATATTCCATAATGATTCCCATTACATCATTGGCCTGATATCATTATTCACACAAACAACCATCACATACCCTATATTATAGGTATGACCACAGCAGTACCTCCGTTTGGCCTCACTAACTTATCAGTTGGTAAATGGAAAAGCCATTTGTACTCCCAAGATTCATGGCTATCCTCAGTCTCTGAAATCAAGGACATGCATACATCTATAATTTAATATGGCAGCCATCAGATATTCCTTTGTTCAAAATTCCCAATCCATTGAAGGACATGCATACATCTATAATTTAATATGGCAGCCATCAGATATTCCTTTGTTCAAAATTCCTAATCCATTGGAAGAACATGCATGGATGGAAGCACAAGTCGGTGCGCAAAAGAATGGCGCACATATGATTAGTATGGTCGCTTAAGTATTCTTAGGAAAACACAACTTTGTTATTGTAAAGACTTCATTCCATGGGGAATCAAAGGGGGCTCACCTTATAAGGCGGGATTACAAAAAGAAAATATACTTTTCACTTTACTTGCTATCATTTTTGAGTATGTTTGATTAAAAATCTTCTACTCAATTATATTTTTTTATTATTATTTTTTTCTTTTTCAAATAGCTTTATTTAAGATCATTCCATTGAAAAAAAAAAAACAAGAACTGAATGCAAAATAAGTTTTTGAGATAAGCTTCGGATTCAATTTTCACTTTTTATACTATAATTATCTAATTTGGAGTGTTTTTTGAAAAAACGAAGGAAAGAAATTTTAGAAATTGAATTACAACATGTTATGTTGGATCTCAAATTTGAAATCCACATTGCATTGTACTTTAAGCATATATGGCATGGACTTTCCTGATTGAGCATTATAATACTCAATAAATTAGACCAAATCAAATTAAAAGTATACATGGCAACATAATTCCATGGTAGAATAATGTGCACCTGGCCTCCCATTCATAGGTAAATTGTTGCACTTGAAAAATTGGTGACTAACATTCATAGAGAATTTTTCAAAACATAAGAAAATTAAGCAAAAAAACTATGGAAATATTACATGAGTACTGAAAAAAAAACTGTCAGAGGAATTTTTTAATTTAAAAATATATTCTGTTTTTTTCTTTAAAAAAACTAATTTTAAAAAATTTAAATCAATATCCGAGCGTGTCGGAGACTCGGACGAATAGAGATTCCCTTAGTTGGCTTGACTTGTTCCTCAATTACAGGCATTGGAAATAAGAATGACAGACTTTAAACACGCCCTTTTTAATGAACATTTCTCTTGTCCTTGCTTCAGACCGTGGCGAAGTTCACGATGCAGATTCCATTGCCTAGGCGGAACACAACCGACGACCACTCAGCCAACAACTTTGCAATCACCCTGCAACTAGGAAGGCCGAATTTGGTTCTGTAGGTGGATAATTGTTGCGCACAATTGGCCTTGCTTGTGCTACTCTGTAAGGACAAAAAACGGTCTACAAGGATTGGAAGCCACGGTTCTACCAAGCCTTAATCACACGTTAGGCACCTCGGAAGGAATAAATCAGTGAGGTGTGAGTGGTGGCCGTGTGGTTCACTAGATTCTCTGGATCATGTGATGCCGGTGGGTTGCAGTTGATGTGGTGGAAAGAAGGGTGCTCTGATCAGTTCGTCGGGAGATCGAGTTTTGGTTTTGTTTCTAGTTGAAACTTGACAGTGTTCGATTTTTTCCTGAGTGGGATATTTTAAAGTTTGTTTCTTCCTGAGTTAACTGTTTTTCTTCTTCAGTATGGTTATTGTGTCTTAGGCTCTAAGTTGTGAGACTTTTGGTTGTTTAATTGTTGTAGATTTGAATATGTATGGGTGCAGCTAGTTAAGGAGGGCACTGTGCACTCTTTTTTAGATTATGAAATACACATGTCTAGGAGGTGAAAGTGGTGAACACAGGGTGACAAGTTTGATGAAGGATTGCTGAATTTTTTTGAGAAAATTCTTGATACGATGAATTTTAGAGAGAGGGAGAAGGATCAGTTGAGATTCATGTTGGAGCGCAGGTCGTAGCATTAGGATAATATTCAGTCAGTGGAGTTTTTGATCAGGGTGGCTATGGCTGAAGCGATGGCGACTTCTTTGGTGAAGAATCGGAGTTTAGTCTGGTTCATGGATTGCGCTGGATTTAAAGCGATAGTTTTAGGCCAAATCATCAGCCTACTAATGACGTGCACAGGCTGGTCGTCGTCAATACTGTCCCGCAACGGCATCCATGCTCCACTAACCCAGTCTTTCCTCATGTATTTCCTCTACACTCTTGTCTACGGATCCATCCTCATTTACAGAAGACAACCCATTCAAATCTCATGGTACTGGTACCTGCTACTCGCCGCCGTGGACGTGGAATCGAACTACCTGGGACTGATGGCGTATCGATACACGTCCATCACCAGCGCCATGCTGCTCGTCTGCTGGTCCATTCCGTGTGTGCTGTTCCTCACCTGGCGCTTCCTCAAAACTCGTTATAGTATCATCCATTTCTTCGGAGTGGCCCTCTGCGTGTCGGGTCTGGTGACGGTCATACTCTCCGACGTCCACTCCGAAGACCGTACCACCAGTGGCAGCAACGTTTTGCTTGGGGATACCCTTGTGGTGGCTGCCGCAGTGTTGTTTGCTTGTATGAACGTCAGCGAGGAGTTTGTGGTGAAGAATGCCGACCAGGTATGGGGATCAATTTAGTTTCAGCTTGCCAATTATTTCACACAAGAAATTCGTTGAGCTCAATCTTACTAAGATGAATGATAACTTAAGTGGGCATGAGTACTTATCATGAAAATACTTATCATAAAGGACCATTCTTTTCGAGTGCACTAGCTGGTGTGCATGTTTCGGGGTAGTCTGACTATTCAATTGACAAGTGAAGCTCCTTGTTTGAGCCAATTTGAGTGTGTCTATACTACCTCACATGCCACCAATTCAAACTACGAACTTCAAGCACGAGCGATTAGAGATGTGTAATGATATCAGGAAAAGTTTAAACGGTGCCCCCAAAACTAAAAAATATGTAACAGAGCGTGCTACATGTGCCCTATCCCTGCATTCGCTAAATGCTCACAATTCACTCCTACAGGCAAATGATGACTGACTTTCGGAAATTCAGGAATTGGGCTCATGTGACACTCGTAACTTGTTAGGCAATACTTTTGTGCAATGATGCCGACTGCCGATTTGCTAAATTGGTGGCCTTCAGGTGGAGTATCTCGCACTCATCGGCTTCTTCGGCATGATCGTGAGCGGGTGCCAGCTCGCGGCGCTGGAATCCAAAGAGCTTGGGGCCATCGACTGGAACACAAACAACACTACCTCGTTTATGGCCTTCGCATTGTCGAGTCTTGCGTTTTCCAGTCTGGTGCCAGTGCTGCTGCGGATGTCGGGTGCCACCATGTTGAACCTGTCGTTGTTGACAGCCGACATGTGGGCCTTGGCAGTGCAGGCGCTTGGATTTCACGAAGCAGTCGATGGACTCTACTTCGTCGCCTTGGCGCTCGTGGCCGTGGGGCTTCTGCTGTATGCCTCCGCCGGAGAGCCCTCACATGCTCCAGAGGACTCCTTCCTTGAATCGGCACCTGAATTGAAGTACACGCTAATTGATCCTTCGGAGAAGAATTCTGCGATTTAGTAGCAGACAAAATTGTCATTGCTTCTGGAGAACGAAAAGCATCACCGTCTGTTGCAACTGTGACGTTACCTTTGTCCACAATTCCATTGGCAACTATGCTGAGGCTGCAGTGATCAAGCTGATATTTTGCTGATACTGATGTGAAACTCAGGTGATAATGGTGTGAAACTCAGGTGATACTGATGCGAAACTCAGGTGACACTGATGTGAAACTCAGGTGATGATAAGATACCCCAGCCATCTTGGAAAATGGACACAACTACTGTGTTGTGAGTGTTGTGAACATGTTCAGGCTGAATGTGATTTTTAACTAAGGTATACACACCCATGAGGGATCACTTACCCATGAGGGATCAGTAGGCTTCCCCATTCCAGAGCAATGGAAAACCAGTAAAGGATAATTGATGAACAGTAGATTTAGTGTATTTCCTCCAATAGAATGCCTCTGTGAGTGTGACGGAATCTGTTTGTTCACTGATCTGAGTATGGTCGGTCATTGGTACACCTATATGTCAATCATGCGTAATCCTAACTTTTGGACAAAAAAATTTGTAGTAATTTGAATTTTACTGAATTAATTTTGAAAAAATGCTCATTCTTCATGAACCTTATGATACTACGTGCAAAAAATAACTCCTTATTGAAAACCCAAGATTTACTATGTGTATACCTTAGTCTTGCTGATCATCGTTATTGATGATTCTCTCAATGTGTACAATAAGGATTAAAGTATTACCTGGCCCTCATCAAACTGTTGAAGAAATTCTTCACTTATATTTGTCAAGTGTTTTAAACCGGGAGTCCGGGTATTTAAAGCGGGGACACACTCTTCACCATTTGAAACCCTAATCATGTGGGTCTCTCCACCTCTCTCGGATCTCTCTGCAAATCAGAGGAGTGATCAAATTATTTTGACTCAGAATATAGAAACTGGTGAGATAACCTTGGGAGTGAGTGAGGGACTACCGGTTTAATATTTTTCATGCCTTCGGCTACATGATTCATCATGACTTTCCTGTGCTTCCAATTCTTGAGAAAGTTGATTGCAGAATGTCTTGCATATGGTGCTTTACCAATATCACTCACTCCATAATCCAAACAAACAAATTTTATTTTTGGATTCTTATTTAATAAAAAAATAAATTATTAGGTTCTATGGTAAACATCCTTTTTTTTTAAAACGCCTAAAATTCCTTTGACTCTATTTTACCAAAAATACTGGAACTTTTGAAATAATTAGTTAAAGAACCAAAATAATCGCTAATTTTTTGCTTCTCAAACCATATGATCTTGTCAAATACCACCAAATAATCATGCATATAATATCCTATGAAATTTGATAGTACAGATTGAAAATAATAGAATTTGAAGTAACTTTTTTTGTTTTGTTTGTATTGCATCCAAATAAGATCATTAGACTTTAACTTCCCTTTGTGTCAAACTTTCACACTACAAAAGGCCTAAATTCTACAATATTATGGTATACATAATATTAATATCTTATATATCAAATTTTAGAGGTAGCAAAGGTGTGTATCATTATAAATAAAATTATGCAAGAAACATGGATTCATATTATTACTAATATACGTTTAATTTAATTTTTAATTCAATGCACTATGGAACTTAAATCTAAATAATAAAAAAAAATTGCATCGTCTTTGAATAGAAGAACTAATTTGTATGTATTGAAAGGAAAAAGAATTCCACTATGCTTGAAGCGGTGAAGGATTTTTATATACATCCACAAAGCAATGTATCTTTTTGCATCTCTTTGAAAAATTCAAAAATTTCTATGCAAAATTGACATTGTAGTAGGATATCCAAAAATGTTGAAAACCCACTCCAAGACAATGGGAAGTTTTGGTTTAAGTATCATGATAAACATTCAACGTATTAAAATATCATTTAATCATTATAAATATTTAGAATCGAATGAGATATACAAAAAAATAATAATAATAATAATAATAATAATAATAATAATTAATTAAACAATGAGTAATATAATATTTAATTATAGTTTTATAATGAATCAATAATTAAAATTAAAATATACAAACACGTTATTATAGCATGAATACTAGCTCAATAGGAAAATATTTAAGTTGTATATGTTTGAATACATTGCACCTCATATAAATTTCTAAGTTGGCTTTAAGATACCAAGCTTCCTTGTATAATCCTTTGCTTAATGCTGATTTATAAATATATTTTGGTCCTATCTTCCTAAAGAATAAACCATTGTTTTCTTTCCATTGATGAATTTGTACATTGACAATTTGTTCAAATGTATATAATTAATGCATAGTTTAATTCAATACAAAATATTCTTTTGATGTTACCATTACTATCATTTAATATTCTTCGAAAATCGATCTTAGAATTTTTTTCACATTTGAAAAAGCCAAAGCAATGTTTTTAAAAAAATGAAAATAATGGAGTCTATTCAAGTCTTTATGCAATTGCTCTACTAAGTGATGTAACTTATTTAAATAAAAATAATAATTTTAAAAATGATTGAACAATATTGACTTAAAGACTTTAAACACTATTATCAAATTGGATAATAAGTCTAATTTTGAAGCTTTCAAGGTTTTTAAAATTTCACAATAATCTCAATGCACATTGATTCTGCACGTTTGTGAAAAAATTGTTAAAAGTATAGACATTATCTGATTTGAATCATTCACAAAAGAAATATATCTTTGAAATTAGTAACTTCTTAATTTTTTGTACATCAAAGATAAGGAAAGAAATTTTATTTCCTACATATCAAAGAAAAGAAAAATAGAAATCTATTTGTAACTTATATGGAAAATCTTAGAGATAATAGACTACCGTAGTATTAAAAAAAGTTTTAGAATCGTTTAATATTTTGGAAAAAATGACTTTGAATAATCTAATTATTTTCCACAATATCCTATAAAAAATAACAATCCTACAAAGCTAATACCTTCTTGCATCTCTTTAAAAAAAATAAAAAATTCTTGATCAAAATTACCATCATTTTTTTGGTCTAATTTCTCCAAAAAACCCATTTTGGGAAGAAAAGTAATTTAGAGGTTAAGTTGATGTGGTGGAAGTTCACATACATAGGTTGGAGAAGTAAGGATTTAAGACTTCAAATATTTTTAAAGAATTGTTGAATAATGTTGGTATTAATCATTATGACTTTGGCATCAAAGTTGATAGTAGTTGGATAGGATATATGACTTAGCTGCAATAAAGTGCATGATAATTGGATGACAAGATCCTTGTGAGTGCAAGTAAAGACGAGGGGTTGACATAGCCATAGGAATCCACAATAGACACAAAGGCTTTTCTTGTTAGTTTTTTCTTAAAATGTTTGCATAGTAAAGGAGATAGAAATCATACTTTCAAAGCATTTGCATGCACATGATATATGTCTATCTGGTTGGTACAAATCATGTCCATTTGGATTTGAAATAATCTTGTACATCTTGTGACAAAATATCAAAAATATAGATGGTAGCATTATCAGCATTTTTCTTCATGTGAGAAGCAATCTCTTATTTAAGGGCACATTTAAGGAATTGAAAAAACAAAATGATATGATACTACTGAGAAACCTCGCTAAGTGGGCATCTTTTTAGAGGTAGAAAACACACTTCAAATTCTTGAGGTTTTACTTTCTTTGCATCCTCCTTAGCTTGGATGATTTGTTTTGCAACTCTAGATGCAGCGGTGGGATAATACCTAGACCAATACCATGGCCAATTCATAAGATGAGCTGCGGAGGGAGCCTTATTCTTCTTGATTGGAGCCGGTACTTTATTGTATACTCTCTTACCAACACAGTCTTCAGTGCAACAATAATCAGGGGGAGGCGGAGCAAGTTTATTCTCTTTGGACTTTACCTTCCCCTTCGGCTTGAGGTAATTTGCTTCTTTGCTTTCAGCATGGCATTTACATTCTGCACAGAGCTTAGCATTCATTCTTGTCTCTGCTATCAATTTCTCAATTGGCTTAGCCTTATCTGCTTCAAATTTTCTACAGTCATTGCATATTTTTCCATATATTGTATTTACCAAGGCTTTTTCAGGTCCACTATTTTGGATCAAACTTTTCACTGGAATGACAGCTTGGTGTTGAACTTTCTGGGTTGCTTCCTTTAAACATCTTCTTCGGGACGGTTTGTTTATTACTTTGTGTATGCCTTGTTGTACATGTTGACAACATGGTTCGTTTTGCTCGGAGTTAGTTGTTGTTTTATTGAATAGATAGTTTTTGGTTTTACTTGAGTGCTCACAAGTATATCTTAGAGGGTTGTCTTGAGGGTAAGGAGTTTCTAATGCCCTTGAGGTTCCGTCATAAATCCGACCACTACTAGTGTTGTTGCATTCGTATTGGACTGGCTTACGAGGACTAGTAGGGCTCCACAAGCTAAAAGGAAAGTCACAATTCATTGTTGATTATAGTATTGAAATTCTTAGTTGAATGCATAAATTCTTAGAGATTTCCACATTTTTTGGATTGCATCAATAGTTTGTTCTTGTTCATTTTTTTCATACATCATATTGTTTTAATTTACCATTTTACCTGCACTATATATTTGCAAAACAAAAGTGAATTCAACTACAATTCAATGTATATTCTCTCTTCTTACATAATATAAGTATTCATATATTAAGAGTGAATGTACAAAGAAGTTCTCTTTTTAACATTATAAGCCATTGCCAAACAACCGCTCTTCGTGAGAATTTACATAGTTTTATCTTTGCAACTGAGTTTTTTTGAAGATATTATATCTTCATCATATTCTTCACAGTTGGATCCTCAATCATTAATTTTTTTTTATGAAACAACTCAATACGGTGGTTGAAGGCAAAGTTTGTTTCTACAAACATCTCCAACATTGTAAACGTCACCATTTAGACTTAAAATCATGTTAATTAGACTATTGGCAATGTTATGAACCTTGCAAATCTCTCTTTGAATAGCAATTTACTTTGCAATCCTACAAACATGAACTTTTCAAACTACAAGCTACAACTTCACAATTTTCCTTTGTTGACTGAAGAAAATACCTTTTACATGAGATTGGTGAATCTAATCATGAAAGGAAAGCTTACTCTATAAGTCACACCTCTTAAAATGACTGTTGGACATTCAACAATATTTTTAAAACTTTTTCATAAGTTTAAATCAATCAAGAGTTATTATCTTCATTAAATAATGCATGCCTTTGAAACAAGTCAATTTCAAAATTCTTGAAATTCTTGAAATGTTCTAATGTACTATTTAATTTTCATCAATATAATAGTTTTATGTATAAAATACTTTAATAGCAGTTCTTCCTATGTGAAATTCAAAATTATTTTATAATACGCACGTATTAATATAATGTTCAATAGAAAATTGAATGAATTATTTATGTAAAATGACGTTAAATGATACATATAATACCAAAAAATCATATTATAGTAACAATTATATGAACTAAAATTATTAGATTATGTAAATGATACTAAATAGAAACTCTAAATAAGACATAATACATAATTATGAAATTCCTACCAAAATTGATTTAAAAGTTTAAAAGTCAAAGTAAAACAACAAAATGAGCATTAAAGGAATTATAGAGTATAATATATGAAATATTAAAAGTCCAGAAGTATATCGTAATTTAGAATGTAATTTTACTTAAAACTTCTAAGTAGATGTATAGAACATGTATAGGTCTTAGGACCAAATCAACCATATAAGTCTACAATTGCATCATCTTTTTAAAGACAATTGTATATGGAATTTTGGCTTATATTTCAAATCTAAAATTCTAAAAATTAAAACCTAAATAACATGTTCTTTTTAATACATGCAATCTTATTAAAATTCTTCAATTTTAAATATTTTTTTGATGTCCTTTAATACATTCTACATTTTATATGTGTATCTTCACAAAATGCACTCATGATTACTTTTAAAAATCTTGGGAATCTTAAAAATTAAAAATTAACTTATGTTTATTTTTAAATATATAAAATCCAAATATAAAACGAATATGAACCTAAAAACATTTGGTATAATATGGAAGTTTTATTGATTTTTATTTTTTATTTTTTATAATGTAAATTCTAATATAAATTCATGTTTTCTTCTTTATAATAGATATTTCCATTCTTAAAAAAATTAATTTAATTTTCAAGTTTTATAATATAATCAAAATGTAAATTAGTTAGAAATTAAAAATACTTTGCCAATACACTTACCTCCATACAATGAATTTATAAGCTATAAATCCTAATTCTCTATAAATTTATAATGGCTTATTGAAATGATTATGTCTTGGCGTTAGAAGCGTCGATAATTAGCAGAGGCAAAATACATCATTTAGAACTTGTAATTTATAAACATTCTAAATAAATCAAAGGAGCTTCTTTATAATATTTAGAAAATGATTTTATCTACAAATTTTACTACTTTTTTTGTAGCTTTGATTGGTTACTCAAAATATTGAATCAATTGGAAATATTGTGAAAAAATTGTAGATTCTTATAATACAATAATTGTAATTTTGGATTTTTTGGATTCTAAATTCTAACGCAATTATGAAATTGTAAAGTCATAATACTTTTTATAAGTCAATTTTTCTTCATGATCTATGAGATATCAATGTGTTTTTGTGATGTTATTAAGTATTTAATCATCTTCAATGCTAAATATGGAGGATGATGAATACAATGCAAGGCTTTATGGTGACGTTTGTTGTAGAAGGCTCTACAATCCATCCTCCAATTCCATATCCAAGTAGATTATCTTGTCTACTTGCATTACAACCCTACAAATGGTGTGATGGACAGTTGAAGTATAACATTAGTTGGAGACATGCACAATGTAACGGAATTAATGAGTGTTGCTTGTTAATAGGAATATCTTTTGGTTTCTTTAATTTAAACTAAATTGGAGTGAATTAAGTATCTTTTGGTCAAAACATAAGATGCAGTAAAGAAAATTGATTAAGTTCTTACATATCTTTCTACCAAAATACCACAAAAGTCTATCAAAGAAATTATGACAATAAAAATTGATGTTATTAAGGACTTTTGGCCATCAAGAAGTGTAGCATACCTATAAAAATGCCAATTATTCATTAAGACAACCAACTATCAATATGACCGACTATAAAAAAAGATAGATTTCTCTAAAAAATCAAGGGCACTAATGTAGCACAAAGACCAAAAATGTATACATTTTTAATTCTCTTTTAGAGTTGTCTGCTTCAATGGATAGAATAGAGAAAAAATGTGGTCATTATTATTCTACAGCAACGTGTGAAACTTTCACAATAGACGTAACTATTTGATTGCTGTCATGTTTATTATAATTTCCTTGAATCTAGCCACACACATAGTGTTTTGGTCCATACCATCTATAATAATACTCAAAATATCATTAAGACTTTCAACCACACCTTGTCTTACATGAGTATAGTCTATTCGTCCTTTTATTGTTAAATCAACGTGTTTATGATTTTCTTAGGTCATAACAACTTTCATAGCTATGTTGGTACAGATTTAATAATTTCTTTATACTTCCCACATGCATGGCATATTGAAAACCTTGATTCAGATGGAACATGTACATTTGTAAACTATGCTCTCTACATCTTTATGAAAGTAGACAAACCAATCTAAGCTTTGTCCATATGCTTACGGTTCTATAGAGTTTTTTATCCATGTCGATACTTCCATATGCTTACGGTTCTATAGAGTTGTTTATCCATGTCGATACTTCATGGCAGTGTACATTCATAGTTAAGAAAATTACTCCAACATTCAATCCAAACACTTTTGTATTGTATAACGATGAGGTTGAGGCTCTCCAAACAATTGAATATATGAGTTATATATAAATTGAGCCATGGTAACATCAATCCCTTCTTTCTTCTAGTATTGTCAATAGAAACATTTGGTATATTTTAACCTTAAATATTTGGAATTATCTCATTCAACCTTGTAAGGCAATATCCACTTGCATTAGTAAAACAAGCATGACACACCTTATATCCAATTACTTTTGTTTCAAATTTGGTTTGAGATTGTACACTTAAAGATGAAACAATGAAGCTCAAAAAAAATTAGGATCCACCGTGCACCGTCTTTACACTTGTTATGCTCAATGCCTAATATTGTAGTCATATAATATCATGAGCAATAATATTCTAAAGACAATTTGGGCACAATTTGAGCAACTTTTTTGGCTTTCGATTCTTGTATTGCATATAGAGTCACTTTGTAAATAGTCTAATTTTGATAATCCTTTCATGTGAGGGCCTTTTGGTTTTCTTTCCTAGTGAATCTTGTTTACATATGCACGTCTATGATGAGGAGTTGGTGATCCTTCCAACGGGTGTTCAAATGATGAATGCGGGAACGAGTGTAAGCTTTGAATATTTATCAAAGTTGGTGATGAAATGACTTCTATAGTAGTTGTTGCCGATGATTCATTTTGATAGGTAAAAATCTAATGATCCATAATTTGATATTGAAGCCATTTTATAGACTTATGAAGGTATTTCTCCATAGTTTGAAGATACCATAACACCATAGAAAATTTATCACCTACCGATCAGATAATTATTTTTTTTGAAAAAATAGAGTTTCTTTAATTAAAGTGGATTTCCTAAAACTTCTTCTTCTATTTTTTTGGAAAAAAATAATTTGTCTTGGAATGGAGTAGATGTAATGAAATGATAATTCAAATTGAAATTTTCATGCATTTTTGCCAGCTCACTTTGTCTTAATCTAACTTTGTGCCACAATCTTGCATAAGTACTTTTACTAAACTTGTTGTCAATTGTATATTTTTTTCATTTGCATACTTTTATGTATTTGTTTCTTGTTGTGTCTAAGTGTACAAGAATATTGGCTATGTCATCCAAACAACAAAGGGTAAATTTTGCATTTATTTCCATTACAAGAGAGCAGAGGGCAATGGACCTTGAGAAGAAGTTTTCAACTTCGAATCAAAGGTTGGAGTAGGAGCGCTCAAGGCCAATTAAAGAGATTTAAAAATAGAAAGTGGGGAGACCAAAGAAGATAGAGACAATATTGTTGAAGCCAAAGATTGAGAAGGTGAAGCGGTCAAGAGATACAAAAATGGTTAGAGGTTCCTACACAAACTGATTTATTCTAATTCTATGATCTCCTATTTTCAGTGCAATGAAAGAACATAAAAACATTGTAGGAGCTTTGAATTTCTCAAGGTCAGTCTATAGGAAGCCATGTGAATTTTCTAGTGTGTATGATAGTTTATCTAATAACTCTATGACATACTTGTTTCATTCGAACGGAGAGGTGAAAGATACATTTAAGAAATGTGTAGAATTTGGTACTTACTTTATCAAACCCGCTCAACATTGTCTAGTTTTAGAATTTCACCTACATTGAAAGAAGAAATTTAAACAATCTTGAAGAAAATGAGGATGACAAGACAACCTTTCTATGTAGTTTGTATTCAACCATTAATGAAGGCAATTATCCTTGGCAAAGCTCCACAAATTCTAGAAGATACTGATTTAACTACTTTTTGTGTCTCTTTTTAATAGACCAATAATTTTGTCAAATTTGAACTGAATTGGAGTTACCAAACAACAACAATTATAGCACAAAAATTAATAGAAGACTTTAAAGATTAAGACAAAGAAATGGCATAATAGTATGCATATTTGGTCAAAGTTCACAACATTTCCAAGGAATTGGTTGTGAACTCTAATCAAACATGGATATGTTTAGTACTTATAGGAGGTTCTAGGACGTGGGAGACTAGAGGAGCATAGTACATTGGAGTAGAAGACAAGTGACAAATTACTCTTACAATCTCTTTAGTAGCAAATGGCTATTGTTTACTTTTCCAGGTGATTTTTCAAAGTACAACCACAAAGTCTCAGCCTAAGTTAGAAGGAAGTAGAGAGGGGTGTGATTTGTCTAGGTGGAGTATTTCTTACAGATACACTCATTGGTTTACACTAAAGATGTGCAAAGAGTTTGAAGAGAAGGTTTTATAGCCTTACTTGATTGTACAAATTGAGTTATTAGCACTTTCAGCAAATCAAAAGTTGAGTGCTAGAGTGTGCACATTAGTAGAGAATTTTGGAAGTGGATGAAGATTCATCACCCCAAAATTCATATGCTCTACATACTAGCAAACTTTACAAGTGTTTATTAAAAAGATGATGTTGTAATTTAAAGACCCTTCAAGCATGCTTTCCGCAAAGAATTCAACCAATTTACTATGAATACTATCACAAAACAATTGAATGGATGAACATACGTGCATATGGACTTCAAGATGAGGAAGCTGATACGCCACGTGTGTCATTGACTTTACAAGACTTAGATTCATGTTTCAAGCAAAATCAACATGATTAGCAAAGGATGGAAACAAGCTGCACTTCTAAGAGCATTTCACAAGGAGTTTCAAAAACAAGCTATGATGGATAATATGGTAAACAATTTATTTACAACAAAGGACAAGAAAGAGTTCAAGTTGCTTATACAGAATGCAATGAAGAGATTGACGTCAAAGTGTCTTAAGACACTACAATAGAGAACAATTTGAGTAGGGAGACTGAACTTTCCAAGACAATCAATTCGAATTGCATCACAATAATATGGAAGCTTGGAAGAAAGAAAAATTGACAAATAAACTTATGTAAGACTTTAGAAGTGTTATTTGTAAATACTAGAAAAAGAAATGTAAAGCTATATTTGCATTCACATTAAAAGTTGCTTTAGTACATGTACTTACAATCATAGTCAAGTCTATGTGCAAATTAATTGCTTTGGAGGTTGATAGACGCTAACCTGCAAGCCACATCATAACTACAAGAATGATTAGCCACTAAAAAATCGTATAATTTTAACTTCGTAGCAAGCTACCACTAGTCTTGTGAGGACAATAAGTTGTTTTAGCAAGGAGTCAAGGCAATGAGTTTTGGCTCACTCTAAATTAGTATTTACAGTCTCAAGAATTTTGCAACTGCTCAGCAGAATCTTCAACATCCCACGGCCCTGCATGGTCATAGTATTCAACAACACAATAAATAAATTTTCTCAAATGTATAATTCAGCTTTTATAAACATTCTTAGAGGAGCAACGAGGAAGGGGTAGAAACGAACTAGATTTCAGGAAGTTAGTATCAGAGAGAGGTGGCAATGAACCCGAACGCGTCTCCTTTGAAGCTCCTACCCTACGTCTCTTGGACAAATCTCTGCTCCTCCCAAAAGTTTGTGTCGCTACTCCTCCTCAATGTTTATTCTCTACTTCTTCAATGAAAATCTCAACACCTCTACTCCTACTTGACATAATTCTCCAATTCCAAAGTTGAGCCATCATACTTATGAAACCTCCGGAGCTCCAACTTCAAAGCAAGGTCATCTCCCCCGACAACGCCATATTTAATATGCTTCTTCAATAAGGCTTTGTCATTACTATTCCAACGAGGCCCTATCTCTGCTCCCTCGACAAGGCCTACACTTGACGCCTCTGCTCTACTCCTCCGACGAGGTCAATTCTCCTTTGACATGGTCTCCTCAACGCCTCGGTTCATATAGAGTACTCTTTGACTCCTAGGCTTTTCTGTGCTCTTCCTCGCAGTGTGACTCCTCCAGATGGCCTTCCTTTGCCTTGGAGAATTGGCACTGCCTCCCTCCAATACCAAGGGTATGATTGGTGATGAAAGATGAGAACTCATCTTACCATTGAGGCTCCTATGCGGGGATGTGCTCGGTGTTCAATGACGAGATTTATAGGAACTTGGTAACTTTCCAACTCCGAGGACCAAGATTTGAAGACGAAGTGCGCGTTGCCAACTTCTAAAAGTAGTTGTGGCCTGCGGACATAGTGGTCACTAACCTTATTTTCTAGTTTTTTGTCTTTTTACGTTTTTTAATTAATTAATTAATTTATGAACGAACCTGCTATGATGTTATAATACCTCTTTTGAATTTAGGCTAAAGCCCAAGTATTTTGGAGTGAATTGACACTGGGTTTGTTTACACTTTGTGTTGGCACACGCTGGGAACTCCGAAATTAGTAGGAAATCTGTCACTGCAAAACCCTCCGTGCAGGCAGGGCAGGCTTTTTCCACAACCATCTCGTTGTGGCAGGTAGTGGCATTTTGTAGACATGGTACTTATGATTTTGGAGGATGATGTGCTGGAGCAGCTAGGACGGTAATCGCAAGTGAAAACCTATTGGATGAAGTTTATTTCATTGCACATGTTGTTCGCCAAGTCTGCTTGGGCGTGATGGTGGCTGGCACATGTGCCAACATAGAATCATGATCTCCATGTTGTAATTTATTCAACTCGAGGTTAAGTTGATGCTCATGTGAGTTGAGTGATAGCTTAGAACTTGATTCACCCAGTTTGCTTAACTGATCATTTCTGAATGATTTGTGGACAATTTTTTTAAAGGAGATTTGAAATATTGGAAAACTCCTGTGAGCAAATATTGGAAAACTATTGTGAGCAACATTTGGTAGAGTTTTTTGTTGGTTTTGTAATTGACAAGTTGATTGTTGCCAGTATCAATCATTGATTTGGTAACTGTTAAATTAGCAAGAGCAATACCAATTATTGACTAACTCAGAATTACAAATCGTTTAGCAGTTACACCTTTAAAATGAAAAATATGATTTGAGGTTTAGAAGAACGTTGAATATATGATTTTATTGCTTTAAAATGAAAAACACAAATTTATATTCAAAAAATAGGAATTAAAGTTGACTCAAAAAATCTAACAACAAAATTATTTGGATGCATAATGTTTTCTTAACCACTCATGAAATAATGCCTTTTTTCTCTTTTACCCATCCTTTTAGATTTTTCCTCTGCAGGTGTTGGAACATTATCTCGTTTCAAACTATTAAGTTTATCATCAATTTTGTCATTCCTTCCTAGGTCCCTTGTACCAATACAGAAATTGTATAGTATTCAACAAGCTATAATGATAGTTGGAGCATATTTCAAATCACAATTCAAATTTTTAAGAATTGACCATTTATTTTTGAGTAGATCAAAAGTATTTTCAATTCTCGCTCTTCCACATCTCCAGCTCGAATCAAATGTGTTTTGTTGTTTAGTGCTAGCACCTTTGGCCGTCTATCACTTCAATAATCCGAGTCGAATCGGATATCCAGAGTCACGCACTACATAGGGATGTACAATTGTTTTTTGTTTATCAGCTAGTTGAAATTGTAATTTGTTAGGAAGTTCATCATTCTGCATCCTTTGCCAAATGGAAGACATCTTAGATGTCTTGTGTCGTGAGTACCGCTAGGGAAACGCACACATACATCTAGAAACCGTAGTTGATGATCACAAATTCCTTGGAGAAGTACAGAGTGGAAGTGGTGCCGATTATAGTAATCATCAAGAACTTGTTGCATTGTTGGTTTTTTAGTCAACACAATATAAGAATCGTCAATTGCCTCCCATATATATGGAATATATGTCATTTTATCAAAGCCATCCATAATTGTCTATGATTCTTGTTCTTTGGGGATTTTAATATGTTTATCATAAAAGTTATACACTAATACTTCACAAATCATGTGGGTGTACTTAAGAGACGTACACGCGCCAATTCCAAGAAATGATCCTATACTTTTGACAAGTCCACCGAAAGCAAGTCTATGGATTGCCACCCCCAATGCTTTTGCTCCTGGAATTGCAGCTTTGAAGCGTGTATCATTTTTATGAATGAAAGGTTTTAACATTTCCAATAACTGCATAAATTGGGAATGTAACAACTTGAAATTCCTTTTGTAACGTTTTTCCCAAAGTTCATGTTGGTTTGTTAGATACCAACCTAGATAAACTTCATTTCATTGTGTTTGTGGTCGATATTCCATCCACATAATTCGATTTGGTTCCAATGCAGTCGAGGTGGAAAAACGTTTGTCATAGCCATTGGTATACTAAATATGAGACAATAAATACGTGGTTTATAAGTATTTTCCATAGAAGAATCTTCAAACAACATAAATGATAACATTAAAAGGTTTTTATGCGCTATTGAATTTCTAAATTGTTTTGCCATGATTACTATCTATCAAGAGTGATAGTTTTTAAATAAATATGTTTATATTCATACACATAGTATCAAAATGTTAAGTAATAAAGATTGAAGGCTCTTTAAATTAAAATTGATACTTTTATTTTACTAAACTATGAGCATCAAAATATATTACATGAAGTAAAGGTTGAACTCTAGAACATTTTACTTTGACATTGATTTTTATTTCTAAACTAGATCACACTCTAAATGAAATCACATTTTACTTTTAAAAATCACTTTTACTTTATCAAACTATTTATGGAATTAAAAGTCAAGTTTAATTTAACTTGTAATATGCATCTCTTATTTTCAAAAATATAGTAAAAGGCGACTCAGTATATAAACCTATGTAGACATGTCTTTTTATATTTTTCTTGTTGAGTGAAATTTAAGTTATTTTTACGATATGGAGTGTGGAAATGTTCAAAATGATGGGGTGAAAACTCGTAGTAAAATACAAAATATTGGGTGAGAACTCGAAGTCGGTCACTAAAAGGTGGTTCAGGAGCTGGTATCGTGGAAGATAATACTGGAAAAACTACATCTTGTGGAATAAAGTCAACTAAAGGTGAAGTTGAAGAATTGTTGAACGGATATGAACACAATTATCTCAAGTCGGAGAGACCTACCCATGGCAAATTGCAGTGGGAGTATCGTGCAAACGAGGCGAATAACTGACCTGGAAGGCCAAAGAATGCATTTTTGGAGATGTTAAAAAATGCAAAACCAAGATAGATACATTACGAGAGCAATACAAGAATAAGAAGCTTAAAGAAGGGAAGAGTGCTTCAAGTTTTATTGATTGGCCTGATTCTTTGAAACGACTGGACAAGATTTTGGGGGGCAACCCAAAGACCGCAAGTCTTGATGGAGCTCGTGATGGAGGCAAGAAAACTTCAAAATTGGGCCAAGATCTAAATAAAGATTCTTCCAAATTAGTGAATGAAAAGAAGAAAGAAGACAAACAAGAAGATGGAGTAACTAGACAAGAAATCAATAAACCCAAGAAAGACTTCAATGATGGTAAGCTTAAACCTTTTGAAAAAGCTTATTTGGAACAAAATTAAAAAGCTCTTGATACTTTGTTTAAATTAGAAATGGATAGAATGGAATTGGAAAGAAGAATATAAAAGTTGCAGGAAGTTTTGGTAGCTGCCATTGTGGAAACTAAGGAGTAGGGGAATAAAAATAATTGAAAATGATCATGACGTACATTTAAGTTCTAACCACACTCCAACATCTAACTACACTCCAAGTTCTAGTAGCGACACTTCAAATCTAACCCACACTATTGCCAATGGACAATGTTGGATAAATGAGAACTCGTGGGACTTACTGTTGAAGTAAATAAAAAATTCCAAAAGGGCAGGCGCATTTTCATACCTGCTGGCAGGATGTGGGAACCAAATCCATAGCCTGCCGCAGGCAGACGCAGGGTGTTCTTGCCAGCAGGAAGTATGAACCAGTCCACTAAGGTATCCCAACCTATGTCCGCCCTTTTCCTATTTCCGATAGCTAGGAAATGACTAGAAGGAACTGTCAACACATCTACTTACTACCAAACTCATGTTGTCAATGGTTCAGGCTTAGTTAATGGCGGTAATGGGGTTTAGATTGGGTGCAAATGGGGTCATGGAGTAGTCGTAATAACAAGGGAGGTGAATCTACACTGAAATTTGTCAGAAACATGTGGAGGAAATAGACTTGGTGCATGGTGAAGGTAGAATGAAATTCGGATGATTGTGCATGCATTATGAGGTGGTTACTAATAGTTGTTTGGGTGATAAATGGGCTGGTCTAAAGGTGATATTGGACCTTTTGCACATACACCCTTAAAAAATCCATAACTAATTCAAATTTAATCAAAAAATTATGATTTCACTTGTATTGGTTTTCAAACCTTAGCGACTATCACTAGAAAATTGTTGCAATTTTATAAATTGCTCTAAAAATGGTTTACTCCTCAAGTTGGCAGAAATAGGCTGAGATACCTTGAGGTGTTGGATTTGGATCTAATTTGCTGGACTAGGAATTAGGGTGTTGAACACACGTGCATTCATAAGAGACTGCCACAGGTCCCTGACGGGAGTAGTCTGCCTTACCATATTGTGGGACCATCACAGACTGATACACGCAGCACCCAACACAATTTTCTGGTTCTGTTTACATTCACGCAGAAGGAATGAGTTGATGGTGTACCTTCCAATACTCCATCTGCCGTTTTAAATTAAAGCTGGGCCTAGCCAAGAAACATGATACACTATCTTGGCGTGGTGATTTTCCTTGCTTGGACCTGGTTCATCTCTTCTGCTCTTGGGCGATGTTTAAGGAAAGTTGGCCAATATGAAAATTTTAACCAATCTATTCAACACCTTCTTGAGCAATGCTCCAAGGTGGACCCGAAACATCACTCTGCCCAAAGCTAAGATGGCCACCTACAACCACAGGAAGCTTTCTCTACTTAACTGTTACTAACGGGTTCCAAAACTATGATAAAATCATACTCCTAGTAAGTATAATCAGTTTCTATATGTCCAATAGTACAAAACTTGCTATGGACAGCAGTTGGTAGGTTAGGCTCCCTGCGAACAATGATAGGTGTAGCTGGTGCATCTCAAGGTGATGCTTTTCGGTGTGATTGCTCAGTAGTGGAGGATATCCCCGGAAGGCGGTTGCATCAGGTTGAGAGTGGTACCGATTATGTCTAGCCCGGATGACGACGACGACGGCGGTGGGCCACTGTGCCGCACGAATAAAGGCAGCCAAGTCCACAACTTCATCACAAGTCCCGCTCTCTCCAGTCCCGGGATTCCTGATGATGCCGTGTTGAACCACTCGCTCCGAGAACACCAACAACAGTTCGAACTAACAAGGTGGTACCCCACATACCTGAACACAAGTTGTCTAGCTTTCAAGAATATCATACCAGTCGCACCGATCTACTCGCCCGCCAGCGTCGCTGACTTAGATCTTGAGCAGCTTCGTCACATTGTGTCTTAGACACAGGTACTTGTAGGAACGAGCTGCGCAAACCTCCCAGCTGCAAATCTACAACGACGCTGGAGATCTCGTGAGTTACTGAACTTTACTTTTCACCGAGTCCGCAAAACCTGCGTTTTGTGAGTCGGTGTGGGGTTTTTCCCGAGGATAACTTCAATGTTGGAGTAATCTAGATCGGGTGTTAAGTTGGGCGTGAGTTGGTGTGTAGATACTGCTAGTGGGAAGATAGTTTTGTTTGCTTACTGATCGGAGGGCAATCTAGTGGGGTTTTTGAAGACTGTAACATGTCGGAGTAAGGGAAAACTGATTCCGGGAGCTTACATTGCAGGGCTTTGAGACGTTGTGACGGAGAGTAGGGTTGGAGGGAGTGGGAGGGAAGAACTGGGGGCGTATGTGACGAGCGGATGTCCACTAGCAGCTACTTAAGTGGGTTTGCAAGCATCGTTCTTTCAAGTCTGCATTCAAGACTGGATCTTCTGTTTGAGCATTTCGAGATGGCAGGAAGACAATGAAGGTGCGTCCTTGAAAATCTGTTTGTATTGCGAGCACAAATTCACTTGTGATTGTTTTGCTGGTTTTGAAACAAGGCTCTCGTGCTCAGAAAATCTTGGATCAAGTCAAATTTTGTGGGCATGATGCTGTCTAAGGATATTTCGTGTTAGGAGACTGGATTTGTTCTTGGATCGCAGTTGATGGTATCTCTGTTTCTCCAATCTTGCAAGTGTGAAGAAATCTTTCGATTCTTTTAGGGCAGTCGTTTGAATTTTTTTAGGGTAATCTGGGCATTTTCCAGATAGAGAACAGTTAGGTGTTGCCTTTGCTTTACCCTAGTTTTTTTCTTCTGTATCGGACGAATAGCTCACGATATTAGTATTAAAAAATTCCTAGAAAAATTCCTGTAAAGCACTATTTAACTCACGGTAGAATTGAACATTCCCCTCTTTATGGACCCAAGGTATGGCATTGACTGTCTGGTATCATTTCCTTCCCAAGGTGGATGACCTTTCAATCAGTTCCCGCTTCGTCACCTACTAAAACTGAAGTAGTAAATGTACACGGTGTTTTAGAGTTTTCAGCTTTAGTACCTCAAAAGTCTACTTGCGTGCAGTCGGTTCGAGGGATCTGTCAACCATTACCGTAACTCCATAGCTGGGTCGCCTAAAACAGTTCTAGAAAAAGAAAACGAAAATTCTGGAAATTGTGAGAAATAAAAGATGAAATAGAATAAAGTTTTTAGTAATATTTAGCTATTTAAAATCCATTTGAGGCCTGTTTTTAGTTTTTAGTTTTTGGTGAGAAAAACACGAAATATTTGCTCTATGAGCGGTCACCCAGCTATGGTACTGTAATTGAATTCCTTCTAAGATTATTTAACTTAGTGAAGACTCTGCTAAGTTGGCATTGTCTGAATTTTTAAGAGTAAAGCAAGTCATTACTCATGATTTTTTGAAGAGATCCCTGAACTTCCATCCAGAGGTAGCTGCTACAATAGCATGCTTCTTATTCTACAAGTTTATGTTAAAAGGGAGGAGGGACGTCCAGAGAGTTTAGTGAACAAACATGCAACGTCATATGGAGATTCTCAACTGTAGAGACATGGGTAAGGTCCATGGTTTACTTTTTGAATCTAATACGGTACCTATGGGCATGTTGTGTTTGTAGACCATCTCCCTAATGTCAAGTTATATCCAGTCATTTGAAAAGCCTGATTAATCGGTGGCCACTCTGTAACTTACCAGGTAGACAATGCTGGTAGACCAAGCTTTCAGCAATCATCAGAGGCTGTGGGACCATATCTCTCCAACAGAAGGGAAGCTTTACCAACTGAATTAATATTTTAGAGCCCGCCACCCAAAATGACTGTCGTAAAGCAATCACTGAACTCGATTCGCCGAGTGGACCCATTGATATACTTCTCCGTCATCGTATTTCTACTGAGCCTCGTATCCATCGACATATACTTCCGCAAGTCTTCCGTATCAACCATCGACTCCACGGTGTGCTCCACTCTTTCAGCCGATGCGAAAGCCTTGCAAGCAGCCATTCAAGGCAACACGATCACGAGTGAAGATGCTCAGCACATTTGCTCCATTCTGAACCGACGAAACTACCAAGACGATAAGCACTGTGGCTCTATTGTGGGACATCTGCCCTCGAAGGATAGCTGGAAGTTGCTCAATGCAGCAGGCAAAGAGCACGACCCTTGGATGCAGATGAAGTGGGTCGGGAAGCCCGCAAAGTGCAGGGTCAAGGGCCATGTTATTGAGGCTCTGGACGACGTGAACAATTTCCGACGTGGCTACTCGCTTAAGTACATCTGGGATGTTGAAGACAAAACACACATTTTGCCTTGGTTGCTGGGTAGCAGGCAGGATCTCAACTCAAGGAAACGGAGGGTGTTGCTTGACCTTGGTGGCAACATGTTCAACACCAGCATCCAATGGTTTATGCGGATGTACCCTTGTGATTTCACTGAGGTATGGCGCTCTGTTCATGGAATTGGCAGTTTTTAGCTTGCCGATCATGTTCTTGCATAACACAGTAATATGGTGAACGAAGTCTCCGTATGTGCACGTGACCCTAAAGTATCACATGACAATTAGTTATGTGTAAATGAACGAGTGATTCTAGAACTCAAAATTAGTAGATCTGATTGCTTGTGTTAATACTGTGACCTCAAATTTTCTTGAAGTCATAAAATTGAATGCTCATTCAGAGGTAAACAATTATGCATTCTCTGAGCTAAGGATTTGGTGAATGCGTTACTAGGACGCAAATATCTCTAATTTTTCTAAGAGGCAGCCGGAATTTGTAAATCGAGAGTATTCTGCAAAATCGTCAGTGTCACTGAGAATTACTAATGTAATGAATATGACCTTTCAGGTGCACGTCTTCGAGGTTGACAAGAGTCTGTTCCAATTTCCGAAAGAGGCCTACATAGAGTCCTCGAATGTAGCTGAGCAGAATATGCTGGCGGTGACGGTGAATGAGACTCCGAGAATCCCCAAGTGGATGATCGACCGAATGAAGCTGTACAATGTGTTTGTTTCAGACAGTGATGACCCGGAGAAGAATGCTTGGAACATCACTCGATTTATTAAGGAGGAGCTTCGTTTAACGGCACAGGATACTGTCGTGGTGAAGATGGACATCGAGGGGAGCGAGTGGGCCATTCTGAAAAGATGGACTGAAGACCCTGAAATGGCAGACATTGTTGATGAGTTGTTTGTGGAGATTCATTACACTGATTACTCCATGGGTGGATTTGGGTGGTTCCAGTTTGAAGACCACAACAGAGAGCAAGCAGTGCATCTCCTTGCAGGGCTGAGGGCTAAAGGATTCTTTGCTCATGCTTGGCCGTAAGATCAATTGTTCAGATGATTAATTCTCAGAATTCTAGAATCAGGAGAGATTGATGAACATTTCGGTGCCTGCAAATGAGCCCAAACAATGATCTGGTCCAACAGCAGGTTTATTACAGTATGCCAGGTGATGCTTCTCAGGTTGCTTTCAGCCAAACCAAGTTGTAAAGGTTCGTTTTCTCTTCGACAAGGGCCACAGAACTTTCGACCTTTTACCTTTGTTCACTTTGATAGGTTCTGTACTGCACAAGCTGGTTCCTCAGGCTTTCTAGCTTTGTGCATGATTAATTTTAGAGATTACAGCAGCGAGAAATTTTTGTAGACCTCCATCTTTGGATGGACTTTTAGCCAAATATGATTTCTAGACACATGACACTTAGCCATGATGAGTCAACCGCATACCTTCAGTTACTATCATGTGTCTCTCACAAGTTTGTCTGATTGTAGTTGGAAAATTTCCGTGCCGTCCAAGTTGGAAACCCACCTTTAAGTTTCTTGTTTGCCAAACATATAATGAACTTATCAGTGCTGAGTGATCTCACTCTTTCATTTAGAATTTTCTTGTAAAACCTCCAAATTGCTTATTCTTCACAAATAAAATTAAAGAAGCATAACCGTTTGTGCAACGTAGTGTTTTCCTTCTATTAGTATGAATTGTCCATACCACTCGTCGGTCCATCTTTAAAAATCTAACTCTAAGTTCTACAGCAAATTAAAATATAAAAGAAATAATAATCGTCAGCTGCAGGATTTGAACCTGCGCGGGGAAACCCCAGTAGATTTCGAGTCTACCGCCTTAACCACTCGGCCAAACTGACGCTGCGACCATGCTGGGGATCGAACCCAGAATCTCTTGCTCCGTAGGCAAGCGCCTTATCCATTGGGCCACACGGTCATAGAACACCTGGTTATAGATCGGTGTATTGAACCCGACATGAATCGAACACGCAACCTTCTGATCTGGAGTCAGACGCGCTACCATTGCGCCACGGATCCCAGGTCAAACCCTAGATGTCTAAAAAGGCGAATAATTTTGATCCCATTCCAAATTAAAACCCTAACCCTAAATGTTATATAACCTAAAATCGGTTTTCTGGCAAAGGTCAAATGTGATAGCCTGGGAATGCAATCGAGCCATTCTGCCAAACCGATCTACCGACATGTAATTGATTGATATGTATCAGGCACATTCCCATCCTACTCTGTGATATCACGAATTAAACAGATTTGAACTATGAAATATAACATAGTAATATCTTACTTAATTAAATAGATATCAAATATTTCTGACGTAATGATAGTCCATTCACACGGTCGAGTTTTGTACATTCTACTGCAGAATTAATTGTCAGAACAGACGCCGGAGGAAGGACAAGTGTTTATGATTCTGCAGAACAGGGTGGACTACTGTTTATGATTCAGAAAAATATATTCTGTTCATTAACCATGTTCTCACGGTCCACGAGACTCAACTTTGAAGTTACGACCTCGAGACCGTGGAGTGTTATCGAATTCCCTTTTGGGGAACTATTGTCCGGCACTGTGTAATTGGGTGGCGAAATGTGAGCATTTATTTGTGTGTGATATTACGAATATTCATTTTTCATTCAGTCATCAATCTGTAATGTAAATTTATTCATTAGCTTGAGCACGTGGAACGGAACGGTAATCCACATAACTTGAGATTATCCTATGCTAAGTCCAAGATTCACTGCTAGTATTTCTGGGGCGAAGTATCGTTCTAAGTCCTGACGCGCCACGTGAGATCAATTGTTTGACTTGTAACGAAGGGCAGCCTTGGGTGGACTAGTTGGTTCCAGAACTACAAAAAAATGAACTGAAATCACACTGCTTGAGCGGCAATATAATCAGGCTTGCCCCAATTTAATGAATATAGCGTTGACTGGTTCGCTCTAGAATATCTGGTTCGATTGATCCAAATGCTGAAGTTTCGATAGTACTACTAGATTTCGGGTTCCCTTGCAACGTCAAGGAAGCAAATCCATGTTACTTTCTTAACGGATTTGCGTCAACGTCAGACGTGGATGAATGAGTTCTTACATTGGACCCAGAACTCCGGTGAATGTGAGCGGGACTTCTAACATGCAATTCCCGATGCAGGAGGTGTCCCTGCCTCCAAGAAAACAGCGCCGCTGCTGTTATACTTTCCAAGTAGCGTCTACAGCCATAAGCAACGTTTTCGTCGTGCAGGGGACATCGTCATGGAGCGTTAGAAGCACCTCTAGGATTGAAACGAAAGCTTCAACATGTGAATCTGGAAACAACTAGTCCACCGAAGGTTGCCCTCATTACTAGTCAATCATGAACTGAGCTCTCGTGGTGCGTCGGGATTTAGACGAAACATAGCTTGACTTCATTATTAATAGACGTTATTGAAACACATGTCGCAGTCATGAATTATAGTATAAGCACTTAGCGGGGGCATCAAGTATATAAAGCTCACTTAGTTAAGTGCATATCTCAAACATGTCAGCAGTGTCCATCCAGATCACACAACCCATCTTGAAACTCAGTTACCATTTTGTCCACTTCTCTTCTGAGTTGCACAAATTCGGTTCAAGTGATCTTTGATCAGTCGATGCCATGGCTCCGCACCGGTCTGCACCGTTCGCTGCAAGCGTGCTCCTCCTTGGCATGATCTTGTGCATCGGTACCGTCACCGGATTGGGCATCAACTGCCGAGGCAGCGGATTCTGCCCCACCAGTGGCCCTGCCATGCACGGTGCAGTTGCGAGACGCCGTCAACAACGATGGCGACCCAAACCGGCTGTACAACAACGGACAACAGATCGCTTGCACAGACAACAACGTCTGCGCCTTCGTGCAAAATTTCGGCGGCCAAGTTTCGGAAGGACGGGTCGGAACGCTGCTCGGGAACCTTGTGGATCATGGCTGCAAGACGTGCGGCAGTGTGCCCTTAAACTTTCCGAATTCCAATGATGTCAGCCAGGGTGAGCTCACTGTTAACTATGTCTCCAACAAATGTTTCAGGAAACCTGGGAGTTACATGTGCGTCTGAGATCACATCTAGAGCAGTGTACATGACGATTTCAGCTATCTTCTATACTACCCGATGTAGTGGTCGTCTTCCAAGATTATAGAATCTATAATTATCCATAAGAAGGTTAGCTGCAGCAATGTTGTAGTATAGTGCAGCTTGTGTGATGATAAATTAATAATACTCCAACGGTTGACTGAAATACGAGGAACGTCGGTTTCAGTGCTAGATCATGATGATTTGTTACAAGCTTTGTCACAAATACGTAACATAGTCACATGTTCGTTGAATGGAGCATATTAGTACTTCCCACACAAATAAATCTGGTGGAGATTCAGGCCATTTCTGTGGTCACTAGAATCCCCGCCAGATGGATTTGCAGTAAGTATATCTGTGCTTTTTGTGAAGCTTCAATTTGTGTTGTGTATCTAATACTATGATTCAATCTTAAACTTGTGAAATAAGATTGATTGTGAATGGTATAGACGGGTAACAACTGATGATGATATTTTTTATTATTTTGTTTTATTTTTCTTTTTGATCCCTGAAATGCCGGTTCTTCTTGAGAACATGAATTTCAATAATCCTCTACATGTTATTTACTTCTTTACTTTTGATCAGTATTACTTGTTTCATCTACAGCCTTCCTCGTTGTTGTAGGCATGAATTAGATCTTATTAAATGTTTCTACAAATTGATGGTCCATCAAATGTTTCAAAAGTTTCAACAGAAGGTGATCACCATAACTTCAAACCGTCTCTTTTTATAAACGAGCTCGCATTTAACTCTATTTCATCCACTGCATAGCTGCCACCTGCACTTCATATGAACTTGATGAATTAGGTTATTATTGTAGGAATTTTCTCAATCACAAGCATATTTCCTCTACTTGATCGGCGCACATATTTGACTGCAAAAATCTTGAGTTATTAACCCACTTAAATATTGGAGCATACTGCAAAAATCTTGAGCCAACAACCCACTCTCAGAAGCAAGCCGGTGACTTTCACGAGAAACCATCGACACATAAACTGACTTCTTTGGTGGTCCAGTTTGTTTGTGGAATTGGAGGTTGGAGCCTAGGGCCAACCTTTCAGAAATTCTGGGGCGCTCTTGCGAGCACCGCAGGGGGGTTGGAAATAGTTTTCAACCAGCAATTGACGCGTCTCGGTAAAACCTCACTAACTGCGTCATTGCCCCAAGCGCAAAGATACTGAGACCGCATTCAGCTTGGGCTTATGTATCTCCTGCTTGTACAATCACTTGCAATCTGTAAGGGTTTAGTACGCCATTCTTGCTCACAAGAGGCACTCTCATTTGGGGCCTTGCAACAATGTTGGAGCTCTTTGCATCGAGACCATATCCAGTTGTGACGTGTAGCAATATTATACTCGTTGAGCTGACTAAATCTGTCACTTGTTGATCAAGTATGACACAGGAGTAAAATTCGACACTGACTCCATGGTTTTGAGTGTGCAATAGGATAGTCGATTGATGCTAGGACATATCGGTTACAATGCATTCCTGAGGAAACCACCCACTGATACTGGATCTACGTTCCTCCACTGCGGATGGAATTTTAAGTTTGGGGTAGGAGCAATTTGTGTAATCATTGAACTAGGTCTGTATAGTTCACACTACGATAATTTTTTCAATGATAAAATTAATGGAATCACTTCAGAGTGAGTACCAGACTCCTTCAGAAGTTATTTAATTCACCAGTAACTACTATTCTTCTATTACCGCATGATCTGTGATTACAGATTAGCAGAACGACACCCCCACCTTTCAAGAGCACTGGATTAGTTTGTCGAATAATGTTTGGCTAGACTAAGGAGATGATATTTCCGAGATGTATGCAAGCAAGCGAGTTGACAAGGATCTATCAATTTTTTTTCATAATGGAAGAAATCTAGCCTAATGCATGTGGAACAGCGAAAACCACCCAATACACAAATGTTGCACATGGATATTAGGCACATTTGGTGTGGAAAGCCTCCTGTCAGCATTAGGGGAGAAGTGGCACCATGTTCTAGTTGTGAAACCCAAACTTCTGCAACACCACAAAGAATGCTTCTGTATACCATCAAGTCAAAATGTTCAGGGGAATTTAAAACCATTTGCAGAGAAGGATCAGGCCATAATTAAATAGATCACCGCGATTCCGGGTGCGATTCTTGTTCTTCAAAAGAAATTTCTTTGACAGTTGTGCTTTGGAAGGGAAATTCACTTCATTCTATTCGACTTTTCAAAGACAAGCTACGCTAGTTGAAGTGCGTTTTCAATGTTAATTCGTAGAAACTTAAGGTGATCTACAATATTAGGTTGGAAAGTCACTACATATCAGAAATCTTCTGTCAGTCACCGGGCTGCTTCTGGTGCAAGTTGTCTCAATTTTCTGAACCCTTGCTTGATTTGCTTCCAATGCAGAAGTTTTGAATTTCAAATACAGCGACCCATCTCTCTCGTAACTCAGACTACGGAGCTTGGCAATCAGCTTTGTCCGTTTGCTTCCTTCGTTCTCAACCTTAAAATCCTAGTTCACCAAAGTAAAGATGCACTCTTTCCACATCGAGCATTGATAATTAACTTACTGCAAGCGAAATTAAGCTCGCTAATGTGTTCTGCAATCAGCATAGAGTACAGTATCATAACTAAAATGATTATTCGAGGTTGAGCAGACGCCGAATCACCGACCACTATTTTTGCTCCAGAGGATTCGTGGGTAAACAGGGGATGTATCAGATAATGTGCCCGGATCACTGTTGCCACTTGGGCACTACACAACACTTGAATAGCAGTGGGGCCTTAAACAGTAGTACTGTACTGTACCGTAAGCATCGATCTCTGGAGTCTGTACTAAGGTTGACACACCTATAGTCGACACATGACCAATAGCCGATATCTTCTAATTCCTAGATTATGAAAGAACAGATGTACCTCATTTGTATATATCGGCTATTGGTTCGGAAGTACTTTTCACTTTGAAAAATTGTACAAATTTCAATATTGGGAGATAATTCATGAAAAAATGCTCATTCTTCATGAACATAATTTTCCTATGAACCAAAAATATCTCCTTGTCGATAACCCAAGCTTTGATATGCTAAACTGCTTTAAGTTGTCGGTTATAGGTGTGTCAACCTTAATCTATTCTCTTAGCTAACACCTTCTAATTGTCACTAATCTGTCACAGTACTTCAGGTTCACCACGAGAACTTCATGGAAATTCCAGAACCTTTGACGACATAGCTATGTCGATGAATTAGGTACTGCTTGCTGAAGTACGTACTTAGGAAGGAGGCTTCGTGTAACTAGTAACATGCTCCGGTTTTTTTAGTGTACAGTTCCATAGGAATATCTTGTGAAAAGCAGAGAATGCATGATGCACAGTGCACACCAGGATCGTGAATAAGTTCCCAGAAGATTTCTTTCAAGGTCAAACTTCCAAGGACCGCTCTCACTGAATCTGTTGAGCCCTGTGTCTGCATTCCAATTTTTGGACCTGCTTTCAATCTCCCTTTACATAAGGTGTTGTAAAACTCCAATAGCTGGGTTAAGTTAGGTATGGTGGACCTTGAACTTGCAGACTCTTGTCAAAAGAGCATGGCTCCCAATGTTGTACTCTACTAACTCAATGTTCTTGTTGAAAGCCTGCACTGGGATGAACTTCCATCCTTGCACGAGACTCTTGTTTTGGCGGTCGAGAGTCTAAAGATATTCTAAATGCTAAATAGAGATACTCTGCAATGAATTTCACTATGCCAGGATTGAACCAAAAATAACTTCGTCTTGCTCACTGTTGAGTGAGATGAACTTCCTTGCATCCGGGTTTTGCAGCTCAGATTAAATTGCTTGAAATGAAGGCAGTACTTGGTCGGTGCCAAGTGCTGATTGACGGTCACTTCAGTTATTACAACAGAACCGTACTTCAGAGTCCAGTCGAAGTAAACTATTTATTAACCTGTTGCGGTGGAAAGTTTGAAACTGGTCGTAATATTTGACTGGGTGAAGTTGTAAACGTGTTGTATCCCTTCACCAGCCGGTTTTCTGGAGAAAGGCCCCTTGTTGGGTCAGGGATCATAACAAGCCAGATGACCCGAGCAACATTTTCCCATCAGGGCTGATATCAGACAGAGCAATTTATTTCACTGGTTATTCTGCAAGGGGGACGTGTGATAAAAGGATAAAATGAAATTTAATCCGGTATGGAGGTGCAAGTTGTTCCAAACTCTGAAACGCCCCTTGAAGAATGATTGATCGTCACTCAGTGGAAGAATATCTGATGTTGCTGACCGGGCCTGACCAACCTGATAAATCTACGGAAGTTTTAAGGGGCTGTTTATATAGTGCTCGAAGAACTCATCCCCTTGTAGCTCTAAAAATTATCTATTGGTTCCTTCGGTCATTTTTCTTCTTTTTGTGATTTTAGAGCCACTTTAGAATTTAGAACTGCATGGGACGAGTTCTTGGTTAGTAGTGTAAATCTCCCTAAAGAAATGTCAACCATTCTAGAATAAGTTGTAAGGTTAACCCCTAAAATTTCAGGCCCATTTTTGCCAATTTTTACTTCTAAAATGCTGAAAATTTCAAAAAAATCCCTTTTTTATTTTTTATTTTTTTAAATGCTGAAATTTCAACCCCATAAAGATTATGATTTATCATGTTCACTAAAAAAATCTTGTCAAGAAATATTAAAAATCCTAATTGTGGTAGCTTGTCGAAGTTCCCTACAACCCACTTTGGATTTTGTGGAATTTTAGAGGTTAATCAACCTATAATTCTTACAACAAAAAAGGTGATTTTTTGCAAGTTTTGTTTAAATATCAATAACTTTATGTGTATGGAAGCTAAGGTTTGAAATCAACACACTTAACACCTTCTAATAACATTTCTAGAATTGTATAATATGAGGTATCAATGTGTGTGATACAACTCCTTACATTCTAGCATAATATCCCTTCTCCCAACAATGCAATTGCTAATGTCAATTGGAACAATTCCTTGTGAGATAGCTTTTCAACTTAACATATATGTATAATATACAATATAGATCTAGTGTTTAACTAACTCAAATATAACATCTAATTCTATTAAAAATTCATGACAATGATTGGCCTATTTCTTGTTCTATGATGTTATGAATAAGTTATTTATTACTCATTTAGCACTAAATATTTTTCCTATTTTCTGTTTTGAATGAAAATATATTGAAAGATAATTGAACATTCAAAATTTTGTGACTAAATTCCACAAGAACAAAGAAAATTATGAGCCTTGGTGGGTGCAATGGGGCCAAGTGGGCCAACGTGGGTTCACATGCACAACATGTTTTTCATGTTTTTAAAGCTTATCTCTACATTAATTTAAGATTTGGAAAGTGTCTACCTCATCCAAAAGCCTTAACTCCTGCTTCTCAAAAATGATCCTTGCAGCACATGGTATTTCTTAGGACCTATTCTGAATCGAAATCTGAACAAGCTTGTGGGCCATTTAATTTACAAATTATGGAATGGAGCTGATTGCTGAGTGTACAAGCTCGTGATGCTTAATTATTCTGGTGAGACATAAGAATAGATAACCGTGTGTACCGAAGGAATCAGAGTACTGTTGTCTGGATCTTATCTCTCAACGCGGCATGGCAGACTGTGTTACCGACGCGGAAGTCTTGGGTGATTCGGTGCCATGGCCGGTTGGCCTGCGCTTCATTATTACTGTGCAGAGCCCACTATAGTTCATTCTACTGTGCTGCACAGTGTATTGTACTGATTGCAGTAATTCAAAGGAAAATCTGCTTCCACAACCGTGACAAAATTCATTATATTTTTTGAGAGAGTGGTTTGAACAACCTCACAATAAGGTAGAGGTACCCATAACTGATATCTTAAGCATTTCAGCACAGAAGAGCTTGGGTTAACGGGAAGGATATATTTTTTGTTGGAAGGGAAAATGAGGTTCATGAAGAAATAAGCAAAATTAAATTTCTACAATTTTTTTGGTTCAAAAATTGGTCAAGTCCCATAACCAATATATAGCTTCACCCATGACCTACAACAACAAGAGTAGTGACCAAGCATAAGATTTAATGATGGTTACAAATCCAAACAACCATAGTCAAACCAAAGGTTTATCATTGTATTGGACCTTTAAGGTTTAAAATAACAAAAGTATTATTTTCTTACTAAACTTGCATATGAAAAACAACTTATGATATTGCAAACCTTTTATTGCACTTTAATCATAGCAACACTTGGTGGTTGCAGACCTCTATATTCTCCCCCAACTCTAAAATATAGCTATTATCATAAAAATTTGCAACTTTCTAGTAAAAAACTAAAAATGAATGTTGTAATAGAAAATCTATCCAGCATTATTTAAATACAGAAGTTCATGGAAATATCATCTCATTCTAAGGTAGAAGATGAAAAAATAAGTATTGATTCATCATTTCTTTATATAATAAAAATGGAAGTTTTGAAGAATTTCTATAAAATGATGGAAAAAAATCAACTAGCCTAAAAAGAAATCTTTCCAGTATCAAATAAAAAAAATTACTTTACCAATATTTAAATATTCACAATGATGATATAAGAATTTATAATATATAAAAAAATGTAATTAAAAAAATTTACATAGACTGTGTTTTATAATTTGATTATTTTATCATCAACATAAAATATAAAAAATATTTGATACTAAATGATTAATACAGATACTTTGGAGTTTATTACAGGATTTATTATTGTGGACATGATTACATGTTTCCAATTTAAACTTACACTTTCATGAAATCACTTTATTTCTTACTTTGAAATATATTAAATATTTTAATGAAATATTTATTGGAATTAAAATTTTTAAATTCATTGGGATTAAATTTTTTAAAATTTATTGGGATTAAATTTTTTAATATTTATTGAAATTAAATTTTTATTATTAATTGAAATTAAATTTTTAATATTAATTGAAATTAAATTTTTAATATTAATTGAAATCGATATATCATGATTAAGATGATTATCATTTTTTTACATGCTACGGCAATGATCTTACATTATTCCATATTTTTTTAAACGATTTTGAGATAATTTTGAGGTTACAAAACATGAAAAGACTGATAAATGTTCCAAATGGAGCTATTACAAATTTGACATCAAAAAATTAAATTATATTTGGTTAGATTAATACAAAATCTTGTTTCATTAAGACATTTGATCCATATTTTTTTTAAATGTTTTTAAAGTAAAAAATAATATATTGAAGATTTGAAAGATGACAATTTATGGGTACGGGCCTGATCATGGTATCCCGCCCCGGACAAGTGGAGCTCCGGACACAGAAGCTCAGGGTGCACGTTTTTTAGTGCAGTGATCGTGGCTACCTCGGCTGAAGTCCGTATCAGGAATTCTTGACCGCGGGAAATGTGAGTTCCTATCGCGCTCTTCTTGCCAATCTGGCACCAGGGTTTTCTATTCCGTCGCGACGTGCCCCTCTCGCGTCACAATGTCGGGACGTCACGACGGTGTACAATCACGACCGGACGTCCCATTCGGTCTTTATCGCGACGGCCCAAATATTTACGGCAACATTTTCACTTTTACATTTCCGCCCCGGGGACACCTCGGACAGCCGATGTCCACGTCTGCGATAAAGGTGGTCTGATACTGGTGGGCCCCAGTACCAGTCCGCTTCGTCCGCGCCACCCTGTACGATCCGATACCCAGTCCGATGTCCGATCCGACATCCGCTTTCCGCCGGATCGATGCCCCGTCGTCCGACGGGTCTTCGTGATCTCGTCCGCATTCCGGCATCCCTCAAGGCGCTTATCCGCCATCCGATTGCTGTCGGCTCCGACGAAGTCCGCCACATTCTACTGTCCTCCTCGTGGTCGGACCCTGGTTCGGCCACTATCCCGATATTGTACCTTCGACGGCCAAGTTCCGACCTGAGTTCGGGTCCGACGCATATCGAATTCGGATGTCCGGCAACATATCCCGGTGGACTCCCATCAAATGGACTGGCGTTCTATGCTACGCCTGCTTTATCTTCATGGTCGTTCTAGGAATCGGTGCATTATTTTCCACTTCGGTAACGGCTCGTTGAAACGTGACACTTTGACTGCATTTCAGCGATGGCTCACAGTGCTGGGATTCCAGGGAGTCCTATCGCCTTGTTCGGGCCAGCCCAGTTTAGGAACGATTCTGACTTTAGCGACGATGAAGAGTATTTGGCGATCGTGGAGATGGGGACGAGAGTCAGGCCGAGTTTCTTACCTGCCATCCCGGGAGACGTCTCGGAGGGCATCATCTGGAAGATGTTGATGGTCGAGGACGACGACATCGAGAACTACAGAACATGCACACTCCTCCGTTGTGTTTGCAGGGGGTGGAGGAACTTTGTGGATATTCAGCCACGTTGGTACCAGAGCCGATTTGCATTCAACCTGCGGCCTTTTATGGATTCTGAAGACGAATCCTAGGATATTGTTCGTTGAAACACTAAGGTGTAGGGTACCAAACATCGCAGTTTAGTACATCAAGATCTGCAATGCTTAGGGTTTAGCGTAGTTGCAGGTCTGCGATGGTCGGATTGGTGTCGACCATTGTCCGGCGCCTGTCGGACAACGGGTCGGACACTGCATTGCAGCCGAATAAGGCTGGTTTATCATGATATTGAATCCGTAAGTATTGGAATCATGAAACTTTAATTGTTAAATCATTGATGATACTGTAATCATACTTGTACATGCGTGGTCACTAATAAGTTCATGATGGCATTACATGTCCGGGGCCGTCTATCAATTCTGTTCTCGAGTGATACTCGTGTGATAGGGTGTATTATGAATGATATCATACTCCCTAGACATATCGAGCGTGTTACGTTTTATGATTATACCGTCGGCCCTGTTATAACTGCGTGTACGTCTGTTCGCAACTTGGGATTGATTTCATAATCCCAAATCTAGGTGGATTATAAGTTTTATTGCAACTGAGAGGGAAAATTAAATGCCCATTTGGAACTATGATGATCATCGCCTCCCTTCTTCTATGTGTTGAGCGCCGTTGGTAATGCAGCACCATTGCGGAAAACGTTCTTCCTCCGTGCTGTAGCGTTGTCTATTCTCCGCGCGCTGACCTGCACCAACCTCTGTCTACTTTCGAGCCGTCCCCGATGGCTTGCTCGCGCGAGTGCCCTCCATCTTGTATGGAAGGGAGTAGCCGGTGCCTAAGCGAGTTTCTCCGATCGGACTACGAATCCAAGGATTTGCCAGTGTGGGTTGATGCAGCGAGGAGAAGGGGAGGGGAGTTTCAACATGCGAAAGATGTGCCGAGATCCAAGGAATGTCTACGGACTTGGCTCGAATCCGTCGACGCGTTTCAGGAAGAGTATGGCCTCTTGTGTCCCGACTTCTCCGCCGTGCCCCTCATGGAGACCCGTCTGTGGGCGTCGAACTGGGACCCAGTCGCAGTGTTGCAGTTCCAATCCGTGGCGAATTGCACAGGCATCATGCATCCGATACGCGTGCGCATTCCAGCGGAACGGGTGGTGCAAAGTGGGGTCCGGGGGGACGAGGAGGGTCGGAAGATCGTGCTGACACGGACTGGGGGTCCATCGAGCGATCGAGTGCGTGAGGGGTGTGCATGCGCGCATGCCCGATGGTGGAGGGCTGGAAGTCGGACGAGGACGACGCCACTCCGCCGGGATAGAATCAGGGGACTTGGCCAGGTTTCATTGCATATGGAAGTGGGAGGCGCAGCGCTGGAATCTCGTAGATCCATAAGGGCGGATGCAGAATCTCCTAATGCGACACGCGGATCCTCCGGTGATGCTAAGAAGCGTAAGGTGGACGAGGAGGAAGACCACTCCGAGCATGAAAGTGACGAGACCCGCGAAATGACGGACTACGAGTTCCAACGGTATTGCTGGAGAACGATGCCTTATCTCGGTGAGATGTCGGATATTGTGAACAAACAGGAGGGTTTTCAGCAGAGTTTTTGGGAAAACGCTTGATTTTAATAGACGAGTGTTGCAGCTGTTAATGATTCTGCTCACTACCAATCTTGGAATGCTTAACTCTGGCCTTCTCTTTCTCTGACTATTTTGTATATGGGACGAGAATTTTCGTAAATTTTCGGCCTTACTATAATATTTATTCCCCGTTTATTATTATGCTGATCTTCCGATGATCAGAGTATATTTATGTTTTATAATGATGGAGCTATTCCGAACGTCCCCCGTAGTTTGATATCTCCTTTCTGTTTCGGAAATATCCATCCAGTGCAGTTTCTAAGCAGACATGCATCTTCCAACCTCTTGTCTAATTGCTAATGCATTGCGTCGATAACGGAGATTCTCCGTATTTAACCGGACACTATTTACTTCGTAACTACCTAGATTTCCTAGCTTGTTCGATGTCATTCTTAAGTTTCTGGTACTTGGATGGCCAAATCGCCTCCAGTTCCTCGACGTAAGTCTTAGGCTTTGAAGTTTCGGTCTCTACGGATGCGGCTGGTCTCCCCCGCGAGTTTCTTCGTATCGGACCTATCGCGGTCGTAGCAGCGGTGGAATGCTTCCTTCCCAGTGCTGGGGATGACCTCCCATTACTACTTCCTCCGGGCTTCCCGTACTCGTTGTCGTCCTTCCACTTGCATCCCTCGTTACCTGGAATGCATAGACCTCCCCCCAATACTTGTACCTTGTCTACGCCGATGTCCTTGTCTCCACTGCCCGCTCCTGGGGCAGTTTCCTTATCACTGTCCCCAACGACTTCGTTCATCTCGGGATTCCAAGAGAGCAAGAACTCTAATACCTCATCCTCTAGACTAGTTATGTCACAAGGATCCATCTTGTAACTGGAGAGGACTCGTCCACAATAACTTGCGGGCTAACTGCATCAAAAGGGACCTGTGTTATCGCACTTCCCGTTTATATATCATGGCATACCTCGCGCACTATAGTCCGCCATTCGCCCTTTGCCGGACGACGCTGCCTCGGATTGAATCCGAACGTCCGTTGCCTGCTGCCCCTATCCGACCGTACCGGATCACCATCCGCGCTATACCGGACCGGCACAATCTCCTGCCAAAGGGCGGATGCGCGGGGTTCGTATTATCCGGCGCCGTTTTCACTGTCCAGACACAATCCGCCTTTCCGAAGTCGGATTCCGCTTCGCAAAGTTCCGACCCCTGACCTATGCTCTAGAAGAACGACGCGATATTGTTTAATCGTTCCTGTAATCAACTATGTCCGCCTTCGCCGCATTACTGCCCCGAGGTCGCGTCCGACCGATTCCGGAACGCGCACGTTTCGATCGGCGGACCATGTCCGAGCCTCTAATCCGTCGGGGTACCTCGTCCATGTCCGATTGCGGAGTTACCACATTCCGCAAAACGATCGGATTTCAGGTAGTCCGCCCGTCCGTGGTTCATCCATCTCCGTACACGGGCCAATCTCACGGAGTGCGAACCACCTCCCCGATGTCAGCACACGACTGCCATAATATGCAGATCCTGACCATCTTTTTCCTACAACGCGGACCAAAATCGAATCTGGTTACTGGACCGCCATCGATCCCGCTCTCGTCCGACCTCGTCCGCAACACCCGGAACAACTCCGCGATGTTCCGCTTCCTGGTCCCGGACACGCTCGGGGAGTGCCATAAAAGATGCGACTCACCAGGCTCTGTTCTCCCTTCTTTGCACTGCGTGTCTCAGGACTCTGGGGTCTCGACTGAGGTTCCTCTGCATGAGACCCAAGTGTGCTCAAGGGGTCAAGCATAGCCCACTGGAACGGACCGTCCGAACTCCATCGGAGATCTGGAACATAATCAGGGCAAGTCCATCCCTCCACCCTCGTTCAACGACGCTAGAAGTGCGTTGTCGGGCGCAATTTCTGTAATAGGTCCATCTCGCCTTAAATAGTGCGTTCACCCTCCAGATTCTTGCTTTCTGTCGCAGGCATGCCGCGAAGAGTAGATGCCTGGGATCAGTGGTGGCAAGACTTGGGCGTGGTGGGTGCGAGGCCTCAGAGACAGGTTAGGTGTAGAATTTGTAATGTGACTATTGTGTACCGTCGGGATAGAATGTTCGCCCACTTTGGATACAGACCTTTAGGTGGTCCAGGTAACTACGGTATACAAGTTTGCAGGTTGCTAAGTGCGCGGGTGAGGAGGTTGTTCGTAGACTGCGGAGGTGAAGTTCCTAGAAGAGAGCCCGATGATGTTCATGACATTGGCTTGGGAGGTGACGGGGTCCCAGATCCAGTAATACCTCAAGCTCCCGATAATGAGGGGGCGTCCGCGAATGATGGGCCAGCTATGCAGGAGCCCGATATGGCACCCCAGGGTTCTCCACCCAGGGAAATGCGTCAAGTGAATCTTGTGCAAGGATTCAATGCTACCACGAAGCTTCGATTAGATAAAGTGTGGGCGACGGCATTCTACGAAGCCAATATCCCATTCAACGTTATTAAGCATCCTGCCTTCATTAACGCCGTTCGGGAAACAGTGCGAGCCCGCTTCCCGGCATACCTGCCGCCATCGATGAATGCTATTCGCACAAAACTGTTGAGCGCGAGAAAGGCGGAAATGGTGAGACAAGTAAGGGAACTCACGGGCAATTCCACAGAGAAATACGGTGTTACGATATGTGCAGACGGTTGGGACAACGTCCAGAGTCGTCCTCTTCTGAATGTTATCCAGAGTGGGACTAGGGGCGACGTTTTCCTTGGAACCATAGACACGACGGGACACTACAAAGATAGCGATTACATCGCTTCTCAGATCCGTCCGTTTGTGGAACGGGCCGGACCGCAACATGTGGTCCAAGTTTGCACTGACAATGCTCCGAACATGCTTGGATCCAGTCGGATGCTCGAGACACGATATCCTCACATTTATGTTCAAGGGTGTGCCGCACATTGCTTGGATCTGTTGCTCGAAGATTGGGGGAAGCAGGATTGGGTGAAGCACATAGTCAGAAAGGCGAGACTTATTTGTCTATGGGTTAGAAATCATCATTCATCAATGGCTTTGTTTCGCAGGATGTGTCCCAATCTTACCATCCGTTTGCCCGTTGAGACGCGGTTCGCGACGAATTTCATTATGATCGAGCGTCTTGTGGAACTTCGGAATGCATTTGAGAGAATGGTCATCGATCCGGCGTTTGCAGGTATTTTAGCAACCTATCCTGATGTGAACAGCTCAGCAGGGAAGAGGGTCCGCCTATTTCGGAAGTACGTGCGTGCGGACGGTTTCTGGAACACGTGCCATAACTTCTTATACATGGTCATCCCAGTGGTGAAGGCATTACGCCTTTTTGATGGGAAGGCACCTGCAATGGGCCTAGCTTGGAGGGCGATGTACGATTTGAAGAACCACGTCCGCAGTTTTTCCTCCCATCCGTTTAGATTGAACGCGGACCTGGCAGCAGACGCCATGGTCGCATTCGACCACAGATGGGCTATGATGTTGACAGATCTTCATTGGGCAGGTGCGATGCTCAACCCGACCCTACGTGGATGGGCGCCACTTCATAACCACGAGGAGTCGAGGATCATTTTAAACCGGGTTTTTCGCAAGTTATCCTCTAACGAGGAGAATTACGTCCAGATCCTTGTCCAGTATCAGGATTTCCTCGAGAATCGGGAGGCATTTGCTGATTCAACCGATCCCCAGGCGCACGGCACTGCTATCCACGAATGGTGGGACGCAATGGGAGGTGGAGCCCGGGCTCTCCAAACAATAGCTAGACGTATACTTGGACAGGTTTGCTCCGTGTCTGCGTGTGAGCGCAACTGGAGCATGTACTCTTACGTGCACAGCAAGGTGCGCAATAGATTGAAACATGTACGAGCGGAGGACCTCGTGTATATCTACACGAACAGTAGACTCGTACGTCACCGCCGGGCCCCGCGTCCGGCACAGTGGTATGGCTTAGAGGAGGTTCATTCCGACGATGACCTCGATGGCGAGGATCCGGACGAGGACGACGAGGAGGAAGACGTCGGACGGGGAGGAGACCATGTAGCGGACGATGTGGCGGACGATGCCCGCATGGATGGTGTCGGACAGGGCGGATTGGGCATGGGGGGTGTCGGACTTGCGGACGACGATCCGCCCGAGAGCGACTTTGAGGAATCTGGATCGGACGACGCAGGATCTGACGGTGACGACGGTGGCGATGTCCGGATTGCCGAGCTCTTCCACAATATGTTCGACGCAGGACATCGCCGAGAGGCGGTTGAAGATATCCTCCGCCAGGATAGTCGCGTCGGACGGCAGGCGTATGCAGGAGGTGAGCGTCGAGCTCAGAGTCCGATCAACGAAGCAGAAATACAGTCGGACAGAGGAGATGGTAGTCCGGCCCGGAGGATACCTATCGTCGACGCGGACTTCTCGCAGCCTTGGAGTGATTCTTTGTCATTTGGCCAGAGGGATTTCGACGAGAACCTGGCGAACATGGAGGGAGAGATTCGAGCTGTTCTTCAGGAGGATTTACCACCTATCAATCGCCGGAGAGATGAAATGACGGAGGAAGATTCGAGAAGGAGGATGGCCGACCAGGAAGTTCAGACCCCGTCTGAGGAAATACGCCGTCCCATAACTCGAAGCCTTGCTAGTACGTCCGGAAGTATGGCTATAAACCAGCAACATCCAGCTTCTGCCCTGCTCTCCACCCCCGTTGGTAGGGATCACATCCTTCCGCAGCAGACCTCCGGCCGGGGTCGCAGACGCCGAGCAGTAGGATCTGCTGTAACCAACGGTAGCCAGTCCGTTGTTCTGACCGCGTCTTCTTCACGCAGCCGGCCCGTGCGGAGAGGGGTTCCATCTACGTCGATCCGGGACCCTGCGGCACGTGCATCTAGTTGCACGACTGGGGAAAGAGTGTCCAGTGGTCCTGCAAGGGGAAGTGTTATCCAACGAACAACAAGAGGTGTAAAGCGAAAGAAAAGGTTCCAGGGGACTGCGTCGCGTTTCGCCCCGTACGAACCTGACAACTCTGAAGGTAGACCAGAACTCGATGAAAATGGAATACGCGACCCTCAAGGATCCCGTCCAACGAAGAAGCTAGTTATCACCAGAGACGATGAGTTGCGGCTAAGCACTAGAAGTCCGCGGTCTGATGACGACATGAGCACAGATGAATCCGAGGAGGACCGACGTTGCGACGAAGCGAACGACCCAACTGTTCGGATTCGAGAGTGAACGCTCGCCTAGTCTTCATACTACGATATGAGGAGACCTCCATTCCGTACTTATCCGAGCCGTGTCCGACAACCTCGTGACCCGTCCGCGCATGAATCGGTCTGCTCCGCGACAGATGTGCGACCTCTGTCCGCCCACGATTAATATCCCCTTTTGGTGGCTCTCCGACCTCGTCCGCCGTGGATCCTTTAGTGTTCTGTGTCTTGCCCCTCCCACTCCCCCTCCTCGCACTCCCCTCCTCGCACTCCCCTCCTCGCACTCCCCTCCTCGCGCCATCCTCACTTCTGTGTCAGACATGCACTCTTCGCTACCCCGGATATGGCACTGTCCGACTCACTGTCCGGCGCCTATACTGATTGGATGATCTCGGAGGCTACTCGTCCGATCCCGTTGCCGGATGTCCGCTGCAGGTCGGACGGGTTGCATTGTAATCTTCGTCCCCGTTTGCGTACAGTTTACTTCCCTTCCGTCCGTATTAGAGTGCACCCTCCGCGGTCCCTCAATTTTGTCTATTTTATCCTGTTCCGAATAATAAAAAAATCATTATTTCGTAGAGCATGCATCGTGGGAAGTCCCATTTGGTATAGTATTCTACATGTGGATGTAATTGTACGTGATTTACAAACAGAGTGAGAATATGTATTATAAAAAACTAATGGAATAAGGAAAACATTGGAATTTTTTGGCATCCGTTTTATAAAAGCCCAAATAACAAGTTATTAAAGCGTGTGACAATCATTTATGCCATATAAGCATTTACATTCCAAGATTCCTGTAAAATCTCTAATCTCTTTTTTAAATATTTGTTTATGCAACCAACACATGAGTATAGTAATTACGTTGATTTTGCGTACATGTGCATATAACAAACATGTGCATATAAGAAACATGTGCATATAAGAAACGTGTGCATATTAGAAACATGTGCATACGTGCTCTCTAAACCCAAATCCCATTATCCTCATTGTTACGAAAGGGGGGGGGGGTGGGGCTGCGGTGGGGTAGTGATACCTCACAATGCGGTAAGTTGCGGTATGTTGCGGTAAGTTGCGGTGCGTTGCGGTAAGTTGCGGTGCGTTGCGGTAAGTTGCGGGTAAGATTTAATAGAAACGCCTTTCATATCCAAAACTATTTGCCTACATATGTTAAACCTTTTGCCTACACGCCAACCAGCTTTGTCATACCTAGTTAAATCGTAGTATAATTTATACGGTCGTTATATTTTTTTTGGAAATTTAATTGTCGTCATCGGAATTGTAGTTGGACTTCTATATTAATTTTTACTCTACTTTCACTCTTATGCCATCTAATTGATCATTGCCACCAATTAATTCTAATTTTAATATCGTTGCAATACTCCCGTTAGTAATCACTCTGTATTTATCAATAGATTGGGGAAGGTGGGGGGGGGGGGGCGATGGGCTAGTGCTACCTCACAATGCACGTGCAGTCGTCTCTCTACTTCATTTCTTCATGTTATCCGTGTGCACATGGCTCCGCTTAGTTGCGAGGTTCGGCGAAGGGAATTTCTCATTGCCGTTCTATTTACAACGAACGTCTTCTCCAATGATGGCCATGGCTTCTGCTACGTTTGAAACAATGGATATTGACGAATCATTTGCTGAACTCAAGCGCTTAGAGGATCTTCAGGTGACTTAGGGTCGACCTGCAGATTTGACGGCTTTAGTATATTAGCTTTAGTATGATATAGCCAATTGCAAGCCCTGTTGGTCCAGACGTTAAACTTAGCCAAGTTTAACATAAAGTTTAACAAGAGATACATGTATTTGGTCAAATATGAATTAAAAAGGTAAAGAGAAACGTATAATAAACACATCAAATTTAACATTGCTAAAGAACTCAATTTGTTAAAAGTCGTAAATTGTTTGTGAATCATTCTTTGAATACACAGAATATTTAATCGTCATCCAAGAACAATAATGACGCTAAAAACTTGTAACTTTAGCAAATAATTATAGTATAGAGAGGTTGGGCTTTTTTACTACCACTGGATTGGACGTTGTTGTACCACTATACTTGTCAAGGAATGTGGCAACTTACTGTTTAAAGCAAGTTACATTACGTTACGTTGCGGTAAGTTGTGGTTAAGTTGCGGTAAGTTGCGGTACGTTGCGGTAAGTTGCGGTAAGTTGCGGTAAGTTGCTGTACGTTGCGGTTAAGATTTAATTGAAACGCCTTTCATATCCAAAACTTTTTGCCCACATATGTTAAACCTTTTGCCTACACGCCAACCAACTTTGTCATACCTAGTTAAATCATAGTATAATTTATACGGTCGTTATATGTTTTTAGGAACTTTAATTGTCCTCATCGGAATTGTAGTTGGACTTCTATATTATTTTTTAGTCTACTTTCGCTCTTATGCCATCTAATTGATCATTGCCACCAATTAATTCTAATTTTAATATCGTTGCAATACTCTCGTTAGTAATCACTCTGTATTTATCGTTTTTAACCCCTAAAGGACAATCTGCCACATTTGGGCATTTTTTGAATTTGTGCATGTACGTATGTATGCAAATTATTGAAGTTAGCTACAAGATCTTTTGGTTAGATGTTAAAAAAAAAACCCCCAAGTTTACAGAATCAACCTTGCTTCGAAGAGGAGCTGTTTTCAGGCAGTTTTGATGAAAAATACCCTCAGGATTTTAGGGCTTAATATATTCTTTAGCCGCTCAGTATTCTATTATGTACTCCCACCTCATTCCTTTATCATTCACGATTTTGTTTCTATATCATACTTATTTAAACAGTATTTCATAACTTCTCTATAACTTTCCCTTATATTTATTTCTTATTAAACGCTTATTCGTCCTTCTTCATTCACAGCGTTTTCTTTTCTCCACGAATTTCGTATTTTTGTTTATTCTTGGCCGCGTGGTCCGTAACAGTCGCTGTGATCGGAGAATCGGAGCGATTGAGCCATCGGAACCTGCGTTCAACACTGGGAATTACGCGGTCATTGGGTCGGACGGGTCGGGAGCGTGCTCTCGTCGGATCCAAATGCACACGGGTTCATGCGGACGGGATGCGGAGAGCGCGGATACGAAGGTCGGACGACGGATGGCAATGTCGGATTTGAGTGGACGTTCTTCTTTAAGTCATGCACTAACATGTCTCCACTCCCACCAAAACATCAGTACTTATGATTAACATGCTTGATCTAATCATTGTCACTCTTTCCCTGCTCTCGGATATCATGTCAAATGCATTGTTCAGTCATTATTCACTCATTCTTCTACAACGGCAGTCTACTGTCTACACGGTAGATTACCTATGCTCTTCCACGATATGCGTATAGTAATTTTGGTTATTCTTGAGACTCTCGTTTTAGAATGAACAGGGTGCTTATTTTTGAGACTGTCATTTGAGACTCCCACTTGACCCTCTTGATTTCCGCATCGTCTCGTAGCATGGCCGGGAGCTCCTCGTTTAGAATGCCTAGTCCGACAGAGTCCTCCCCGCACCCTGAGTCCGCCACGGATGTTTTGCAGTGGCTGCTTGTAACCCGCGTGATGCACGAGATTAGAAATTTCCGGTATTTACCAGATCACCAGGATATTGTGAGGTCTTTGTTGAATACTTCTCGAGATTTCCAGTGGACGCCCATTATGCAGGAGCAGTTCACCAACGTCAACAATGTGTTGAACTACACTTGGGTGCGACGGAGTCTACTCTCCGCTGGAGCTGCGAACTCGGGAGATCAAACTGCACACGGCTCGGCTCACGCGCAGAGCGGAACTCCCACGAACTCGCAGACCGTATCACCTAGAAGCGCGCATCACGAGACGGACATCTCCGCTCCAATCCGACCGGACATATCTTCTCGGACTCTCGCCGGGGGTGGCCGAGTCGCACGGCATCGCAGAGGTCGGGAACGCCGGCTTAGTCGCGATTACGAAGGTATGCGTCCTCAACCCCCTGCTTTTCGCGGATCCACGACGCCCCGGCGCGTCACTCGCGACCAGGGAACGCAGACCGATTTCGTGGATCTTCTGTCGGAGCCGGAATGTACGTGTAATTATTAATCCATTTGTAAGTGGACACTACGGAGCCATATGAAGTGGAACAGTTTACGGGCTTATTAGAATGGAGCGGGTATTTGCGCAATGGAAGGGTGGTCCTGCATTCGAACGAACAATTTTGTTGGAGTATGAATCCGCCAGCGATGCAATGCAACTTCCTTTGAACCCGCCTCTTTTGAGGGCAAGCTGGAGCTAAGGTGCATAATGAGCTTTGCTTTGCAGTTTTTAAGCTCCATTTTGAGAACTTTTCTTCACTGTAACTTACGTCTCACAGATCCCTTTTTTGCAGTTCCTATTTTTAATTTACGGAAAGTGATCCTGGGTTGGATTACTCGGCTTTTCTAATCCTGCACGAACCTTTGCTAGACATCTTGTTACTATCAGTTTACGTGCCTTTTTACTATGTATAGAACAGTGCTCTGGCAACGTCCAATAAAGTCCCAATTTCGTAAGATTCTCGTCCAATGGAATTGGCGGCGTGCATTAAATCTCGGTTCATTCATTGTCGTGATATGGAGTCCGCGTTGCGTTATGGAAATCTGGCTCTGACGGCTGTCATGTGCCTGCCTTACCCCTAATTAGTTTTTGCGTATGTTGTGTATCCTCTTCATGTACGATACTGGTGTTCTAGCCAGGGCAATGCGTGATAGACTCTTGAATGCGGGCTTGTAATCTATCTTTTGCAATGGAATTCCTTTGCGTCAAAAATAAAATAAAATCTTGCATGCAACCTCCATCTGTATGGTTCCTTCCTTTTTTTCTCGAACACGATTCTGAATGTGCAACTGTCCAGTAAGAACTCTCTGTAGAGCTGATCATCACAGAGAACTTGTGTAACGATTAATCTAACATCCGGTCGGACACATCCCTGCAATTCGAACTCATCCTCATCGTGATCCGTAACTATAAACTTCAGGAATACTTCCGAACTAGTGATGCATTTGTACATGTACAATGCTGCAGTATCCTTTCTTTTATGTGAAAAGTCGTCCGACGAGGACCTCAACCCACTCTCTGAGATGAAGTTTGCTCTTAGGCACAAAAAACATCCGAGAAAGATAATGTAAAAATAATAAGGAAAACTTTAATCGATAAAAAACCAAGCCGGATGGACGCAGCGGAACCCTGTCCCAGATGGCGTGTTAATTGGGGAGCACCAAAGCTTGGAAGAGCGATACGACGGACGAGGTCGGACGAGGTCACTCTGGAACGTTCGCTTGTGTCCGCGATGCAGCGGACTACAATCCGGATTGTAGCGCGGACTGCGGACTGCAAGCCGGACTGACAATTACGAATCGGAATGCGGATCAGTAGTCGGACTGGACGTCGGATTCCTGGGAACGTTGTGCACTTGACAGGGAGCGGGGGATGTGGAAGGGAGCGAGGAATGCGAAGGGGCAAGAGCAGGATGGCCAGTGGGTCGGGCGGGTGCGGAACGGAGAGGCGGACTCGTATAAAATGCAAGTTCGGACGCACATTCGTTCTCCACACTTCTCAACTTTTGCGCCCAGACCGCTTGCCTCTCTCTGAGTGTGCGGGCGCGCGGGGTGCGGGGTGAGCGTGGGTTCCTTGTACGACCTGAATATTCCGTATGTACTAAATTGACCCTATTCGTGTGCTCTGTCACATTATATACCTAATGTTAATTTTTTCCCCTGAACCCAGCATATGCGAAGTGTCCGTTTAGGGTTTAAGAGTAATCGTATCAGGATCTAACCAAGATACTGTGAGCAGGTCCGAAGTTCGCAGCACGAGGATGTCATCCGGATCGGGCACTCCCTCTAGGAGGAGGCCGAGCAGACCGGGCGGAGATGAGTCCGCCGGCGGATCGCAGTCCGCCAGTGGTTCCGGGAAGAGAGCCCGCAAAGAACTGGATTTGCAGCTGGACGTTTTCCACAATAGAGCGATACTGGCTGCTAATGGCTGGGAGGAAGTGCCAGAGCCTTGGGACGCTGCGACGGCTATGCATTTTGTCGACTTTCCTCATTTCGATCGGCTTTGGCCAGATAGTTCGCACGCGCAACACTGTAAGTCGAAGAACGCGAAATATGCATCCTTGACAGACGTGGACGTGAAGTGGAGATTCCTCTGCATTCTCCGGGCAATTTCCAATGAATCGAAGTGGCCCAAGAACGAGATCCCGAAGGCTATTCTTTCCCTGATGTATGCCGAGCATGTGTTGAAGAAGAAGGTCGACTGGTCTACCTTAAAGACTCCAGGCTCCACTTTCGGAGGTCTAGGAGAGAAATTGACAGCGAAGAAGCCGGTGCACATACCTTATATAGATGTGCCCGAATGGTTCAAGCGTAATCCTTCCCTCGTAGAAGATCCAGGGGGTCCGATACCGACAGACAGGGAACCGTCGAGGGCCGGGAGACCACGGCAACGCACAATACAGAATGCCACGTACGAGGATCAGATGGCTGGCATGCTCGGATCCGATTGGCAGGGAAGTGGGTCGGACCCCATCATTGGCGGGAGTGCGGGAGAAGGGTCGGGCGCGGCGACTGCATCCCATGCGAGGGACGGGGGGAACGATCGGACGGGATCGGCATGGGGACCATCCGAGGCAGGTGAGGAGAGTTCCGGGCCAGATGTGGCTATGGTCGGATTGGAAGAAATCGTCAACGCGACAGTAGCCTCCTTTTCTGGAGCTGACATAGACCTTGACATGGCGCACGGTGGGACCGAGAGCGCGAATCCGGGTTTAGGTAGGTCGGACGAGGTTTTGGGTGCGTCGGACGAGGGTCTGGATGCGTCGGACGTGGGTTTAGGTGGGTCGGACCACAGATTCGATGGGGGAATCGCTCCGACGACCTCACGGGATTGGCGGATGCCCGGCTCGGAACACGGGTTATTCGGACGAGGTGCGACAACTAGCACTGGCCATCACGATCCTCCTCAGCCGAGAGGTGCAGCAAACGTTGTATTGGGAGCAGACCCGGTAATGCGGCGTCTGCTAGAGGAAGTTTTTGCCAAACATGATGCGGACGTTCGGGAGTTAAAAGCAACGATAGGTGGTTTGGAACTGAAGATAGAGGCTCTTCGCGTGTCCGACAGCGGGGACCTAGATGGCAGGAACATCGGACACAGAGTTGATGCGAGAAAGGGACGAGGCGCTGAGATCCGCTGAGAGAGCGGAGGCACGGGCTAATGCATGGGAAAAGGATATGAAAGCCTCCATGTACGCAGCGAAAACGGCCGAGGACCTGACCACGCAGTTAAATGGCCAACTCACGGACGCTGAGGAACGCATAATTGGGTTGCAAACGGAAATGAGGGAGATGAGCGTCCGACTCGAAGATGCGGAAAAGCGAGCAACTAGCGGCGGAAGCCACAGTCCACGGAGCGGGCTGTCCGACTAGAGGAATCCGAGATACGTGCGAAGGCAATGGAAGACGAATGTCGGAGACTGTCTCGCCAATTGGAGGAGGAGAAGAAGAATACATCGAAGCAAGGAGAGATAATCCTGCGACTGGAGTCCAAAATGGAAGATAATAAGAAGAAGGCTTCGGACGCAATAGCTTTGGCAAAGAAAACACAGGAAGAACTAAACGAGCTCCGGGAAGTCGCTACGACGAGCGACAACTTGATACGTGCGGAGGCAGAGGCGGAGAAAGAAGCAAACAATGCCAAGGTGGTGGAATTGGAGACAGAGAACCTGCGACTACTAGAGGAGGTAACACGGCTTGGGAAGGCCACTGGCGCTGTGAGTGAAGGTGGTGCCAACGATGATCCAATCCAGGGCTGGTCGGAGTCATTAACTCAGGAGCAGAAGGCATTACTCGTGGGTGCGCTCCAAAAAACGGAGGATATGTACGTGATCGCTATACTTGCATTAGCGGGGCGACTTCAGTACGAGAAGGAATTCGAGGCAATTCAGAAAGAGTGGACGGAGAATGGACGATTGCGACACTTGCTCCTCACCTCCTGGCCGCCTTTACAGACGATGTACCCTCTGGAATGGGAGGACAGTCCGGGGATCCGGTCCGGACACGGGCAGCATTCAGTGGGAGAATGTTGCTGAGATTGATCATCACTGGAAGCGGGATCAGGAATGGGGGATGGGCAAGACCGAAGAGCTGCGGAAGGCGCTGACTTGGCCCGTCCCGCACGACATGACAATCGACGGAACCAATTGCATTGTGTGCTTTAATCCTTTTGGCCCGGAGGGGTGCTACCAACTGGGGACGTGCAAACATGGATTTCACCCATATTGTTTAATCCCGATGATGATAAGAAGACGTGCGTGTCCAATCTGCTCAGCCCCTCTCCATCCTCGCCTGTATTTGACATTCGGATTGAGGGATTTCATGCCCAGGGGCTGGGCGTACGATCCAAGGGAGTTCCCAGATAAGTATCCGCTCGGGACTTTCGAGGGAAAACCAATAGAGTGGGTCTGGCAACTACACACGTCGCAGCTCGAGATGTGGCACCAATTTCAGCCTACGGACTTGCTAAAGAAACCGAGGACCATTATGCAAGCGGCCGATTTGTTGTACCCAGGGATGCCTGTCGATAGTGGACTCAGGCAATACTTTTACCAGATGTGCAAACACTACTGGGACAGTAGAAAGGGCCAGCTGGTTCCAGGGGAGAATCCAAATCCAGTGAATTCACAAGGATTGCCTGCGACATCTGCCGACGTATTGGCAGGATTTCCAGGAGGAGGATATACGGGTGCTACCAGTAGTCGCGAGATGGATTACGAACAGGGTTACCACACGATGCGGCTAGAGATTCTCGCTTTAGAAGAATTGTTATGCAAAATTCTCCCCGCTACCAAGAGGTGGCTGGATAAGAAAGGACCGAGGCCCAAGCCGAAGGAGCCATCATGTCGTCAACGCTTGTTATCGAGTGGTGCTTCGACTTCAGGAACTTCAGGGGCCACACCAAGGAGCGCGACACCGCCGGGGAATTCCACGAGGAATGCGTCACGAACCCGTTTGAACCCAAGCCAGTCGGCACCTCCCTCCAGAGTCCCGACACCGCCGATTCCGCCGTCCGAGGGCCCAACGCAACCTGACCACAATAGTGCAGCGTCCGGATCAGGTGATACATTGCAATTAGACGATTCGGAGTGAGATAAACTCCTAGAACTGTATAAAGTGGTAACCATTAACAATGTTTTATTTTCTTTCATAACTATAGTAACCATTGCATAAACATAACTTCATTTGGCTTTTTCCTTTCCCGAAGCCTCACCTAGAGTCACCAACGCCTAAGTCTGGATATATGCCATATAAAGAGTATCATCCCTTCAGTCCGCGCATGCGACCGAGTCCGAGTCCGCCCATGCGTCCGAGTCGGAATCCGCCCGTGCGTCCGGGTCCGAGTCCGCCCATGCGTCCGAGTACGCGTGGTGCAATCACCGATCGACCCATCCGTTCGCATCATAAGATCGCGAGCCCATGCGGACATAGCAACCCCCCCGTCCGACGACCCGCCTCCTCCGCATTCACAGTCCGCCAAGTCCGACTGTGCGATCCGACCAACCCGCTAACCCTAATTCGCTCACAGGCCTAGATCCTACGTCTGCCACCCGACCGATCCCTTCCAAGGGTGATCGCCAAGCAATCAGTTATCGTCCCAGATCAATGATCTTCCTCGTCTCCTATATAAAGGTGTCCCTTTATTTTCCGCTCACTTTCCCATCCTCTCTAGGCCTCTCGTTGGGATCCCAGACTCTGTTGCGTCCGTCGGGACAGCGGCAGTGCGCGGGTCCGGAGGGTCAGTAGAGCACGGGACCGATTTCAGAGACAAACCCTTGCTAATTTATATCAGGGTTCTGAACTGACTCGCCTACCGAAAAACCAATTGCTGATTGTTCTGTTTTCTTCCTTTCCAGGGTACCATGGCAAACGAGAGTGGAAGAATACATCAGGAATGGCGATCCGACGGGAGCCCCATCGGAGCACTCGGGGTGGGCGGGGGGCGTGGCGGAGAGAGAACCAGGTTTAATCAGGAATTCACCCCGATGGAAAACCTCGGAGGAGGCCACTTGCAGCGAGCGCGGGGAACGCGGGGTGGCCATGGTTCCCGGAGTCACGGCTCTCGTGCAACCCATGGATCAGGGGGGCGACACGGTGCGATAGGGAGCCACGCCGCGGAAAACATCGGCAGCCAAGGCACTAGGTCTGGTCCAGCAAGCTCGGGAAGTTCTAGCGGAGTACAAGCACCCGCCATGGAAATCGTCCCGGCACCTAAACCACTACCTAGGGTATTGTGGACATCGGCACCGTCCGACCAGTGTCCGCCGTCTACTGAAGAGCGTAGGGGAAGTAAGCGGGCAGGGGGGTCGCAAGGAACGGAGTCTGGGTCGACCGCGTCCGGTTCTGAGGTTAGGAAGCACAAGCATCGGAAGAAGGTAGCCGCGTGTGACCAGCATTCCACGGAGGCTAGGCTTTGCTGTAGAAAGATAATCCTGGACTGGTTTGCAAGCCACGACATGCCATACTTGGAGAGTACATTCTTGAATGATGGTCCGGCGGGACTCGAGAAAGCTTCGAATGCTCTGAGGTTAATACTGCAGGAGGGCATGGCGGGGGATGAGTTCCAAGAGGATAGAGGGAAGAGTAATTGGGGACAGTGGATCGAGGAACAGGTGCAGGAGGCATTGTTCAATTCGACAGTGCCATTTAACATGTTGTGTGGACCTGGTTCGGGATCTAGTGGGGGAAACTCCGAGCTCCTACAGAAGCTGGAGAATTGGAAAAGAGGTGCTATCCTCGCGAAGGGGAAGGGAAGGACTACACTGCCGAAGTTTGTCGGAAGAGCTCTGGCCGATGACATCGCTTCTCGGGACGGAAACGGTCTGAAGTGGCTACCGAAGGGTTCTTACGCCATCCCCGTAGACGAAAATAGTTTTCAGGGTTCGTTTGGAATCGTGCGAAGGGTGCGAATTGCAGAGGCATGTTTCATCCCGGAGTGGCTTCATTTTGCAGGGAAGACCATGAAGGTGACTGACTTCAAGACAAGTCGCGATCAACGCTCTATCGAGGCAATGTCATGTCCAGTTGATCACCCTGGTGTGATTAAGCTGCAATACCTAAACCGGAAGACGCTCGAGTCGTACTCGCTATGGTGGAACGGAGGCTCGTTGAAGAACATGCGTGCGTTCGATTTGAAATTTGGGGAAACCCATGAAATGGAACTCCTCAAAGACGCAGGTCTGGACTTCGAGGCCCGGAAGAAGCTGGTCGTTTACCGAAAAAATCGAGCTCACTTGGCCTGGGCTCTCATGTGCATCGTGGATGTGGTACACGGCGAGGAAGTGCTACACTGCGACCTGCACCCTAACAATGTCATGCTCCACTTTCCAACAGACCGCGACGGAGTTATTTTCATAGGTATATGTGACTGGGGAATGGCTTCTTTCATGCCCAAATCGGCCCCTTCGTACTACGGAGTACAGAGCGAAGACGCGATAAAGAAGCACATGGAAATGTACAGTTGTGCCGCTCCGGAGTTGTTCCATGTGCATGGCTCTAGAGGCTCATCCCAATCCCCACGTCGCATGGCAAAGCAGCACCCTCACACGTACAAATCAGAGTCCTATAGCGTTGGAGTACTCGCAAGGCAGATTTACAACTCCGACTCGACATCGGTTCTATTTCAGCAGAACCGCGATCCTAACGGGGTTAAGATGCGCTTTGAGCAGGGTTTAGACGAAATGACCCAGATCAACCCGGCTGCTAGACAAACCGTCACACACGTCATGAGGACGTTGAAGTTACCACCTTACAATCTGCAAACACCGAATATGTGTTTCCGGGACACCCATTCATAAATCACATGTGAGTATGCAAAACTCCTTAGAAACGTTTTGTCCAACGCGCAAGTACCGCTTCTTAGTGGTCTGACAATTTGAATATAACTATATCATTCTAAACACCAGGGTCCGAGTTTGCATTCGCCCAGGTTAGGCGCATAGGAGGTCATGTACCGTCTCTGAACAGATCAATTTGTAAATAGAGTTTGTTTGTCAAATTCCTGACCCCGAAGCCATGATAGAGTGATTGTAATTCCACAATATTGGGACGAGAGCCCTAAACACCCAACCTTTATTCCACGACGGACCCTCTGAAAATGGTCCGGCGACGCGGACCACCCCCTTGCCCACTGCACCCGCGGATGGTGCCCGTTCACCTCAAATCCGTGCGATCCGACACCCTCCTGCAGTGACCACTGTCCGACATCTAGTCCGCCCACTCCGCGTACTCGTTGTGCCCGCTCTCTGATCCGTCTTACTGGCGTCCGAATCATGCCCGCTTACTAGTCCGCCCCAGCCGCGTCCGCATATCATTGCCTTCCGACTCTAAACCCCGATCCGCATCCGCCGGTCCGGCCTCAATCGTCCGCTACATTAAACCACTTCGGTCTTCAAACCTGGGGACGAGGAATGTCGGAAAGACCGGACGACTGGCCGAGAAATACGGCTCGTGTCCCGTGCTTAGGCAGAGACAATGTCACAAATCCTCTTCAACAACGTGAAATTCAAACTCTGACCAACTCATGAACGAAAATCCCCAGTAGAACTTACGAACACGAGAGTTGATCGGTGTGACACTTCAGTAGAATTACAAGGTGCATAGATTTTTTTGAATGCAATGAATTTCGTGTTCATCCATCTATTAAACCGTCTATTACCCACAGCCTACAGGACATTTGAAACACCATATTCATGTTGCAATGATGGAGCCTATTTGGATACACTGAGTGTTGAAGGAGGAGTACGAAGACAGGAAGTCCTGAAAGGTATGTTGTCAAGTCACAGTCGCCAATCCGAACTCAACCCCTCAAATCACCATAATGAGATGACCACCTTGGCGTTAAATATGGCGGCTGCCTGTAGGGGTAGCCATGGCCAGCCATGGCCAGGGCAGTTCCATTCAATCCACGCCATCGCTGAGAGTTTTGGTTGGAGTCGCCATTGCATTCTGGTTCCAACTTGTAGTTCGCTGGTCTGAGGTTGCCCCGGTCCGATCGAAGAGGAGGGATATACCTGTTGCGAGTGAGAGGGGTCAGAATGGGAGAAGTTGGGAAGGAGAATTACTTTCACGTGAAGGTTGGGTTGCCAAATGCAGGTTTGGACCCCGCCTTCGACTGCAACCATGTCAGCAATGAGGAGCTAAGGTCCGTATTCGGAGAGAGGGTTCCTGGGAAGGGATATCTCGTCGACGGAGCGAATTCAGGAGAGGTCAAGGCGAGAGTGTTGGAGCTGTACCCAGCAATCTCTCAAATTCCCGAGCTTCCTGCGGGTTTGTTCCTCCCGGAGAGCTTCGCGAGAGCGGTCGTTTCGGAGGTCTTCCATCGCTACCCAATGAACTGGGCAAAGTATGCGGAGGATCGCTGGAGGGGTAAGAAAATCGAGAGCGGAGACGAACTCACAGTCCTGTATCGCACCCCTGACCGGAATGCCACCTACGTCGAAACCCTCTACAAGGGCCTGGAAGCCGAGATTGCGATCGCTGAGAAGGACTTCGAGACGGCCGTGGCAATCCATAGTGGTGCACACGAACGGGCTGCGCTTCTGAGGCAGACGGCCAAGCCACCGCTCACGGATATGGAGAGGTACAAGCTTCAGATCAAGCTGATGTGCATTGAGGAGACTATGGACTCCTCCGAGGCGAAACTGCAGAAGTGGGGGGCGATGAAGTCCGTCGTCGAAGGCTCTGCTGATGAAACATTCCTGAGGTTCTTCAAAGACGAAATTTTCGGCGAAGAACAGAGAATCTTGGAGGCTGGGGAGGAAGTGCAACGTATGAAGGAGGATTTAACTGAAACGTCGGCGAAGGATCTCGCGGTGGCCATCGAGGTTGAGAAACGCCTGTCTTCTGCAAAGCAGGATGCAAGGGACAAGGTGATGGGCTTGAAAGAAAATCTCCGCCAGCTTCAGATATGGTCGTCTTCATCAATGTTCCGTGCCCCCAGTCCTCGAATCGCAGCGCCCACTCAGAACATCGACTCAATTACCCTTACAGTGCAAGGTTGCTCCCTTTGTAACCAAGGGTTTCCGGCGATGGACATCGTGACTGCGTCGTGCGCTTGCCCATACCACCCGTGGTGCGCTGCAGTGCGGACGTCGCTTAGTCAAAACTGCGCAAGATGCGGGGAGCATTTCGCACAGAACTGGTTGAACAGCTTCGGCTTTTTCAAGTGCGAAGGTACGTCAATGTCGCGCAGGTGCATTGATTTCCAGTATTGCTGAATCCGTTGCGGAACCGAATATGAAAAACTTCCGACTTATGAGTCTGTATCTTGCATCTGATAAGCAATTTTTTTTTGAAATTCGTTTTTGACATGATACTGTGCATTAGAGTGTCCAGGGCGCTGGTCCGGAACTGATATCTGAGTTTTGCTACAACAGCGCGAGTGGGGATTAGCAGTGCGACAGATACCGGAGAGGGAGAAAAGAAGCGCAAGCATTTGAACTCGGACATTGGAGGGTGGAATTATGCGCGCAAGGACAAGTCGACCTCTACATGCCGCCGGAAATCCAAATAGTGTTTTCCACCTCCGATTTCTTGGAAGACTGCGACTGTATCTCAGCGACGGAATGGATTGCATTGTGACTACGCAGTGAATTTTCTTACAGTAGCTTAGACACTTTACCTTTTTTAAACTCCCAACTGTGCATCCGAACCAGGAAAACTTTGATCAAAGACTGTTTGTAAGGAATTTTCGGACCTATACTCGTTTGATAACTAAGCTACTATCACGGAAGTCCTGTTTTTTATAAGGAACCTTCAGAGCTATACTCTTTCACTGACTAAACTTCTACCAAGACAGCCATGTTTTAATGGATTCATCTCGATTACAATATATAATCTGATGGAATTCAATGTCGGTTTGAGAAGTAGTTGGTCAGTGTGTCACTTCAGTAGTGTCGGATGGTTCGAATTTCATATTTGCTCGTGAAGCAGTTGAGCTGTATGAAAATTGAAGACAATATGTTCCCAATCACAGCATCGCGGACCACCCTGTATGTGTTCGTCCACATCGCGTCCGCCCGGTCCGAAAGCCTCCGTCCGCAATACGATCGGCATGAAGTCCGCCCACCCGGATACGCATTATCCCGCCTACACGCCCGTCCGAGCCATGTTCCCAACACCCCACTGCATCGCGGACCACCCTGTATGTGTTCGTCCACATCGCGTCCGCCCGGTCCGACAACCTCCATCCGCAATACGATCGGCATCAAGTCCGCCCACCCGGATACGCATTATGCCCGCCTACAGGCCCGTCCGAGCCATGTCCGCCTACCAGTCCGGCCCACTCGCGGACTTCCCCGGCATTCAACGGTCGTGTTCCTCCTCAATCGTCCGCCAGGCCTAAACACGTCCGCCCCTGAACCCTAAATCGGTTGCCCGTCTCTGTCCGCCCGACTCCGCCGTCGGAACTCCTCCGGACATCCACGTCACCGTCCGGGGCCACCGCAATTCCAAGTAGGACGCCACGTAACGGGGCCGAGTAACTCTTTTACCCACGCTACTCACAGGACCTAGAGGACCCTACGCTGACCCCTATTGTGACGTCGGAGGACCCCCGTCACGACCCATTCGGACGTCGCGACGGAAAAGTCACGACCCGACGGCATAGAAAACCCTGACTATTACATTAGTGATGCTCCAGAGCATGACACTTTGTTTGTACAACATTGCTTTGCGTTACACTGGAAACACATTATTGGAAGGGGGATCAGACCAAATGAGCACATCGTGTGGTCCGATGGGTGTGCAGCCCAATTCAAATCAAGGAGATGCTGGTATCATGTGTCAAGGTATGTTCAAAAATAACAAATCCCGTGTAGTCAAGATTTTTTATGAACAACCATGGAGTGTGTGCTCTGAAATTATACTGTCACGTTTTGTGGGCCTGCATGTGTAGGTATCCTTCAACAACTGTCTCGCCTGAGTTACCCAATGGCTGCCGAATGGTTTGGTCCTACTTCGGAAGTGGACATGGCAAGGGGGTACATGACGGGGCAGGAGCCATGCTTAAGTGTGCACTTCGCAGGGAGGAAATGAACTTCCAGTCTCGCACGAGGCTTCAAAGTGCGGCAGACGTGGTTAACTTTTGCAACTGCAAAGAGCTTGAGGAGCATCGGGCATACTGAAGAGCGCGGCGCAGTGTGATACGCTACTTCCACTTAATCGATCCAGCTGCTGTCGATCGGACGCGTGACCTAGACTGTTTGGCTATACCCGGCACTAGGTCCGTCCACTCTGTCTCTTCCGTATCACCGATCAATGTGACATATTTGCACATTAGGCAACTTGCCTGTTTCTGCACGGAGTGTATGGACGACAACCCCCTGTTCTGTTCGAGACAAAACCATGTGCGGCATTGGGATTTGAAGGTCCTCCAGCCCCTAACGCCAATTCCCGTGAGTCCGCACCATTTTGCATTTTTGTCCGTTTATTTTTTGGTTTAGGGTTCAGGCGGATTTGTGTATTGCGTAAACTGCAAGGGGAAATGGACCTTGGTTGGCGAATGTGTTTGCCCGTTGCAGCCAATTGAGTGAGCTAGACCTACGTTTCTGTCGTGCTGAGAGCCTGGATCTGAGAAAGTGCACATTGTTGGAGAGTTTAGAGATTTATGTTGTTAAGTTTTTATCGAGTTGTTAATTATCATTTAACTGTAGGTGTCATCGTAGCATGGCTTGGCAGGTTTTTTATCAGCTATGTGTAATGTTGTTTCGGGTCCACATGCAGAGCGCAGGTGCGGGTACTCGTCTCCAATGTGCAAGCGAAAACTGCGCAGAGACTGCTGAGGCGCATGTTGACGCGCAACGACGTTCGGAGGGAGAACAGACCCTAGGGGAGACTGTTCTACATGTTGAGGCTGGGACTGCAAGTAACGACGGGAGAACAGAAGATTTCGAAGACGGTTTGATTGACGAAGGCGAAGACAAATGCGACTTGGACTCCGAGGCATCAAGAGTCGAGATAGGAGACACTTATGTAGTTTACACCGATCTACCTGAACACGGTGATCCTTTTTTCTTAGTGTTATGTGACATGCCCGTCCACAACAACAATGCAACATTCACTGATGGATGGGGTTGCTCTTGGCCGAAGGATACGATGTTGATCAGTGGCACGTACTATAGGCGAATTCCAAGTGTAGGTCAGGGGAGTGACTCCTACAGGTACGAACTTTTGGAGGATGAACCAAAGGCCTGGACCTACTCCAACCTAGTGGTGCAGTCCAGGGTGGAGTTGTCGCAATATAAAAGCAACAAGAGGAATCCGCGTTTTAAAATGACATTGGAGAGAAGGGAGGAGATTCTATCCAATGTGGAGGACCGCCAGGCTTATAATGCTCATTGAGGTTATTTGCAGCACCTCAGGGGTAAGTGAAAGGCAACAAGTTCCCTTTCCTGCGTACTTGTCTTATTTTATTTGTGTTTATGTGCTTAAATCCACCTCTATAGTTTGTCATTTCATATATTGATTGGGCTGGCTGTTATTTGTTATTAATTTTCCTGTTTTATATCTGGGCAGACGGATTTTCGTGGACCGAATGGACCTAAGCGGGCTCGCACAGATGGTAATTTAGTGATTTGAAAATGGATTGTTGATAACTTCATTCTGGATGTTTCCACTTTCACTCAGTTAGCTGGGTTGAAGTATGGCCGAGGGTTGAAGTATGGCCCAGGCCGAGGGCTTGGGGTGCCCAGGCAGAAGGCTTGGGATGCCGAGGCCGAGGGCTTGGGGTGCCCAGGCCGTGGTTTACTTTTTCTCTGGTTAACTTTTGGTTAATTCAGACTCTTTTCCTTCTGTTTTTACAGTTGGTTTAGTTCTTAGTTCAAGCTATTTTGGTCAGATTAGTGCAGTTTCTCTCTGCTTTTGTGCAGTTGAGTTTTATTGTTTAGTACTTTCTTCAGACTTTCTGGTCTGGGTTGTTTCCCTTCTATTTTCTGCGGTTGGGTTTTTCAGTTCAGTGTTTTGATCAGACTTTTTGGTCGGGGTGGCTTTCTTTCCGTTGGACACTTGTTTGCGGTTGGGTTTTTTTTTTCCCCTCTTTGGGCTTGCTCTGTGGGTTTTTGGTCTCATCCGCTGGGTGTTTCCTTCTGCCTTGGTGGCTTTTCTTGTAATGGTTTCTTTTAATAAAATTTTCCCGGAATGGGTTTCAGCGCCATCACCACTTTCCCTTGGGCTTCGTTCTAGCTATGGAGCTCCATTGATCATGGCTCAACAACCAACTGTTACAGTACCTTACGATATATGTTTTTTTAACATACTCAACTTCAACCTTTCTGCCCTACTACTGTTTACTGTAGAGGTTCTCTGAAATTGAAGCCAAGTATGTCTAACGGAACGTTGCAGTTTAGGCAGCATGATTATTGACTTCCCTGGATTGTCGTGCAGGGTGGGTCGTGCCGCACGTGCAGGATGCACTGGTACATCATACTCATTCATCACACCAGATGGGATGCCTTTTGTTTTAGATTTGCATCTCTTTTTGTCCAAGGGCATACGACCTGCACCATTAGAGGAAGACATTGAGGCCGATCGGGAGAAAGTGCTGGCTGAGGTGAATGCCGCTATCGAAAGGGGAGAAACTGTGTTTGGCCGCATGCCTCAGTCGGTGCTGGACTTTGGAATGGACAGGTAGCACACATTGTATACATGCTTCCATAGGGACTCATCAGGATGTGAAGGGAGGTCTTGGAACAAATTACTGCTTACTTATCGCTGCTCTAATGTCGCTCATTATTCAGTCCCGAATATTCAAATCATGTACTCAATCCTGTTATTGTTGAGGTTTTATGGTGGCAAATTAATCCTGAGAGGTCTAACCAGTCGCTACATTCCTGCCACAACCTTGTTTATCTGTTTTCTTGAATCTATTCCCTGTGAACTCTTATCTTTGACAATCAGTGTACACTTCCACATGCTAGAGCTTTCCTACTGCTTTACCTTGGTATGTGTTAACTCGATAGAGGTTGCATGGACTAACAGATTTGCCCCAAGGATGGTCTGTTCTGGGTTGCTAACCCGCACGTGGTTTACATGAAACGCTTGTCCTCAGGTTGCGGGAAGTAATTGCTGGCAGTGACGATCTCACTTCTTTGCAAAAGGCAGCTGCCAATGCATTTAGGCTCTACACAAAAACTAGACCGCGACGTGCTGTAGAATCTACTAAGCGAGCTAAGGGCTTTTCTCATGAAGGCCTCCATCCTTCTCTGCGAAATATGGTGGAAAGTCCAGAGGCACAACTTGCAGCTTTTACGGAGCGGCTGAAGCACATCAGGTTGAACTCAATGCTCATCTTCTTCTAATCTTCATGAATGCATGCTCTGCTTTATCTAGAAGTTGAATGCTTTGCTTTTCTATGTGCAGGTTGGTTAGGTGGTACATCATGTGTAGTATGGAATCAGTTGTTAATCTTCTATTTCTTTGGTTGGTGAGGTCTATGCATTCTGCTTTTGTGCAGATTTAGCAGTTATATTCAAGAAAATTTGAAAGAGATGGATGTCCACTCTTTATTAGGTGATGTCTAATGCTTTTGATGTGGTTGTCTGTATGTCAGGCCAAAGCAAACGGTGCTGGAAGCTGAAGCAGAAGCAGCCAAAGGGAAAAACAAAAATGTGTGAAACCTTTTCTTTCACCCAATCTATGTTAATCTGAAATGTTTGTGAAATACGTAAGAAACAATTACAAAGTCATGCTACATTCTAACTGTGCTTGTGTTTGGTGTTCTGAACCCAATGCAAAATATTTTTGGGTTACCTTGGATTGTAAGTATGGAGATCTCTTGTTACTCATGAAGAATACTCGGTGTATGTGATTACGTAAAAGAGCAGGTGCCTATAGCTCAAGTTGTGGAGATTATGAAGCGCAAAAGAGAAATACATGAACATGTCATTGCTGCTGCTTCCCAACAACGTGCAGCTGCGAAAGCATTTGAGAAGGTATAGTTGCTCATAACACATCTTGCTTTAGTTGTTTAACTAGAAGCGTTGATTAGAAAGTCTGCTATTTTGATTGATTTATGTTCTAAATGCGCAGCATAGATAAATTGATCACCTTTCAGTTTAATTTAAATGCTTGTTTGTCCTATTTTGTTTAGAAAGTATCTTTCTATTCAGAGTTCTGTCATGTTTTCTTTGGGGTGAACAATGTTTGGAAATGTTTAATCATACCATCTCACCTCCATCCAGAGCCGGGGAGAAGACGTTTCTGCCGCAGTTGAGGAGCCATTGGAAAAGCGGAGACGAAAGGGCCAAAAGGATACCACTGGTAATGCATTGTTCTCTCTATGTTTCTGTCTGTGTCTCATAGTGGGTGGAGGATCTTTTGTGTAATGTATTGTCGAGATTATAGCCTATAACGGGACATTTGTCTAAGTTTCATTACTTATTTCCAATCTATTTGCAGATGTGAAACCAAAGCAGCTGCCCAAGAGCTTCAGAGATGAGGAGTTCTACATCGAGGTAGTCCCAACTAATCGAGTAAGTCAACTGCCACATGCTGGATCTTCACGTCAATACCGAGTAGAAGTGATTTTGATGTTGATGGCATTTTTATCGAGAGTAATATGCTCAACCTTGAAGCAATTTATGTTTTGCAGCATATGGAGGCGGGTCTCACAGTAAAAGGCGGTGAAGCTGGTTTTGGCCCCAGCAGGTTTGTGTCCTAATCTTTGCGCCACGATATGAAACTGACAGTTGTATGTTCATGTTCAATGCTTGGTAGTGAAGGTTTTGTTAGCCTATTAACATTGGCACCCCTTCAAATGTAGTTTCTTTTAGGCATCAAGTGGAAAAGTTTTACTTTGTTTGGTCCTCTGAGGGCAATGTGAGCTGATGACCTGATAGTGATGAAGATGGATTATTTTGTAAGAGGGTGGTGCGTGATTTTTCTCTCCATTTCTTTTGTACTTGCCTACTTCTCTCCACTTTCCACTCAGAGAACACTACCTGATGTGCAGAATGGACACTGAAGTTTTGGATCTCATAGCGGATGATGGAGCGGGAGTGCAGAAGCAAAAGGCCACATATCACTGGGATAGGGCAAGAAATCAACCTGAACCAAATATTTTGTTGCTGATTCCGAAATGACGAGCCTTGATTGCTACCTCTTTACACACTAATGTAAGGAAGATGTGTAATGTAGCTTACTATGTGTTTAGTATTCTAAACCCTGTTTTTTCCATCTTGCAGAAGAACAAGAAGTTCATAAAACTTGGGAAAGGAGAGACGGTTTCAGCCTCTGGAAAGGTATGGCACATCGTGTAGGGTCAGTGGTTGAAAAACAAGTGAACCTGTCGCTTGAATTGGTACTTGTATTTCAAGTTAGGCTTTCAGAGATGCTGACGAGGAGTGAGGACCTCTTTTGTGTGCATTGATGAGTTTCCTCTCGTAACAATCATGCTAGCATGTAGAGAGATTCTAATGACTATGTGAGAGAAGGTTTGCTTCTCAAGGTTAGCAGGCCTCAACCAAGACTGCTTGGAAGGCAGTTGACTCTGTCATGAAGGTTCTCAGAAAATAGGTTCTGAATTCTTAGGTGTCGTGAACTTGAGTAATGTTGTGCATGAAACCTCTGTCAGCTTCTTCAACTGTAAACATTGATACTCTTTAATGCACGTCTAGGAACAACAGTTGTACTGAACATGGATCTATTCTGCGAACTTGCAGGTAAAGACAGAAAGTGGAGCCAAGGTCAATGCAGGCAACAAAGGCATTTACAAGAAATGGAAAGATCGTTCACATATGCGTGTCTCCACAAATGCGGAGGAACACGACTCTGGTGGCTTCAACCAGGGTGAAACAGGTGCTATACCTATCTTCGTCTTGTCGAGCAAACAATATCACTATTGGTGGTTAGGATTTGCATGTTCCTCTCTCTGTCTCCTTTCTTCAATGCATCGACGAGGCATGTTTTTCTTGGGCTACCTATCAGTCTGGAAGATGCTTTTACTCATAAGAAAAGAACTTGTGCAGGTTTTCGAGAGTGGAGCGTTGGTTCTTAGTGACCGCGGTATATGCTGTATTGATGAATTCGATAAGATGTCCGACAATGCTCGTAGCATGCTGCATGAGGTATCCATATCTCTATCTTTTGGCTGCATATTAATCAAGGTTATAGGGCTATGTATGATGATGTGTTAATGCATTGTTGACATGCATAGTATTAAACACCTCGCAGCCAGCTTGTCAATCTCACTTTCCGAAGTAAGATTTGTTTTTCACTCTTCAATTTTGAAATACAGGTCATGGAGCAACAAACAGTCTCTGTAGCCAAAGCAGGCATCATAGCTTCGCTGAACGCCCGAACGTCAATCCTTGCTTGTGCAAATCCTAGTGGATCCCGATACAACGCATGCCTCTCTGTTATTGACAATATCCAACTCCCTCCAACCTTGCTTTCGAGGTATTGCTTTTCTTTAGTTGGTTGTTGATTCGAGGAAGGGAATATATGTTAATCATGACAGGATTATTATGTTTACTTGTTTACAGCGTTAACTTGTTGGATAATCAAGGAAGCTAGTTAACTTAACGAAGTAGACCTCAACTACACACTTGAATTTTGGGGTTCACTTTTTGATTGACATGTCACATTTGCATACAGATTTGATTTGATTTACTTAATGCTCGACAGTCCGGACGAACAAAATGACCGCCGCCTTGCCAGGCATCTTGTGGCCTTGCACTATGAAAATTACGAGGTACTTGTCTATCAATCTTTGGACTTCACACTTATACGTCCAGAAACTCTGATCGTGAAACACCATTTGTATTAAACCTGCTTACTGCTGTTACTCTGGATTCCCATCAAGTCTGTTCTACTTGAATGACTCAAGATCTATTGGTTTGCAGGTTTCGAAGCAGGACGCCTTAGACCTACACACACTGACAGCGTACATCACTTACGCTCGTCAGCACATTAATCCAGCATTTCTTGATCTTATTGTGCGGAGTTGAGGCCTGGCTCAAGTGCTTGTAAGGGCCTGACATGAGCGGATACAGTGTTGCTCAACTGAAAAGTGAAGTGTCGGAATCGGTGGAGTCTTTTTTCCAGGTGAGTGCACTTCAGAGGTGCTTGTTTCAGTTGTTCCTCTGTGAGTACGGGGAACCCTGCACTTGCAGATTCACTGTTCACTTAAAGATACCTATTAACCTTCCATCCCTTTTGTTAAAGTCATTTATAAGTAGGATGTGTTTAGCTTCAGAAACGCTTGAGCCTGGGATCAGCTACTATTCAGTGAACGCTTACTGTGAAATTCACTTTTCATCTCGACACGTAGTAGCACAAGTACATGGGAGGGAGAAAGTGAAGTGGCACAATGTCGGAGATAGTGTTGTTTAAGTGGGGAAGTGTTTGAGAAGTAATAAAGTAGAAACACATCCCATAAACAGTGGTCACACAAAGTAGACGTGAATTTATAGTGAAAGTGGAACTGAAAAGTGAAGGGAATCTCGCTGTTAAGATTGAATTTGCAGATTCGAGTAATCTCATCATTGAATACCATAAGTGAGTCTTTCTGCAGAGAAAACGGTGGCTACATTTCATTTCCATGTGTTCAACTGAATTATCACCTCTTCAATAGCTTCATTTTGATCTACTCTTTGCTATATTTTAACTCACGACTTAATCCTCTCTCTGTGTGTAAAGCGCCGGTGCTGGAGTGCTTCATG